>OX422217.1:58646220-59896220 GCA_949130495.1 Sambucus nigra | reverse complement strand
GAGGGAAAGTGAGTCCCCCCTGGGAAAGTAACAGAACATGGATCCAGTGGGCATCCTCTATATCCCTAATGTTCCTAGGAGGGTAGGCACAACACTCAATATCTACCCACTCAGGAATGTTGTAGAACTTCCTAAATTCAGAGATTGACCTATTTCCAATCTTCGCCATTGAAAAACTCAAGAAAAGATACAAACCAAAGAGAAAGTGCAAAGAAAGGGCACGAGAAACTTACAGAATAGAGGATCGGCTCAAGACAACTAAGAAGCAATGGGAATGGGGATTGAGAGAAGAAGGTACGAGGCGCTAGATTTCTCAAAAGAAAGAAGAGTACAGGAAGGGCTGAAGCGACGAAAGAAAAAGTGGCTATCCCAATAAGCCTTCAATTCTAATCATAGCGCACAATAAGCGAAGCGGGTGCCGCCAAATCAACTTCACAGTTTTTGAAGAATCGCAAATCAGCCATAATGGCTGATCATTTAAATCCATTGAACCCATAAACATGGCCCAACAAATTTAGGGGCAATTGTGGGTACCCAAAATTTAGAACCATGGGCCCGAACGAGTAGCCCAGTCCTGACGGCCCAAAGTCCGGGCCCCTCATCTCTTATTGATCCGGTCTCCCCCACGTTCGCACAATCGGAAGTTACATGGGAGATGGAAAACGTGGAGAAACCCATCACCTCCACTTACCTGCATGTACATGTATATATTAAACCCTAGGTCTGGGGCAAAAGGACAAGTTATATTCTCTGTAATCACTCTTCGGAGTATATAGAAATAATATCGACTGCGCCACCATGGACGTAGGCACATCTTTGCTGAACTACGTACATCCTTTGTTGTGAGATTGACATCTTATATTCCTTATTCTTTTCTTGATAAGTGCTTCTCTCGTATTTATTTGTGTTGCATAATAATTGCCTCCACACTTAATATCCTACGTATAAATTATGAGAATAGAAGTAGGAGTCTTCAAGTTGAACAATGTGTATAATAGGATCTTTTTCTCACTAATAATCCAAGTGAAACCAATGGGGAAGGAGGGGAAAGAAATTCTTCCTACTGTGGGATCAATTTTTAACTACAGAGTCTTCTTTATTTGCCTATTCGGGATATCACGATGGGAACACTCTACATCTTTTAAATGAGATCCACCCACAATTATTCCTACTAGATATTATGCAACATTCTTTTTTATATGCATCACATTACTTACATGCCTTACATGATTATATTTCCACTATGGAAAGTCAAAAAATATTAACATTATGATATAGCCAAAAATTTAAATTTGTCATTCCTGTAAGGGTGACTGGCCGAAAGAAATCTTAGATGACCCATATAACTAATATTAACATTATGTTATAGCCAAATGACCTCAGTTTCCTCACCACACATGGGACATCTATAATAACCATGAACATTATAACCGGACAAGGTCCCATAAGTATTAAGGTTGTGGATCGCTCACACCACGATTTCTTTAAGTGTGAATTTTTCACCCTTTTGAGTTTCAAACAACCCCATACCTTTATCCCATAATTCTTTAAGTTATTCAATTAATGGGGCTAATAATATATCAAATAACCTCACACTTTTATCAGTATCAACAAAGATAACAATGTGCACTCTTTTCTCATGCACAGTGTTAGAAGGAGACTTAAAGATGCCATTAGAACTGGTCAATAAATCTTATTAGTAGTTAAATACAAAAATGGTTAAACCTACTGGTTAATATTGCAAGACAAGTATTATGTGATTCCTTTGCAAATTCATGGCGTCATGCGTTTGGAATTTTCCAGATGAGTGTATTAATCAGATGTCGAATTAGATTCACACCGACCTCAGAATGAGCATACAATGCCATGGCCTCCTCCATTCATGGTAAAGGAAAAAAAAATTAACCATGGACTAAATGGAGAATAGTTCAACACCTTTTGTTGGACTTGCGAGCACTTTTGATATTTTATGGATTTGGGTTTTCCATTCTCACATACCACATATATAGGTTGACTTCATATAGGGCACTCATCCTTCTCTTTATGCTCTTTGTGGTACAATATTCAATCATACTTTCATTCATGAATATATTTGTATTTCAAAATAAACCCTTTAAAATTTTCTTCATGGTAGGATAATTATCTACAAACGTCTTCTATTTGGGGGTAATTTCTTTAACCCACTTAAGAATTTTAGTTGCATTGTTTCCATACAATAAAAATTGACTCATCAAATTATGAAAGCCCTTCATTTCATATAATACTGAGTGATCTTCATCACAATCTTTGTTCAACGGTCTTGACACATTGGCTTTCAATAGTATGTATTCCCGATCTCCTAGAATTTGAGAATCAAATTCTTCATTCACTTGGTCACAATGCACATTATTTGTATCCATAAGTGTGTGGTTTTAATGTGTGAGACCCCGCTTAAAATAATAACGGGTGGCCAACCCTATACTAAAATAAATCAGGAATCTCAAGTGGATCATTCTCAGCATCTACTATCGGTATTAAATAAACATAGCTAACTACACGATACTACAATAAGCGGATGCCAAAAATTAAAAAATAACATACACTGAACATCATGCCAACCAAAAAATAAGTACTGAACATGCTAGAATGTAGACACATACGACAATAAAAAGGAAGTACTCAAATTAAAACAAAATAAGGACACAAAAAGAAATATACCCAAATATGTTGTTGGGTCACAGACAATACAACATCCTAAGATGAGAAATATAAAATTGCTACATATAACCCTTGGCTACAAACCCGCTATTCAAAATGAATCCTTAAGTAGATTTACAGAAGACAAGAAGTGGCTATAACACAAATCCCGCAATAGTCCGCATCTACTACAGCTCCAAGGATACTAGATAGAAAATCATCATTGGCGTCCTTGCGGTGGGACACCTATAATATTACAATATATGTATAGCAAGAGAGAAACATAAGCGGGTCAGAGAACGAGGTTTGAAAATATTTTATCAAGTGCATTAAAATGCATAATAATTATAGATGCACAATTTCATAATTAAAGTGGAGTCGCGCTCTCTTGGAACTCAAACGCACCCCTCGACTAAAGTTCGCCCCTAAACGTATGCACATGGACCTCAATTAATCTACCCAACACATTCTAGGGACAATTCAATCTTATTATACGCATACTCTACACCCACGTAACACTATCTGAAATATGACCTGAAATCTTCTCATTCTAACATATCCTAAGTTTAGGCCCGAACTTACATTAATATTTGTATAAATTATATATACATATTACTAGAATTCACCGGTTTCTAATTCTTAACGTAAACAAGTTATTAACATCAAAATAGTCATGCATCATCTTTATATACTCATAAAGTAACATTACCCGAGTGCCAGGGGATAAACTTCTCCCCTTTCCTAACATTGCTCAACGTTTCGTCCATGGGATGTCTCGCAAAGAAAAATCCAAACAATAAACCCCCCGAGTCACTACTACTTGATAATGTTGATCGTCGAGATCCATTATGCCCTCAGAACACAACACATGTAACTTCAACTACTTATGAACAACTATATCCAAGGACATAAATAAGATACCGCACATAATCTTTAGGGTCTATATAACATTACTCTAGTTATAGAACACGGTCAATCAACCCTAACAAACACGTACAGATAACACACATAACGATCATTTAAAATATCCAGAACATATTCACTTATAGGATATATATATATACTAGCGTATGCCCGGGCCTGAAGGCACGACGAAAATTTTCCAAAGTGCGTAATCGCGAACCGACAATTTTTTTTTAAAGTTCGTAATCGCGAAACGACAAAAATTTTCAAAGTTCATAATTACAAAACGGTAAAAAAATTTAGAACTATGCCATGCCTTAAGACACACATATAATTTTGTATAAAGACATGTATAATGTAAATAATAAATTTTTTAATATACATAGTCGCAAAACGACAAAAAACTCCAAAATATGTAAGGGTCCGTTTGATTCAAAAGGGAGCAAAAGTGGAGATGACAAAATTTTCCATTTTTTCACATGACGCTATCAAACAACAATTAGGCGAAATTAAAGTCACTCCAATTAGTTTATTTAAAACAGTTTTTAAAATAATTTTCAAAACAGTTTTTTTAAAACAATGTTTACAATATTCGAAACAGTTTTTTAATTATTCAAAACAAATTTTAAACCTTTTACCAAAACAGTTTTATAAAATCGTAGAACAAGTTTTTAATAAAACAATTTTATAAAACATTTTTTTAAATAGTTTTTAAAATAGTAAATTTTTAACAGTTTTAGAACAATTTTTAACAGTTTTTAAAACAATTTTAAAACATTTTTTATAAAATAATTTTTTTATTTATAACAGTTTATACAACAATTTTTTATTTAAAATAGTTTTTTTAACAGTTTTTAAAATATTTAACAGAGAGTTTTTATAAAACATTATTAAAACAACTTTAAAAATAATTTTGAAAACAATTTTTACAATATTTGAAACAGTTTTTTAATTATTCAAAACAATTTTTAAACCTTTTAACAGTTTTTATAAAACAATTTTTAATAGTTTTATAAAACAATTTTTTAAACAGTTTTTATAAAAAAAAATCGCTATATTCAATGGCAAATTTTGCTATCAAACGACCCTTAAATGTAAAAAGATAAAAATTTCAATCCTCGACAAACCAAAGTGTAATTTTAAAAAAATTGGTCATAATAACCCGCCGTGTTCGTGATAGTGTTCATGATTGGTAATAAAATCTCATGTCGTATCGTTTCGTTTTTATTTCGGTCAAGTTCATTTTTGATTAAAAAAACATTGGGTCGAATTTGAGGCAGGTAAACAATAATATTTCATGTTCTGTCACATTATGTTGAGCCATGTTTTTTTTTGTCGAATTTATTTTTCGCTAAAAAAATATTGTGTTTTACCCGTGTCTGAAAGCACGAAGAAAATTTTGTAGTCACAATTACTTGTTTTATCTATTTTTGACAAATTATCCATTTAAATGATATACATTTTAGCATACATTTTTGAAATTGAGAGTCTAAACCCAACATTTTAGAAATTTTTACCAACTCGATGTAACTTGGTTCGATTTTAACACTAATAGTAAAAGCAATATGGAGAACAATATTATTCATGAATATAATATGTGAACAAAAAATGATATAAAAATGTTCGATAATGTCCCCGTTAAACTCTACCATCAAAATGGTTTCAAAAATGGCATAAAACATGAATGCCCGAGTTGAGATCTCACATAATATCTAGATCCATAGTGCTTTCCCAACAAAATAAAAATCAAAACGCTACTTTCGAACTCTAAATATATAAAAAATTAAGAAAAACTCACTCAGCAACATGTAAAAAAGTGATCTTTTTTCTAACTGAAATGTATACCCATGTCTTGATCTCTAGCCTAAAAAACACATGAAAATGTCACTTGGGCATTTCATCAAACATTTGGGGTGCACATTCAAAAAATAACTATGATGGTGAATTTCATTTGAAGGAAGCCCAACATAGTGTTGAACAACACAACTCAACATACACAACTGACAAAACCATCAATTATACACGGAAAATGGTGTAAGGGAATTTGGCGAAAAAAAAGACATGAAAAAGTGAGTGAGGAATTTTGTCAAACACTTGGAGGGACAAGTTAAAAATTGGTTATGTCCGAACAATTTTCTTGAAGGTAAACTAAATTCTTGCACAACAAACAATTCAAATTCTAACACCAACCATTCAAATTCTAACACCAAAAGATTATTTAATTATGTACAAACTTTATAACAGTTAACATGCCTACACATCAATAGAATTGAAAATGATTTCTCAAAAACCAACATAAGATAGATGATCTGGATCTCAACAACATAAAAGTTGATCTGGAAAAGTAGAAGAAAGAGACAAATGCATTCGTGTATAAGAAGACCAAAGTCTAAGAAAAACGGGTTCTTGCCTGAGAAAAATGCATTCACGTCTGATGCTTTCGGGTGGCCGATCTGGACAGGTTTGGGTGTTACCCAATTCGGATCTCAGCTGGTTTGGGTGCTACCTCTGTATTTGTTAAAAGAAAAAGTCAGTACAATGCAACCATATGTCTGTAGCAAACTTATATACGCAAATAATTACCATAAAAGAACCTAAGAATGTACATGAACCTAATTTTCAGGTATAATTCCAAATAACTGGTATTGTGTTGTACAAAATAAACTAAATTGGAAGAGAATTTGAATTCTTGTGAAACCCCCTTGACTCAGTAATCTAAAGGTTTATCATGTTTTATAGGGGTTATAGCCCTTTGAGCCAACACACCTCAACAAAGCTCCCCTTTTTTTACCTACCAATATATATCGAGATTCAAACAGATTTCAAATACCACAAAATAATGCAGTTATTTCATATACCACAGATTTCAAATACCACAGATTTCAAATAGATTTTAACAAACCCCAAACAGATTTTAACACACCCCAAACAAATTTTAGCACACCCGAAAAAGCTCAACTACAAGTCTATTAATGAATACAGCGTAACAGGTACCAAAGAAAATAGCAAAAAACAAAATTTTAATACTGATAACTCTTAACATGTATGAAAGTAGGTACCAAAAAAACAACTCCCACAACCCTTGGAACCAAGAACATTTACCGAAGGGGGCATTTCCCTAGAACAGCCTTTTAGCTCGTACGTTCCATATCGAATTATATGAGATACATCATTTGTGCTTTCCATGTTCTCTTACAACATTCTATGTATTGGATTTGTCATTGATTGCCTTTCTTTGCTAAACAAAAGATCACCAACTTTGAGGAACAAAAGTGTCCGTCATTGCATCTTGTTCTGAAAAAAATAACCAAAATTGAATATCAAATCTACTAATGAGATAAAATTTGAATATCAAATCCTGTTTCGAGATGACTATCTGAATAGTGTGATAAAAGTTGAGTATCTGAACAGTGAGATAACTATTTTAACAGAGTGATAAAAGTTGATTTAGGCATTAACATTCCCTATGGATGCGAGCAAGATATTTGCAGGAATACGCCGTGCTTGACCAACCAGAGTATGAGCTCTTCAAGTTGACTACAAATTTAACAAATTACTTTTCACGGAATGAAAAACTCAACGAAGTATATTTCTATTTCCATGGAGTGAAAAACTCTACATATCATCCTTAAAACTCGGGCTCATGAATAAACAACTACCAAAACTCATACATTTCCCATCACTCTTCGCTAATGCAGATGATGCAGAATCTGAACCATCTTCAGAATCCATTTTTTTCCTATGCAGAATCTGGGCCATCACTATAAGTTATTTTGTTTATAAAATACGATTAATACAAAAGTAAGTACTGATAATAACGAATCCTTTCCTCACTGTGGAAATGCACATTCAATGCTAATAAACCAAATCAAACAAAATCAGGAACTACTGGATTGTCTTATCGGGCTCTGTCCCGATCAACATAATCTGACAAATATAACAAAGAGCTAAATAAAACCAATAAGGAAAGGTGGATAAATACATAATGGAACATGATCTCAAGGGACATGTGGAGAGGATAAAATGGCCTTTTGGTGAGAGTGAAGTTAAATTCCTTATACTCCAACTATTAGAGGGTGTCAAGTATCTTCACGATAGTTGGGTCCTTCATCGAGGTTTGAAAGCATCAAATTTGATTTTAAATAATCATGGTAAGTTGAAAATCTATGACTTTGTGATTTCTCGTCAATATGGGAGCCCATTGAAACCATATACTCCTCTTGTGGTCACTTTATAGTACAGGGCACCTGAACTTCCATTGGGAGAACAACTCTATTCAACGGCAATTGACATGTAGTCATTGGGTTGTATTATAGTTGAACTGTTAACGATGCAACCATCATTCAATGGGAAAACGAAGTTTGATGAGTTAATAAGATATTTAAAATTCTTGGCACACCAAATGAGTCAATTCGGCCTGAATTTTCCGAACTTCATGAAGGTGAACTTCGTCAAGCCCCACCAGTATAGTGTATTGCGTAGAAAATTTTCGGCTACATCGTTCACCAAATCACCAATTCACCAATTCTTTATGATGTTCTATTCAAATTTTTGAGCAAATTTCTTTCTTATGACCCTGAAAAGAGGATAACAGCTAAAGTTTTTCATAGAAATGAGTGGTTTCGCGAAGTTCCTCTTCCAAAATCTAGAATCCAAAGCTCAAGGCTGACGTTCCAAAGTGCGAATAGCTGAATAACGGACATATGTTATACTATCCCTCATAAATGGCCATAAGCGTGGCGCTAATGTTGCCACCATGTAGGGACTTTCTTGAGAACTCATTCCTTCTCCAAGATCATCTCCACAAACAATTTCATTAAGATAAAATTCACATTTTCTGAAGTCAGTTCCCCAAACATCTTAGGCATCATCTGATCCTGAGAACATATTTATACTGCAGATTCATTCCATTACTGGTGGATGGACTTAAATCATCCAATTCAAGAAAAATATCCCATAGTGGCATGATAATTGAATTCAATATTTGACCCTTCAGACAGAAAAGAGCAGATACTGTGGGTATCAATGCATCTGCAACCACTTTTTTTACAACATCATCAGGTTCCGTTGTACTCTGATTGTACCTAAAACATAACATTGCATGAGTAAGAGAATAATTATAAGTTGTTATATTGTCATGCCTATCACAAATTGTCATGATAAATGAACCATTATAGCTATAACACGACAAATTTAACTAAGTAAATCCATGAAACAATAATAGTTAATAAAATTGGATAGTGACATTAGAAAATGCATATCTGGTTTTAAAAACTCTAGATGACTTAACATCCATGACATCAATTTGGACACTATCCCAACTATTCTTAGAAGACCTAACATCCATGACATGTTAAAAATAAATAAACCCAAGAGTATAAAAATATCACAAACTACAGTGTGGACTCCAAGTATAACTAACAGGTATACTAATTCAAAGAACATTTATATTTCATTCAAATAGAAAACAAATGAAATATTCAGATATAGATCGCAAACTGCAGACTTTAGACTCAGGGCAAAGAAAACACATGAAGCCTCTCATCTTCATGACATGTGATTCAATTTTGAAAGAAGTATGTTCTGTTACAAATTCAAAATTCATTTATGAACTTTATCAATATAGTTTGGGTATTAACAAAATTCAAAAATTGTAGAGGTTATACCTTAGATAACCAATAAGCCAAGCCAATAACAAATTAGAGACATCAGATTAGCACCTGAAAAAACAAAATGAACGCAAAAATAAGCCCTAAACGAAAAAAAAGAATGAATGAAAAACAAATAATGTCATCAAAAAAGATATATTAGTACCAAAAAAACTAAGAAAGAAAAGTTTAGTTTATAGAAACTTTCTGAGTTTAGCATGGGATGGGTTGAATATGAGTCGAGTTTCAATAAAGTTTGGAATTCGCCCCATGCTATAAAGTTTGGCATGGGTTGAATAGGGGAATTCGACCCAGGCTAAAGTTTGTCTCCCCATATTCAACCCATGATATAGTTTTTCACATAAAGTTTGAGAGAAGGTACTTTTCTCTTATGTTTCTTATTCAGTGATTCTCCCCATTTACTCAGAAACGTTGTAAGCTTATGATGACATTAGTATTGTTAGATTTCTCTCCATTTTACTCTGTACTGACTAAATGGGGAGATCCATGGACTCGACTCATATTCAACCCATTAGTACAGTTTTCTTTCTCTCCTACACTTATTATAAGTGTAGGATACGAACTTTAAAATTGTAATGCTAATTATGGAGAAATTGACTCGACAAACTTTAAAACTTTATGTCAATTGGGTCGAATGTCATCCCAGCTACAAAGATACCAACCAAATTTGTAAATAGAACTCCGAACCCGACCTCATACTCCGATCATCACCCTTAATCTCCAGAAACTCAAACTCTCATACCCCTATTTTGAAAACCCAATATTCCTATGTGTTTATAAATAGTGTGCCTGTGTGTTTACATTCACATCTTACTTGGACACTTTGTCAAAAAATGGGCCTTCAAATTTAAAAACACAATAGACAAACAAATGAAGTAACAACCATTTATGAAATTAAATAACAATTCATGAGAGTAAATTCACATAGTTTTACATGCAAGCTATGTTTGTCACTCGTATACCTCAATTTACTAAGTGTTCACAATTGGTTTCAAGCATAAAATACCTACATTGTCAAGAATATATATTAGAGACAAAATATAAATGAATGAAATAAAAGACTAAAAATAATCAACAAATGAATAACTAAACTTCATAATGAATAACTAAACTTCAAAAACATAAAAGACTTCTACTTCATAATGAATAATGTATAAATGCATAATTACAAAATTACAAAATTTACTCAAATATTGTCCCTACCCATCAAATAGGTTTCACCAAAATCACAAACATTAAATTAAATAAAAAATGTATCATCATCATTTTCTTAATTATTTCTGATAAGCACCATCTCAATTACTATGCTATTGTGTATATACATCCCCATTTGGATATTGGTGAATGGAAATAGTAAATGAGTTTTTAATGTGAACATAATGGTGTAACTCCCAAATGAATATGGCTCAAATAACTCTAACAACTAACTAACAACCCATAAAACTAATTAAAGAAAAACAACAAATAAACAAATAAATCATTTATTACTTATTGGGGACGGAGAAGAAAAAAAAATCATAAAAGTAGACATCAAACAAATGCAGCCATACTGGTATTCACAGTGGAAGCCAAGAATTTCAAGATCTCTTACTCTTACTCCTGGTAAGGGAAGGGAATATGTAAACACCTGAAAAGAAAATGAAGAATCAGAAAAAAATCACATACTTAATAACCTAATTTAGAAATCACATATTTAATAACCTAATTTAGAAATCACATACCTGGTGTCGAAGGTTGAAATGTGTACCTGTGCTTGCCATCGAACTCCTCTCTTTCTCTCTTGCTCTCTAAGAGTTTCACCACTGAAGCCACCTTGAAAATCGGTTTGAGAGGGAAAAGAGTATGAAAGGATTGAATGAAGTCGACGGGGGTGTGTGGGAGACATCAAGAAAGAGAAATTGTGGGGTTCTTTGGCTAAAGTGAGTGTTTTACCAAAACACCCTAATTTTTGAATTGAAGTGTATGTCTGATGAGTAGAAAAAAAGGGGGAAACAAAATATTTGAGGGGTAGGATTGTAAAAAGAAAGTACATATGATCTTAACCATTAAAATGTGTAAGGAGGTGGCATCGATCTAGACCGTTAAAAATGTGTATATTTCAAAAACCAAGCTCCCATATTATATGGATATATATACATATTACCAGAATTCTCCGGTTTCTAATTCTTAACGTAAACAAGTTATTAACATCAAAATAGTCACGCATCATCTTTATATACTCATAAAGTAACATTACCCGAGTGCCAAGGGCTAAACTTCTCCCCTTTCCTAACATTTCTCAACGTTTCGTCCACGGGATGTCTCGCAAGGAAAAATCCAAACAATAAACCCCCCGAGGCACTACTACTTGATAATGTTGATCGTCGAGATCCATTATGCCCTCAGAACACAACACATGTAACTTCAACTACTTATGAACAACTATATCCAAGGACATAAATAAGATACCGCACAGAATCTTTAGGGTCTATATAACATTACTCTAGTTATAGAACACGGTCAATCAACCCTAACAAACACGTACAGATAACACACATAACGATCATTTAAAATATCCTGAATATATTCACTTATAGGATATATATATATATATATATATATATACTTCATAATGCTATCATCTTTCGGGAATTACTCACTTTTTCATGGGTTACTATCCACTGGACTATTATCACACCGCCCTGGTAATCAAATAAATCACAACGTATGGGAAGCAGTCATAGTTCTGAACCTGAAAGTGAGAACGAATCATACCAATGAATTCTCACCCAGAATAAAATCACGCAATACATAATGGACTACTATGACATGGGGACTATACGCTCCCTGCTCCTCAAGCCAAGGGCCTCACCGACATCGATCAACTTCCCATGATAGCACTGGTGGGTATGCTCACACAATAAGTATCATTCAAACTAGATATATATGCGATCACATCATATATACAAACCATATCACAAGGCATATACATTCACGCCACACCATATATATGATGTGATCACATATATATCTAGTTTGAATGATATATATATATATATATATATATATATATGTATGTATATATATATATATATATATATATATATGTATGTATATATATATATATACATACTATCTCACGTCCGTATGTATAAAATTAATGAATTCGTCTATATGTACATAACTCTCATTATAGTAACCGACGCTATAACGCATACTTTACCAATTCATTTCATAATACAATCCCTCACTTGAAACTTACTCATCCATCACACCTATGATATGAATAGTCTCCCAATTTGATCAACATTACAGATACTATCTCATAACCGAATGTATATAACCATCATCATTCACACACAATCTATATCCGTATGCACACCAATATACAATAATTATCACGGCTATAAGTATAAACAAAACTTATTCTAGTCGGTAATATATTAAATCTTTCTCAATTAAATTATGGTTGAGTCACTCATATGAACCCTTAACATTACAGGATTTACGATTAACTACTTAAGTTTAATGTTTCTAAGGTCACACGACCTCTCTCCTATTGGTCCCCAATCATATCTAAATAAAAATCACGTCGCTAGGAGGAGTGAACACTTCAGTCAACATAACAACTCAAAGTCATACCTTCACAACCACTTCAATGAGTCCCCAATGTCACATCATATAATAACTCATATCAAATCTCCAAGTAGGATTCCTGTCGCTAATAAGATTCCCACTTAGTCGATGCGATAACCCCATTATATACCTTCCCAAGTAACTCGATACGTCCCCAAGATCACATCATATGAGAAACTCCCAATAAATCTCCAGAACATATTTCTCGCACCATATAATGATCTTCCTGATCAATAAACCCAATCGAAACGGAATAAAACTCACTCTAGAAAAACTTCGCAAAATAGCCCTATTTTTGAATTGATTCGGCCCAGTCCAAATCAATTCGGTCCTAAAAGAGAATCAATTCGCCAGTATGCGATTCAGTCCTAAAAGCGAATCGATTCGCCAGGATGCGAAAAAAACTTCTTCTTATGAATCACTCTCACTAGGACACTCATCTATTGGGTGACCAGTTCCCTCTCATCCCGAACACCCCTCAGAATTGTTTTCAATAGAATATTTAAAATAGTAATTTGAGTGAATTTTCCAATCAGAATTTTCGAAAAATTGACATCTTAAATCATCAAAATCCATACTTGAGAAAATTGGGATTTCAAAAATAGATTAATCAATATCAAACAATTTTCATGGATAACAAGATTAAACGTAATAAATTAGTGTAACCTTCTCTGATACCATTAATAAAAGGTGGTAATCGCTTAAATAAGCTCTGATACCAATTTAAAAGGACAACGTATGTGTGATACCAATTTCAATGAATGCGCCAATTTCAATCACAAACTTATTTAATCAAAAGTCAATTTTTGATTTATGTTAATTCATCTCTTAAACTCAACTAAGTGCGTGCATGTGTCAAATCAACATAAATAAAGTATGCGACACAAAGTTCAGGAAAAATCTCTTCAGGGAAAATCCTTTTTATTCCACTATAATTTGTAAATTGCAACTTACAAGGATTCCAATGAAATACAATTGTTCATGACACACAAATACCCGCAGGCATCGATCGGCGTCTTCAACAATGAATTACGCATAACAATCCACAAGAACTGCAATCCTATGTCAGCGAAGAACTACATGCATTGAACCTCAATGACACGCAGCCATATGATGCATAAATCTTCTTCACGAAACTATGAACACCAGTGAAGTATTTTATCAAACTCCAAGACAATTAACTAAACAAATTGGGACTTTTGTGAATTAAAAACAGGAGATTAAATCTAAAAAAGAAGAAGCTAATTTTTTTTTTGTCGATATTTCACTGTTTTACATTATGAAAAACGTGCAGACTTCTTGCAAAAAAACGGAGTTGAAGAGTCCCATTTATAAAAACGTAAATGCAGCGTGTCGTTTGAGGGAGAGATGGTTTGGTTTGAAGTATCATGCAACACATGATGTCGTTTAAACAATATACAACGTCATTTGAAGGAGATAAACAAAATACTATTTAATCTTAATATTTTCCTTTGTAACAGCATCGCCTTAAAAACTCCAAAAAATATATTTTTGACACAAAACATTTAAAACTCCACTCCAACACTTCGAAAATATTTTTTGTAAAATATCCCAAAATCCTAACTGAATTATTAAGGAATTATAGACACAACTTTACCATATTCATGTCGTGGAGGCTTGATTGTTGATGAAACTTGATATTCGGGCCCGTCTTGTTGCATATTTGATCCTGAACATCTTTGTTGGTTGTAGAGGTATACGACATACTTAACAGTGACGGACAATGTCCTTTCAACCCAATATATTATCTGTGGTAAATCACTGTTTAAGAGAAACTTCGATGGAACCCATTTGGACTCAATCACAGGGGCTGACATTAAAGATATAATGAAGAAAATCCACAGCGGGGATTGCAGACCCCACATGAACAGCCATATCCTCACAAAAAAAAATCACCGAACAAGGTAATTACTAGACTACCATGGTTCAGGATTGAACAACCAACGTTTGAAGATGCCTAAAATGCCAACAATTTTCCCAGCTACAACACTTGCCTCCGTCGAAATTGTATACATTACTTTTCCCTGGTTGTTCTCCACATGGGGAATTGACATCGTAAGGAAAGTTACACCTAAAGCATCTAATGAGAATGATTTCATCCTAGTCTCCATTTACTACTTCACTAAATGGGTCGAAGCCAAGTCTTATGCAGTTTGAATGCAAGAAAGTGGCCAAGTTCATGAAGAAGAACATCATCTGTTGATATGGGGACCCGTACGAGCTGGTGTCGGACAATGGGCTACATTTTTATGTTGAAGTTACAGAGGTGGTCGATGAGTATGGGATTCAAAGATAAAAATATTCTCCATACCGACCTCAAACCAATGAGGGAGTAAAAAGTAACAAATAAGAATATCAAAGACATCATCAGTAAGATGATTGAGAGTTGTCGAGTTTGGGTCAACATGATCCCTTACGCCCTATGGGGTTACTGCACTCCAGTTCGAACCTCTATTAGGGCTATGCCTTACTCCCTAGTCAATAACATGGAAGAAGTCCTACCTGTAGAGTTGTAAATCAATCCGATATGCATTATTCTTGAAAGCAAGGTCAGCGAGGAAGACTTTCTTCAAAGTCATCTTGATCAGCTATCCCTCTTGACTATAAGGAGGATGAGGGATCTATATCACATACAAGGGTACCATTTTAGTATATCTCGATCATTGAACAAAAGAGTCAAGGACCGTGGTTTCCGAGAAGGGGACTTAGGTCTCAAAGAAATAGTAGAGCCCATCTTGGACCCTAGAGGGAAATTCAAGCCCAACTAGAGCAGCCAATACATTGTGAAGAAGTTCATATCAGGCAACGCATGTATGATCACCGACCTTGATGGATAATAAATGGTACATCCAGTCAACCTGGACCATCTCTAGAAATTCTACCCCTAGTTTGAAATCTCGATCTGCTACGACTCTTCTCATCTCCATTCTATTCTTAAAAAAATAGTATAAAATATAAAAAATCTTCATTTCCTCCTACCCAGAACTACGTGGGCCTGATCCTCTAAAACTTTATTTTAATGAATGAATTTTAAAATATTTCAAAACACCTTGAGATACATAGGATACAACCCCCTTCTTTTTCATAAAATACTATTCTTTTCTTATCCCCGGTAACAACAATTCATTTTAACATGAACGTGAACAAAAGGGTTATGTATGACTTAGCGATTGGTATAGATAATTCAAATGATAAAGTCATCAAGAGGAACAACTATATGATCGAAAACTTATTTATTTCATTATTCGAACTTCAACACAATTACACTATCTTAGGGAATAAAATGACTTCCCTCGCCATCCTGCACCTATTTTCCTAAAATAAAAACAAGCCCAACTACTCCTAAATAACCAAAAACAACCACAAACAGAACCAAACACTATACAAAAGCTTCACAAATTCTACCCACAACCACTTGAAGAACTTCCCCCATCCCTGCGGCGCACCCTCTTCCCCCCGTGACGAGATGATATGCCACCACTTCCAGGGCATGGCCCTTCCTCGGATCAGGAAGATGACACCAAGAAAGAAGGGACCAGAACCACCTCATGAATATGGGCAGTCCCGTCCTTAATGTCTTTCAACCATGTAGTAGAGACACTGATGTGCTGTAAAGGAAAATGGAAAAGATCAAATCAGTTAAGTTAGATAAAACGAAAGAAATTAAGAATTCAAAAATAGACAAAAATGTATACATCTGGTCGAAGGACCTTCTTTGTCAGGCCCAACTCCTTGGGGTCCATTGCATTGTGATTATGCTGTAAATGCATCGACCCCCCATCGACTCATTGAATGTTGCAACTAGACGAGTGTGCATGCACAAAAGATGCCTTTGACGTTGTCATCGCCTCCACTAACATAGACTCACCACATGCGCTATGAGAGGACCACACATACCGAATAGATCCTACACGAGTGATAGGAATCACATCATATATACTAGGTGGCATCATCCATCTCGAGATGAAGTCTATATAATCCCACATCACCGCTATGTTAGTGTATAGAGAGTATGGCTTACCCATTATCATACCCCCTAGGCATCCTTTGACATCTCCCACACGCATCTCATAAACATATGGAGCTTCGTCGGTGGCACCGCAACCTTTTCCTCCATAATCTTTCGGAGTACCCTCTCCCCAAGGTACCAAGAGTAGCAGAACTCATGCACTATAAAATGCCACATTTGTGCATGTTCCCTATTCACTTCCACAGTGTGCTGAATGGTCATCCCCCAGGGTTTAAAGGTCCCCTGTAAATCCCGAGCAAGAGAAAAAGTTCAGTATCAATAAAAGATCACCAAAGGAAAGGATAGTCTCAAGATAAAAGAAGTCTTACCCGCTCGCTTGTTGGGCCATTGAAAACCAGACGCACCTTCTCAAGGGATAGAGACTTCTTCGATTGCTGATTGGACTTTCGCCACCAGCACATCCGGCATAAGTCCCCAATAGAGTCATCCTTCAACGGAATCAACTGGTTGTTTAACCCAATCACCTTATAAAACCACGTATGTAAAGGACGAATATCAGCATTCAAGAAATAAAAAAGAAGAGCATGAAAGGAACATGCGAATGCATGAAAGAAAAGGCACAAAATAAAGAATACCTCCAGAAGATTTGTGGCCTAAGTAAAAGTGTGCCGATAACACCGACTAAATGCATCATAAGAGTAATAAAGGGTCTCCAAAGTCAAGCTCCCACAATCATAAAAATGGATGTTCAAAAACACCGTAAAAAGGGCAAAAACCACAAGGGGACGACGTCTCCACTCATCGCCACCAGAAAAACCTCCTAACACCAATAAGATAAATAAGAGGTCCATCTAATGCACCTGCCACCCATATCTCTCATCGATCATCCTCCTCAACAACATCTACCTCAACAAAGTCAAATAGAGATAGTCCCCAAAAACCAACCTCTCCACATCACCTAATCCCGTCATCACCGTCTCCGGCATCACCCTCAATGTCTTGTCGAACTCAATCTGGGTACCCTCATAGTCCATCCCAAGAAGATGTTGCACATCAATGGGAGTCACCATTATCTCCCTAAAGCCTAAATGGAAGGTGTGGGTCGTGTCCCACCACTTCTCGCCTAAAGCACACAAAATAGCAGTGGGGCGGGGCATCTCATCCAAAGCAGACACAAACCTCCTTAAGCCAGCTGAAGACACCATCCAATGCACCATAGAAGGAAGGTTCTCCCAAACATCCTTATGCCCCATCGATCCACGGGCACATATAGTCGACATGGAGACGTCAGATTGTCAAAGAAATAAATAAAACCATTATCAAATTCAAGAAATAAGGCAATTTCATCAAGAAAAAAGGAAAAGAAAGCCAATGGTCATTCAATACTTAAATAGTTTCCACGATTCACATCCCTAGAAGAATGATGTTGCAAGGGCTCACACAGAAGAGTACGATCTTCTAACACTAGCTCGAATGAGTCTAATGAGTTCCCGCTGCCCAATGCTAGGGGCACCCTAGCCCTCCACTCGAACCCTGCCTAATTATCGGCTTTGAGCCATGTGCTACTTGAGAAATCGACCATTTTAGATGCAAGAAAAATTCGCATAAGTTATTTTCAAAAGATGGGAAGTCAGAATGTGTGAAAAATGAGGAAAACTCGCCCCCTTTTTATAGGAGGCTAAGGGTCATTCCAGTCAGCATCTCCTTGCCACCCACCGATCGACACTAACCCTCCACTTCCTCGAGGTCCCCTAAAAGATCGTGCCATTATTATTTGGAACCCCTCCATCTATGACGGTCGGCATCCCGTTTAAATTTTTTTATAAAATGTACAGAAAAGTACCAGAAAATCCCAAATATTTCTCGAAAAATTCCTGAAATTGCCAAATTCATCTTAGAAACTTTTTCACCAAGATTGTTTTTACATCCCCAACAGAGTTATTGAAAATAATTCTCCCCGACAACATCTCTAGAGGACGCTCCAAAATTCCAAAAATTCCCCAGTTAAAAACCCTCGAATCAGTCTCACCTCCCTAGCGGAACCTAAAATTCAATGCCTCCCCAAATCCCAAGAGAAAGATTACGCATCCCCAGTGGAGTCCCTAAATTTTCCAAAGGAAAAATAATCCTATTTCAGGTCAGAATTGGCGTCAGCCCTCGGTCATCACCTCTTTCAGTTAAGAATTGACTTGAAAACAATTCTCCCCGATAGCGTCTCTAGAGGACGCTTGATAAAAAAGAAAAATTGCCTCTAATATATAGATTTTTGTCGTTGTTGCAACTTCTCTCTATCAAAAATTCCTTTGAACCTACAAAATTATAACAAAACTAGTGGAGAGGGTAAGTAAGGGAGTCAATCCATATCTAAGGGTGAAACACAAAATTGGAGAGGACATATATATAGATTCATTTGCATTTTATTATATTTTTTTCTTTTTTTACTTTTTCTATTTTTTTATGAATTTTTCAAGGGAATATTTTAACTAACTAACTATACTAATTTTTATAACTACTAATTAAGATGTAAAAGCTAATAAAAATTAGGTAAATAAAACTGAGCTAAAAAGTAAACTAACTGGACTCATGAAGGCTTCAAAATTTCATCCCATAAATGGGAGATTAGCCCTCAATAATCATCATCCAAAAATATGAGATACATAATTGAAAGCATGAGATGATTAAACTAAAAGTAAAAGAGAGGAATAGATCAAACCCATTTAAGCCTTCAATTCGAATGGAATCTTCAATTTCATCATCAATCTCTCAATTACACATCCAAAATCTCTCAATCATAATCGCTCACTCATGTATTTATTGAATCTAAACTAAAAATTACAAAATAAAAATAAAAAGGATAGTGGATGAATTCATAATGGACAATTAAATAATAAAAGAGATTTGCTAAAAATGCAAATCCTAAAATTATAAAATTATACATTAGAATTCACCCAAAGAAATAAATTCTAGATCATTAATTTATATTGAGATAATTGCTAAAAATGCAAAATCTCAACATAAAGGAATGTGTTAGAATTTACCTCCCATAAGGTATAAATTTCACTACATCAATCTATTATGAAATAATTGCTAAAAATCCAAAAATTCATAGTAGAGGGGTGGGGTAAAATTTATCCTAGAGATAATTTTCACTACACACCTCTATATTGGGGTATTTTCTAAAAATGCAAATACTCAACATAGAGGGGTGGAGAGAATTTTATCACACCAAGCTTAAAACTAATTTTGAGATCCCTTTACAAATGGGTCTTCATCCTCAATATATAGGAGGCATGGAGTATGAGGGGTAAAAATGGAAATTGGCAAGGGTGTGCATGTAGGAATGGTGAGAGAACATGTGCATGGAGGTGTGAGGTGAGGATAAATTCAGATTTGATTTGAGGGGTATTTTGGGTGTTTGGTTAGAAGAGGTTAGTTAGGGGGTAGAAAAGGAAAATCGGTTAAATGGTTTTATGGCACATGGGGCATTTGGGGTTTAGTTAGTTTTTGCAGATCGTGGCTTTTGGCTTTGGAAGAAGTGGGTTTGGTTTTTGGAAAAGAAAAATGGGTAAGGCTGGATTCGGGTTGGGTTCGCCAGCTTTGGGTCGGAGTTGGGGCAAGACAGGTGCGTTTGGGATAGTGGGTCAGTATGTCGCAGGTTCGGTCGGAGCGAAACGCCGACGCTGGAGCAGGTGTGAGGCTCGGGTCAGGTCCGAAGATGTGGTAATGGCAGTGGTCAAGTGGGTATCCGCGCCAGAGGTAGGTGCGCCGGAGCTCGAGGCTGATGGGTTGATGCCGCCGGTGATATACCGAAGGTCGCGCAGGTGGGGATGTGGCGTCGCCGGATTGGGTATGTCAGGGAGAGAGAGAGAGGGATCGAAAAAAGGGAGGTCGCCGCCGGCGACGGGGGCTATGGTGGTCGTGGTTTGGCACCATCGGAATTTCCAGGGTTGCTGGTGTTTTAAAGTTTGTTAATGGTGTTATGTGTTTGGTTGGTTATGGGGTGATGAGATAGAGTGGGAGGTGGTGGGAAGAAGATGATGGGAATGGGATTGTGTGTGGTGAGGGTGTTGGGTAGATGGTGTGTAGGTTAAGATTATGTGGGTTTAGGATAAGTGTAGGATAAGGGGGTTGTGTGTGTGTGTTTAATTTGAACCCCTTAAAAATTAAAACAAAAACTAAAATTAAAATTAATTCTAAATTGAAAATTAAACTAAACTAAAAAAAAAAAGTAAAATAAAATAGACACGACACACTAAACAAACTCTAAAAAAAACTAAACACAACTAAAATAAAAATTATGAATAAAAACTAATAACTCAAAATTTTAATTAATAACTACTAAAATTATAAATCCTATAAAATAAAAGACAAAAAAAAAAAATCTAAAAAGAAATAAAAAATAGAAATCTATAAGACTAAAAACTAAAAGCCTAAAAAAATAAAATCTAACAAATCTAAAAATAAATGAAATCCTAAAAAAAACTAATTCTCATAAAATAAAACTAATAAAAAATAAAAATAAAATATAAAAATAGTAAATAAAACCTAAAAATTCTAAATAATTCTAAATTAAATCTAAAAAATAAAACGACACTAAATAAAAATCTAAAAAATTAAAATAAAATAAAAAGGAATCAAACCAACACACAGGGGTTTGGGTGACTGTTTATGGACAAGTTTAGGCTAGGTTTGGGTAGGATGAGGTTACGGGGCAAGGGTATTTAGCTCCATAAAATGCACAATTGCCTTGAAATACACGTTTGAACACCGCAACGTGCATTCGGCTTGCATATTGAACAATTAAGGGCATAAGACCCATATTGTCGAGAATTAGCAACTAAAACACATCTATACGGGGTATAAAATGTACAATTTTGGGTGCTTATCAACGCTCCAAAATTCCAAAAATTCCCCAGTTAAAAACCCTCGAATCATTCTCTCTTCCCTAGCGGAACCTAAAATTCAATGCCTCCCCAAATTCGCAGAGAAAGATTACGCACCCCCAGTGGTGTTCCCAAATTTCCCGAAGGAAAAATAATCCTATTTCAGGTCAGAATTGATGTCAGCCCTCGGTCATCACCTCTTTCAGGTAAGAATTGACCTCGGCCCTCGATGGTCACCTCTTATAGGTCATAATTGACCTCGGCCCTTGGTCATCACCTTTTTAGGTTATAATTGACCTGGACCCTCAGTCGTCACCTCTTTTAGATTTGACCTGACCTCAGCGTTGGGTCTTCACTTATTTTTAGGTTAGAATTGACCTCGTCCCTAGGTCTTCACTACTTTTTAGGTTAAAATTGACCTCGGCCCTCGATCATCATCTCTTTTTAGGTCAGAATTGACCTCAGCCCTTGATCGATACCTTTTCTAGGTCCCAATTAACCTTGACCCTCTGAATCAGTCACCCTCATCCCTCAGGTCCACATAACTAAACTTTATCTATCATGTGGTGTCTATTCAAGGGATATCACATGTTCCAAGGTCACACGTCGAGGGGCTCGACTGACACCACATTCTAGTACCCCCTAATCTCCCCTTGGGTCCGTAGCACCTCCTTATTTCACTAAAAGCCATTGGTCGCACTCCAAGTATCAATCTAGAGGCCATTGGGCACCCATGGGCCCCATTTGACTCTGGTCAACTCTATCATCAGAGCGAAAACTCTTTGAAACTTTGAAGGGATCTAAATCCCCTTTTTAATGGTCCCCCTATGCATAAAATGGCATAACAATTAGGATGAACGAACCATTTTACTACCAAAAATCGATTCGGAGACCACCAGGCGCTCCTGGGCCCCGAGTTGACCCCAATCAACTTCATGATCAGAGCAAAAGGTCTTTGAATATTGGAAGGGCACTAAAACCCATTTCCAATGGTCTTTCGCATGCATAAAAAATATAATTGTTCAGGCGAACGAGAAGTTAGCGTTCCCGATCTCCATTTATCCAAGGTAAACTCTTTAGATCAAATGAGACTAAATGAATCTCTAAAGGGCACTAAATACCCTTTCCAATGATCCTCCCCATGCGCGATTCTAACGTACGGTACGGACGAACAATCCATTTTACTTTAAGAGGTCACCAGGCTCTTTCGGGCCTCAGTTGACCAGGGTCAACTTTACGAACCGAGAAAAAATCATGGCAATATCGAAGTATATCTCCTTACCTTTCAAACGCTCTACCCCTTCCAGGATTCTGACATGCCATACAGATGAATGATCCATTTTTGACCGACAATCTCCCGTCCAAATGATCGACGTGCACTTCTGAGCCACATTTGACACAAAATCAACTCCCGGACCCGAGGACGGTCCAAAGGACTCTTGAAGGTGTATGATTTAACTTTCTAATGGTATGGACCGTCCATGATTCGAATTAATGGTTTGCCTTCTACAATTATTTTTCTAGAGAAATTTGCACGAGACTTCCAATTGGCAGGTCCAAAACCCTAACTATCGGCACAGTGTCAAGGGTTACCTGCTGATATGCACTCCCTAGGTTAGTTTTATAAGAACCTCCTTGGACCTATATATAGAGGCCAGAACCTCACTCCTAAAAGACATAAGAAATCCATCAGCATCACTGATCTCAACAACATTCTCTCGAATCAATGAAGTTCCACATGTGAAGTTCCATTCAAGCCTATATTCCAATCCTTTTTATACCTAATTTACCAAAATATCCTTCTCTCTCATCTTCAAATTCCTTCTAATTCTCTTTAAATTCCATGTTTGTGCATAAATTACATTAGGTTCATAATCTAGTTCTTACTTTAGTTCACACACTTTAACATCCACACTTTTATTAGTATATTTCACATACTTTATTTTCTATAAAAAAATAAAAACAAATAAAAGAGGGTTATACCTATGGATGACTTCACTCTATCATATCGATGGCATAAGTCAAACGATTCCGATCTGTAATATATAAATATGCATACACACTTAACCAGGATTGAAAGGAAAATATTAACACTAGCCTATGATAGACTGAAAGGGCGGGATGGGTGCCTAACACCTTCTCATTTCGTACCTTAGACCTTGAAACATCGATCTATTTGTTTCATATGTACAAGTTTCTCCTTGATGTCACTCTCTCGAAGTGGAAACATGTTATTTTGACTGTTTTGTGAAAAATAGGTTGACCACTCCATCTCTTTACATTTACCCCACAACGACGATGGACTGAGCACCTTCCAAAAAGGGGTGCAAAACCGCAGTATCCATTTTCCTTACTCTAAACGAATGAAATGCCACCCGGGGAAAGCCACAATATTTCAGTAGAAGGAGAAAAACACAAAACTTTAAAGTGGTTCATCTTTGTGTTAAAGCCTACGTCAACTTTTATGGCATTAATCTTTGCAATAGCTTGCTTGTTTACCTGCATTTGATGGCATGCATACATTTGTGTTTATAATAACCCAGAGGATAAGATTTGGAATGTAAATGGATGAAATTATTTTTTATATTTAAGAATTTACATCCTTACATAATGAATATGACGGTTGATTATGTGATACTACTCTTGGTATTGTGACGCTTTCACTCGTGTTGTTAGCCGACCTTCTGTAAGGGTTAGTCGACGTGGCTGTTATTCGCTGACTGGGATGTTTCCATATAGGACGACATAGGCTTACTATTAATGGGTCCGCGTAAATGGATAAATTTTGGTATCAACAAGAGCCCCTAATGTTCTTTGCTTGATGCTTGTATGAAAGTATAGAGCATTTTGCTACAAATCATAGCTCGAGCTATGTTTATAATGCTTAGTCGCCTGTCGATCTCCCATACTTGCAAAATTTAAAAGGTGCTATTGGAAGATTGCATTTTTATAAATATTTTAAAAGTTAACGAACTGACCAGGGGTAAATAGGTATTTTTCTCCATCTGATTCGCAAAGTCGTCGGAACATCAATAGTTGGTTTATTTAATCATTGCGTTTGCTATTTTTGAGGCAACTTATAAAAGTCGATAAACTTTTCTGGTTTTTCTTTATCTCTAAACTTTCAAACGTAGGATCTATCTTTAGACTCTTGAGAGCTCATTTTCAGTCACTCCTCACCTCTTTTAACAATTCTTGCTGAATCCTTAAGTTTCTTTAATAATTCTTCCTTTTTCCTTGTTTTCTTCTTCTCGAATCATGGTTTACATAGTTCATGTTGATTCTCAAGACAAATATAGGAGGGAATGGAATAATAATTCTTCCTAGTGTGACACCCCGACTAATTAAATATCAAGTGATCAGTCTTTTATTAAATTAAATCAGAATATCCAGTTGGTTTATTCTCAGCATCACTGTCGGAAAACAATTTCTTTATTAATTCAACTATTAATTAAGCTAGTGTCAAAGATTTTCCATTTTCATTTAATAAAAACCATTCCACCATATGGAGTAACATCACATCATAACTGAAGTAACTATAATAAGAATAAATGTGACTGGAATAACTCTCCAGTTTAAATATATCATACCACCAAACAAAATTGATATCAACAGCACTTGTAAAATATACAATAGAGAAGATAATATGCAAGGAAACGGGTTAGATCCTGATTGTAAAAGATTTTAAAAAATAACAAGTTCTTAACAAATGCAGTTAAGCAACTAATATGTACATGTTAGATTCTCAGGCTCTCACTTGAGAATCTCACCACTCATTAAGTGTGCATGACAAACGTACCTTACAATCTCCCGAATTAAGGTTCTCCATTAAGATTCTCTCCAATATCATTTACCCGTATTTCCCACACAATACGTATGATAATTAAATATCTTCATTTCTTTTTAATATGAACTAGGCTTTCACAACTTTAGGATTAAGTACTCACTTATTTAATTCAATCATATCTCATTATTCATTTCCATCTACAATTTCACACACTAGATTACATCGCAGTATATATATTTTAATCTACAAATTTCACATAGTAGATTACATCACAGCATATATATTTGTCACATTATTGTACATACTAATATGAAACCTCCCAAACACAGCTTCGGAGCATGCATACTCCGCTACCGTGTCTTAATACATCTCGCGCTATATAATGGAATCTTCGTTTAACGTCTCTCATGATTCAGATGTAACATAACATGTATATTGGAGGCGAGCATACTACCCATCCAAATGGGTCACACACATACATACGTGCCCATGTAACCATCGAAACTATCATTCTCACCAATAGCACATGTCCAAGGTCCTATGCTCAGGGTATGAATCTAAAATCCCCCCGAATGGGGTCATAGGGATAAGATCGTCCACAACATGAAACCTACACCCCGATTGCAAGCAGCGTAGGTATGTCATACACAAAATAAATAGTATTATAGGTATTCACCCCCCCTCCACACACACACACACACACACACACACACACACACATATATATATATATATATATATATATATATATATATATATATATATATATATATATATATATAAACAATAGGGGAAACACACAACCCATAGAATAATTTCCGTACGTAGTATATTTATCTCTCATCTCCTACGTATTTACAGATTATAACTTTACTTATTAAAGTATATTCCTGATCTTCTCTCATCACTCAAAGGTTAATCATTTATTCTTCATGTAAATTTAGTAGGTAAACATCTACGCCCTACTGGTCCATGTCATCACAACTCCCGAATTTCTATGAATTAAAATTATCCTCAATTAGGTTTATATTGCGATAATCCCCAATTGAATTTTAACACTGTATTCCATCACCTAGGGTTAACCCCATATATTTCTAAGGTTATTCTGATAATTAATTACCCTCTTGCAACTGGTACTAACCTTAAGTAATCATTTAATCGATTTAAATCCCAATTAAATAGTTTCCCCAATAACTTATTCGATTAACAATCGTAAATTTCCCCATTCAATCCCATACATAATAAGACTTCTTGGGTCTTAAGTATATCATATTGTCCTTCCTTAAGTCCCATTATGTTCAATTTATCAACACCAAAGATTTCTAAAAGTTAGGATTTAATCGTAAATTAAAAAGGACAAAAAAAAATTCCAGGGTAGTCAATCGATCAACAAACTTGGTCGATTCATCGATCGATATTATTGGGTCAATCACTCGATCGATCAGATATTTACCCAGATTTCTGCGTATGTTTACATGCGAGTTTTACACTTTTTCATCATCAAACCCATTACCAAATAATCCCAAACTCCTCATAATTCATCCCAAAAGATATATCAAGGTACATAAATGATTTTTAACATCTAAACAATATGAAATCATCATGAAGTTTCAATTAAATCAAGTTATCTCTCTTACAATTTAAAAACTTTTAATTTTTCCTTTTATGCAAGAAAATTTATAAATCCCAGAATTTTCTTCACCAAATGATTCCCAAATTTTGTGTAGTTGATTTTATATTAAGAAAGAGATCAATCCTACATAATCTCATTTCAAGGATTCATTTAAAATCATCGTAATTTATCTTTGGTTCATGAAACTTTTTAGAATTTTATACTATCCCAACATGGACAATATACATGGTAAATTTGCAATAGTTAATCACTTGCCTCTAATTCGAAGGTCTGAACCGATGGGGATGATGACACGAGGGATAATCTACCTTTTTCTAATCAACTTCCGGTGGTGGTGGTGGTGCAATGTGACTCTTGGCTCTTGGTCTCCTAGGAAAGTCTCTTATTTTACCATAAAAGTCTCTGACTCTCGATAAACCTTCTCCTTTGATATTTGGTAATAAACCTTAATCCTACCACCTCTGCATTTATATAATATCACGAAAAATTCATGGGTACTATTCACCTAATTTGGAAAATGTCCAAAATACCCCTTCGGGGTGTCGATTTTGTTGTAAATTATTTGGAGACCCAAAGTAATCCCCCAGCTCAAGTTTTTCGTCTATTTAAACCCTTTCGGACACTTTGGCTTAGCCAAAGTGACCATCCGGATGCCATAAAAATAATTTACTATTCATTCCATTTAAATATAGTCCCGACATAACTCACACACGCATCCCGACTTAATTATAGTAATTGTCGTATTCATAACTCGTGACAATTTATAAAATCATAATCATATATTACTTTTAATCACTAAGCAATATTCAACATAAATCACATATTACTTTATTCTCAAGTAATATTTAAATTCAGATTAATTTTCAATTATCCCACAACTGATTCTAATTAATCCTATTTTAAAAAGTCATTAAAAATACGGCATGTTACATACTTCCCCCCTTATAATGGAATTTCATCTCAAAATTTGAAAAAAGTATACCAGGTAAAAACAACTCTCGATGTATGTTGCGCATCGTATCCTTGCCCTCCCAACTAAACTACTCCGTGCCACCCATACACTATGCTATCGAATAGCCTTAATAATTAACACCTCACGTATTTTCTTTTTAAACCCTAGGCTACCCTATCACATAGATTCTTTCCCAAGATTTACCATTTAAGTTTCACTACTTAAACTTTATTTTAGATATTCACTATCCAGCCTTCTACTATTTGCACTATGGTAGATTAATCGTTATTTAGATACATAAGATCTCATCTCTCGGCTACCACACACAATTAGTTTATTTGGGTGGTATATATTTTACACAAAATCTATACCATAAATGACAAGTCATCTCTGATATTTGCAATAGTACCTGGTCCCCCACCGTTAGCTAACAAGTAGGAGAATAACAAGCCTTACCATACCATACCTCTATTGGCACCATGCAAAAAGTGAACTTATAGGAGTTATTGTACACAAACTCCAACAGTGGAAGGTGGTTCTCCCACCCTTCCATAAGGTTAATGGTGTACCACTAATTTATCTTCCATCATCTTATTAGTTTCCTTTGTCTTCCCATTCGGTTGGGGATGATAGGCCGTACTCAATCACAACTCGGTACCCATGGGCTGGTGAAAATTCTCCAATAATCAGAAGATAAATATCTTGTCCCAATAGGACATAATATTAAGCAGTACCCCATGTAACCTCACTATTTCGGCTATATAAAGATATTCTCAAAATGTCCGATACAATGATCAGTCCTAACTAGCATAACGTGAGCTACTTCAGTCAACCGATCAACTATCACCCATATAGGACCATAACCCCTTTCGGAGGTAGTTACCTTTGTGATCAAATCCTTGGGCTTGCTCTCCAATTACTACTTGTTTCGGATAATCCACCCTTTTACCAACAGAGAGTTGGCCCACTACAAGAGGTATTTAGCAATATTTATTTTCTTTAAATCCCATCACCGTTGTCATTTATAACCTCATACATTTTATGTTCTTCCGAATGTATCTATAACTATGATGAATGAGACTTCCCACAATGAGTGTAGAAATTCTTTTCCTGTTCTAAAAATCATTTTCTCATGAAACGTAGGCCTTTGCCAGATCGTGCTGAATAAACTTTGACTTCCCTGACTAAATGTTATCGAATTCACCTGATAATCATAATCTATGACCTGACACAATACCATCCCCGTGGAAATTTGGGGAATGATGGTCTTAACTGATATAAATGATCGGGAAATCATGTCCTGATATCTCAACTTCTATATTTATTTGCTATATCCCGTACTTCCTGAATGTATACAATATCAAGATTCAATTACCTAGGGAGCCCATACACTCTATGTCTCATGCATTATTGCACAAATGAATATATTCTCCTTAAATAAATTCTCACGCACTCGGCATGTTGATCTATTTATAATGTAACCAGTCTATATTGGTTTTCCCGTCAAGGCTAGGAGACTCTACTATCCTTAAGTCAGAACATAATTATCAACTCTCATTTATATTCTTATATATGTACAATAACCAAGTCATGAAACCCATGTACCATCGGTCAAACATCTCTCCAACTCCTGATGTTCGCTAGTGTCATGCGTTGGATGTCTTGCAAATAGAAATCCAAACAAGGAACCCCCTGATACACTGCTTCCTAACACAGTCGATTGTCAAGATTCGTAAGGCTCCATGTCCATAATATATACCTTCCCACAATCTATGTATGTTGAGATAAAAGTCTACTCGTCCACTATTATGTCCCTAAAAACAACATAAAACATTGAGCCCTCACTATCCTAAGTTCCCGGCGCTATATATTTAAAGAGTTATATCTCTTTGCTCGATAAAGAACACAATGTATCCTGAGTCACCTTAATAAATAAATCCCTATGCACTCGGATCACATTTAAGTAGACAACATACTCACTGAAGTCTACGATGCCATGAAATTTTCATATATATACATATATATAGGCCCAACCCAATTCTAGGTGGCGCCTCACAAAAGCAATGTTACTTACTTGGAGTATCCATTATGATAGTCTTATCCCTCAATCTATTATCGTTCAGACAATTGGTAATTAATCACTACACGTTACCATAATAAGCTCTGCTTTTTTAACTCAATGAGGTAGTAAATTATAATGATAAAATATTCTCTTAGTTCCCACTCGTCTCACTCACGAGAAACATAAAAAAACCTGTTACCCACGATAAATACGCCTGTAACCAGACTGTTAAAACTAACATACCCACTCAACTCGAATCATATGCGTATTTTAGTGTTAACAATCCATATATAAATTGTGACACACTTGTGCGACTTGAATCAACCTTTACTCACAAGGATGAAATAAAACTTCATCAGTATCGCCTGATTGTAGCGTCCTACATGTTGTAGACACCCTATTCTAATAACGCCTAACTTCTCCTAAGTTCCCTAGCACATCCCTTCATCATTTCAAACTAGTCACCACCCGACTACTGACCTAAAGGCCATCGGGTGCTCCCAGGCTCTGTTTGACAAATAGTCAAACTCTTCATCTCGAATGAGACTGAATAAATTTTCAAAGGGCACTAAAAACCCTTTCCAACGGTCCTCCCCATGCACGATTCTGACTTACGGTACGAACGAACGGTCCATTTTGCTTCGAAGGATCACCAAGCGCTTTCAATCCCCAGTTGACCAAAGTTAACTCCCCAAACTGAGTCAAAGTCTTTCGAATGTCGAAGTACATCTCCTAACCTTTCCAATGGTTTTCCCCGTTTGTGATTCTGGCTTACCATACGGACGAACGATCCCCCGTCCAAAGGATCGCCGAACGCTTTCGAGCCACATTTGACCCAAAGTCAACTCCTGAAATCGGGAGCAATCGAAAGAGTTTCTAAGGTCTGTGAAGTACCTTTCCAACGGTTCACCCCGCACACGATTCAGATCTACAGTTTGCACTATACGATCGATTTTCCAAAGGAACCTGAAAGAGATTGCCAAATGGGAGTTTTCAATCCCGGCCTATTGGCAGTGTGCCTAAACACACCTACCGATTGGGAGGACCAGGTATATTCCGATCATCAATGCCCTTGGCCTATAAAAAGGAGGGCCCAACTTCATTTAAAAAATATCCAAGATCTGAAATACATCACTCTCAGCAAGCTCAGAATCTTGAAGTCAATGTGATTTCCACATCCAAATCCCTCTCTAACCCTCACCTTTCATCACCTTTTTCATCACACTTGGTGAATTAAGTACCCTCCATCATCATCCAAGTGCAAGGGATGCTCTCTAACATATAAGATCAAGCTCAAGATCTTCAAAAAGGTCCAACTTTATCCACTCTCTCCTTAAATTCGCATTAATTTGTTTTATTACTTAGTATTTTTATTCTCTCATATCACATATCCTAATATACTTTTTATCTAGTATTATTGCACATCTCTTCTTTTCATATAGATAAAACCCAAAAAATAAGAAAAAGAGGATTTGCTCATAAATTCCAAACGGGAATTCTCACACGTTTCTCAAACTTTTCTCACAACTAAAACACTTTTTTACACACACACACATAAGAGAAGTTTCCTATTGGAGTTATGGGATAAATCCCACCCCTCATTTTGCATACGAACTACGTGGACTTTGATACCTCTATAGGCTACGTAGGCGTCTCAGGGTAAATCCCGAGACTCGAGTCTTTTTCCTACTTTTTTTCTATTTTTCCTATATTCTTTAAACATAACTCTCTTAGACTCTCTATACATATATTTCTGCTTAGTGGTGTATTGTTCTATATGTGTTATCATTCCATTATAACGATCAACGCAAGGATAATTGCATAAATCTTATTTTCTAATCTTATTTTTTAGGATCATTCCTACGGATGACTCACTTTATATCTTCCATGATAGAAGTTGACGATTCTTATCTCCACTATATATACACATGCACATATATCACGGGGAAACGAAGAAAAATAGCAATAACCCATGAGAGATCGCAAGGGCGGAATAGGTGCCTAACACATTCCCATTTCATAACTTAGCCATTGGACCCTTTTCGAATCATTTTGGTTTCGTATGTATCAGTATGTCTTTGGATTCTGTCTTTCGGGATGACTCCCTCTTTCTTTTGTTTATTTTAAGTAAAATAGTCTGGAGACTCAATCTCTCTACATTTTTTACCTCATCACCGACATCGGCCGAAGCACTCCCAAGAGGGATGCGTGGGACCAAGAACCTCCTGAGATGAAGAGGAGACACCCCCCTCTTCTTCTCCTCGTCCAGGTGCGAGGATTGGAAGGGATGGTCACACATGTAATTTTCACGACCAAAATGACCCATGATCATCTACAATGGTTATACATATAGGATTTCATCCCATATTTGTTCCTGACCTTGTTGTGGGCAATGTTTTTCCTTTCCGTGGCTTACATGGCCATCATTGAAACATTGGCCCAAAATCTCTAGGTCTTAACTATGGCCTTACTCGCCTCCCTATTACTTCTGGGCCCCGATGACCCTGAAGAACGGTATGCTACTGTTGTTGAGGACTCCACTAGTTCTGCCTGAATCCACCACTCTCGGGTTGTAAATTCTTGGGCCTAATTCCTTGACGAAAATTATCATTTTTTCGGTTGTTATGCCTTACTGGCAGGGTTTACTACTCCCAATCTTATCGATCTCACTTATCAACATGGACACATTCACCACTGGTAGTCCCAGTCTCTACACATAGAAATTTCTCGTGCCATTTCCCCATCACTGGTCCCACTAACCATTTTAGAATATCCTTCTCTCATAAGTGGCAGTCTTATCTCCCAATTGTGATTTTTGTTGTTCCTTTGGCTCTACTAGTCATATGGAACACGTTGTCGACCTCGCTTGTCTTGGGTAAATTCATCACCACTTGGTAGGGATTTAATCATATCATTTTAAATTTGTTTCCTACTGGTTATACCATCCGTTGATATTCCACCAACACTATTAAATTCAACATTTTTCTTCGTCTAGATTTCCCAATCCTCTTGGCTACCCTAATTCGGGAAGCACTAACTAAGTTATAAGCATAAAAACTTGATGACATCAACTCGAGTTGTCTTCGTCAGATTTCCCATCCATACATGAGTATTCACCTCACGAGTCCTTCCACAAGAATGAACTCTTCCTATCTTTGATGTACCCCTTCGTCATTGAGTAAGGAGTTTGTTAAGCAAGTTGGTTGTTCTCTTGTGTTGGGCTTTCTTTCTTGCCCATATGAGATAAGTTTCAAAATTCCATTCATATCCCTATTAAAATAGCAAATGGACAATTTCACAATTGAACCATAACCAGATTTCTCATTTAGATTCATGCATACTTCTTTATATGTGATGTTTAACTCGCATCACTTTAGATAGCTTCTAAGAGCAAAAATTTCACTCTAAATTTTCAAGTCCTTGGTGTTCCTACACTTCACCCTATATAATTTCCTTTGGATTTCTTCTTTCACAAGAGTCCTTCCGACTCCCTCACTCTTCCCTAATAGTGCTGGGTGAGTTTGGAAGGACATAAACGTCATCTATGACGGTGCTTGGGAAACTAAATCTCCCGAGTGACATCTCCTAAGTGACACTTAGAACAATAGTTGTAGTAGGTTTTACCTCGATCATACTTTCCCAAATTCTCTATGTATTCGACTGAGTCCTCATCTTGTTGGACATCTAACGACCATCACTAGAGATCCTCATATGTTCGGTGCACGATGCCCGATCGGACTCATATAAGAATTGTGTCACTTATATTTCCCGGCACGCGCATGTAAGTCATAATAGTAGAGGAATGCAACATCCTAATAATAGGGCTCTACATCAAAGAACACTATGCTGAAACGTAGAAAGCCCTAAAGATACTAAGGACTCTAGAACCTGGTGCCTGATACCACTTGTGAAACCCCGCCTAATTAAATATCGGGTTATCAGTCCTTTATTAAATTAAATCAGGATATCCAGTTCGTTCTTTCTTAGCATCACTGTCGAAAAACATTTTTTTTATTAATTCACCTATTAATTATGCTAGTGTCAAAGCTTTTCCATTTTAATTTAATAAAAAACATTCCACCATATGGAGTAACATCACATCATAACTGAACTAACTATAAGAAGAATAAATGTGACTGGAATAACTATTTAGTTTAAATATCTCATACCACCAAACAAAACTGATATCAATAATACTGACATAAGTAATTACAATCTCTAGAAAAGAAATGAAATAACTACAACCCTGAGAGATATGCCCTAAATGAAAATAGATACCACATGTGTGTGAATAAACAGGGTGTAAACGTCTAAACAATGTGCACTCCACTAGCATTTATAACCCGTCGAATCATCCGTATTCTATGTTGGGCGTCCCGGATGTTGGACACCTTATGTAAAAGATACAATACAAAAGAGAATATGCAAGGAAATGGGTTAGAGGCCGATTGTAGAAGATTTTTATAAATAGTAAGCGCTTAACAAGTGAAATTAAGCAATTATTATGTATATGTTAACTTCTTGGGATCTCACTTGAGAATCTCGCCTCTTATCTAGTGTGCACGTCGAACGTACCTTCTAATCTCCCTAATTAAGGTTCTCAAGTATGATTCTATCTAATATAATTTCCCCGTATTTCCCACACAATACGTATGATAATTAAATATTTTCATTTCTCTTTAATATGAATTAGGCTTTCATAGTTTTAGGATTAAGTACTCACTTAAATAATTCAATCAGATCTCAGTATTCGTTTTCATCTACAATTTCACACAGTAGATTACATCACAGTATATATATTTTAATCTAAAATTTTCACAGAGTAGATTACATCACATTGTTTATATTCATCACATTATTGTATATGCTAATATGTCACCTCCCACACACAGCTTCGGAGCATGCATACTCTGCTATCATGTCCTAGTACATCTTTTATTTTATAAAGGACTCTTGGTTCGACGTCTCTCATGAACTGTATTTAACATAACACATATATTGGAGGCGAGCATACTCCCCTTCCAAATGGGTCACGCATATACATACTTTTCCATTCAACCGTCGAAACTATGATTCTCATCATTTTTTGATTTAAACCCGAATTTATGTAATTCTCATTCGTTACTCATTCGATTAACAATCGTAATTTCACCATTCAATCACATAAATAATAATACATTTCGGGTCCTAACTACATCCTACTTCCCTCCCATAAGTCCCATTATGTTGAATTAATCAACACAAAAGATTTCTAAAAGTTGTGACTTAATCGTAATTTATAAAGGAAACAAATCACATTTTCCTGGGGAGTCGATCGAGCGATGAATTTGGTGGATCGATTGATCATTCGATTGATCAACATTAGTGGGTCTATCGATCGATCGATCAGATATTTTCCCCGATTTCTCCATATGTTGACGTACAGGTTTTAAACTTTTTCATCACCAAAACAACTTTCAAATAATACTAAACTAGTCATAATTCACCCCAAAAGATATATCAAGGTATATAAATGATTTCAAACATCTAAACACTGTGAAATCATCATGAAGTTTCAATTAAATCAAGTTATCTCCCTTAAAATTTAGAAACTTTTAATTTATCCTTTTATGAAACAACAATTATAAATCCCGAATTTTTTTTCACCAAATGATTCAAAAATTTCATGGAGTTGATTCTAAATTTAGAAAGAGATAATCCTTCATAATTTCTTTTCAAGGATTCATTTAAAATCATCATAATTCATCTTTGGTTCATGCAACTTTTCAGAATTTTATACTATCCTACCATGGACAATATGCGTGCTAAATTTTCAATAGTTAATCACTTGCCTCTAATTCGAAGGTCTGAACCATTCGGGATGAAAACTCTAGTGGTGTTTTTCCTTTTTTCGATCAACTTCCGGTTGTGTTTCAAGGTGAGTCTTGGCTCTTGGTCTCCTAGGAAAGTCTCTTCTTTTCCCATAAAGTTCTCTCACTCTCCCTCAAACATTTTCCTCTTATTTTTGGTGAATTAACCTCAATCCTACCACCTCTACACTTATATAATATCACTACGAATTCATGACTACTTTTCACCCAATTTGGAAAATGACCAAAATGCGCCGCCAGGGTGTCGGTTTGGTCCCAAATTACCTCGAGACCCAAAGTAATCCCCCAGCTGGACTTTTTTTACTATCTAAACAATTCCATTTAAATATAGTCCGGACACGACTCACACGCGCATCCCGACTTAATTATCATAATTGTTGTATTCATTTCTCGCGGGAATTTATAAAATCATAATTATATGTAAATTCGCAATAAATCACATAATACTTTATTCTCAAGTAATATTTAATTCCAAAATAATTTTCAATTATCCCACAATTGAATCTAATTAATCCCATTATAAAAAGTCATTAAAAATACGGGGTGTTACACCTAGTCCCCCCGTTGATATTTTCTCTTTATCTGAAGGTCATTGGATACCATCTTTGTTCGTAGTTGAGTGTGGATTTACTTTTCCCCCAAACCGTTTGTTCTTAGCATTCTGTTAACACTTTAATGTTCTACCTTCTAAAGTATCCCCCAATACCTAGGGAATAGTTAATGATATCCATAGGCTTAACCAAATCCATGGGACTCATATCGATATCCCTGAAATTTTGTTATGTTACAAATTGGTTACTACTGAAAGTACATATTATTTAAAGATTAAGTTTCCTAATAACGCTCTAGTTATCAATTTCCCTGACTCAAATAGAGACTATTTTGATCAAGGGGTTATTGCCAAGAATTGGCAACATATCCCTCTTAAAGGGGATGAACTATAAGATGGACGAAGATGACCTCAAGCGTGGCATAGGTTATAATAAATATATTTTCTATATTCATGTTGAAGAATTACATGTTGATATGATAATTGAACTCTTTTTTTTATTTGCTTGCAGTTGATAGGGAGAAGAAAAGTCCCAAGGAAAGTGACATTAAGCTTGACGATCACAAGTTTCTTTAGGGCATTCAAGAAAGAATAAACGAGGACCATACTAGGTTGGCTTCATGCTTATTGAAGTATAAAAGCATCATGACCTCTTTGAAAGAGTGCGCATGCGTTCAAATACCAATTTGAAAAAGTGGTGATCGCTTAAATAAACTTTGATACCAATTTGAAGAATCACTACAGCAGAAATATTGCGACTTCTCAAATAAAATCCAATTCTAATAATCCTAAATTTTAGTTAAACCATAAAAAATGCATCTAGATGATTTATCAAATCAAATAAAGCATGAAGGATAAAAAAACAACTTTAAGAAAAATCCCCCAAAGGGGCAAAACCTTTTTATTTTCACTATAATTTGTAAAGAACGGTTACACGGATTACAATGAAAATAAGAGCGGTATACGAAATACCCTCAGGCGTCGGTTTCGATGTATCGATCGAAATCTCCCACAGGAACTCCAGGTGGTCAGCAATGACGAAGAGAAACGGCTTCTCCACAAGTTCGTCGGCTTGAACTTTGCCTTCCTAGGAGGATAACAATGAAGAAGAAAGACGGATTCTCCACAAATATGAACAAAACCAAAGTAGTGTTCTTGGGTTTCAAAAAGGATTCACAAATGTATACGAATGATGTGTCAATCAAAACATGAGTTTTGGGACTCAAAAATATGAAGACTTGAGCTAATAGAACTCTCAAAATCGTCTCTCCAAGTCTTGAAAAATAACTCCCCCGAAGTTGGCTTTTATAGGGAAACTAAAAGGAATTTTAAGTCATTGGGACTCTTGTTAGTGTCAGGTAACCCAAACCAATTTGGCTTGTACCTCGAATCCTTTCATCCCCCCAATCCGGTTTGCCCTTCGGTTCATGAAACATCGCTGGTTTGGGGGCTAAAACACACAGCATTCTTCATAAGGATTTTCTCAGAATTTTCTCCATTTTCAAAGGGCCATAAATTCTTCATTGTAGCTCAGACTGAGGTGCCGCTTCTTCCAGTATCTTCACGGCGCCAATCTCTTCAACTTTCCAGATGAACGGACCTCCAAACATTGGCTATAAAATTACCAAAATTCCCTTGAACTTTGTTATCTTTCCTTTTTTCATTATTTTGACTTCTCTTGCATACCATTTTCATAATCCCTAAAATCGTGGAACGTGAAGTCATTGAGGCAGATGTGGGACACATGATGGAGATGATGAATGCTTGATTCCCAAAATTTGGATAAAGGATGTCATATGAGATCGTGAAGTGACATGCCTTTTGTAGCGGTGTACGACATATACAAATGTAAGACATCAGACATTAGAAATATGTCCTTACACTCTTGTATAGCACAACAACCAACTACTGCTCCTTCTATCGTAATTGACTTGGATAAAGACCACGTATCTACTTCATCTTCCAGTACATCTTGTGGTGGTTAACTTCCTATTAGAACCTCCTCCTCCTTTGATTTAGAGCTTCCCCTTTCCGTAGTATGGCTAAAATGAAGTTTTCCAATCTCATGGGAGATGTCTCTGTAGCTGTTACAAATAACCCTATTGATAGCAGTGCTTCAAAGATAAAAATTAATTTGGGCAAGAAGATCCCTACTAATAAGGGTGATGAATCTCCTTTGAAATGACTGAGGAGAGGCCTGCTGACAAGCAGGTTGAAAAATTTATTAATTTTAAACAACAAGGCTTAATCGGTGTTGCTTCGTCTACCAGTGGGTCCTCTGTGGTCATGAATCCTAGCTTGGCTAGGAAATTAACTAAGTCTGGTACTTTCCCATGTCATAGGTCTATTGCTACCTCTGTAACGCCCCGACCCGGATTTTAAGGTTTATTAAGGATTTACCCGATCCGAATCATACGTCAATACTGAAGTGCAATGAAACATCCTAAATAATATTTTTAATCCATTCTTATTAGTATTTAACGTCACACTTATTAGCATTGTTGATACCAATGTTGCCAATTTTTGATAACTACCCCATGTTCAAAATAATCCCTATTTGCATCAGGGAGGTTGACTACTAAGGCCCTATTCAAAAATCTAGTTTTTAAATGAAAAATATTATCTAGAACAGCCCATCTATAACAATACATAATCTCAGGAATTCCTATGCGGGTTCCATGAGCTTTATTTAACCTATACAGCCCATTAACTATTCTCCATGTGTTGGGGGCTATTTTTGTAGGGACAACATCGAAATACTGACAGAATTCTAAGCATAAAGGGTTTGGTGGAAAAGTAAATCTGCATTCAGCAATAAATAGGCTGGGGAACCAGTGTCCCTCAGCCAAACGAAAATAATCTAAAGTCTTAGAGAGATCCTCCAGAGTCATCCAAGACGGAATAGAAAAATCAGAACGGAATTTCTCAAGAGATTCGATAACATAAACCATGGCGAATAAAAGAAATGAAGAAAAAGGAAGAAGATCTTACAGGAAAAAGGGAGATATGTTGACAATAAACACAGAAAAGGATGAACGCACTAGAGAGAGCAAGACTATGGAAACTCGAAAGCAGAAATTGGAAAAGGTAGAAGACGATGGGATTGCCTATGAACGTTAAATACTTTTCCTTGGGAAACGGCGAAAGAAATGATAACAAAAAAGAAACTATTACACTACCGGCGGCTAAAAGGACAAAAAGTGCACGAAGATCGAAGCGCTCATAAAAATTCAAAAAGGCGGATTCTGCGAATCTGAAAGGATGTTCGAACACGGAGAAAATGCTCCTAAAAACTAAGAAGGTCATTTAATATTGCCATATACCGAGAAAGAATGTTCCATACTCCTCAAATTTCGAAATATGAAACATTGGGGGCTTCTGTTGATACCAAAATTAATATGCTGATATAGACGAATCATAAGAAGACACGTGTCGATCTACGTGGCACAATAGCAACAAGGAAGGTTATTTCCCCGACCAAGTCAGACTCACTTCGAGAAACAAGTATACTCCGAGGAACTCTAATACTTCGAGGAAATCTAATACTCCGAGGAACTCCAACACTCCGAGGAACTCCGAGGAACTCCGACGCTCCGAGGAACTCCTGAACAACGAGAAACTAAGGTGGTCCGAGCTGCATCTCGGCCACAGCATTGATTTCCAGATAATCAACAGTTCAACGATTCATTGAATGCTTCTCATACAGACGTATACTCTTAAAGGGCATTAATTGTTTACCCTTTCACATGTACGACCTAAGGGATATAAATACATTATATCACCCTCATTCAAGGGGACCGGATTTTCTTGACAGAATTACATATCGAGAACTCCAAAACACTTGGCAATAACAGAAACAGTGGACGTAGGCCATTCTTATAAGGATGAACCACTTTAAAATTCTTTGTCTCATTTATATTTATCTGTGATTAAATAATTAGAAGCAATCTATTTTTTTACATCAACAAGCATGCTAGTCCAAATTACAATCACTACGTGATATGACCCAAGGGAAGTGCCCCCAAGGCTAAGTAAATAGAGATACTAATCGTAAATGCAGATAGTTACTTACCTGTATAGCGCTCTCAAAGTAAGGAATATCACACAACCTGTCGCAACAAAAGAAGGGATGCAAGCCGAATGCTCAGTGGGATCATATACAAATGAAGTATAGAAACGAGCGGCAGAAAGAAGTACTCACAGCTACACTATATGCATGTGAAAATATGTATATATCTACATATATACCTTTGAAAAATACATATGCCAATGTATTTAACCGTTTATTTCAAAGACATCATTTAATACCATTTAACTTCCCTGATATTACAAAACAGTCATTAGCATTACCATGATTAGGACTTATACGTGTTTTCCATTAACTCACACAGTTTAAACAAATGGCATTTGTTTGAAAAACATTCTTCTTACATTCAAGGAGATTTACTATCCGACGTTCATTTACTCATGCCAAAGTTACTGAACCATTTCAAGATTTCCATTCAACACACACACATGCCGTGTTTAGAAAAGTACTCTTTTCTCTTGTAAACCTCATGTAACACACACTTATGTTTACTTTAATTCAATTGTTCCTAGGTAGCTTAATTTCATTAAGTCACCTTATTAAACCATCCCATGTTGCCACATGAACTTTAAACATTCAATGCGTTATTCTTGCATTAGTAAATCAATGAATTTGTGCCATTCAATTTATGCCTCTTTCATGAATATTCAACTCATTACTTAACATTATTTTCTTTGGGATTTGCATACACACTCACGGACTTCGTGGCCTAACACCACCGGTCTCCGCTGCCATATATTACTGCAGTTGGTTTGGGGTCTTTCACCACTAGGGTCGCCATGCCCTCCTTAATTATTTTCTCTCGGCGTCACCCGACTATCATTATCTTGCCAATGTTTTCAATATTTTCACAGTTTGTACTTTAATTTACATTCCTTTGGGCCGAAGCCAAAGACTTAGACTTAGCCGTCCGTTTTCCCATTATACTTGGAAAATCACTACTTATCTTTAAGTCCTTTGTTTACACACGTGTTGATATTACACCAAAATGATTCACATTTTAAGACTTAATTCAAATTCATCGTACTTGGATAAAAACATTCACTTACATTGTTATTTTATTAAAATGTTCCGCTTCAGGTAAATTATCGATTTACCCTTTTTTTCATCAAAAGTTACAACCATATTCTTTTTCAAGTGTTATTCACAAAAACACCCTCTTTGAGTCCTGTTCTCGACACATAGGCACTTTCGTTATTAAAACACTTATTTCACTTCTCACTTTCTCAAAATTACTCATTCTGCGTTTTAGCCTCTTTAATATATAAAATCATGCCTTTCACATATTAAAGTTCCCGCACTTGATTTTGTGAGTTTAACACTAAAACTCCATTTTAACCAACATTTACACGTTTGACACTTTATAATTTCAAACTTGGTGCCACACACTTTCATTATGAGAAATTGCATAAAAACCCATACTTAGTCTTTTATTTGGAACTTAGTGTCTTATATTCTCATTATTTACATTTTTACCCAAAATTCTCAAGAAGACTACACTTTCACGTATTTACGCTTTTGACCCCAATACTTACTTTAAACAAACTAAATAGTACACTTTATAAATGAAAGTTTATTTGTGCACTTTATAATGATTTATCAACATAAAATCACTATATCAATCAAACAAAAAGGGTACACATGCTTCAAATGTTCTTTTACCGAAGAAACCATTTATTCACCTCAAAACTTGAAATTTAAACATTTTACTCCATAAAATGTTTGTGATTTGGGGATGAAATTTATCTATTTTAAAAACCCATTAAACCTCTTATTGTAAGTACCCATTTTCATAGAAAATAGTAAGCATGATACTAATAAGTCTATTAGTACATTTAATCATCATTATTGTTTCATAAAAACATACCCATCCTTACACAAAATACCAATAGTGTAACCAATAAAACCATGAATTGGTTTTAACCATTTTCTTACAAGGCGTTTGGTCTCCTAGATTGTCCTATACAAGGCGCGCAAGAATCTAGACCTTCGTACAAAAGTATTTTTTTTCGATTTTTCTCTTCATAATAATATTCCTTATATTTTTGTGAGTCAAAAAACATATTCACAAAATTTTTTTGACCTCCCGAGACATCCTAAACAATTTTCACAAGACTGGACTTTCACTGTGTTGCGCGTCGTAAGACAATTAGTACACATGCTTGCGTAGCATTCGTTGCTTGTCCGAATCGCACGAAACTTAACCAAAGTACTTAAAATAATTATATGAACTCAAAATAAAACTCGTGTGAACCATGAAACATAAAACTATCTCGTTTAGCCCATATTGCGATATTTTGCTTTTCGTACCATTTAAATGTCGCGTCGTATTAACCTTGTCTGTGTCGCATCCGTTCCTTGATATTTTTTCCTCAAACTTAATGGACATCCTAGCATATACTGTTAGAGATTAAATATGCATTAATGCGATACATGCATTGTTGGATTTGTTGTTGTTTAAACAATTTACGTAATATGCCACCTTACGCATTACTTGACGTGTTACACTTCGATTATTTATTCCTCCAATTTTTCTTTTGAGAAAACACTTCAAATAACGTTAAATACCTATTTTCTAGGGTGGGGTATTACATTATTCCCTCCTTAGGAAATTTCGTCCCCGAAATTTATGATCATCATGCTCATACATCATTCATCCAACAAATTAATTCCAATCCTAGGTGTCTTTAACACTATAGTCTAACCAAAAGATTTCATACCATTAATCAGTTACAACTACGATGGATCCTAAGATATTATTGTTAACTCCCAAGTATGCCTACCATGTCCATATAGACAATTCCTCAAAGTAAATAATAGTGAGCAACTATCATCCTAACACCCAATGAACTCAATATCATGTATTATACATAACATCGGGATTTACAAGCCTACGTTTCATCAAACGATTGAGTCTTGTCTAGCTTAAGAAGATACATCCTCAACATCAATAACTATTCACATTAGAAATTTCAAGACAGTAATTTAATCCCAATGGTCTATCCGACCGGTATCTCCTACGAGACTAAGCATTATCCTAGAGTAATCCAAGCTATGACAACCCAAATACACACTAGAGACTACATTCTCAATTCGTAATTTCCATACGGGGTGAAACCCTAGCATTTAATGTTCCATCAAGTTCTAATATTTATATCTTAGAGTCGTGAACTCAAATCGATGATATACGTTATAACCAACTATACTGGTTAACTGACGACTGTATTGACCTAAAGATATTAAGTACACATGCAAACTACATGTAACAAACCGCGATACCATTCGTACACTCCAACCAATGTAAAATAAAGGTGCTTTCGAAGAAGAGCGTACTCATGTACCGTGACACAACAGCCTCTAACTGGATTATTCCGCGTCACTACTGATCTACACAACGCTACACCTGACTACCAACCCATAATTGAAACAACTTTCCATTACTAAGATCAAAGAAGGCACAATAATATGCAATGGATCAGGCGGCTGCCACGCCAGGATGAAACAATTGAATTTGAAGAATGAACCATGCTATGTGAAGTATGAACCACAACGTACACTTAAAGTTTAAAATTTTCACTGACCCATACGTACGATAAACTATTAGCTTAGCCATGTGACCCAGCTTAAATCATTAATCACGGCTACCCATTTTTTAAAGACAATGACTTGGGGATCGATTCACTTGGGAAGCTAAAACGTTAGGCTTACCTCCTTAAGACTGAGGTTACTCATTATCCTTCATACCAAAGAGAAGTTACATTTCTCATTGTTTAACGTTAGTTATTGACCTAATATACTCAAGTCTCCATAATTTCAACATGCGAGTGCTAACTTTCAAACCTCGAGATCCTTCTCATTTAGTGAAACACAATAATTACATAAATTCATCCTTAAGGATCATCGCTACAATTCTTGGAAACGTCTTACATAATCCCAAATCATAACTATCAGACTAGTTACAATGTCAACTCGATTTTTCAAGTATGACTCATGCCTAATACCCAATTATTTTCCTCACCAGTGTCATACTAATCCATACGGATAGCACACACAGGTGTTATAATTAAGCCTAACACTCGACTCCGAGTGTTATTTCTAAAACCATAGTGAACATCATTGTGTCCTAAGTCTCCCGAGTGTAAAACCTAGCATGTATCAACCTATTCTTGATATTCTCCCCAAGTCATACCATAATGAAAGCTTATAAACAAAACCATGGCACTAACTCTAATATACCGCCACAAATAACATGACTAAATTGTATTACAATCACCGATACTTATGCATTCCTCAATATGATAACTTTTCCCAATGATTCATGGAAGAGTCACCACGTTAATCGACTCCAATTGAACACACGTATCCTAGCCTAAGAGTTATCATGAAAAAATCCTTTCAAGTATAACACTCGAGCATGGCCGCTAAATTATTTTCTCAAAGGCCAAACACTAATCCCAATCACTATGTGTCATACCGGTCATAACTCTATATTCCTGAAGTCATAAGGGATTCCATAATATCAACCAAAGACGTCGACAGTACCGTACTACGTGGTACAACCTTAATTTCACCATTATTAGGGAAAACATATTACATGCACTGACACTTCATTAGACTAACCTTAGTGCATATATCCAAGGAGCAATCATGAGTTCACCTTCTTATCCATAATTCTAACCCAAGATCAAACTCATTATAGCCTATCATTTAACCTCTGTGATTATTCAGCCATGACAACTAACGTGCCTCACTACGTAGCCATCATACTCATTTTCCAGATCGCAAGTTATCATCATTATAAAACTTTTGGTAGGATACTAGGCATCAGGTACTACCTATTAAAATTTTAGGCCAATAACTTTGATGACACAAAAGATCTTATTCCTCAATACCACCTCACTTTTCTAAAATCATGATTCAACATCATCATTTCTAACAGTAAGTCCCAATGACTATATGGATTTGTTCTTAAATCACTTGAAATCGTCAAGGTTATCTAAACTCAAAACATAATCAAGTTACTTAGTCATTCTGATTTCAATAGATTTTATTTATTTATTTATTCACAAGTCATACTACTTAGTTACCTAATCCCGTAGATGAAACTATAAGCATACCACGTAAGATGTAACTAAAGTCATTAACACCTTCTAATCATCAAACTTACACATGATACATCTCACACAAGCGTAGGGTGCCCCCACCTAACAACCTACACCAAAAATCCGATAGTTGCTCGCTAACACTAACAGAACAAATGCAGCGAAATAAGAATGCCTATTAACTTAGCCACTCACCATCTCAAAGAGCAGGGAACAACGTGCTCAAAATCTCGACTATACAATCAAGGTACAAATCCAAACCATCATCAGGAAAGCGTGACCAGATCTAACTAACAATGACACCGTAAGATCCATTACCGATCTCACCACGTCGCACCCAAAAGGAACATTGAACCTAAAGCTCTGATACCAAGTTGTAACGGCCCGACCCGGATTTAAAGGTTAATTAAGGATTAACCCGATCCGAATCGTACGTTAATACTGAAGTGCAATGAAACATCCTAAATAATATTTCTAATCCATTCTTATTAGTATTTAACGTCACACTTATTAGCATGCTACTCCAAATTACAATCACTACGTGTTATGACCCAAGGGAAGTGCCCCCAAGGCTAAGTAAATAGAGCTACTAATCGTAAATGCATATAGTTACTTACCTGTATAGCGCTCTCAAAGTACGGAATATCACACAACCCTCCACAAGAAAAGAAGGGATGTGAGTCGAATGCTCAGTGGGATCATATACAAATAAAGTATAGAAATGAGTTGCAAAAAGAAGTACTCACACGCTAAACTACATGCATGTGAAAATATGTATATATCTACATATATACCTTTGAAAAATACATATGCCAATGTATTTAACCGTTTATTTCAAAGACATCATTTAATACCATTTAACAACCCTGACATTACAAAACAGTCATTAGCATTACCATGCTTAGGACTTATACGTGTTTTCCATTAACTCACACAGTTTAAACAAATGGCATTTGTTTGGAAAACATTCTTATTACATTCAAGGAGATTTACTATCCGATGTTCATTTACTCACGCCAAAGTTACTTAACCATTTCAGGATTTCCATTCATCACACACACATGTCGTGTTTACAAAAATACTCTTTTCTCTTGTAAACCTCATGTAACACACGCTTATGTTTACTTTAATTCAATTGTTCTTAGGTAGCTTAATTTCATTAAGTCACCTCATTAAACCATCCCATGTTTCCAAATGAACTTTAAACATTCAATGCGTTAGTCTTGCATTCGTAAATCAACAAATTTATGTCATTCATATATGCCTCTTTCATGAATATTCGATTCATTACTTAGCATTATTTTTCTTTGGGATTTGCCAACACACTCACGGACTTCGTGGCCTCACACCACCGGTCTCCACCGCCATATACTACTGCAGTTGGTTTGGGGTCTTTCACCACTAGGGTCCTCATGCCCTCCGTAATTATTTTCTCTCGGCGTCATCCGACTATCATTATCTTGCCATTGTTTTCAACATTTCCACAGTTTGTACTTTAATTTACATTCCTTTGGGCCGAAGCCAAAGACTTAGACTTAGCCGTCCGTTTTCCCATTATACTTGGAAAATCACTACTTCTCTTTAAGTCCTTTATTTACACACGTGTTGATATTACACCAAAATGATTCACATTTTAGGACTTATTTCAATTTCATCGTACTTGGATAAAAACATTCACTTACATTTTTATTTCATAAAAATGTTTCGCTTCAGGTAAATTATCGATTTACCCTTTTTTCCATCAAAACTTGCAACCATATTCTTTTTCAAGTGTTATTCACAAAAACACCCTCTTTGAGTCCCGTTCTCGACACGTAGGCATTTTCGTTATTAAAACACTTATTTAACTTCTCACTTTGTCAAAATTACACATTTTGCATTTTAGCCTCTTTAATATATAAAATCATGCCTTTCACATATTAAAGTTCCCGCAGTTGATTTTGTGAGTTTAACACTAAAACTCCATTTAAACCAACATTTACACGTTTGCCACTTTATAATTTCAAACTTGGTGCCACACACTTTCATTATGACAAATTGCATAAAAACCCATAGTTAGTCTTTTATTTCGAACTTAGTCACTTATATTCTCATTATTTATATTTTTACCCAAAATTATCAAGAAGACTACACTTTCACGTATTTACGCTTTTGACCCCAAAACTTACTTTAAACAAACTAAATAGTACACTTTATAAATGAAAGTTTATTTGTGCACTTTATAATGATTTATCAACATAAAATCACTATATCAATCTAACAAAATGGGTACACATCTGTCAAATGTTCTTTTACCGAAGAAATCATTTATTCACCTTAAAACTTGAAATTTAAACATTTTACTCCATAAAATGTTTGTGATTTGGGGCTGAAATTTATCTATTTTAAAAACCCATTAAACCTCTTGTTGTAAGTACCCATTTTCATAGAAAATAGTAAGCACGATACTAATAAGTCTATTAGTACATTTAATCCTCATTATTGTTTCATAAAAATATACCCATCCTTACACAAAATACCAATAGTGTAACCAATAAAACCATGAATTGGTTTTAACCATTTTCTTACAAGGCGTTTCTCCCACATGGTGGAAAATACTATTCTGAAATTTTGTCAAATTCAAAACCCATTTAAATCAATTCTTTGAAAACCCACTTGTTCAAGAAATCATAGAAACCCTCCCAATGAACTCCATGGATGCAAATCAACACAAATCCTTCATATATTAAAACTAATATATGTAAATAGCAATATGATATTGTGCTAAATCATAAACCTATACCAAGGTTAAAGAATCCCACTCAAAATGTCCTTAAATAATGGTAGAGAAGGTGACTGACTCCCCCACCTCCAAAGGTGGCCCTAAAGGGAGTCACAATAGTCCCCTCTTCAAGATTCCAATTAATCTTCAAGCTCTATGAACTAATCTTTCTTCTACTATTATAAACTCCTTTTAGAATCACCCAACAAAACTTCCTTTGAGCTCCAAAAACTTATCTCAAAATCTCCTATGAGCAGACCCAACTTTGAGTTTTAATGGAGTTTGGGGAACACAATGTGGTTTTTGATGGTGAAAAAGTGGTGGCAAAGGAGGACCACAAATTTGTAAGGAAGAACAACTCTTGCAAGATCTAGAATATGGAGATATAATCTGAAAATGTTTGAGAGTTTTGGCTCCAAGTATTTCCCTCCCATTTATCTTACAATGGAAGCTTTCCACTCTTGACTAACAAACCCAAGGTTTTGAATCCCCAATGGGTGTAATTTGTTTTTCGAAGATCTATATAATAAGCCTTGAAAGAGACTACACATACACCAAACATATGATCCCCAAGATTCATTTGAAAAATGCCCAAAAACACCCACAAAAATTGATTTACGTCACTTTTGGTACAAGCCCAAAAAAAATTTCTTTTTTTTTTTTTAAAATTTGTAACTGAAGGATCATATTCCTTGCATTTTTTTGGCTAAAAAATCATATTTACAATAGTCGTTTGGTCTCCCGAATTGTCCTATACAAGGCCCGCGAGAATCTAGACCTCCGTACAAAAGTTTTTTTTTTATTTTTCTCCGCATAATAATATTCCTTATATTTTTGTGAGTCAAAAAATATATTCACAATATTTTTTTGACCTCCCGAGATGTCCTAAACAATTTGCACAAGACTGGACTTTCGCTGTGTCGCGCGTCGTAAGACAATTAGTACACATGCTTGCGTAGCATTCGTTGCTTGTCCGAATCGTACGAAACTTAACCAAAGTGCTTAAAATAATTATATCAACTCAAAATAAAACTTGTGTGAACCATCAAACATAAACTATCTCGTTTAGCCCATATTGTGATATTTTTCTTTTCATACCATTTACATGTCGCGTCGTATTAACCTTGTTCGTGTCGCATCCGTTCCTTGATATTTTTTCCTCAAACTTAAAGGACATCCTAGCATATACTGTTAGAGATTAAATATGCATTAATGTGATACATGCATTGTTGGATTTGTTTTTGTTTAAACCATTTATGTAATATGCCACCTTACGTATTACTTGACGTGTTACACTTCGATTATTTATTCCTCCAATTTTTCTTTGGAGAAAACACTTCAAATAACGTTAAATACCTATTTTCTAGGGCGGGGTATTACAACCTCTTTGCCCTCGGCTAAAACTATCAGAGAGGGCTACTGAGAGCTTAACCTTGGTGATTTTACAGCCTCGAGGTTGATCGGATGTTATTTATACTTTCATGTACTTATACTGACTTGACCTTTTTTGTAGTTCTTGGTCGACTATAAATTAATGCTAAAAAGGATGATATTCTTCATTAATCTTCAAACGATGTGGAAGAGGCCTTTACAAGTCTTCGAAAATCTTTGTTAGAGAATCAACAAGCCTTAGAGATAGAAAAGAAAATTTGGGAATAGAATATCAAGGGTACTGAAAAAGCTCGGTAGAAGGCTGATTCGATTATCCTTCAAGCTAAGTGGAGGGAAAATGTTGTTGAAGGATAAGTATCCTTGACAAATAAAGATCTCTCCTCTGAAAAAGGCAAGAGGAAGAAAACCAGGGGATAGTCATTTAACAAGGGTTGGGACAAAGCCATTTCTACTTCCTCTTCTCAAATTGAGTATCCAAAGCATAAATTTTTTAAAGAGGGTTGGTAGGTATCATTGAAGGAAACCGACACTATTAAAAGTTCTTAACTTTTTCTGAGGCATGACCCTGGATCTTCCCCACATCTTGACAATGAAGTTGAGGATAATATTGGTTCTGGGGAGTCCTCTTTGGTGGTTGAGCCACATATTCCTTCTATCAAGCAAGATAAGAATGTTGCTGATTCAGCTATCCTTCCAGTCGAACAAGATAAAACCCCTATTAATCCAGATGTTCTTTCTTTCAGCCAGGGTGGAAACCCTGATGTTGAGACTGATAAGAAGAAGGTGTAAACTTGTTCACCACCTGGACTTTGTATCTTGAATATTTCTTTTGCATATTTTTTGTTTCTACACTAATGTAATTGTAACTTTCCTTTAATTATTAATGAAAGAAATCTTTCTTTGTACTATTTATCATTGCTCGGCTGCTATTATGTCCTTATTTAGTTGATCAATTGTGACTGTATCTTTCCAATTCATAGACAAGATGGAATAGATTACTTCCAATGACTCTGACCTATTAAAGAGCTATAAAAATCAACTCAAAGCCGGTCACTTGGACTTGACTGATAAAAAGTTAACAAACTTACTCGATGCAGTTGGTTCTAATCAATACAAGGATTCATACACTTATCTCAATTTTCTACATGATCGACCTACGGCCAATAATGTGGCTTACTATGAGATCGAACTTCAAGAGGAGCATAATGAGGCCAAGGCTTTTCTCCATGCTGACTATGAGTCTAAATACAAGTCTTTGAGTGAAAGCTTAGATTTTGATGAAAAATTTGAGATGTATGCTTCTCCTTACAAGAGGAAGGAGTTTTTACTGATCCAAGAGGTCGACGAGAAAAGATAAATTGCGAAACTCTTGGAGGAAGAGAATAATAAGTTGAGATTTGAACTTGGGTCCCTGAAAAATCCTTCTAACAATGCTCCCAATGAAGGCTCTTCTTTCCTAGAGAATGAGAATGCCAAGATGAGATAAGAACTTGAATCTTTGAAAAAGTCCAAGTATGATTCATCCTATAAGAGAAGGATTAGCTGATCAAAGATGGATGAGGCTAGATCTAATAGGACAATAGCTTACCAAGTTGCCCAATTGCAAGAAAAGTGTCAAGATATAACTGAGTTGTCCATAAATATGGAAGTTAAAAATAAAATAATAGACAACCAATCTTCTCAACTGCAAGTGAAAGATGAGGTATTGAATAAATTTTAGTGTTGAGTTGGGAGGTTGACTTTCTATCTTCATAAGCAGTTGAGGGAAGTATTGATGGAAGGCTATAATGAAGCATTGGTTTGCATAGATGATCATATCTCCCAAGCTAAGCATGAAGGCTATAAGTGCTGCTGGACCAACTACTTAACTGCGATAAAAGATGATCAAAATTATCGGCTTTTGTATTGGGGTGATTCTAGAGTTTCAGATTCTAATAAATGTCCATTCCGATTAACTCAATTCCCCAATGCCTGATATCAAAATATTTAGTGGACTATGGGTTGCATGATGAATTAGAAATAGTTCGGACTCCTCATCTGATGCACACGCCTAGTAGTAGCAATAGGAGGATGCTTTATGATTTTAACTTCATCAATTATCCATATAATTTGGATGATCCTACTTCTGGAATTGAGAAAGTGCAGCCATCTTCCAAAGCTGAAGGAAAGCATCCAATGGAATAATTATTCTATATGTCAATTGGAATACATTTAACTGTAACACAATTTTTATGAATGGAATATGTAATTTTTTGTTAAATTATGATTTTTTACTTCAATTAGTTAACCTTTAATTGTTATGTCATTGGTTCTAATAATTCACGTAGATGTATTAATCCAAATTTAGTATTAGTTACCAATGGGTTTGCAATAGGTTCTACTAGTGCACTTAGATTTATCGACCTAAGTTTAGCACCAGTTACCATTGTTGTTGCCATAGGTTCTAATAATGCACTTAGATCTATCGACCTAAGTTGAGCATTAGTTACTAGTGGTGGCCAAGCGTATGGTAGCCAAGCGTATGTGGAATATATGTTCACATTCCTATATTTAGGAATTTTTATATGCCTTCCATCATTTGACTTGGTTTGGGTAAAATGAATATTCACCACTAAATTTTGTGCCAAGTGCTCAGGATTTTGATCCTATTTTGACTTGTATTTTTAAGAGTGGACCATGTGTTGTGGATTCATATCCTATTTTGACTTGGTGGAACTTAGATTAATATTTATGGGGATATATGAATATATATCTACATAATACTCTAAAAAAAATAAAAACAAAACTTAAATAACATAAACAAACCATTTTATTGATAATAATCTGAAATAACTGAATTACCAAACTTGAGATCTACTAATAATACTTTCTAAGGTGCTCGACATTCCAGGGATTTTTGAACTCTTCACCCTCCGAAGCTTCTATCCGATATATGTCATGTCAGATGATTATAGAAGTACGATAGGGACCGTGCCAATTAGCTTCAAGTTTGTTACTCTTCTGTATCACCTTCTTAAGAACATAATCTCCTTCTTTCAAGTTGGTCGTCTTGACCCTTTTATTGTAAAAGTGAGCTGTTCTTTCTCAAGGCAACATTTTCTTGTACTAACCTCTCAGGAGGAGAGTTCAACACAATCGGATGGGAGGAAAGGCCGAGAAACTTCATAACAATCATATGTAGGAAATACCTCTTAGAAAAGGTTAATCCAAAGCCAGGAAGACTAATTTGGCAAAATGGTTAGAGGAAAAAACCCTCCAAAGTTTCTATTCGATATGTGCCTAGTTGGATGATTACATAAATATGATAGGGAATATGCCAATTAGCTTCAAGATTGTTGCTCTTCTCTATCACCCTCTTAACAACCTAATCTCATTCTTTCAAGTTGGTCAGCTTAACTATTTTATTGTAAAAGTGAGAAGTTCTCTGCTTGTAGGCAACATTTTTCAGGGCGGCATCTTCCCCTACCTTTTCCAACATATCAAAGTCTAATCGCCACATTAAATCCCTGATTGGAGAATTCAATTTTAAGACCCTATGAGTTGGTAGGCCAAGATCAGTTGGTAACATAACCTCAGTATCGAATGCCAGCATATATGGTGTTTCCCTTTATAGCCATTATCAGTGTTTTTCTATAAGCCCATAAAACTAATTGGAGTTCATTGATCCAATTTCCCTTGGCAGGATCTAGCCTCTTCTTTAATCCATTCAGTAAAGTTCTATTTTTTATTTTTATTTGAAGATTACTTTGGGGATGACTCGGTGCGTAATGTATCTTTTTAATTTTAGATTGGACATTATAGGCTTCAAATTCCTCAATATCAAACTGAGTCCCATGATCTATAACGCAATCATATGGCAAACCATATCGATAAATTATATTCTTCCATATGAACTAGTACACCTTTTCATAATGCATGTCAATTAAAGGCTCTTTCTTAACCCATTTGGTGAAATAATCAACATCCAAGACCAGGACCAGGTATTTAAACCTACCTTTGGTGGTCGACAATGGGCCAACCAATTATATTCCCCATATAGCAAATGACCAAGATGAAGTGATTAATGTAAAAGTAGCATTGGACATTTTTAAAACGTTAGAGAACCCCTCGCAATTATCATATTTCTTTTTAAAGGCTGTATAATCAGCCTCATGGTCGGCGAGTAGTATCCCTGTGTGTTGATTCAATGAAGAAATGTTCTTCTAGCGGAATGAGCTCCACAAGTACCTTCATCGACCTCTTAGATAAATCTTTCACTTCTATTGGATGAACACATCACTGTATGTAGGTCGCCAATCCCCTTCTATATGAAACTCCTTTGCCTAGTACATATCTTAAAGCCTTATACTTGAGATTTTTAGCTTCCATGGTGTTGGTAAGATTCCATATTCAATATACACTCTGATAGGATCCATCTAGGAAGGTCCCATATCGATGGAAATAAAATTCACCCCTAAGTCCTCATCAAAACTTCAATTAGCCAGAATCTCTATGGGGATCGTTCGTCGGAGATCAGTTCTTATTGTTGATGCCAACCAAGCAAGTGCGTCTGCTCGAACATTCCCCGTTCTTGGGATTCTTTGTATTTGGATAGCTGATAGCTCGGCTACAAAGTTTATGGCCTTGGCAAGGTATCTTATCATCAAATCTCCTTTAACGTCTTATATATAAACCATATGATTTACTACCAACTATTAATCACTATGGTCCACCACTTATTTAGTGCCTAATGAATGAGTAAGATACAACTCGACTATTAGGGCTTGGTATTCTTCCTCATTGTTCAACGCTTGGAATTGAAACCCGAGGGAATACTGAATATCAATATCATCAGGAGTGTTAAGGATTATACCTTCTGCGCAGGTAGTAGCACATGAAGATCCATCAACATATAATTTCCATATTAAGATATCTCTACTAAAACTTTCATCAGTTAACAACCCATGCTTGAAGAACTAATTACTTTCCTCAATACACTTTTATGCCATTTCATAGCTTTGGGGGAATTCAGGTTGCTAGATAGTAACTTTGGCTTGCGTTTGAGCTGAGCTTTCCATTGCTGACTTCTGTGTGGTGGATAAATTTGGTTGGTCAGGAATTTTCGGGTAAGTGAATTCAATAACAAAATCTTCCAAAGTTTGACCTTTCAATGAAGATTTGGGTTCATAAACAATGCCATATTCTCCTAACTCCACTGCCCAATACATTAATCATCCTGAATTTTTAGGTTTATGGAGTTCTTACTGAAGAGGCATATTCGTATATACTACTATGGTTTGTACTTTGAAATAATATTTTATTCATCTATATTCCTCAATAAGGGCTAGGGATAATTTTTTCAAGTGAGGGTACCTGATCTCAGCTCCCTTAAAGGCTTTGTTGGTGTAGTATACTGGCTTTTGTACTCCATTGTCCTGTCTGACTAAGGACGAGATTATAGCTGATTCAGATAAAACCAATTACAAGTTCAATTTCTCCCCAAAACTTCTTAGGTGATCCGTAGTGGGGATCCGAAGTATTTTTTCAATTCCTGAAATGCTAGTTCACATTTTCCATTCTACTCAAAAGTATTCCTTAATACTTTAAATAAAGGCAACCATCAATATATTACAAAAGAAATAAATCGGTTTAAAGGCGCTACTCTTCCAGATAGCCACTACACATCTTTCTTGCCAACTAGTGATTGCATTTCAATTAGAGATTTTATCTTCGTCGGGTTGGCTTCAATTCCCCATTGATTGAAAAGGGGGTCGAGGAAAATCCCTTCTCAGACTCCGAACACGCAGTTGGTCCGGTTCAGCTTCATCTGGTGCTTTCCTAATTGGTCAAATATATGAGTCAGGTCGACAACATGATCAAAGGATTTTTTACTTCTTATCAGCATGTCATCCACATAAAGCTCCATGTTTTTCCTATCTATTTTCAAAAGCATTGTTTACCAATATCTAATATGTTGCACCTGCATTTTTAAGACAAAAAGTCATTACATTATAACAATAAGTTCCTCAAGGAGTAAAAAGAGTTGTACTTTCATTGTCCTAAAGCTTCATTCTTATCTGATTATAACCAGAATAGACATCCATGGTGCACAAAAGCTCATGTACCTATATAGCATTTAGCAACTGATCTATTCAGGGCAAAGGGAAATGATCCTTTGGGTAGGCCTTATTCAATTCGTTGAAATTTTTGCACACCCTCCATTTGTTATTTTTTTTACCATCACAACATTGGCCAGCGAAGTCGTGTATTTGATTTCTTTGATAAATTAATCTTTCTGAAGCTTTTCTACTTCCTCCTGAATTGCTTAATTTTTCTCTGGACTGAACACTATTTATCTATATTTAATCTGTTTTGCCTCTTTGCTAATATTCGGTTCATGGCATAAGAAATAGGGATCAATTCTAGGCATGTCCTCGTGGCTCCAAGAAAAAAAATGTTTCCTCTGTCTCAGAAACATCACCAATTCCTATTTAAGAACAAAAATAAGCGTTGAGCTGATCTGCATGGTTCTTTCTAGATTCTCATCGACTAGAATAATTCTTTCAATAGCTTCTATAACCTCTCCTTTGATCAACTTAGTTTTGTCTCTTGGACCTAAAGTTTCTACTTCAGATTCGTCATCTGGTTCAGTGGTGTCCACCTAATAGGTGGTAGTCTTCTTCTTCTTCAATTCAGTCAACTCCTCTTGTTCAACCGAGGAGTAGTAGCATTCTCTGTCTACCTTTTTATTTCCTTTCACTAAACCTACCCGAAATGAGTAGGTAACTTCAAGATTTTATGAACTATTGATGGGATAACCTCAAACTTCTTGATTCCAACCCTATAGAGGATCACACTATAAGCTGATTGAATATTTTTTTTCCATTACAAAGAAGAATGTTTTCTCCATGCGACTTACAGGACATGTACCGAACAACACTTATAATTTGATTGTTCCCAAAGGATAAACCTTTTCTCTGGAAAAACCTATTAATGGCCTGTGGTATGGCCCTGGTCGATCGAGCTTTAGGTCTAAACTTTGAAAACAAGGGTAAATATATGTTTTTCAAGCTCCCATTGTCAACTATAATTCTAGAAATAATCACATCCTGGATTTTTAATTTTATAACCAGTGGGTCATCATGAGGATATAGGACTCCGTAGAGATCACTTTTAGACAATCCAATCACAAGATTGTACTTTTTGACTCTCCTCGGGCGGTTATCTTCAGCCAAATGAATTCTTTGAATATAGGATAAAGATTGAGTCTCATTGAGGTATGGTTTTCTTTCATCTGTGTGATATCCTCCTCCTATATCACCACCTATAATCATAGGACAATCAAATGAACTAAAACTGATCATAAGTACCTCATGTTTTGATTGTTTAGGTTTATTTGGTAAGCCACGGTCATCCGTGTAATCGTTATTGCAATTTCTCTTATTATCATCCCTAGATTTTCATAGAGACTTTGATCTTTTCTTGGACTCTCTGCTCTAACTCCAATCAACAAATTTATTGAGTTTTCCTCGGCGAATAAGAGATTCTATCTCATTTTGCAAAGAAATGCAACCTTCAGTTGTGTGACCGTGATCCTTATGGAATTCACAGTATCTTGAAAAAGTACTAATTAAGTTGTTTAATTCAAGATTAAACAGTCTAAATGGCTCCAAAAAGTTTTTTGAAGAAACACTTTTTTTAAAACAAACAGCTAACACAAGATGTGTAAAAACGAATTATGGACGAGATATTTCAGGTATTATGTAGCCATGTTTTTAAAACCAAAACTAAAACAGTTTTAAATTAGCACGCCAATAGAAGGTGATGAGAGGAAGGTAAAGTACTCAAGTGCACAAAGATTTTAACGTGGTAAGACCCCAACCAATTGGGGAAACATCCACGGAGGTCTCTACACCTCAAAACAACTATCCACTAAAATGGAGTAATAGATTACAAACTATTTAACAGTCTAAACACACAATCAGACCTAATCCATGTTCAAAAAATATACGAGCTCCTCTGGATTATTCTGACTTCTCCCATGGATCTGATGTTGTATATGTTCTCTCAACTTTGTAACTCCACTCCTTTTAGCTTCAAGTCGACTATTAAAGTCCAAAATTTATCTACTAACACGTTTGAGTGTTGTATTGTGAAATTTTTATGATGTGATGTGCCTAACACATGCACACAACTCGCCCACAGTTATTACAGATATAATGAGTATCAAATTACAAACAGATTTGTAATATGCAATAGAAATTTCCAAAATCAGTTTCATCAAAACTCTTAGACTTATTGATCTTTAATTCTATCCACAAATCAAGAAGGAATCTTGCTATATAAAATACCCAAGATCCTAGATAATTTATTTATTCGAAAATGTACAGTTGTTTCACAAAATGTGAAGTGTATGAAAGTGTAATTCCCCAATCAAGATCTCAATTAGATCTAAGTCTGTATTTTCTCAGAAACTGAAATTAGAAATGATTTTGTTGATTTAGGTTTTAAAATCAACATAAACATTTTAAAAATAGTCAACAAAATAACGATTTCTCAAAAGAAGAAATCAAACTCAGTAATATCTACATGATATGTATCAAAGAGTATAAAATCTCAACTTTATATGAAAGAAAATGAGATCAGAACTACATCACTTAGCTGGACAAGAGATTAAGAACTAGAGAGGATGGATATTCTCAAATATCAAACTAACTAAACTCTCAGAAAGGGTTTCTTGTGATAATTTGGCCGGAGTTGGATGAGGGTTTTATTTCTCTCTCTATTTCTTTCTCTCTCTCTCTCTTTCTCCATATCTTCTCTGTTTTTTTCTCTCAGAGGTGAAAATGATCCACAGATTAAAAACGTTGCACATTTGATTACTGTTTATACTAGAGCGTGGAAGGCTCTCGAAGGATGAAGCAAATCAACTATCAGGATTGAATAAAAGTGATCAAAGTAAATCTAATGGCTGATGATGCACCGCTTTTGAATACTCTCTGAATGGTTCAAGGGGTTAAAACATGGATCGCTTTGTAACACATGAAGACCATTGATAATATATATCCAACGGTTCAAGTAAAGTCTAAGATATGTGAGGTAAAGAAAACACAAATCTAGACGTTATAATATCGACACGTGTAAGGCTACGATTAACTGAAAAATGCATCTTTTTGGTGTTGAAATAATTTAACTCTCCCACACAATATTATCTAGAGCTTTCGCATTCTACCCAAGAAAAAATTTAGGCACTTAGGGAAATTATAAAACAACCCCAAAACATTATAAAATCCAATTTTAAATGTTTATTTTTTTATAAATTCCTAAAATTATTTAAAATATCCCAAAAATTGTAGAAAATCATTTTAATGGGATTTAACACGCACACTCCCATATTATGAAGAATGAAACACATAAATGCACTCTTAGGTGAGGTGTTGGTGTTCTACCTTTAGGAACTTTAGAGGAATTCAAATGTAGAGTCTGAAGGCTTTTTGGCAGACTAAGATATGACTCAATTTTGTCAATATTTCAAAACTAGATGAGAACATATATAATATAGAATCAAGTGGGTCAAAGATATAGGGTTCTTCAATCTCCCCCTTTAAAAATATGAGACAAAATTTCCTTTGAGTCATCGAGGACTCGTAGGGATACAAAAAAATAAGAAAAACCTATGCCTATATAAAAAATTATATTTACCCAATATCCTAGAAAATAAAATTATACAACTCAACTAGTTACAGACCAATACCGTATCAAAATTCTGATGTAAATGAAGGTAATGATTCCTGAAAATGAGATAACTAAGATCTAGATTTTTAATTGAGAATACAGCGAGACTGCCTAAATGTATAAAAGGGAAAGAAAAAAAATAAGTATGAAACAATAAATCATTATTTTGCCATAACCATATCAATAGATTTGCGTAAATATTCAAATCGAAGATAATACAATGGTTTAGTAAATAGGTTAACGAGTTGCAATCTAGTAGGCAGGTAATTAATTTCCATCTCCTTAGATTCAACGAACTCACATATGAAATCTGATTTTAACATGTTTGTTACGAGAGTGTTGAGCTGGATCTAAAAAAATATTAAACGCACTTTGATTGTCACAATAGAGATGTAACTTATCTATATATATACTGTAATCTTTTAGAATTTGTTTTATTAAATTAATTGAGCACAAAAACATCCTGCGATAATATATTCAAATTCGGCAATAGACAAGGAAGTGCAGTTTTGTTTCTTACTACTCTATCTTACCAAATTGTTAGCAATGTAGTAACATGCTCCTGAAGTACTCTTACTATCATCGGAACACCCAACCCAATCAACATCAGTGCATCCTATTATATTACTATAAGAGCCTTTAGTGTACCAAAATCCTAAATTTAGAGTGCCTTTAATGTATTTGATAATTAATTTAACGCGTAATAAATGACTCTCTTGAGGATTGTTTTGATACCGGGCGCACACGCGAACAAAGTACATAATATCAGGATGGGAGGTAGTGAGGTAAAGTAGGCTTCCTATCACTACACGATAAAAATTAGAATCGATAGTTTTACCATTCTCATGTTTTGAAATTTTGACAGAAGTATTCATAGGATTCCTAACGTCAGAAAATGTTTTGACATCTATAGGGGAGGTAGATCCAAAAATGATATCTTCTACATATACTTGGGCTATGGTAATGATTCTATCAAAATGTTTGACAAAAAGAGTTTGATCATACCCTCCTCATTTAAAACCATTATTTGGAAGAAGGTAGATAGACATTCATAGCAATCTCTAGGAGGTTGTTTTAACCCATACAGATCTTTCTTAAGTCGCTAGACGTGATTTGGATGATGAGGGTCAATGAACCCTTTGGTTTGTTTTACGTAGGTCTCCTTAGTCAATATGCCATTATGGAAATAAGATTTAACATCCATTTGATAAAGTGTGAAATTGAAATGACAAATTATTGCAATAAGTAAGAGAACAGATTCGAGGTGAGTGACAGGTGCAAATTTTTTCTCAAAGTCTATTCTTCAATCTGAGAGTAGCCATGGGCAACTAATCTAGCGTTATCCTGAATGATCATCCCAAATTCATCTGCTTTATTTTTAAAAATCCAACGTGTGTCGATAACCCTTATATTTTTAGTACTGGTTACAAGATACCATACATCATGTATGACAAATTGAAGAAGTTATTTTTGCATATCACTTATCCACAATGGGTCATTCACTGCTTCATTAACATTATTTGGTTCTATAAGAGAAACAAATCATGCATTATTAGCAAGAGTACGTAGTTGGGATCTTGTAAGAACTAGATCAGTAGGAATACCAACTACACTATCTAAAGGATAATCTTTGGAAACCTAGTTAGGCACTTCAGGGGTCTCATTTGGTCAGGACGCATCTATCTCTAGAGAATCAATATTTAAATTTTTTTCGAATTCATCCACTATAGTTGGTCCTTTGATCTTACTTTGTACATTAGTGTCCCTTACAACAACATTATTGCATTCCATCATGGTTTTGGTATGAATATTGTAGACACAACATGCTCTACTATTTGGAGAATATCCTAAGAAAATAACATTATCTCCTATGGTTTTGAATTTAGATAGATGTTATCTGTCTTTACAGATGTAACAACTGCTACCAAAGGTTCTAAAGTATATTAGGTTATGTTTCTTCCCATTTCAAATTTTATATGAGGTTTGTTTGGTATTTTTCTTTAGATAAACTAGATTGATTATGTAACAGTCTATATGAATGGATTCTACCCAGAAATATTTTGGTAGGTTCTCCGCATGAATCATCACACCGGCCATTTATTGAAGAGTACGATTTTTACGCTCAACAATTCCATTTTGATGAGGTGTATTAGCGACACTAAACTCATATTTGTAACCATTATAGTCCCAGTATTCGATGACATCAGAATCTATGAATTCTCCTCCTCTATCACTACGAATTCTATCTAGTTGGGAATCTTTTTCATTTTCCATATGAACTAAGATTTTCAAAAACTTACGAAAAGTTTGTGACTTCTATTTTAAAAAGGTAACCTAGGTAAATACAGTGAAGTAAAGATATTACTGTTTCCATCAAGACTAACAATACGAGAAGGACCCATTAGGTCCATATGCATGAGTTTTAGAGGTTTAGTGGATATAACTTCTTTAACTTTCTTGTGGGTAGACTTAACAATTTTTCCTTCTGGAGAGGGACCATATATGATGTATGAAATTGGTATGATCTTAGGAAGACCTCTAACTATCTGTTGGGAGAAAAATTTACTAAGATTGTCATAATTAATGTGATCGAACCTATTATTCCATATCTCATTGTCATCCATTCTGGCAATGTTACAAACCATTGTACTTGGATTGACTGTATAACAGTTATCTAGTGTACGAAGTCCTATAATAATGCATTCATCTTTTTTATTTAAAATTTTGCAATTGTATGTAAAAAGGTGACAATATGGTTAGAGTCACAAAACTGTGATATACTTTGTAAATTGTCTTTAAGACCTTTTACCAAGAGAACATCCTCAAGAATAGGTAATCCTTCTTCATGAAGTGTTCCTTCACCAATGATCTAGGCTGATACACCATCTCTAAACAAGACTTTTCCTCCAAAAAAGTTAGTTATGTTTGAAAGTTTATAATCATCCTCGGTCCTATGTTTGGAAGATCCAGACTCTAAATACCATCTAGATGTTATGTGTTCTGCTTTAAAATCACTGATCACAATGTTTCATTTCATCTGGGGTAATAAATCATCTTTTCTAACCCAAATTTCTCTAGTTTTCAATTTGCGCTTCTTAGCTCGTATTTAATAAAAGTTGTGAGCTTCTGTTTTTTCTTTAAAAGATTTTTGCGCAGGTTTATGAGTATTATATACAATTTGAGCAGCTGGTTTAGAAAATAATCTAGGATTATGTCTTGTTGACGGTCTTTTATTATTTGTTCTTCTCTTCCAATTTAAAAAGTTAGAATTCTTTCATGGCTGACTAGGAAGGAGATAATTGTTTCGGATTCTCCTAGAATAGTTAAAGTTATCGTGAGCACGAGATTTATAAACCGAATTATATAGACGTTTGGAATATCAACCATCAAGGTAGTGTCCGTACACATCACAACAGGATCGGTAAAAATGGAACATATAACTCAAAACCTTAGGAAAATTGGTATTCGAAGGCTTATCTAGGTTTTAGACTCAAGTCTTGTTCCTAGGTGGCACATGATGAAATGAGGAATTTACTTGTCTAATTGGGGGGGGGGGGGAATGTATTTATCCTCATGTTCAACATTATGCTTAGAGTTACTTGATTCACCAATGTCTAACTTTTGTTGTTTTGACTCAAAATCATTTTTCAAAGTTTGAAAACCTAGACAAGTTTCAATAGGTATTTTTCCACCAGAGACAAACTTGATAGGTTCAAAAGTTTTTTTTTTCTTGGAATTATTGGGGCAAAAGCCTATTCTAGTTTTGTCATCATAATTGGTCTTACATTTAGCAACACAGTCTTCAAAACATTTAGAGATATTTTCAAATTTATCCAACTTTCTAAAGATCTTCGATGTCTTTTATTTTGTTTATTCCAATTCTAAAAACATCCCTTTGTGTTTCTTTTCCCCAATTTCATTTGAGCCAGACAAATCTTTCAGTTTTTGCTCAAAATTTTTAGCTTCATTCTCCTGAGTTACATATCGATAAGTATACTCTTCAGCATTCTGTTTGATCATATGACTTAGGGTTTCTATCTTCTGTGTAAGATATTTGACAATATTTTCAAGTCTATTGCATTTCTTGAGGATTTTTTTGTACAGTGTGAATGTCTGGAAAGTCCTCATTGTCGGAGTCACTAAGTGTGTAGTGTGTAGTGTGTTGTGTCCCCTAGCGATTAATTTTTAGGACTCACGCACCCAATGAAATCAACAATAAATCGTTCCCTTTGACTCCCACACACCGCTTTTGAAGCATTATAAGCATTCTCAAGTAACAAAGAAGAGAAATCAGTAGTAATAACATCATTTAAAATAGCAAGATTAGGTTCCTTATCATTAGTGTATATGATTTTAGCAACGAAGGACATACAAGGGTCATAAATGTAAGATGACTCAGGTTCATCAGTTTCTGATTCACTTAAGCCATCCCAAGTCTTGCACAAGTTAGCCCTAGTGTTCTCGTTCTTATTCAAATTAACTCTACAGTCACTATATAAGTGTACAAACTTACCACATCTGTAGCATTCAGTGTTTTAAGGTCTTTACTAGGTTTGTTGTCAAGTCTTTTCTCATGAGGTTATTATAGTTGTTTGAATAGGTAAGTTTGCGTTGTTTATTTGCAATGTTATTTCTGAACATCACAATTGTTTTGAATTTTTTACACATTAAGGCAATCTGGTTATCCAAGCTCTCTAAAATACAGTCCCTATCGAAATCAAAATTAATTTCAGATAAATGACATTCAGGTTTAGTAAGGGTAGAGGTAAAGACAAGATTTGATGCAGTATATTACTTATGGGCTAAGTTAATTTTTTCTTAATCTCTAATTCCATTTCCACAGTTCTTATCTTCATACTAAGGATTTAAGGGGTATGGTTTTGATCATCCATCTCCTTAATTGCATAGTGCTTATGTCAATTTTTTTAGGAAGTTACCTTAGAATTTTAATGATAATTTTTGTCCTATCAAACATTATCCCATTAGCATGAAGCTTAGTCACTATGTCTGTCAACCTAATATAGAATTCATCAAATGACTCAGTATCAGTCATGACTAAAGTGTTGTACTACTGGATTAAAATTTGGGTTTTAGTAAGTTTAACACCCGTGTCACCTTCATGTTCAGTCACTAGGGTATCCCATGCTTCCTTATAGGTAGTATAAAATGATATCCTCTTAAATTCATATTCATTGATAGAGATGAATATAGAATTTTTGCCTTTGTTATTATTCAGGGGCGTCTGTTTCTGATCTTTAGTGAATTCACTTAGTAAGTTTCCAATCCTCATTGTACTTCCTTCAATGAATGGTTTAGTAGGAAAATTATAGCCATTTTCAATAGCAACCCATACATCATCTCCCAATGTCCCTTAGATGAAGGCTACCATCCTCACTTTTCAGTAAGCAAGTTGATTCCATCAAAGGGAGGGGTCTGGAAACGTTACCTAATCTCTCAAATTTCTCATTTATTATTTGTTTTTAGAACAATATTTTAGACATTCAAGATATAAAATAATTTATAAAACAAAAGCTCTGATACCAATTAAAAAAGTACCACGTAAGTTGTTTAATTGAAGATTAAACAATATAAATGGTTCCAAACAGTTTTTTGAAGAAACTATTTTCTTAAAACAAATAGCTAACACAAGATGTGTAAAGAGGAATTATGAACGAGATATTTTAGGTATTATGTAGCCAAGTTTTTAAAACCAAAACTAAAACAGTTTTAAATCAGTACATCGATAGAAGGTGATGAGAGGAAGAAAAAGTACTCAAGTTCACAAAGATTTTAACCTATTAAAACCCCACCCAATTGGGGAAACATCCACGGAGGTGTCTATACCTCAAAACAAAAATCCACTAATATAGAGTAACATATTAGAAACTATTTAACAATCTAAACACAAAATAAGACCTAATCTAAGTTAAAAAAATATACCATATCCTTTCGATTATCCTGACTTCTCCCAAGGATCTGATGTTGAAGATGTTCTCTCATATTTGTAACTCCACTGCTTTTAGCTTTATGTCGACTTTTCAAGTCCAGAATCTCTCTACCAACAGGTTTTAGTGTTAAAATGTGAAAGTGTTGTGATGTGATGTGCCGAAACACATGCTTGCAACTCACACACACTTATTACAAACGTAATGAGTATCTAATTACAAGCAGATTTATAATATGCAACATAAATTTCCAAAATCAGTTTGATCAAAAATCTCAAACTTTTTGATCTTTAATTTTATCCACGAATCAAGAGGGAATATTTCTATATAAAAGACCAAAGATCCTAAACACTTTTTTTATTTGAAAATGAACAGTTATTTCGCAAAATGTGAAATATATGAAAGTGTAAATCCCCAATCAAGATCTCAACTAAATCTAATTCTGGATTTACTCAGAAATTAAAATCAAAAATAATTTTGGTGGTTTATGTTTTGAAAGCAACATAAGCGTTTTAAAAACATCCAAAAAAAAAAAAAGATTTCTCAAAAGAAGAAATCAAACTCAGTAATATCTATGTGATATGTATCACATAGTATCAAATCTCAACTTTCTATGGAAGAAAAATAGATCAGAACTACGTGACTTAGTTGGACAATAGATTAAGAACTATAGAGGATGGATATTCTCAAATATTAAACTAACTTAGCTCTCAGAAGGGTTTTCTGGTGATAATTTGGTCGGAGTTGGGTTATGGTTTTATTTCTCTCTCTCTCTCTCTCTGTCTCTTTTTCTTCTCACTTTTTTTTCCTCTCAGAGATGAAAACGATCCAAAGATTTAAAATGATACACATATGAGTCCTATTTATACTATATCATGGAAGGATATGAAAGGACGATGCAAATCAATGATCAAGATTGAATGAAAAGGATCGAAATAAATCTAATGGCTAATGATGCACCGCTTTTAAACACACTCTGATTGGTTCAGAGGTTTAACACATGGATCGATTTGGAAGACATGTAGATCATTGATAATATAGATTCAACAGTTCAAGTAAAGTCTAGAATATGTGAGGTAAAGAAAACACAAATCTAGTTGCTATAATACCAACATGTGTAAGGCTATGATTAACTGAAAAATGCGTGTTTTTGATGTTGACAGAATTCAATTTCCCCCACAATATTATCAAGGGCTTTTGGATTCTATCCAAGCAAAGTTTTAGGCACTTAGGGAAGTTATAAAAGCATCCCCAAAACATTATAAAATCCAATTTTAAGCGTTTAAAAAATATTTTAGAAATTCCTAAAATTATTAAAAATATCCTAAAAATTGTAGAAAATCATTTTATTGGGATTTAACAGACACACTCTCTTATTATGAATAATGAAACACATAAATTCAATCCTACGTGAGGTGTTGGTGTTCTACCTTTAGGAACTTAAGAGGAATTCAAATGTAGAGTCTGAAAGCTTTTTGGTAGACTAAGATATGACTCAATTTTGTCACTATTTCCAAACTATATGAGAACCTATATAATATAGACTCAACTGAGTCAAAGATATTGGGTGCTTCATATTTGTATATACCTTACTTTTTAGGAGGAGCTCTGAGCTTTCTAGGCCATCGTAGTTAATCGCTATGATGGATCTCTTCTAATATATGGTGAATGCCAACACTCAATGGGGTGTAGCTCCCTTATCTCTTGAGTTTGTCTTCTTTCATGGTTCTCTGGTCCTTTAATTCCCTATGGTACCTTTTTTCGTTCTTCATAGCTTTTGCATCAGACTTTGTGGATGGACTATGTTTGGGAGCCATTGCTTCCTCGGTGTTCATTATTTTTCCCGTTTTATCGTGAGTTCAACCATTATCTTGGGAGGATATTTAGCCAAAGTGTAATACACCTTCTCGTGAAGCAAACCAATCATGAGAGAAATGATGGCCTATTTTTCCATATAATCAATTACATACAACTTGCCATTGTTGTACTGAGTAATTTAATCACTGGTGCTTTCTCCCACTTGTTGCCTCATACTCAAAAGATGAGCCATTTTTTTACTGGCTTAGCTCCAAAGTAAAAGTTGATAATAAATAGCTCGAATAACTGATTGAAGTTGGTGATCTGGTATCAGGGAAAGTTGGTATACCATATTTGGGTTGATCCCATAATGGTGCTTGAGAATGCTCTCCCTCCCATCTCATCTGGTACTGCATAAATGTATGTTGCTGCCTGATATTTCATTATTTGATAAAGATTCATTATAAAGGGTTTTTGATTTTTCCATTTCGCCTAACCTGTCTTGCAAACTTTGTATTGACCCTTTTCTTAGAAGGATTTCTTAAATATGACTTTTGCAAAGTTGCTCGGGTTATCTTTCCATCCATTTGTGCTGAACTCTCCTCGTGAAAGGTCTTTTGAGCACCTATAGATTGACGGACACTTGATCTTGATCGGATCGAAACTCCATATTTGTCGGGGATGTGCATAATATTCCTGGATAACATCCTGATTGGATTCTTATTTTCTGGGTGTCCCAATGGATCAAAGGGCGTAGCTCTACTTAACCTTTCCATGCCACTTGTTCTTTCAGGGGTTAAGGAATGAAGATCATAAGGTCCAGAAGATCTGAGTGATGAACTCATTCTTTGAATATATGAGGGATCCCTTGATATTATGGGTTGACTATGTGGATTAGATCAGGGATGTGGAGTATATATTCTTCTCTATTTGGATAGGGTAAGAGATCTAGCTTGTAGGGTTTTAGATAATTATGTCATAGTATCTTGCATGGGATCTTGTCCTCTAGTGGGACTGGCTAGAATCCCATACAGATTGTGAGTGATTGAGGGACCAGATGTTACATGCATATTTTCCCCATTCTTGGTACTAGACTCAGGAATATCACTTAACTTTTTATTAACACGTATATGCAAAAATAAAAATGGTTGTTAGAAACTCCTTCCGACAGACGACGCCAATCTGCTGATGTAAAAAACTAGACTAGATCTAATTCCTTAATCATAGATAAAATATGTAAGTAAAATGAGAACAACACAAAAACTTCATAGTGGTTCGGCTATTTATGATAGCCTACATCCACTGTTATGGCATTAATCTTTACAATAGCTTGCTTGTTCACCTATTTTTGATGGCATGGATACATCTGTGTTTATAATGACCAGAGCACAAGAGTTGTAATGTCAAGGGCTGGAATGCTTATATATATTTAATCATTTAGATGCTTTCATAATGAATATGATTGTTGAGTATGTGATACAACTCTTGGTGTGGTGATGCTTTCACTAGTCTTGTTGGTAGGCCTTTTATAGGCTGTTTGGCATTCCTTGAGTTGGGTTGGCATTCTTTATGTTAGTAGGTAAGGCCAGTATTCACTGATTGGGATTCTTTCCATTTAGGACGACACATACATACTATTAATTAGTCCTTGTAAATTGATAAATTTTGGCATCAACAATAGGGAGCACAACTATAATACAAATGAGTACTTTAGGCTTAAAGAGGATATCGAAGTGGTGATTAAGAAAGTCTACTTAATGTATTTATAGCAGGGATGTGGTGATTATATTGCTTCACATTAGGCAGATGATCCATAAACCTATTGAGACAAGAGGGTTAAGTTTTAGGTAGAATCTAGTCCAGAGCAGAATTAATGAGCTCATCCTGACATCTTTTTGACATTTTAAAAAAATAACATTAGGTAGAAATGTTTTGTAAGGTCCTTATATAACAAAGGAGACGTACTCACTGGATATGAGTTTCATGGAAATGGTAAGATACTTTTGTGACCTATGAGGAAGTACCGATGCGTCTTTCATTCTATCGGTGGTGATTTTCTTGATTTTGAAGCATGAGAGTATTAATAGTTCAAATGGTAAACTTGAAAATTTGGGGGGGGGGGGGGGAATCATCGATTTTAGTAAAAAAGTGTAAATAGGAATTGGCGTGTTATCCCAAAGGTAATAATAATGACCCTCTTATTTTTATCAACACAAAATTTGAGAGAAAAAGTGCATTGAAATTTAGTGTTTCGTGGGAAAAGTTTGTGTTTAATTCTCAACCATAACATCTTTGGTTTCAAGCAGTGAAAATAAAATTTTAATTTTTCTATTTAAGATTATATTATATTATTTGTTGTAAATCTCAAGTTGATTGTTGTGTTATGTGTGAGAATATGTACTAAAAACAATAATATTTTTAATATTTGCACCATTTCTGCACTGCAATTATTTGAGATTGGTACTCTTAATTTCCCATACGAACTTTTAAATATACAATAACAATTGGTAATGATTTTTTGTAAGCATGTTGAGGTTTTAAGACATCATATTTTAACCTCAATTGAGAGTTAGCAACTTATTTACATGACTTTTGAATTAGATATGTATAAAGTATGTTGTCCATTGTTTTATGTTAAATTTGATGAAGTATAGTGAAAACTATTTCAGTGAATTCCCTGACATAAGTGAGAGTTTTTTATCTTGTATGTGGTATGAAAGTCACCACTTCATCTTTCCCTCTCTAAATTCCTCTATCTTAGGAAGTTTGTAACTTTCTCTCTCCCTCTGTAGATTCCTCCATCTTTTCAAAAGCTTCTAGATTCCTTTCCCTCATTATCCTTGTCTCTTATATATTTGTAGAATATTTTCTTTAGAGATTTTTTACGACCTAAAACAAAAAAGTATAAACAAGAGTACCCACTCCCCATTTGCGACATCAAGTGAGCAAAACAACCAATTGTAATAAATAATAAATGTCCTTATAGTTAGTGAGGTGTGTCTTTGATTAATGAAATTATATCCTAAATATTGTGGGAATCTTGTATATTAGTAAATAAATTGAATGTGTATTTTGTATGTCAATAATTGTTTATTTGTACAATTATTTTTGTGTAATAAAATAGTTTTATTCGTGGTTCACCACTTATGCAATTTTTACCCAACATGTGGGTCCAAATAAATAAAAGTAGATTTTGACACCATTCTCTTTTACGTAAAAAATCAACTTTTGAAATGTTAGAGAGATAAAATTTCGTAATAATCGTGAGTGTAATGATAATTCAATCTGGTGCTATGACTTCATGCTTCATACGCTTATTTCCATGTCTACATTTTTTCCTTGACCTCTGGTAAGAGTGGAACCTAATTTCCTAACTTTTCAAAAGATAATACTAATCATGAGTTGAAAACATTTAGAAAAAATTTATAGTTACAAATGTGCATTTACTTTTTTTAAATGTTCAATATAACAAGGTTTTTCAAATAATAAACTTTTGTCAAGTAAAATAAAATTGGTGAACAACATGATGCCTTATTACTTATTTTCATTTTGAAAGTTAGACATTTCATTGCATGCATTTTCATAATATCTAGATTTAAGTATAGAATGAATTTCATTAGCCATTGCATTAAAATTTATTATAAACTTTTATGTGTTAAAAATAGCAAATAATGTATTTGCAAAATGATATTGTAGTTCCATTAATGACGCGACTCAGAATGTGTCTCAGAAGTGCGTTCTCTCTAGGCTCAAGTGCAATCCTATCGCGTTAGTAATAAATCCTGTAAGACGGGATCGTATCCACAGGGAAATATGACAACATAGTTGTGACGACGTGGACAGACGAAGGAAACCTAATTTTGACTAAGAAAAGGAAAAGATGATTGGTTATGGGAATAACTACACTAGATGCAATTTTGAAAATAATTATTTAATGCACGAAAGTATGAATGAAATGCAACTACTCTGAATTACTGATGATAATTGACTTGAAACTGTAAACTATATGATGAAGAAAACGTGACGGGAATACAATCCCCCAACCCTAGTTTATTGATATTACAAAACTAATCGTAAATTTTAATGATTAATTCGACCCAGAATTTAGTTCTCCCAAGCATTACGTATATGAGGTTCAAGCCCACATCATACTTAATCAGAGGACGAGTAAATCGGTATTTCAATAGTTACACTAGAATTATATTCTAAAGCATCCCGATTACCCTGAAGCAAACAAGATCTAAAGATCTACAATTGTCCTGTTTCTACGCAATACGATCATAATCAAACCATTAAATTTAGAGGATTAATTTTATGTACATACAACTACCACATCAGGTTGGGTTCATGCATCCCGACCTTTAAAAGTTTATCCTACCATGATGAACTTAATGAAAACAATTTTGGAATTGCAGGAAATCATGATTAAACTAAGGAAAATTGTATAATGATGTAAACGAGAAATTAAACAAAGGAAATTACTCACTAATCTTACCAAAGCACACAAAGCATTAACTACAATTACCGGTGATCACTAAAATCTGGACAATCTTCAATCTTGTTATTAAAATACTAAGCTATCTCCAAACTAGGGTTTTTCTGAAAAGAATGGAAAATTAACTAAATTCTCCGTACTACGAATGCTAATAAAATAGGTTTAAATACCCTACACAACTCAGGAGTTTTAGCTTCACTAGGACTCTCCATCAGAGGAAGTTTAGTAAATTAAAACTCGACAGGCGAATCGTTTTGGACCTCTTACGGTTCAGTCTGTCTGGAATCCGGATCGGTTCTTTTAATTCTTGGGCGGACCGATCCGAAGCGGATCGATTATTTTATTTTCTTGCAGCTTTGGTTCGTCTTCGGTCCGGGATTCTCTCGAAAGTGGCAATGCAGATCGGTCCGGCCCAGATCGATTGGGGCTTCTTTTGACTTTTCTCCTTCAGACTTTGACTGCTCATAGCTTTCACATCAGGATCCGATTGAGGTGTCGTTTCTTCCTACGTGCTCATGAATTTGATGTCTTCAACTTCTCTTTAGATGCCTCATCCGAATTCCGGGTGGAAATTATAATTTTGCCCTTTGGACCTTCCTTCTTTTCTTTCTCGATTCTTCCGATTTCTTTCTTTCTTTAATTGATATCAAATACCTGTAAAATCAAGACAAAATTCTAGAAACTCGATGTACCTGTTAGGATAAGTCAGTAGAAAGATTATGAGATAAAGTCAAATCGATTACGTTATTCGAGGTGCTAAAAGTAACTAAATTAAAGGGATAAATTGGGAATAATTTATGCCTAATCAAACCCCCCTAACTTAGAACTTTGCGTGTCCCGAGCAATGTAAAATAATCCTAGCAAGGCTTAACTCTTGAAAATAATTTTATTGGGATGTAATACCTTTTTGTGGGCAAGCGATTGTATTTAGCGTATGCAACAAGCCTTTAAACACCTAGGTTACCCTAGTAGGAGGAGTGGTGTCTCGTGTGGGTTTGCAGTGAATATAGCCACAAAATTTGACTCAAAGAAATTTCAAAATATGCAAAAATTGTATAATTCAAACTTTTCCAGAAAATAGTCATCATCAAATCTTGCTCAATAGTCTCAAATCATAGTGCGTGTGTGCTAAGCCAAAAATTTAACCGCGGATTTCCAGCGATTGACCATTACATTACTTATCCAAAAATTCATTTTGATTCAATTTCTCACGAAATGCTCTCTCAAACGAATCAATCGGAATGTGGCTATTCTCTCTGTATGCCTGATATAAAGAGTAAATATAATGGGTGCAAAGTCATGCACACAAGTAGAAAGACGGAAATTTTATAGTTATAGGATCTCGTCACCGGAATACAGTTTTTAAAAACGGTAACATTGCCTCTTATTCACACATTCAATCTCTTTTATTATCTTTTGGTGTATTAGCTCTCCACACGGTAACCAATTTTTGCAATTCGGACTCAGTTAGGACTTTTTCGGGTTTTAAGGTATATTGGGTAAAATGAAAATGGTAGGGAAGGTTGGAATTGGAAAAGTCATTTATGATGTCCATGTGTGCTTTTTCCGGGCTATTTTCTCTATTTTTTCTGTTTTTCACTTCTTTTCTTTTCTTGCTATTTTTTTTAGCATATCTTTTTTTTCTTGCCCCTTTTTATGCACTTTTTGGACTTTATTGAATATTCCCTTTTCGCAATTCCAGGCTACTTGGGTTTTTCGGGTTACCAAATGAAAAGGATAAATTTTATTCGGCTCAATTGGGTTATCAAAGGGATAATTTGTCGCTACTTTTTCTGGAGAATATTTTTGGGTGACAAACTATGGCCTACTTCATTGTCCGAATTACTTATTATTTTACCATATGCGTCTCGAGATTAATTAAGTTTAGAGATTTGTAGCCCACTTTTTAAGGCAATACCACACACATTTTCCATAACCAATCAAAATGAAAGGATTTAGATCCGCGATGACTTTTTAGACGCTGAAAAGAACTTTGAGTTAACAATTAACTCAGATTGATTTGTAATTTTCACAAAGATGAAAGGCTCGAATCTCACCGGGTTCGTTAATCTTCACACTTATTCGTTAAGTCGCCAATTTTCCCACAATTTCCATCCTTGGTCAATTTCGGCTTTGTGTATGTTGAATTTTACAACTTCAGACTTCAATTCGACTTTTAATGATATTTTTGAAATTTTTGAATTCAAATTTTTATTTATTTTGAACAAAAATATTTTTGGATTTTTCAAAATTTTATGACTTTTTTTGAAATTTTTGGGCCTTTTTGAAAATTTGTGAAGTTTTAGAAATACGCACTTGTGAACCCCTAACTTAGACTTTTGCATTGTCCTCAAGAAAAAAGGACTAAAATCTAAACAAGGCAAAATAATAAGTGTGATAAATAACACAAACAAATGGAGAAAATGCATAAAGACACTAAATGACTCGAACACATGACTCAATAATACAATAAAAATCACCCCATACGCGTCGGGGGTGTGACGACCTCTCATCTCTCCATAAACTCACCCGACCCCACTCACGGGGTTCAATGCTCTCCTCGTCTCTCTCGTCTTCATATCGTAAACCAATAATCGGAACAAGTTGGGACCTCGCCCATAGATAAGGGAAAGACCGAGAGACGCATCGTGACTACTTGGAAAGGGATCCCCGTGATGCTTACTCAAAGCATGGCCTGTGTGCACCGATTCGTAGGGAACACCTAAGTTTCTTTTAGTTTTTGGAATGCATGGGTCGGGCTCTAAGTTGGACAAAACATAACTTTTCTCCTCAATAGCCTTCAGGACTTCTAGTGGTATGGGTGTATGGTCACAAAGAAGGAATTCCTCGATTTTATCTTTCCATTCGCTTTCTTCTAGGTGACTACATGAATCCAATAGAGTTTGGACTTCGTCGTTAAGGCTCTCATCCATTGGACCGAATTCTTTTTCAAATTATTCCATTCTCATGTCCCCTACATCTCTCTCTCGAGTAGTGCCTACGTCCTTCCTTACTTGCTCGATCTCTAACTCCACCATTTTTCTCTCTTCTAACCCATTTCCCTCTCTCTCAATCGCGGTCACTACACACATCTCCCCCGCTTTTCTCTCATCATCATAACTAACGCTATTGCTCGATGACATAAGGCATATCCCTAATGGGTATCTCTTGTGGGACCCTTCATTCTCGTGGTTCGATACTAAACAGGACCCTAGGTCATCTCCACAATAAGTTTCCTCGAAATAATCCTCTACGATCTCGTCTATTAGGCTCACCGCATGAAGATCATCTTCTTCCTCCGTCTGTTAGGAAATATGGAAGATGTTAGTCTCTAAAGTCATGTTTCCAAAAGTGAGTTTCATTCGTCCATTCTGAGTGTTGATGATTGTGTTAGCCGTAGCTAAGAAAGGGCGCCCAAGAATGATGGGAACATGGTTGCTTGAGGTGAAGGAGGGCTCGGTATCCCAGATGACAAAGTATATCGGGAAGTAAAAAGTGTCAACTTGGATGATCACGTCCTCAACTATGTCTCGTGGGACCTTCACGGTTCGATTCACTAATTGGAGAGTGACCTTTGTGGGCTTGAGGTCGCCCAAGTCAAGTTGCCTATAGATGGCGTACGGGAGGATATTGACACTTGCTCACAAATCAAGTAAAGCTTTCCCGATTTTATTTTCTCCAATGATGCAGGAAATGGTGGATGCACCACGATCTTTGAATTTGGGTGGGAGATCATTGAGTAGGATGGAGCTCACGTTATGTGCTAGAAAGACATTTTTCTTTACCTTTATCCTCTTTTTCACCGTCAACAAGTCTTTGATGACTTTAACATAAGCTGGAATTTGCTTAATGGCATCGAGGAGAGGTAAATTCAGCTTCACTTGCTTTAGTACGGCTAGCACTTCTTCACGGGGATTTCCTTTGTAGGAAGGAACCAGCCTTTGAGGAAACGATTCCGCGGTGGGTGGTTTCCCTACTACCTCGGGCTCACTAGTGTCTTCATTTTCACTCTCCTTCAAGGGGACATCTTCGGCCTCTTTCGTGCAGGGCAAAATCTTCTTATCTTTAGTTGTATCGTATGGGGGAGGTGATAAGTCAATAACTCTCCCACTATGAAGAGTGGTAACAGCTTGACATTTCTCCTGATGTTCTATCGAGGTGGAGCTAACACTAGTTTTACCTTGGGGCGATCTTTGGCCCTGGGCAGGAAACTTACCCTTATATTGGATACTTAACGATGATTGCAACTATGAAATGTTCACATTCACATCGTTCATCATGCGCTCATGCCTAGCATTAGTTACAGTCTGGGTATTGATAAAGTTGTTGATTGTATCCTCGAGACTTCTCCGCGGTGGAGGGATGTATTCTCCTTGATGTGGTGGTTCTTGAACATGTCCTTGCATGTGTGGAGCTTGTTTAAAATGCGGTGGCGGAGGAGGGACAACATGTTAATTAGGATTCATCGCAGCATGTTGTTTCCTATAACTAAAACCAGGGTGGTTTTTCCTTGAAGGGTTGTAAGAATTCCCGTTAAGGGCACTGAAATTACCCTTGAATCCTCCTATGCCACTTACTTGTTCTTGAAGAATTAATTTATAGGCGGGTATAGTCGGGCATTCCTCAGTTGAATAACCCGCCTCATAAATCGCACACACCTTCTCGATGGGGTTTGGGATGGATCGAGTTGGTCCTCTTCCATATTCCGCACGTAGGTCTCGTAGTCCTTTCTCAAGCATATCGAGTCGACAGTCAGCTATAGAATTCTTTTCTACATGAAATAGGTCAAATGCCGATGGAGTGGTGGTCATATGACGATTGCGATTTTGAGCATTAGGGTTAGATGTATCCCAAGATTGGATAGTCTCGATGACATACCTCAGGTGGAGCTCAGCATCGTGGGGGTCTAATTCTACAAACGGACCACTACCCATGGTTTCAACAAGTTTCTTGGAGTTAATGTTCAGCCCATTATGGATAAAGGAAATGATTTGTGTTTTATCAAAACCATGATGGGGACACGAGGCAATTAGCTCATTGAAACGCTCGTAGCATCGTTCGAATGACTCATTTTCTAATTATCGGAAGGTTTGAATTTTAGCTTCGATGGAATTAGTTCGATGTGGAGGAAAGAACTTCTTGAGAAATTTGGATTATAATTCGTTCCATGATGAAATCAAATTTGTAGGTAAAGACCATAGCCATGATTTAGCCTTATCCTTTAGCGAGAATGGGAAGAGTTTGAGGCGGAGAACATCTTTTGTGCAAGTTTGATCGCTAAGAGTATTGCACGCCTCCTCAAATTCTGTGATGTGGGCATATGGCTTTTCTGAATCCATTCCATGGTAAGTGGAAAGTATCTGGATTATCCCATTCCTAAAGATAAATTGCCCAGCATTGTACCGGAGTAAAATGCATCCCAGAGTGATAGTGCGCTCGGGATATAAGACGTCTCTCGACGGTCGATACTGGGCCTCTCCCTCATCGGCAGCAGCACTACTGTGTTGTGACAAGTCTCTCTCTCTCTCAAGGATTCGGTATCCTCACTTGGTATACTAGGAGTTCTCTCTGAAGTGTGTCCTAAGAAGGAAAATGGCGTGTTATTTGAGATTGAGTGTGATGGTGGAACCCAGAATTGTGGAGCGTTAGGAGTGTGGGGCTATCTGGGTTGTACTCAACTATTGGATTATCGTGAATGTGGGTTGGAGTATACTGGAGAGTTGGAGAGAGTTCAGAATTTTGCATTAATAGCTTATGAGAGATGGTGATGAATCTTTTTGTGCTTTTTGAATTTTTTATGTTTTTGGATTTTGGAAATTTTTGGTAAAAGTTTTAGATTGACTCGATATAATCCTAAGTCTACCAAAATCCCCAGCAACTGAGCCAAAAAATTGACGCGACTCAGAATGTGTCTCAGAAGTGCGTTCTCTCTAGGCTCAAGTGCAAGCCTGTCGCGTTATTAATAAACTCGGTAAGTCGGGATCTTATCCATAGTGAAATAGGACAACAGAGTTGTGACGATGTGGACAAACGAAGGAAACCTAACTTTAGCTCTAAAGAAAAGGAAAAGATGATTGGTTTTGGGAATAACTACACTAGATGCAAGTTTGAAAATAATTATTTACTGCACGAAAGTATGAATGAAATGAAGCTACTCTGAATTACTGATGATAATTGACTTGAAACTATAAACTATATGATGAAGGAAACAGGACGAGAATACAATCCCCCAACCCTGGTGTATTGATGTTATAAAACTAATCGTAAATTTAAATTTATTAATTACACCCAGAATTTAGTACTCCCAAGAATTACGTATATGAGGTTCAAGCCCTCATCATACTTAATCAGAGGATGAGTAAATCGGTATTTCAATAGTTACACTCGAATTATATTCTAAAGCATCCTGGTTACCCTGAAGCAAACGAGATCTAAAATTGTCATGTTTCTACGCAATACGGTCATAATCAAACCATTAAATTTAGAGGATTAATTTTATGTACACACAACTACCACATCAGGTTGGGTTCATGCATCTCGACCTTTAAAAGTCTAGCCTACCATGATGAAATTAATTAAAACAATTTTGGAATTTCAAGAAATCATGATTAGACTAAGGAAAATTGTAGAATGATGTAAACGAGAAATTAAATAGAGGAAATTACTCACTAATATTACAAAATCACACAAAGCATTAACTACAATTACTGGTGATCACTGAAATCTGGGCAATCTTCAATCTTGATATTAAAATAATTATTTAAATTCTCCGTACTAAGAATGCTAATAAAATGGGTTTAAATACCCTATGAAGCTCAGGAGTTTTAGCTTCACTAGGACTCTACATTAGAGGAAGTTTAGAAAATTAAAACTCGACAGGCGGACCGGTCCGGACCTCTTACGATTCGGTCTGGATGCAATTCGGATCGGTTCTTTTAATTCTTGGGCGGACCGGTCCGGAGTGTATCTATTCTTTTATTTTCTTCCAGCTTCAGTTCGTCTTCGGTCTGGGATTCTCTGGCAAGTGGCATTGCGGACCGGTCCTGCCCTGATCGGTCCGGGCTTCCTTTGACTTTTCTCATGCACACTTTGACTACTCATACATTTCACACCGAGACTCCGATTGAGGTGTCGTTTCTTCCTACGTGCTCATGAATTTGATGTCTTCAACTTCTCTTTAGATGCCTCATCCGAATTCTGGGTGGAAATTACAATTTTGCCCTATGGACCTTCCTTCTTTTCTTTCTCGCTTCTTCTGATTTCTTACTTTCTTTAATTGACATCAAATACCTGTAAAATCAATACAAAATACCAGAAACTCGGTGTACTTGTTAGGATAAGTCAGTAGAAAGATTATGGGATAAAGTCAAATCGTTTACGTTGTTCTTGGTGCTAAAAGTAACTAAATTAAAGGGATAAATTGGGAAGAATTTATGCCTAATCAATTAAAAATGAAGAAAATTTTTAAATATTGAGTTTAGTTGATTTAGAGATAGAACGGTAATAATTTTATGTTTACCTTGGCATATTAAATTTGACACCATTTACTCATTTAAAATAGGAGTCACTGACCAATAAATTATAAACATAACTAGCACGTGAATACGTATAATTTCTTAGCAAGTGGTACATCCCCAATGCATATAAAAATAATTTTATTATTTTAGATTCCTGTGACGACCGAAGATGATTCAATAGGTATTGATAAAAGTATGAAATGCTATATTCCTTAAGTACTAAATAATTTATTATGAATATGTTGTTATAATAATAATTAATAGACTAAAAATTTATGTGTTGAAAAGAAAATTATCATGTTATTTTATGCCTATCTCTGTGATAGGAAACGAAATATGCCAATAACATCAAACTAGTTTGGTGAGATTACAAATCTAGTTATTGAATTTGAATGTTTTAGCTTAATAACTTAGCAAATTGATAAATCCTTTAAACATGATTGGATGTAGCACCAAATTCGTAGATTAATGAAAGACTAAAAACCAAGTAGTTTAACAACTTCTTTAAAGATAATAGAGTAACATCATAAATTATTTGAAGATTTTGTTGTAATACGGGGATAGTCTAAGTTACACTTTTTTCGTGAGGGATGATAATTAACTCCACGAAAAATATATTGATAATCATAATAAACCTATAATAAAATGCTAACTAAGTACCTTCGCAAGTTAATACAATTTTTGCATTAAAAATGTCTGGACGAAATTGATGTATGTTTGAAATATGGGCTTTATGCTAAGAATTTTAAGTAATGGATGAATGTTTATATAAAACAACAAGGAGATACCATTGTTGTTAAGGATATTTAAGCGGGGAAATATTTTATTAATTTTTTTTTATTCTTTATGTGACAACCCGTTATCCGGAATAAAGGGTGACCAGCCTTATACCCCGATAAAATAGGAAATCATTGATAAATATCATCCTCAGCATCACTACAATATGCAAAGCATAAAGAATGACCACACTATATTCCAGAAAACGGGTTATCAAAAAAAAACTTTGGTTTTGAAATAAAAAAGAAAACATTTTCAACAACCCATAATAGAAATAGAGGGTGGAAACCCCCACAAGCGTATAAGAGAAACCCAAAGGATACAACAGGACCGAATGAAACGTCGGTCAATATAGCCATACAACATGCAAGTAGTACCAAGTGTTACATAATAGATCCATTATACAATTACAACGGTTTGGGCAACATGCCCGAATAAACTAAACATAACTAGAAAACATAAATGTAGGCGTCTACACAAAAACCCTGTGAAACCCGCACTCTGTCACGGCTCCTCAAAACATATGGAAGGAAGGGTCATTACGGGCGACCGTGCGACAGAACACCTGAACGGATTATATATATACATATACAACAAGAAAAGAAAACCGGTCAGGCCGGGTATATGTGATCAGTAGATAAATGACAGGTATGACAATGATGCACAGTTAAGCAAGGATGATAGTCTAGCATGGTAACATCATATAAGGAACTAAAACTGATAAAGTACTATATAGAGTGAGATTCATATTAAAACAGAATTTAAAAGTACTTGTGAGCCTTTATCATCATTCATCATATTTCAATTTAAATCTTCCTTGACATTCCTTATCAGGAATGCAATTATTATCCTGTGCACTTAATGGCACTAATCTCAATAGCATGCTCTTTGTGGCATAAATTTGCTCTTTACGGCATTCATGTTCCATCGAGTCCAACTCGATAATTAGAATAGTCATAAATATAAATATAACGATTCTAAGACCGCCCGTCCGTGTTTCCCCACTGTGCGCGTCCCTAAATAACCATCATCTTCCAGGGCCTAACATAAGACAACCTGGGATCCTATCGAAATCGTCGGGAAGCGGCCATAAGCCTGCGGGGTAGTCAAGACCACACCCAGAATCTCCTATCCATCGCAGAAAAATATAAAACAAGCGCTCATATGGCCTAGGACTATATCCACCCTGCATTCATTAGCCAGGGGACTTCACCTATCGCACGGACTTCCCTTAAGATGGTATTTAGAGAGGTGTGTAACATCCATTTTATTAATTCCCATTACATGATTTAGTAAATTATCATTTACCTTATCAACTTCCCATTTTAATAATTGTATAAGCTAAATTGGGACTATACGTGTTACGTACCGTCATAACATCCTCCATAAGAAATTCAGACTCCAAAGTTATTCACAAAGCCTCTATTAGGCTTTAATATAAACCCTCAAGTCAAATCTAACTCGAGTCGAATTCTAAAGTCTCCAAATTGACCTTAATATATTCTAGACCCTTATAAAACTACAAGACGAAAGTGATGCTCAAGCATCACTTTAAATTCCCCCTTGAATGAACCCTAGATGAACCCTTTCGAGTCTAGGATGTCGACCAAACTCAACTAGTACTCTAAACCCTATATTTACTTCATTTAAGAAGGTCCCTAATCACTAATCCTAAAGAAAAGGGGTTAAAAATGAAAAAGAAAAATTTGAAAAAGTGCAGGGCTACCGAATCGATTCGGCCAGAAAATTTGGGTTTCTGCATAACTGCCGAATCGATTCGGATGAATTTCGAATCGATTCGGTTCACAAGACCTGGGCAATGGACTTAACCGAATCGATTCGCACAAGGGGCCAAATCGATTCGGGCCTGCGATTTTGCCAAGAATTGGCTATGGAGTCTTGGACTCCATTTTCTGCCCCAACTCAAATTTCTTCAAACCAAACTTATATACTAACATCAAGATAACATCAATGATACTATTGACCATCTTAAACCTCATAAATCATCCCAATCATCTTTGAGTGAATCAAAACCCCTAAATACATAAGGAAAAACCCTAAGTTGCTAAACCAAAATCAATACATCATTATCATAGCAAATCATCTATCTCAAGACACAAATAGCAAGTAAAAACTTGCCTTGATTTAGCAACTTGCAGATTTCTTGGTGTAGTGGCAAAATCCTTCTCAATCTCCAAGTCTTTCTCTCTACTCTTCTCTTTCTCTCTTTGGTTTTGGAAGGAAATTAGGGTAATTAGAAGACTTAATAGGCTTAAGTCGTGGCTTAAGGAAAATGTCCCACTAAATTAACTAATAGCGCGATAAAATAATACGCAACTGCATAATTAAGGCACAACCAGTCAAAAATGCCCAAAACTACAAAATACAATATGGTACATTATTTGACTATTTATCACGTTCCGGAATCAACTACAACCTCCAAATTATCATTTGGACAATTTAAAATTCAATTTAGGTTCCTGTCTCATTATTAAGCCAAATATCATTTTGAATTTAAATGATACTAATAAGCATGACGTAGCAATATTTACCCATAATTATGATATGTATGCAAACTCCAAATAAATATCAACTTTCTACATTGAATTAACATTCAAATCATAACCCAACACTTGTCTTTAATTACTATACTAAGTAATTACTATAAAATAGGGTCCCATAAGCGAGGGTTATTACATACTCCCCCCCTTATGAGGGAATTTTGTCCCCAAAATTCATGCGTACCTCTTAGGAAAAGATGTGGATATTTCTCCCGCATCTCGTCCTCACGTTCCCAAGTTGATTCATTTGCATGATGATGACTCCAATGAACTCTCACTAGGGGCACCACACGAGATCTCAACTTTCGCTCCCCAAACTCAAGGATTGCAACCGGTTGTTCTTCATAAGAAACATCGGGCTGCAAATCGATATCTTCGAAAGGAATGTGCCAAAGTGCACCTTCACACCTTCTGTACTTCTTCAAAGTGGAGACATGAAATACATCATGGATTTATTGTAAAGGTTCCGGCAAGGCGATTTGGTATGCCACGGGACCAACCTTTGCAATCACCAGGAAAGGTCCAACAAAACGGGGTGCAAGCTTTCCTTTCTTCCCAAAACGTTTAATACCCTTCATCGGGGACACTCGCACTAACACTTGGTCTCCCACCTCCAATTCCATATGTCTCCTACCCACATCGGCATAACTCTTTTGACGATCTTGGTCTATCCGTATGCGATTTCGAATAAGCTCAATCTTCGAAGAAGTATCTTGGATCATTTCAGGTCCAAGGAACTTGTTATCACCCACTTCCAACCAACAAGCGGGCAACCTATAAGGCCTGCCATACAGATCTTCATAGGGTGCCATTCCGATAGTAAATTGGTAAGAGTTATTATAAGCAACAACCAATGGAAGGTATTGTTCCCAACTGCCCTTAAAATCGAGTATGCACATATGAAGCATATCCTCCAACATCTGGTTTACCCTTTCGGTCTGACCGTCTATTTGAGGATGATAGGAAGAGCTTAACTTCAACTCGGTCTCCTTATCTCCCTGGAAACTCTGCCAAAGGTGGGACACAAATATCTTATCTCGGTCGGAGACAATGTTTAAAGGTAACCCGTGGAGTCTGACGATCTCCTCAATGAACAACTGGGCATAACGAGCGGTATCATAGTCGGTGCGCACGGGCAAGAAGTGTGCCGACTTGGTTAAACGGTCGAAAATCACCCAAATTGAGTCGTGACCCTTTTGCGATCTAGGCAAGCCTGTAACAAAGTCCATCGAAATGCTCTCCCATTTCCATACGGGAATCTCGAGCGGTTGTAACAAACCTGTCGGTCGCTGGTGGTCAATTTTAACAAACTGACAAGTAGTACACTGAGACACAAACTCGGAGATATCCCTCTTCATACCTGCCCACCAATACAAACGACGCATATCTTGGTACATCTTGTCCCCGCCTGGATGCACCGTGAACTTGGACCCGTGGGATTCCGCCATTACTGCACGTCTCAAATCTCCATCGTCGGGAACCACAAGTCTTCCATGGAAGCGTAGTCCACCCTCAGAACCAATTGGGTACGACTCCGCTCCCTTAGACAACAGCTAGCGTGTGTGGTCTGGACAAACTTTATCTCTTTTCTGAGCTTCCACAATCTTTGCTATAATCGTAGGAGTAACCGTCATCACAGAAAGGAATGCTCTCACCCCTGCATCCTCCAGGCTGAGTTCTCTCCACTTAGATTTCCACACCTCAGCTAAGTCTCCATCAGGCTTCCTACTCAAGGCATCTGCTACCACATTCGCCTTTCTGGGGTGATAATAAATATCAAATTGGTAATCTTTCACAAACTCCAACCAACGACGCTGGCGCATATTCAAATCCTTTTGGGAGAATAAGTATTGTAGTGATTTGTGGTCTGTGAACAGACTAAACTTTTCCCCTAAGAGATAATGCCTCCATATCTTCAAGGCAAATACAACGGCGGCAAATTCCAAGTCATGTAGCGGATAGTTCTTCTCATGAGGCTTTAACTTACGAGAAGCGTACGCAATGGGTTGTCTCTCTTGTTGAAGAACACCTCCTAACCCCAGAAGAGATGAATCAGTGATGACAAGATATTCCAATCCCGGCTTTGGAAATGCCAGGACTGGAGCCGAAGTTAATCTATCCTTGAGCTCATCAAAAGCCGCTTGACATGAACTGTCCCATACAAATCTTACTCCTTTCCGGGTTAAATTCGTCAATGGGCTAGCAACCTTGGAAAAGCCCTTAATGAATCGACGGTAATAACCCGCCAAGCCCAGAAAACTACGAACTTCAGTGGGCGTCGTGGGCTGACCCCATTCCTTTACCGCGATCACCTTACCCGGATCCACAGACACGCCATGGGATGACACCACATGCCCCAGAAACTGAACTTCCTTCAACCAAAAGCCACACTTCTCAAACTTCGCATACAATTGATGATCTCTCAATCTCTGTAGGACCAACCACAAGTGAGCAGCGTGATCCGACTCTGTCTGAGAATAGACTAGGATGTCATCGATAAATACAATGACAAACTGGTCAAGGAAATCCTGAAACACCCTGTTCATAAGGTCCATAAACACTGCAGGGGCATTGGTTAGCCCAAAGGGCATAACCAAGAATTCATAAGATGGGTCAAAAAGGCCATCTTGGATACATCTTGCTCTCGTATCCTCAATTGGTGATACCCCATCCTCAAATCGATCTTGGAGAAGTAGGAAGCTCCCCTAAGTTGATCAAACAAGTCGTCGATGCGAGGTAAAGGGTAATTAGTCCGGATGGTGACTTTATTCAACTCCCTATAGTCCACGCATAACCGGAGAGAACCGTCTCTCTTCTTCACAAACAATACCGAAGCGCCCCACGGTGAGGTACTACGCCTAATAAATCCCTGCTCCAGTAGCTTCTGAATCTGATCTCTCAGCTCCCTCATCTCTACAGGAGCCATTCGATAAGGAGCTTTGGCGATCGGTCGAGTTCCCGACATTAAGTCAATCACAAACTCTATTTCCTGACTTGGAGGTAATCCCGGTATCTCCCAAAAAATATCTTCAAAATCTCTAACGATTGGAAGAGAATTTAGGGGAACCACGACATCTCCCGATGCATCTTTTGCAATACAATATAGATAAGCACTCGTGCTCCCTTCCATACAAGGCATAACTACCAGGAACATCTCTTGTCCCGGAACCGCAAAAACTATACTCTTCCCGAAACAATTCACTATAGCACGGTACTTCACTAGCCAATCCATACCCAAAATTACATCGTACCCGACCATATCAAGGACGAGTAAATCGGCCTCAAAACACAAGTCACCAAGGTTAATTCCTACGTTTTTACATACGAAGAAAATTAATGAGCCATCGCCCATAGAGGATTCAACACTAGTGAAGCTACTTTCAGCAGATTTTATCAAACCTGTAGTCTGGGCAAAACTTCTAGAAATAAAGGAGTGTGTAGCACCCGTATCAAATAGGATTCGACCCATATGCCCATGAATGAGAAACCTACCCTCGATTGCTGGTGGTGCCGGAGGAGCTGGAGGGAGTAGAGCCTCCTGAATATGGTAAACCCTTTCGTACTGCAATTGCCCCTGTTGAGGAGGAGCAACCGGATTAGGCGCTTGGGGAGGAAACTGTACATATGGCTGCTGTGGGGCCCTTGGAAGATGCCCTCCAACCAACTGAGGACACGCCCTTTTATAGTGGCCCAGCTCCCCACACTGGAAACATTTATTTGTCGTATTATCCTGACTCCTACCTTGGTTATTTCAGAATTTCCCCGCACCTCGGCCCTGTTGGCCCCTACCTCCATTTCCACCTCGGCCTCCCTGTGGTTGTTGACCACATTGACCCTACCTGTTATTATTGTTGTTGCCACCAGCATTAAACCCACCGAAACGTTGACGCTTTGACGAATCCCCCTGCTGAGGATCCCTCTCAACCTGCTTGTTCCCCGAGGATTGGGACGAAGAATATGTTCCCCCTCCGCTCCCAACTCCTCCCTGTCTCACTGTTTGCCCCGCAGTTACAACCTTCTTCTTGTTTTGCACAAACAATCTATGCTCCTGACAGTGAAGTAAAGCAGCATTCATCACATCACCAAAGGTCACCAGAGATGGATTTCCCAGCAAATGTTGTTTTATTCGCCAGCGCAAACCTCCCACAAACTTGGAGATCCTCTTCGCTTCTGGAGTTACTTCATCCGGTATAAAGATTGCTGACCGGGTAAACTCCTCCTCGTACTCGGCAACCGATCTCTCCCCTTGTACCAAATCCTGAAGCTTCCTCTGCATTTCCATCTGAACTACAGGAGGGAAATACTTTCCATCAAACAAAGCCCAAAAATTTGTGATGGACATAGTATCCCTTTGTTCGGATGTCGTCATTGACTCCCACCAGTGCAAGGCCGGTCTGACAAGCTTTAAAGTAACGAGAATTTGCTTTTTCTCCTCACTACATTCCACCATCCTAAGATGGCGCTTCATATCTCTCTTCCACTGGTTCGCCTTGATAACATCCGAACCTCCCTCGAATTCCGGGGGATGTCCCTTAAGGAAAGACTCCCTCACCCTTTCCCACTGAGAAGGTCCCATAGGAACTAGTGCTTCTTGTCCCCTCACTTGAGCTTATGGAATTTGTTGGGCCACTGCAGTCATCACGGCGTTGACAGCTTGGGCCACAATAGTTGCCACTTCAGCGGCACTGATACTCCCCTGCTGCGGTGGAGGACCAAACTCATCCTCAACAACCCTATTACGTCTAGCGGGACATCCTCTCTTCGGCGGCATCTGAGATAAAGACGAAATAGAGTTAAAACATAATATAAGACAATCTATTTAGCAGAAGATCGCATACATAGGCAGCAAAACAATCCTAACATTAAGTTCTATATCAAAGAACGCTACGGTAGAACGTGACAAGTCCGCATAGATCCTAAAGACTCCAGAACCTGATGCTCTGATACCATCAGTGACAACCCGCTATCCGAAATAAAGGGTGGCCAGCCCTATACCCCGATAAAATAGGAAATCATTGATAAATATCATCCTCAGCATCACTTAAATATGCAAAGCATAAGGAATGACCACACTATATTCCAAAAAACGGGTTATCAAAAAAAAACTTTGGTTTTGAAATAAAAAATAAAACATTTTCAACAACCTATAATAGAAATAGAGGGTGGAAACCCCCACAAGCGTATAAGAGAAACCCAAAGGATACAACAGGACCGAATGAAACATCGGTCAATATAGCCATACAACATGCAAGTAGTACCAAGTGTTACATAATAGATCCATTATACAATTACAACGGTTTGGGAAACATGCCCGAATAAACTGATCATAACTAGAAAACATAAATGGAGGCGTCTACACAAAGACCCTGTGAAACCCGCATGATGTCACGGCTCCTCAAAACATATGGAAGGAAGGGTCATTAGGGGCGACCGTGCGGCGGAACACCTGAACGGATTATATATATACATATACAACAAGAAAGGAAAACCGGTCAGGGCCGGGTATATGTGATCAGTAGATAAATGACAGGTATTACAATGATGCACAGTTAAGAAAGGATGATAGTCTAGCATGGTAACATCATATAAGGAACTAAAACTGATAAAGGACTATATAGAGTGAGATTCATATTAAAACAGCATTTAAAAGTACTTGTGAGCCTTTATCATCATTCATCATATTTCAATTTAAATCTTCCTTGACATTCCTTATCAGGAATGCAATTATTATCCTGTGCAATTAATGTCACTAATCTCAATAGCATGCTCTTTGTGGCATAAATTTGCTCTTTATGGCATTCATGTTCAATCGAGTCCAACTCGATAATTAGAATAGTCATAAATATAAATATAACGATTCTAAGACCGCCCGTCCGGGTTTCCCCACTGTGCGCGTCCCTAAATAACCATCATCTTCCAGGGCCTAACATAAGACAACCTGGGATCCTATCGAAATCGTCGGGAAGTGGCCATATGCCTGCGGGGTAGTCAAGACCACACCCAGAATCTCCTACCCATCGTATAAAAATATAAAACAAGCGCTCATATGGCCTACGACTATATCCACCCTGCATTCATTAGCCTGGGGGCTTCTCCTATCGCACGGACTTCCCTTAAGATGGTATTTAGAGAGGTGTGTAACATCCATTTTATTAATTCCCATTACATGATTTAGTAAATTATCATTTACCTTATCAACTTCCCATTTTAATAATTGTATAAGCTAAATCGGGACTATACGTGTTACGTACCGTCATAACATCCTCGATAAGAAATTCAGACTCCAGAGTTATTCACAAAGCCTCTATTAGGCTTTAATATAAACCCTCAAGTCAAATCTAACTCGAGTCGAATTCTAAAGTCTCCAAATTGACCATAATATATTCTAGACCCTTATAAAACTACAAGACGAAAGTGATGCTCAAGCATCACATTAAATTCCCCCTTGAATGAACCCTAGATGAACCCTTTCGAGTCTAGGATGTCGACCCAACTCAACTAGTACTCTAAACCCTATATTTACTTCATTTAAGAAGGTCCCTAATCACTAATCCTAAAGAAAAGGGGTTAAAAATGGAAAAGAAAAATTTTAAAAAGTGCAGGGCTACCGAATCGATTCGCCCCCTTGGCCGAATCGATTCGGCCAGAAAATTTGGGTTTCTACATAACTGCTGAATCGATTCGGATGAATTTCGAATCGATTCGGATGAATTTCGAATCGATTCGGTTCACAAGACCTGGGCACTGGACTTAACCGAATCGATTCGCCCAGGGGGCCGAATCGATTCGGGCCTGCGATTTTGCCAAGAATTGGCTATGGAGTCTTGGACTCCATTTTCTACCCCAACTCAAATTTCTTCAAACCAAACTTATATACTAACATCAAGATAACATCAATGATACTATTGACCGTCTTAAACCTCATAAATCATCCCAATCATCTTTGAATGAATCAAAACCCATAAATACATAAGGAAAAACCCTAAGTTGCTAAACCAAAATCAATACATCATTATCATATCAAATCATCTATCTCAAGACACAAATAGCAAGTAAAAACTTGCCTTGATTCAGTAACTTGCAGATTTCTTGGTGTAGTGGCAAAATCCTTCTCAATCTCCAAGTCTTTCTCTCTACTCTTCTCTTTATCTCTTTGATTTTGGAAGGAAATTAGGGTAATTAGAAGACTTAATAGGCTTAAGTCATGGCTTAAGGCAAATGTCCCACTAAATTAACTAATAGCGCGATAAAATAATACGCAACTGCATAATTAAGGCACAACCAGTCAAAAATGCCCAAAACTACAAAATACAATATGGTACATTATTTGACTATTTAACACGTTCTCAACTGCAACCTCCAAATTATCATTTGGACAATTTAAAATTCAATTTAGGTTCCTGTCTCATTATTAAGCCAAATATCATTTTGAATTTAAATGATACTAATAAGCATGACGTAGCAATATTTACCCATAATTATGATATGTATGCAAACTCCAAATAAATATCAACTTTCTACATTGAATTAACATTCAAATCATAACCCAACACTTGTCTTTAATTACTATACTAAGTAATTATTATAAAATAGGGTCCCATAAGCGAGGGTTATTACACTTTATTTCTGTAGAGAAATCATTAAGGTTGGTTTCTTTTCAAAATTCAATTTTGTCTTGGCCAAAACAACATTAATGTAATGACTTTTGTGACTCAGTTATCAAATTAGACATAATTATTTGGATAACATTAATTTGTTGAAACATTCATTCAATATAAAGAATATATAAATACTACGAAAAAAGTGATGGATAAGTAATGCCACTTGAAATAAAAGTAGTGAACTTTTTCACAATTGCTGAAATTTATACTTTATATTATAAAACGTTTGCCCTCTATTAGATATGTTGTGGGTTATTAGAATGGCCTAGAATGTTTTGATGAATTTTTGAAATGTGGCGGTGTATAACCGAGATGGTGCTAAACTATCCACTCATTATTTATGTGCATCTAAATAATCTTCATGAAGCTAAAAATTTAGTACTTTGTCCAATTCCCAGGTCTGAAAAATATTTTTTTATTTACATAAATATTGACATGGGTTTAAGTACAAAATAGGTTTAGTGAGTTTTGTTAAAAAGTAACACCAACATAAAATATTAGACATCTATACAGTATATGTGGAGATATTTTTTTCGAAGTGGATAGTTTAGCATATTTGGAGGTTTTAGTGATTGGAAATCCACTCATTATGTTTGAATAATTATGAAATCTAAAATTATTATGAGAAAGAAGCAAGATCTTTTTGCTTTTTTAAAGAGGGTATTCCTAGTTGATCGTTCTGATGACACTATTTTAATAATTAATTATCGATTAAGATGTAATAAATACGATTTTAAGAATATAATAAAATGTTCAGTCATGACTTCTTATGTTCAAGACGTAATTACATGAAGAAATATCTCTTTATTTCACAGAAATAATTTATCCTATAGTATAAAAAGGTGTATCCGTTGACAATAGAGGAGGGAAAGTGTCTTAAGGGTAATGGTGTATAGTCTTCTAATTTCTCAAACAGTCTTCAAATTAACAACTAAACATTGTTTTTGACAAACTTAATGTTGATGTCAAAAAATGTACTAGATCAAATTTTCTAATCATAGATAAAATGTAAGATTGCAATGAAATAATCACACATGAGACAAAGAGTTTTTAAAGTTGGTTGGCTATGAAAGAAACCGTAGGTTCACTGTAATTATATTGATTTTAGTGACTACAGAAAATCTAGGTACTCTTGTTCAAAAGAATATATAATCCTTTCAATCTTGGTTTTTCTTAAAGGAATACAATGCATTTATAGTGACTTGGAGATTAAGGGTTGGAATTCCTTTATATATTAAAGAATTTAAACCCATACATAATGAATGTGATGGTTGATATTCTAGGACACGTGCAAAAGACCCTTGGTTGTTGTAATACCCCGTACTTTTGACTATATTTATTTTTGGGATTAATTAATTAAATTGCGTATTAATTGGAAATTAATCCGGGTCATAAATACTAATGTGATGCGAATTGGTATTTGATTAAGTGCATATATGATTATATATGTATTTGGTATTATAAAATTTGTCGTGAGATTTATATACGGCATTTTAGAAATTTTGTTGAGACGCGTGGGACCGCCGCGTCACGGTATAATATTTTGTTAATAAAGTGAATTTAAAATATATAATCTGTATGGTCGTTTTGAGTGCGCCAACGCGTCCGGAAGGGTCGAGATAGTCAGAAAACACTAGCCGGGGGTATAGTTTGGGTCCCGGGGTATTTTTAGGCCATACCGGTAACTTAAAGGGTATTTTAGTAATTTGGTATTTTGGGTAATTAAAAGTGACGAAAATTGAGAGTTGTAATCTGATAAGGAATTAACCCAACCAACCCTTATTAAACCAACAAGCTACGGAGGTTTATTAAATTAGGTTTTCATAAGTTCCCCAAAGCAAACCCTAGCCACCATAGCTTTTTGGAGAAGAAAGCTTGGAGAAGGAGAGAGAGAGAGGAATTCTGCAGAAATTCTACACCAAATCTACACCAAACTCAGAGACAACCAAGGCAAGTGACTTTATTCCATTGAATTTCTGAGAATGTTTCCTCCATGTTAGAAAATTCGGATTTATGTTTGTTCCTGAAGAAAATACGAAAACCCATGTAGTTTAGATCATAGGAATTGAGAAATTGTGAAGAGAAATGCATGTAGTATGTTAGGTAGATGATTTCCCTTATAATAATTGTGATTTTAAGGAATTAAAATGAAATAAATTCTGGGATTTGATGATGATATAAACCTAGGGTTCATGTTCTAGAGAAATTGGGAAAAGTGTAGAGATTTGTAATTTTGGTTGATGTTATGATGATTTAATCCTTGGAAACATGTTAGGAGATGATGTAAATATGATTAGGATGAATTAGAGACCCTAATACGTTATTTGGATGAACTTTGGAAGAGATTAGAATTGTTAAAAATGGTGAAAAACGAGATGGGGAAAAATCTGGGCCGAAACTGGAACCTCGTTAGAAGCTGCCCCCAGGTCGTTCGAACGAGCTTCTAACGAGTTGACCAGTCGTTACTAACGAGTAGGGATTTCGTTCGATATCTCGTTCGAACGAGATATCGTTAGAAGGGACAGTTCGTTCGAACGAACTGCTATCTCGTTCGAACAGCCTCGTTCGAACGAGACTTCTAACGACCTGACAGTCCAAACTCGTTCGAAGCCTCGTTCGAACGAGACTTCTAACGAGCAGGCAGTTTGGTCCTTTTTGGACTGTTTTGACTTTTGGAGTTCCGTAAAATTGTTCGAGGATATAGTTAACCTTCCAATGATGATGTAGTGATAGGTTTGGGACATTTGGGTATTTATGAGAAGGAATTTACATACGAGAGTGTATTACATGGACGGTTTGGGTTGAGACGTGAGTACCTACTACGACGTGAGATAATTATGACGCGTATGATTACAAACCGGAATAGTATGAATTAGGATAAGTATAAGCTAGTACGAGTATGCAATATGTACTACGATTAAATACGGTATTACTAAGACGTGTGTTTACTTAGTATTAGTATATGGATTGTGTGTATGACATACCTACCATACTTGCTATCACGGGAGGTTGCGTTCGCTTAGGACCCTCTATTCCTAGTGTGCCTACGGGGGGGATATAGACTGGTACCTTGATGAACATAGGTCATAGAAAGACTTATTGTGATATTAATAAGTCCGCTGACTATGGGAGCGTAGGTATGTGCGTGACCCATGTGATGGTGACTGTGTTCGCCTCCACTATTTGTGATTTGTGTTATCTGGACTATTCCTGAGAGATTCGGAATATGTGATCCTTATGTACGTGATGTACCGGGATGGATAGCAGAGTATGTGTGCACTACAGCTTAGATTGCGGGGTGCTTGTGTTGTATATTTATGATATGATTAATATACATTATATTACGGGAATCCTCATGTTAATGTTGTAAATGTATTACGGTATTGTTTCGAGATATATAAGGAGTTAACTGATACTTATATATATGGCATATTTAGTAACTGAGTTTACGTTAAATCCCTATTTAATTACGAGCGTTATTACGTTATGGAACCAAGTAATATGGGTAGAACCTTTGGCAGTCTAGCTAGTTATGTTGTCCTTATAGATGGGTATTTGCGTTAGGAGTGCACAGTTAGACGAGAGGTGAGAATATCATGTGAGTGCACGTCCTAACATGTACTTTGCATTTAATGTTTTAAATGTTTTTAAAGCACTTGCAGGTTTTTAAAATATAACCCCACATTCGGGCTCTGACCCGTTTGCTTTTCAAATCTATTTTTCTTTGTAAAACCATTTTAGGTGCCCAGCCACAAGGACACCAAGCATAGGTTACTCATTCAGGTGACGAGCTGTAGCTGCTTGTGGAAGCTACAGGGATTTGCATGTAGACGCTTCTATCTTTTGGATTCCAGAGTCATCATCTATCAGTTTTAGGGCATGTTGCCCATTTCTTTAGAGACATCTTTTACATTTCAGTTTTCAGACTTTAGCATGTATTGTTTTAGTTTATTTATTTCTGTTATGGGATTGTAGTGAGGAGTTTTTCCTCCAGACTTTATTTACTCTATTGTGATGGTTATTCAGTTTACTTCAGTATGGTGAATGGTGGTATTTATTTCTTCATTCCACTTGTTGCATGTTAATCAGACTTAAATTAAAATTTGGCAACTTGATTTTTAAATACTAGGTGGTTAGTAATAATAAAATGTTTTCGACATTGATGCTAGTAACTGAGCCAACTTGGCATTTTGAATTAATTTTATAAAGGAGTAGCTACCCGGTATTTAATTAGTCGGGGTGTCACAGTTGTTTCCTCAAGTGGTGACTATTTATCTAATTTGATGATATGCATTCTTCATGTGGGTCGGCATGCTTGCTAAGCAAGTATCTTCGGGGATAATAAAGCGTTTGCTAACTAGGATTGTTGACACATAAGGAGACAAGTGTCCATTTATGATTGGTCCACATAAGTGGATAATTTTTTGTATCAACACTTAGCATTTGTGATCGGTATAATCCTTCTCATTTCTCTAATGAGACAATGAAGATGGCATGCGGTATTCAGGGTAAAGTATGTTTTAAATGAGATTTATGGATTGAAGATGTATAATTATGAAAGGTACATTATCTTATAATCGGGAAGGATACAATTCTCAAAAGTACTCGCAAAACCAAGAGGTGGTCATGGAAAAAAAAACAAAGCTCAGAATCAAACTATGAACATACATAGATGTGTGGTGTCAATTATCTTTAATTACACAAGAAATGCATAGTTCAATGAATCACGTCCATTAATAAAGAAAATCTGATAGATTCAAACATGTGTGAATATGAATATTTTTCTTACTGTTAAATACATAAAAAAAATTACTGACATGAATCATGTGAGTGTATCTTGCAATATCTTTAGTGTTTTAAGAATAGTGCGAGTAGATGAAGGAAGGCGATGATTCAGATGATGTTTTGGGGGTATAGTTCAAGTAAGATTTTATCGCTATATCAAGAAATATTTAATGTGATCAAGGTTGAGATTGATGTCTAGGTAATGACTAGAATATACTTACACAATATCATTATTTCTAATGAGTTCTTGGATTATTAATTTCGAAGGGTATTAGTATTAGATATTCATATTATTAGGGATGAAATTTATATTGACCATAACCTTACCAAATTTAAAAAGGAGGAGGTATTTTTATGTTAGAAATAACAGAGACGTAAGGATATATACTTGTTGAGTAACTCTGCTAAAGTAATTACATCCACTTTTAAAATGTCTTCCGTTTATATATATTATAGGAAAATGAATTATAGAAGTGGAACTATCCTTAGAATTCAATTAAAGTAATTCAATGAAGTCGGTCGTATTTTTAATAAGAATAAATATCTTACAAAGAAAATAGTTTGGTTTTTAAGTAATTATTACCCACTTAGGACTCGTAATACTAAAAATAAGATAACTCACACAAGTATTGTTCTTTGTACCCAATATACTTGAAAGTGGGCCAAAATCTCTCAACATGTGCTAATTTTGATATTTAACACTTTCATTATTATAAAATCATTTCAATTTACACCTTTGAACCTTTCCAATGTACACTTTATATATATATCAAGATAATTTATGATATATGGGAAGCAATTTGATGAATGATTAATCGTGTATTACATCAAATACTGCTATAAAATGGTAGGGCATTGGTGAAAGGTGTTAAAGGTAAGATATGAGAGACGATAAAAGAAATCATTTATTGTTAAAAATGGGTTACTCGTAATCATATCTTACAGATTTTTCTAAATAAGATATAAGAGATGAATGTTTTCCTAAGTTTTTGAACCACAAGTCTCCTAGAAATTGAAATCTCTTTCTTTTCCAGGCTTTCTTCCTTTATGGTTTCCATTACGTCCTACCCTAGCTTCTACTACGATTTTCTCTGTAAGACTTATTCCTCCATTTCTTTTCGATTTCTTTCTCTCTTTCTTTCTTAGTTTTAATCACGATTTATATAGTTCACGGGTATTCTTTAGACAACTTTAGGTAAGAAAGGTGGTAGAGTTAAAAATTATAGTACCACCAGTTGAGGTTCTATCACTACCAAAAGTTTATTGGATTCCCTTGTTGTTCATAGCTGAGCGTGGTTTAACTTTCCCCCCAATCATTTATGTCTAGAGATTCATCAATATTTTGACGTCATACCTCCTAGATTATCCCCCAACACTTTTAGAGTGGTCAACGGGACTCATAGGATTAACCAAATATATGGAACCCACATTAGCATCCCTAAGCTGATGTTTTGTTACAAATGGGTTACTAGTGATATTACATATTATATGAAAACTAGGTTTGCCAATAGAGACTTAGTTGTTAGTTTACCTGAATCCAACAAAGACTATTTTTTATTATCGGGTTATAGCAAAAAATTGGCAACATGCTCCTCTTTAAAAAGGAGGAGTGTATGATGGGCCCATATGCCCCAAGTAAGACATGGCATAGGTTGTTGACTTTGATTACTTTTTCCTTTTTTTATAACTAGTTGTCTAACAATAGTTGACTAATATTTCTTACCCTAGTTTGTACAGTTGAGAGGATGATGTAATACGTCTGTTTTTAATGGTATTTAATCGTGGGATTAATTAAATTAAATTGGAATAAATTAATTTAATATTAATACGGATTTTAGAATGAATATTTACTAGTGTGGCGAGAGCTAGTAACTATTGGTAAGAATTATGTTGAATATTACTAGATGGGTAAAGTAATATATGAGATTGAATTTATTTAAATTGTCTCGAGTGAATAGCACGACAATTATCGAAATTAAGTAAGGACGCGCATGTGTCGCGTCGGTACTAAATTAATGGATAAAAAATTAATTTAATTATAAGTCACTCGTATGGTCATTTCGAGTGCACCAATGTGTCCGAAGGGTCGAGATAGTCAGAAAAAATGTACCCGGGGTTTAGTTTGAGTCTTTGGACGTTTTTAGGCGTAATAGATAACCCATGAGGGCATTTTGGTAATTTTAAATTTTAGGCCTGAATTATGGGCTAAAATTGAAGGTTTATATATGATGGGAGTTAGAGTCCTCGAAGGTTAGAAACATTACAGTTGCAAAGAGTCTAAGGAAGAGAGAAGATAGAAGGCTTCCAAGGAGGAGAGCCATCAACCATACACCACTCTCATCAATTCCACCACCAACACGTAGATCGGAAGAAGGATATCATTCCTATTTTACTCTAATCCATTGGACCAGACCTTTGATTTTCAGGCAAGAATCTAACTTATTGTTCTTTAGTTGATAAAACACCCGTGCTAGTGTAGGGATTAATTAATTTATGTCTTCATGAAAATAATGTTGTTGGGAGATTATTATTAAAATTTTGGAGTAGAAACATGTTAGGATGAATATCTTGTTGTATGTAGAAAGTTATCCACGAGATTTGTTTTCGAGTTGAGATAAAAATATGGAATTTAATTGAATTCTTGAGAAAAAATGATGAACTATGGTTAAATGATAATTTCTTGAATTAACTCATTTGATGACTAATCTTGACGAATTAATGAAAGTTTTATGTAAGAAATCATCCATATTGGTTTAAATAATGTTCATGATGTTTGGTTCGGAGTTTGGCACATATCAACGGAGTTTTGATGATTTAAGTTGTAAGAAACTCATAGGCTTAATATGCAGAATTATGGGCAAGGCCTGTTTGGTCGATCGATCGACTAGATCAATTGATCGACCCCCTTAACCGATCGATCGACTCCTCCTAGAAATGGAAAATTATTCCCCTTTTTAAATGTGAATCCAATCCCAATGTGTAAGAACTATTGGGCATAATTTCAATATTATAATGGGACCTAATGAGAATCAGTAGGGTATAAGTAGGGTCCAGGGAAAACTATTTTAAATAATATTTAATAGCGGTATTTTGGGGGTATAAATTCAATGGGAAATCGTCTGTACGTTAAATTATAACTTGCGAGAATTACGAAGGACATAGACTAGTAGGGTATTCAGTGTACATCTACTGATTTTTGATTTAGAAATAAGGTACACTTCGTGAGTCGAGGAGTGATTCAACATTTACGGTAATTGAGAAAATAAAAAAGAATGATTTATTTATACATAGAAATGGGCAAAGTTCTCCTGTATTATGGGTTGTGGGTATACCCTGATGAATCATGTTAATATATATATATATATATATATATATAGAAAGTGAGAGAGAGAGAGAGAGAGAGAGAGAGAGAGAGAGAGAGAGATGGGTATTAGTAGATATATATATATATATATAAAGTTTTATATTTGTGTGTAATCATACCCGCGCTATTTACTATCACGGAGGATCCGCGACGGGACTGTATTATCTCTATTGGACCTTTATGGGGGATATTAACTTGTACCCTAGAACATAGGTTTCTTGGTACAGGCCATTCGAGAATGAAAGTCAAACGGTCCTAAAAGACGTGAGGGTATGTGCTGACCTCTTAGTGATTTGGAACTATGCTTCGCCTCAACTATGTATGTTTTGTGTTAATACAGTTCGAGAGTGATTCCGAATTAGTATTTCCCTTTGGTATGAGTGACACGGGGATTTGATAGCAGAGTATGCGAGCACCATAGACTATTGAGGGGTGCCATACTAGTAAATATATTATGGGTGATAAATATATGTACCTATGATTAATCTACTGGGCTTATAAGTAGATATAATTGAATAATTAATATTAAATGAGTTAAGTGTTTCAGAATTTATGTTTAAATTGAGATAAATATAACTGTCTTGGCAAAATTCCTAATAAAAGGGTCATCATATATAAACTACAGTTATCCGATCACATGGATTAGGCTTGGTGAAAGAAAGTGGGGTTAAACAAGTTAACTGGGTTAAATTTAACTAGGTTAATTCGGTAGTACGTTGGGCGTTCACACTAGTTGAGAGGTTAGAATTCTCAAATGAGTGTCGAGGTACTAACATGTATGTAATATCAACTAGTAATCATTTTAAATATTTGCTAAACCATTTTTAAAGTCGTTTACACTGGGGCTCTGACCCGTTTCCTGTCATTTTTCATTTCTATGGTATATATAAATATATATTACAGGTGCCCAACCATAGGGGCGTCTGGCCTAGATCTTTAGACCATTGATGTGCTAAAACTAGTGTGGAAGTTGCAGGTCCTTACAGTAGACGACTCCATTTTTGTCATTTCAATCTTTTACTTAGTTTTTCTCAATTAGGGCATGTGTTCCCCGTTTCCATAATTCACTTTGTTTAGAGAGAGACTTGTACTCTTTATTATTTCAGAATTTAGCTATTGTTGGGATTGTTTTATTCATTTCCATGTCATGCGATTGGGATTGATTAATCTAGCTTGGTTATTTAATTTTGATGGATTGGTTTCAATATTATCAGTTCAGGTCATGAAAATGGTTGCATATGAAATTATAACAATAGAACTTAATTCAAAACTTAATGTTTTGACACTTAGCTTAATTATTTATTACGTGATTTATATAGATTTTTTTTTTCGATAGTGATGCTAAGAATGAACCAACCGGACACTTCGATTTAATTTAATATAGTACTGATCACCTGATATTTAATTAGGTGGGGTGTCACAGAAAGAAAAAGTGTCCCAAAGAAGGGGACATCAAACTTCGAGAGTTGAAATTCTTGTGGAGCATTCACTAGAGGATTGAAAAGGAACATCCCAGAGAAGATTAGTACTTATGGAAATATCTAAGCTCAATTACTTCCTTTATTTCTATGCCCACCACTACAGCATCTTTAAGCCCATAAATCTAGAAGTGGAACAAATTCCCACTTCTTTAGCGCAGGAGTCTACAGGAGTAAAAAATATTTTTGTACCTCATCCTCATTGGAATCTTTGGATATTTATATTGTCCCTACTTCCCCACTTGATGTCACAGGAAAAAAAAATTCTGACTTAATGACTGGAGCTTTGTCTCCCACAGCTAAGAGAGTTTCAGAGAAAACTAGCAAGGCTACTAATTCCAAGAAGTTAGAGAAAGTATATAAAGTTACTGAACAATTTCCTCGGGTCATTATTGCTGAGGAGGTTGATACTATTGTAACTCAATTTAAAAGGTTAAAAAAGGTCATTCTGAGAGGCAAGTTGAGAAGAGTTTTGACAACCAGGAGTTGGTCCAGAAAGATCAAGAGGGCATGGCCAATTTATGGTCATCCTTAGTTGTTATTAATCCTAGCACGGTTGCAAATTTTTTAAAACTATTACGCACTCTACAGATAGACAAAGTTCCTCCATTCCCACGACTGAAGTTAACAAAAAATTCTTGCCAAAGTTTGCCTTTGGTAACTCTTTCCCCTTTGTTACTTGCTCTTGCACTCTTTTTTTCTTCTTTTAATCTGATATTTTTCCTTTGTGAATTTTTTTATGAAATTCCACAAATTGATGGAGAAGGAAGATCAACTACGTTCTTTGGGATGAGGTATAGAAGAGGCCTTCGAGGGTCTAAGGCAATATGTGGAGTCTAAACAAAAAGCTTATGACAAAGAGTGAAAAAAGGATGATGATAGAGCCAATACTACAAAGACAAGTTGGACAACTGTTGAAAATAGGGCCAAGATTCCCAAAGATAAGTTGGTGAAAAATTAGGCTCTTATTAAGTTGGCTGAGGAGAAAATAGTTTGTTGGACTTCTGTACTTGTTGCAAAGAAAACTAAGAACCAAATATAATAAAGTTTGGGACAAGGATGGCTGGTCGGAGAGCCTGAAGGAGGTCGACACTAATGAAGACTACTAACTATTCCACACGCATGATCGACGCTCTCCTCCAAACATGGAGGAAGGCTTTGATTTTAAGGAAGGTTATGGAGAGTCATCCATTCAGCCTATTGGGTCTTATTTGAATCTAACTAACGAAACCATCCCCTCTGCCAAGATGCCTTCTTGGAGTAATGTTCAGAATAAGGAGAAGGTTTAACTCTTTTTTTCCTTTTATTCTAGTGCCTTGTTATAGAATCATTATTATGTAACACCTCCTGGTTTATGAATGAAAACATTTCCTTTGGCTGAATGTGTTGAATTTTTTTTGCTTATGATTTCTGGATTGGTCAAGTTATCTTGTATTATGTTTGCTTAATACTCACACTTGTGTTCTTACATTTGAAATTTTTAGTTTGATGCCAGGAAAAAGGCCATTGTTTCTATTGAATCACACTTGCTTAGGCAGAATAGGAAACTTTTAGAAGCTATCCATGTGCTATTATTTAAAGAAGACATAGTCGGCTTTCTTGGTCCTGGTGTGTTCGACCATGTTAAGGAGTCATACATTCATATTCATTATTTGGGGGACAGGGAAGCGAAAAATAATGATGCTTACTATGATAGGATTAAAGATTTGGAATAATACCACAAATTTTCTTTATCTTCACTACATGTAGACTATGAGGCTAAGTACAAATCATTGAGTGAATGATGGGTCTTTGAGCAGAAGCTTGAAGAGTATGCCTCCATATACAGAAAAAAAGAGTTCCTGTTCAACCAAGAAGTAGCACTACACCAAAAGGCTAAATTTTCATCTTTAAGCCGCCTGACCTTGTCACGGTCAATAATGTAACACCCCGTATTTTCATGCATTAAATATTTAATTAATTCGGGAGTTCAAAATTACTTGCGAGACGTAATTTTAATTGAATTAATTATGGAAATTTATATTTAAATATTAATCGGGAAGTGAATGGTTAATATTTAGGGAAACTTATTTACTAAGTGAATAGTAATAATGTATTTATATCATTTCGTGTATTAATGACGGGATATGTACTTATTTCAGCCGGGAGTCGGTATAGACTAATTTGGGTGAGAAATAAATATTTTTATAAATTAATTTGGATGCCAATTCAGAGTATACGGTTGAGTTCGGATGGGCTGAGATAGTAAACGGGTCACGGGACATTTTTAGACATAGTCGGGCCCACACGGGGGCATTTGGGTCACTTGGGCTTGGCCCATTAGACAAAAAACGGGATTAAGGTTAATTAAATAATTATAAGAAACAAGGGAACGACTGAATTGATTTTAAAGAAGACTTAGAGGGTTAGGAAACTCTAACAGCAGCCAAAGGCAAATTTGGGGATCACAGGAGAGCCATAAAGAGTCATCTTCAACCTTGGGCACTCACAATTCCAAATTCAGACTCTACGAACCCTAAGGCAAGTGTTTAACTTGCTGTATCATTTAAAGTGTATTTCAATTCATATTCATGTGATGTGGATAATCAAAGAAATTCGTTTTCAGATTTAAAGGGATATAAACATGGGTTTTTGTGAATTATGAATCTGATTAATAAATTGAGTAGAAATTCATATTTAACTAGAGTTGTGTGTTTTTAATATGGTAAGTTGTGTAAAACCAAAGGAATTAGAAATGAATTGGTGATATGGAATTGATGTTTAAATGGGTTAAAGACTGAATTGGATTTTAAACCCAAACTCATGGAAACAGTAGAGAAAAGAAATTAAGTGATGTTTCTGGACTTTGGGAAGGTTCCTTATAAGGTTTTGACGTCTATTGCCGATGGGAAAGCTTAGTTTTCGATGTAAAAGAAGTTAGGGTTTGGAGGTGGGCGTCCATGGCTGAAACAGCCAACTAGGGGAAGACGAGCACCTGATCGATCGATCGATCGAAGGGGACCATCGATCGATCGATGGTCCGGAAATTTTGACAGTTTGCCCAGTTTTCTTTTATATGTAGGGAAATTTAAATAAACATCCTTCCATGCCTTAATTGTTGAGTAATTAATACATGAGTTTAAATCTAATTAATTGTGAATAAAAATTAATTAGGATTTGAGGGCGATTTAGTGTAACACATCATGATTAAAATTAATCGGGATGTGGAGGAAATTAGGTGTGACATACTAGAGTTAAAATTTTGGGAATTTTGATTCAGATTTTTAAATATGGACTGCATGGACAAGTCCAGGGATATTAATGGGGCGATACCGAGACGAAAATTTTATTTAGGTGAAGGCTAAATAATATAGAGTCGGGAATATAGACTCGGGTGTTGTTTTAATTTGGGCCACGAGAGTAAGATCGAATATTGGTTGGGGCGATACCAAAAAACATTAATGTGCAAATTAATAAATAATCCAAATTGGGCCATAAACTCATAACAAAACGAAATAGGCTTGTGTCACGGAGATAGTACACAGTATAGAAGGGATATTTTATATTTATATATATACGGTGTGTGATAGTATATATATATATATGGTGTGTGCATCAATATCAGTGATATATATTATTATTATACACTCTAGTGCTATAGGGGGAGGTTTCGCGTAGTGGATGAATCCCCTAGCTTGAGGAATAAGGAGAGTATATTCCCAGGTCATAGTGTCCGTTACATGGGTGAGGGGCATCTCACTTTCAGGGAAGGAATATGATCACCTCTAATATGTATGTATTAACCAAGTTAGTGAGCGATTCTGACTTGGGGTAACTAGGTTATGTGATTACACCTAGTGGGATAGAACTTTAGAGAATTTATACCCGGTGAGACTTTACTCGGGGGAAATACTATTATTAGATGTTATTTCAGTATGTTTGTGAATACTACGATATGACTAAATATATAATTAGGTAAATAATTATATATGGGATAATTAATACAAAGTATGAGTTGAATTATGTGTATAACAGGTATGAGTGTTGTATTGAAATAAAAAAAAGGAAATGATTTAATTAAGTTGATGTTTATAATAACTTAAAAATCATAATTTAGGGCATACTCGTTTAGAGTAGGGTGGTTACAAGGGGTGATGTAATTTATCTCGTCATGAGGTGAAAAACTAGGTGGATTTAATTAAGGCATTAGTAGTGCACATTAGAGGAGGGGTGAGAATATTCTCAAGGGAGTGCGGGACTAACTAAAATATGGAGAGAATGCATATTTATTTATTACTGCAAGTTAATCATTTGCTAAATGTTTTTCAAATGTTTTGGGTACTAACCCTTGCTATAAGAACTTTTTAAAAACCTTTTAGGTGTCCAGCCACAGGGACGTCAGGCTTGACTCTATTTCAGGGATCCGTTCCTGCAGCATATGGGGATGTTGTGGGAATTTTGATAGACGCCTCATTCTTTCATTTCTAGTATAGAAACTTCTTATCAGTTATTTTGAGCATGTCGCTCACAGTTTATTTAAATTTTGTTAGACATGTTGAGATTGATTACTTGTCTTCATTTTCTATTTGTTGGGTTTTGGGCCGATGGTTTATTCGGTTAGTTAATATTGTGAATGGTTGTTTTAGATAATTGTGATTATTGTGATATTTTATTTCCGCCTGAGTTTCATTTAAGTTAATTAAAGATAAAACTTGGCCCCAGTCTAATTTTTTCACTTAGGTGGTTAGTAATTAAAAAGGCGACAGTGATGCTAAGCATGATCCAACTGAGAAACCTGTTCTAACTTAATTTAGGACTGATCACCCAGGGTTAATTAGGCGGGGTGTCATAGGTGGTATCAGAGAATCAGGTTCTAGTGTCCTTTGGATCTGTGCGGCTTACTACGTTGTAGAGTAGCATTCTTTTGTTATAGATTCCTATTATTAGGACTGTTGATTCATTTTCCGCTTGTGAGATATCGTATTTCTGCTGTGAATATTTTTGTGTAAATTGTGTACTTATACATTCAATCTATTTCAGATGCCACTGAGGAGATAGAGAGCGGAGAGGGCTGGGGCTAGGGATGAGTTCAGGGAGTCTCATCAGGAGCCACAGGTACCACAAGCACCACCCCCACCCCCACCCAAGTTGATTTCCACTACTCAGGTGGCAGTGATAGTGGCCTAGGCGGTCGAGACAGCGATGCTAGCTATGGCAGCTCACTTTCCACAGCCCCAGTCACCGCCTTCAGTGTCAACAGTACTTCAGGCTCCAGTGGGGCCACCATCTTGGCAGCGAGTTAGGGAGACCTTTCAGAAGGGTCACCCACCTGAGTTTCGGGGTAGCACAAATGTAGTAGAGGCTTGTGACTGGAAGAAGAACATTCAGCGCCATCTGCGTATGCTCGAGTGTATCGAGGTGCAGAAACATATGCTTGCTACCTTTCGTCTTTCGGGGGAAGCCTTACAGTGGTGGGAGATAGTTACCACTGTTGAGGAGTGGGATTTGATGTCGATAGCAGAGTTCTGGGTGCGGTTCGATCACAAATACTTTCCACTAGCGGTAGAGGCTGAGATGAGAAAAAAATTCATTGATTTAGTACATGGTGATCAATCAGTGGCAGACTATAAGAAGGAGTTCACCCGTTTTGCCAACTTTGTGCCAAATGAGGTGAACGATGAGGAGCGAAAGAAATCATGATCTATGGATGGCTTAGCCTGGCGGATCAGGCAACATTTAATTAGGAAGTAAGCATTAGTGACTTATACAAATGTCGTTAATGATGTACTTGTATATTGCCAGGATCATCGCTTCCATGTGAAAGGGAGCAAGAGAGCAAGGGAGCCTAGCCAACAGGGCAAGGCAGTTACCAGTGGTGACACGAGTAGTACTCAGCAGCAGACTGGCAGTCAACAAGGGAATCAGGCAAAGAAGTTTAAGCATGGTGGGTTCTGACCCGGAGGACAGGGGTTCAGGCAGGGGCAGCCGGGCCCGAATCAGTAGCAGCAGGTTTCTCAGGGCCAAGGGAATAATGGGGGAGGCCAGTAGGGCCAGCTACGTCGCCAATAACAAGGGGATGGTCAGAGACATTATTTTGTATGTGGCCATCCAGGACACTTCAAGAGGGAGTGTCCACAGAGGGGCAGAGGTCATCAGCAGGAGGCCCAACAGGGACAATGGAGGCAGATGCCTCCAGCAGCACCAGCCCCACCCGCCCCACTGCAGCAGGGGAAGATGCACTACGGACGTGTGTATAATGTCCGACATGTTCCCAATCCTCCAGCGTAGCAAGCACCGCCAGCAGTTGAGGGTATGTTTCTCATTCATGGTTATAAGGGTAGTATTCTTTTTGATATGGGAGCATCGCATTCATTCATTAAATATAATTTTGCTAAACGGGCCAGGTTACTAGAGACCGCGGGTAGTCTTCGGATGTGTGTCAAGTCACCAGTAGGCAGCGGGGCTTCGATTCACTCGATTTGTCGGGGAGTGGACATTTTGATTGGGAGACTTTGTTTAGCAATGGACCTCTTAGTGTTAGATATGGAGGGGTACGATGCCATCCTGGGTATGGATTAGTTGGCCGGTTATCGGGCGACGGTGGATTGCTACTAGAGGACAATCGTATTCTCCATTCCAGGACAGGAGATGTTCTTGATAGCAATGTCGTTACCTGAGGGAGGGCCACACACGCACCTGTATTACATCGAAGAGGAAACCTCACAGGAGGTGGCGATTCCGCAGGACTCAATCCCGATATTGAGGGACTTTGAGGATGTGTTCCAGGAGATACCAGGGTTGCCACCTAGCAGGGAAATTGAATTTATAATCGATTTAGCATCTGGGATGAGACTGATTTCTCGTGCCCCATATCGTATGGCCCCTTCGGAGATGCGTGAGTTGAGAGAGAAGATTCAGTAGCTTATGGGTCAAGGTTTCATTCGACGGAGTACATCACCGTGGGGTGCACCGGTATTGTTTGTGAAGAAACGGGACGGTTCACTACGGTTATGTGTGGACTATAGGGAGTTAAACAAGACGACGATATGGAATAAGTATTTGTTACCTAGGATTTATGATCTATTTGACCAGTTGAGAGGGGCGTCTTATTTCTCTAAGGTCGGCTTGAGGTCAGGGTATCATCAACTGCGTATCCGAGAGGAGGATGTTCCTAAGACCGCTTTCCTATCGCGATATGGATCTTATGAGTTCAGGGTGATGCCATTTGGACTCACCAAAGCACCAGCAGTGTTCATGGACCTTATGAATAGGGTTTTCAGGGAGTTTCTCGATCAGTTTATCATCGTGTTCATTGATGACATCCTGATCTACTCGTGCACCAAGGAGGTGCACGCAGAGAATTTATGTATGGTTTTATAGACACTGCGGGATCATCAGCTCTATGCCAAATTCGAAAAGTGTGGATTTTGGCTACGGGAGGTACAGTTTCTTGGCCACGTGGTGTCAGACCGAGGTATTGCGGTGGATCCGAGTAAGGTATCAGTGGTGAGGGAGTGGGGGCAGCCCATGACACCGACTGAGGTGCACAGTTTTCTGGGATTGGTCTGTTATTACAGGCAGTTCATCAAAGAATTCTCAAAGATTGTGGGCCATTTGACGAATCTGACCCGGAAAGGGGTACCTTTCACTTGGAGTGATCATTGTCAATTAGCTTTCGACGAGCTAAAGGACATATTGACATTTGCACCCGTACTTGCATTGACAAAGGGAGGATTAGAGTATCGGATTTATACTGAAGCATCCTTACAAGGACTTTGGGGTGTGCTTCAGTAGGAGGAAAGGGCTATAGCTTATGCGTCCAGAAAGCTAAAGCCCCACGAGAGGAATTGCCCCACTCACGACCTGGAGCTAGCATCGGTCATTTTTGCTTTGAGGATATGGAGATACTATCTTCTAGGAGAGAAGTTCACGTTATTCATGGATCATAAATCACTTCAGCATCTCTTCACACAGAAGGATCTGAATATGAGGCAGAGGCGATGGCTAGAATTCGTGAAGTACTACCAGTTTGATATTCAGTATCATCCCAGTAAGGCTAATGTTTTAGTAGATGTATTGAGATGGAGACCGACTGGGGAAATATCAGAAGTCTAGAAAGCGAAGTGGAGAGAGCTTAGATAAAAGGATGATGTAGCCAGGGCTTGCATGTCAGCATTATCCATCACACTCGAGATCATTATGCGGGTTGTGAGGGATCAGGCAGACGATCAGACTTGTCGGGATAGGGTGAGCCAGTTGCTAGCTGAGGGAGTAAAGGGTTACTCGGTCAGCTCGAAAGGAGGCTTACGACTTAATGGGAGGTTAATTGTGCCTGAGGATGAGGAGTTGAGGCACGCTGTTATGACAGAGTCCCATGGGTCAAGATTCGCGGTACATCCCGGTGGGGATAAGATGTACCAGGATATGAGGAGATAGTATTGGTGGGCAGGAATGAAACGGGATATAGCAGAATTTTTTCGAAATGTGCCATGTGTCAGCTTGTGAAAGTTGACCATCATGGACGCTACAACCGCTGGAGATTCCCATGTGGAACTGAGAGAGCATCTCCATGGACTTTATTACAGGGTTACATGCATCGCAGAGGGGTCACGATTCCATATGGGTCATTGTGCATCGGTTGACCAAAGTGGCCCACTTCCTACCGGTTCGTACAGACTTTGAGATGATGCGTTATGCGCAGCTATTCATAGCGGAGATTCTTAAGCTGCACGGGGTATCGGTAAATATTATGTCAGACAGAGACACGATCTTTGTTGCTCACTTTTGGCAGAGTTTTCAGGAGGCCATGACCATGGAGTTATGTTTAAGTACAACCTATCACCCACAGACTGACGGGCAGACTAAGAGAGTCAATCAGATGCTGTAAGATATGCTTAGAATGTGCATATTAGACTTTGGGGGAGGTTGGGAGAAATATCTTCTTCTGGTAGAGTTCGCGTATAACAACTCTTACCAATTCACGATCGACATGGCACCATTCGAGGCACTTTAAGGGAGACCTTGTCGTTCACCCGCTTGTTGGTTAGAGGTGGAACAAAACAAACTATTAGAGTCGGAGATTGTTTAGGAGATGTCTGCCAAGATAGAGTTGATCCGAGGGAGGAGTCAGATAGATGAGGATAGGCAGAAGAGTTACGCTGATGCTTCACAAGGACATGCGGAGTTAGAGGTTGGGGACCAGGTATTGGTCCGGGTATCTCCTATGAAAGGGGTGATAAGGTTAGGCAAGAATGGTAGGTTAGAACCGAGGTACGTGGGACCTTTCCCTATTAACGAGAGGGTGGGACCAGTAGATTACAGGCTAGGATTGCCAGAGCATCTTCAGCGGAGACACGATGTGTTCCATGTGGCATCACTGAAGAAATATCGCAGGAGCGAGAGGGCCTTCTGGCACATTCCACTCCAGGAAATTGATTTACATCCAGACATCTCATATGAGGAGAGACCGGTGGATATTCTGGACCGTAGTGAGCGGAAATTACTATCCATGATTGTTCCACTAGTTAGAGTACAATGGGGTTATCACAACATTGACGAGTCTACCTTGGAGTGGGAGGAGGATATGCGGGAAAAATATCCAGAGCTTTTCACCACAGGTACGACCAAATTTTGGGGATGAAATTCCTTTATAAGCAGGGAGTACGTAACACCCCGTATTTTCATGAATTAAATATTTAATTAATTTGGGAGTTCAAAATTACTTGCGAGACAAAATTTTAATTGAATTAATTATGGAAATTTATATTTAAATATTAATCGGGAAGTGAATGGTTAATATTTAGGGAAACTTATTTACAAAGTGAATGGTAAAAATGTATTTACGACATTTCGGGTATTAATGATGGGATATGTACTTATTTCAGTCGGGAGTCGGTATAAACTAATTTGGGTGCGAAATAAGTATTTTTATTAATTAATTTGGATGGCAATTCTGAATGTGCGGTTGAGTCCGGATGGGCTGAGATAGTCAAAAAAGTGCACCCGGGGGTAGTAAACGGGTCACGGAACATTTTTAGACATAACCGGGCCCACACGGGGGCATTTGGGTCACTTGGGCTTGGTCCATTAGACAAAAAAGAGATTAAGGTTAATTAAACAATTATAAAAAAACAAGGGAACGTATGAATTGATTTTAGAGAAGACTTAGAGGGTTAGGAAACCCTAACAGCAGCCAAAGGCAAATTTGGTGATCACAGGAGAGCCAAAAAGGGTCATCTTCAACCTTGGGAACTCACAATTCCAAATTCAGACTCTACGAACCCTAAGGCAAGTGGTTAACTTGTTGTAGCATTTAAAGTGTATTTCAATTCATATTCATGTGATGTGGATAATCAAAGAAATTCATTTTTGGATTTAAAGGGGTATAAATAAGGGTTTTTGTGAATTATGAATCTGATTTCTAAATTGAGTAGAAATTCATATTTAATCTGAGTTCTGTGTTTGTAATCCAGTAAGTTGTGTAAAACCATAGGAATTAGAAATGAATTGGTGATATGGAATTGATATTTAAATGGGTTAAAGACTGAATTGGATTTTAGACCAAAACTCGTGAAAACAGTAGAGAAAAAAAATTAAGTGATGTTTATGGACTTTAGCAAGGTTCCTTATAAGTCTTTTGATGTCTATTGCCGATGGGAAATCTTAGTTTTTGATGTAAAAGAAGCTATGGTTTGGAGGTGGGCGTCCATGGCTAAAACATCCAACTCGGGGAAGATGAGGACCTGATCAATTGATCGATCGAAGGGGACCATCGATCGATCGATGGTCTGAAAATTTTGACAGTTCGCCCAGTTTTCTTTTATATGTAGGGAAATTTAAATAAACAACCTTCCAAGCCTTAATTGTTGTGTAATTACATGAGTTTAAATCTAATTAATTTTGAATAAAAATTAATTAGGATTTTAGGGCGATTTGGTGTAACATATCATGATTAAAATTAATCGGGATGTGGAGGAAATTAGGTGTGACATACTAGAGTTAAAATTTTGGGAATTTCGATTCAAATTTTTAAATACGGACTGAGTGGACATGTCCGGGGATATTGGTGGGGAGATACCGAGACAAAAATTTTATTTAGGTGAAGGCTAAATAATTTAGAGTCGGGAATATAGACTCGGGTGTTGTTTTAATTCGGGCCACGAGAGTAAGACCGAATATTGGTTGGGGCGATACCAAAAAACATTAATGTGCAAATTAATAAATATTTCGAGTTGAGCCATAAACTCATAACAAAACAAAATAGGCTTGTGTCATGGACATAGTACACAGTATAGCCGGGATATTTTATATTTATATATATATGGTGTGTGATAGTATATATATATATGGTGTGTGCATAAATATCAGTGATAGATATTATTATTATATACTCTAGTGCTACAGGGGTAGGTTACGCGTAGTGGATGGATCCCCTAGCTTGAGGAGTTGGGCGAGTATATTCCCACGTCATAGCGTTAGTTATATGGGTGAGGGGCATCTCACTTTCAGGGAAGGAATATGACCGCCTCCAATATGTATGTATTAACTAAGTTAGTGAGCGATTCTGACTTGGGGTAACTAGGTTATGTGATTACACCTAGTGGGATAGCACTTTAGATAATTTATACCCGGTGAGACTTTATTCGGGGGAAATACTATTATTAGATGTTATTTCAGTATGTTTGTCAATACTACGATATGACTAAATATATAATTAGGTAAATAATTATATATGGGATAATTAATACAAAGTATGAGTTGAATTATGTGTATAACAGGTATGAGTGTTGTATAGAAATAAAAAAAGGAAATGATTTAATTAAGTTGATGTTTATAATAACTTAAAAATCATAATTTAGGGCATACTCGGTTAGAGTAGGGTGGTTGTAAATAATTTATCTTGTCATGAGGTGAAGAACTAGGTGGATTTAATTAAGGCATTAGTAGTGCACATTAGAGAAGGGGTGAGAATGTTCTCAAGGTAGTGCAGCACTAACTAAAATATGGAGAGCATGCATATTTATTTATTACTGCAACTTAATCATTTGCTAAATGTTTTTCAAATGTTTTGGGTACTAACCCTTGCTATAAAAACTTTTTAAAAACCTTTTAGGTGTCCAGCCACAGGGAGTCCAGGCTTGACTCTATTTCAGGGATCCGTTGCTGCAACATATGTGGATGTTGTGGGAATTTTGATAGACGCCTCATTCTTTCATTTATAGTATAGATACTTCTTATCAGTTATTTTGAGATTCTCGCTCATAGTTCATTTAAATTTTGTTAGACATGTTGAGATCGATTACTTGTCTTCATTTTCTATTTGTTGGGTTTTGGGCCGATGGTTTATTCCGTCAGTTAATATTGTGAATGGTTGTTTTAGATAATTGTGATTATTGTGTTATTTTATTTCCGCCTGTGTTTCATTTATGTTAATGAACGATAAAACTTGGCACCAGTCTAATTTTCTCACTTAGGTGGTTAGTAATTAAAAAGGCGACAGTGATTCTAAGAATGATCCAACTGAGAAACCTGTTCTAACTTAATTTAGGACTGATCACCCGGGGTTAATTAGGCGGGGTGTCACAATTAACCGTGAAAAAAAAACATGCATTCTTTATCATGGTCACTGATCCTGACAAGTCCTTGACAACGGTTTGTCACGGTCATTAACGGTGACAAGTCCTTGCAAGTACAGTTGTCACGAACATTTCACGGTCAATGACCGTGACCACTTTAAATTGTTCTCCGGGTCAAGGACCTTGGCAGTTCCATGACAAATTTTATAATTAAAACCATAGGCACCACTGTTTTCCACTGTTTCCTTTACCTCCATTTTCTCTCTCCATTGCTCGAGCGTTAGTTATCTCTCTTGCCACTTTTAGGTTATCTCCCTCTACCTCTATCTCTCTCTCTCTCTTATTCTTTTCTCTATGTTTGTAGAACGGTGTGTGTGTGTAAGTGGGTAGGTGTGTAGGTGTGTGTGCATGTGTGTGTCTACGTGTCTGTGTGTGTAGGTGTGTGGGGGTGGGGCCAATGGGGGTGGGGGTTAGTAGGGAGTAACAGTGGCGGTGCGGGTATGGTGTGTGTGACTATAGGCATGTGGGGGTAGGGATGGTAGTGATGGAGCGGCGGTGAGTGAGGGTGCAGTGGGGGTAGGGGTTGTACAAGTGTTTCTTCATATTGAATTGCAATGGAATTGATATTGATATTGAATTAATTTGAATTACATGGGAATTGAAATTTTTATATTGAATTTAATTGAATTGATTTGGAAAAGTTGGGTTAAATGCACACGTAGATATTTAAATCCCTACCTTACTCTCTCATATTAAATCCTAATTAAATTTGCTTAACAGATACCTTACCTAAATAAAAGGGTATCGTGTGTGTGTGTGGGGGGGGGGGGGGGGGGGCATTGTTTGGATTTTACATCGGTTAGACATTCCACGCACGAAGTTTAGTGAGGGGAAGGAGTGAAACCTCAAATCTTTAATATAATCAACATGCTTTTAATGTAGTATCGTATTCCATAAAAAGTCACATAGTTTTAGCATCCCCTTAACTCCTTATAAAATGTACTAAAACATATGAAATACTCTAAACATTAATAACCTTTTTAATTTGTATAAATTGGAATTCTATTGGACCCGTTTCTCTAAATTGAAATTGAATTCTAACTAGCATTGATATTGTTATAAATTTTATTGTGTGTTTTAATTCTTATGCCTACTTTAAATAAAATGAAACATAGTTTAAACTACATAATTAAATGAAATCTCTCGAATTGTGATAAGACATAATTAAATGAAACATACTTTAAATTACATATAGTGGGCATATATGGTAGCCTTCTACTTTTTATGCGTACGCATTCAATAGCCCTTAGACCCGTTCGAGAGTCATTACCCCTATAATGAGATCTCTCGATTTGTCCTATTTGGACAGTTTGGGACTGCATAGTTTCTGTTTAATAATATTCTTAATGGATTAAACTTGTTACCTTTGCGGGAATTTCTGCAGTCGTATCTTAATGTTATTTGTGTACATACTAGATGATGTGATGTTAAGTGTTATCTCAGTTGATAAATTGAAATGACATGCACACTTGCGAATCTATGTCGTGTACTTGGAGAACTACAGGGACATGCTGCCGAATTTTGCTCAAATTGGAACAATATACATGAATTGTTTAGTATATTATAGAAATATGTGGTCTTGAATGGGATAGGACCACTCACCCTTTAGAGGAGGTGGATGAAATAGAAATTGATATTATAAATTGAATTTTAATTTCAATTTCAAATTAAAATTGAATTTGAATTTGAATTGGAATGCGCGAATAAATTTATGCATAGAAACTAGACTTCTAGCTATTATGTGTACGCATTCAATAAGTAATTGTTTATACTAATGGGAAGAAAATATTCACACTTTTGTTTATGATAATCTACGAATATACCCTTCTTACCCATAATAGGTCATTGTTTGTAGTAGCTAAGATGGGATATCCTAAATACAAAGAGTGGATGAGTTAGACAAGTAGATTAGGGGATGTGTTTTGCAGAGTTGCTAATGAATTTATGAAATAAGCAAAGAGATATCATAATGATGAAGAGTTTACATGTCCGTGTGCTAGGTGTAATAATGTTAAGGTGTTTGAGGGGAAAAATAGTTGAAGTGCATTTGTTAAGATTGGGTATGCATGATAGTTATCGAATTTGGGTTTTTCATGGGGAACTAGAAGTTCCTTTTGTTCCCGAGAAACCTTCACAACAACTCTCAACAAGCAGGATAGATGTACAAGGAGAGGAGGATTTAGTTTATGATGCATATGGAGTTCATTAAGTGGAAGAGAATGAGGTCACTGATCATGTACAAGGTTCAGGTGCTCATGAAGATATCGGGATAAATCTTGACGATGACTACAAAAGTTAAAAATTGAAGGCGAGCCAACCTTAGACTCTAGTTGTAAGAAATATCAAACAACTTTACATGCCACAGTTGGTTTTCATAGTTTGAAGACCTAATATAGTTTGTCTGACAGTAGTGTGATAGGAATTTTGAAATGGATGAATGGCTTGCTACCCAAGTAGAATACACTTCGAAACAACTATTCGACTTAGAAAAATAGTTTGAAAGGTTTGGGAATGACGTATAAATCAATTCATGCTTGTGTTTATGAATGCATACTATAATGAATGGAGTATGCAAATCTTGATCGGTGTCCGATATGTGAAGAACCTAGATTTGTCCAATTTACTGGAAAGGAAAGCACAAGCTCAAAAGTTCCTCAAAAAGTGTTGAAATATTTTTCCGTTGGGCCTAGATTAAATCATTTTTTCATAGTAACATGGATAATAGAGGCAATGACTTCGCATGATAGGGCAGAGGGAGGGGATAATATCATGCGCCATCCTATTGATTCTATATATTGGAAGAGGTTGAGTATTGAGTATCCCGATGTTGCTCGAGAATAGAGTAACATTCGTTTCATAATATCAACATATGGTGCAAATTTTTTTTGAATTCTAAGTGCCAATTGGAGTGTATGGACAGTGATCCTACCCCCACTCAACCTATATCCTTCACAGTGTATGAGACCTGAAATTTTTATGATGTCTATACTGATCCCTGGGCTAAAGGCACTGTATGAGTACATCGATGTTTACCTAGATTCATCGGTAGAAGAATTAAATGAGTTGTGGAAAGAGGGTGTGCAAGAATTTGACTCTTTTAGAAAAGAATAGTTTATGGTGAAAGCTATGTTGATGTGGGCAACTCATGATTTTCCAACTTATGGGACATTATATGGTTGTGTAGTACTAGTTATATGGGTTGCCCTATTTTTGGAGAAGATACTGAATCTCATCATCTCCCTGATAGCTCAAAAAATGTATGCCATTTCCATAGGAGGTTTTTACCCCCAACTTATATTTTTAGATTTGAGAAAGGTTTTAATTTTTTACCAGGCGGGTTGAACATAGGCTACGGTCGAGAAAAATTTTAAGCTCGAAAATTAAAAGTAAATCCTTTGATTTTGGCCCAACTATGGCAGGTAAGAATCCTAAATCTAAGAATGTCAAGCATAAGCAGACCATAATAGGGAATGAAACTGAGATAAGAAAAGGCATGGTCTAGGAGGTCAATTTTATTTGACTTTCCTCATGGAAAGAATAACCCGGTACGCTACGTATTTTATATAATGCACGTAGGGAAGAACATCACTGAACATATTGTTGGCACATGACTTGGGGGAGTCATTTGAAGGATGGATAATATTTCCGAAAAGACCTTAAAGCGTTAAAACTTAAGCCACAACTATGGTTGAAAGAAGATAGTAGGCAAAGGACTTCCCCCTGGTGAGTTTACTTTGACGAGTGAGGAAATGAAGGTGCTTTTAGAAACAATATATAATATGAAAGTTCCATCTAATTTTTCATCCAAATTGAAAAGTATTGTGAATTATCTACTCATGATTTACATAAGTGTAAGTTCCACAATTATCATGTGATCATGCAATTGGTTCCTCTATTGTTTAAGCATTGTTTCTCTAAGCACAAGGATTTGCGAAAGGCTATTATGAATATTAGTATATTCTTCTCACTTTTATGTGATAAGGTAGTTAATAGAGATCACATAGTGGCCGCAAAAGTGGCTATGAACGAAGAAATTTATGTCTTGAAGAACTACGTTCCCCCATATTTCTTTGACATAAGTGTTCACTTGTTGGTACACATATGCAATGAGGCGCTTCTTTGTGTCCTAGTTAGATATCAGTGGATGTATCCATTTGAAAGATTGATGAATGTTTTCAAAGATTACATCAAGAAGAAACGATACATTGAAGGATGAATTGCAGAGGAATAAATCACCGTGGTGTCATCAATCTACACTCAGGAATATATGCCTGGCTCGACCAACGTGGATGAAAATGATGCGTTCATAGATGAGGGTGGTCATGTGATGGGAAAATGAGTGAAATTAACGAGTTTGCAACTTGAACAAGTAGCTCATTATCTATTTGAGGCACGTGAAGATGTCAAAGAATGGAAAAAGTAATTAAATTATTTTAACTTTTGCACCATTTTAATTTTTACATCATTTCTTTCGTAATACGTTCATCATGATCTCTCTAGAACATATGAAGCCTGTGAGAACAATAAAGAACGAAAAATAATAGCACAATCAGACAACAAATAGAGCTTGTGGTTGTCACACCAAGTAATTATAATGAAAATGGTTGTTATTAAATGTCACACTATAAGAAATATTTACGACTAACCTAATTAATTTTTATATATTCTCAGCTCTTAAATACGGGTGATTCGACATCAAAACTTGCTTGTCTAGCCACTGGACACTTATTCATGTAACAAGAGTACAAAAATTTTCGATTGCATGGTTTTGTATTCGGTGCAAGGATGAATAAGGAATATACACATGTAAAGAACTTAGGCATTTCATACATGACCCTTACTTTCTTTCGACAAAGTGTGAAAGATAAAAACCTCGTTGAAGCTGAAATGACATATTATGGTGTAATTCAAAATATATTTGAATTGTGCTACGTAAAATTTCAATGGGTTGTATTTTACTATAATTGGGTAAAATTTTAGGATAAAATGTTTGTAAAGTTTATGCTTGCACCAATTTGATCATGGTTGACTTGTCCAAGTTGAAGAGCAACGAAAAGGTGATCATTGTCAATCGTCCTACATGCGCCAAAGCATCTAAACATTAGTGTGGATGACTTAGCTGCACCTGCCGAATATCATTCCATTTTTTATGATAACACGAATTTGAAATAATTTTTACATTTATAATAAGTAATCAAATTATTTCTTATGACCAGTGGTCGTATTATTCTAGTGCTTTATTGTTATCGAATGATAATTTAGTTCCTTTTCTTCATTTGTAATTGAACATTTTAATGCTTGTAATAACCAAGCGAATATGTTAATTATAATTTTAATCAATTTTTGAATTAATTCAAAGTCCATGACCCACGATTGTGTGTGCGTGTGGGGGGGGGGGGGGTAGTTTGCATGTGTGTAAATCGAATTTAGTATTGGTATAAATTGGATTCGACATTTAGCAATTCGGATAAAAGGGCAAGGACAAGGAGGTGCCCCCCTGAGCATCACAACCACCATTGTATGTTATAAATGTTTAATTTTTTTATTACTATATAATTTGTTTCTTTACTTCATTAACTAATCGTGTAGTTTTTGTCTTTTTAGGCAAAGCTTAAGAAAGTGCATGAGTCGCATTCTGATGCCAATAAAGCATATTTGGTTGTAGATGCACTCGACTAGATGTTCGGGATGGATCGCAAATGGATAACTATGGGGTGATCTCGCGGGTGGGGAAGTCTAGGATCATCAGAATCGAGATGAGCAATAATGGGTTGGCGATATCCTTATATATTTTCAAGACTTATCAGAGCATATTCACCACTTAAAGATAGTCTTAAGTACTCTCACAACTCATCATTTATATGACAAAAAGAGCAAACATGATTTCTCAATGAAAGAATTTAAATTTTTTAGGACGTATGGTTTCTAAAAATGGAATTCAGGTCGATGTAGCTAAACTTTTAGCCATCTTGGAATGGAAAAATCATACAAATATTATGGTCGATTCGTCGAAGGATTTTCACGCATTGCTCTTCCCCATTAAAAACAAACTAGGAAGGAAGTTCCATTTGCAAGGATAGAAGAATGTAACCAATCATTCCAAGTATTGAAGGATAAGTTGACTATTGCGCATATCCTCACCATTCCTTCTAGTGATGTAAGTTATGAGGTATATATTGATGCTTCATGAAATGGATTTGGATGTATGTTAATGCAGATTGAAAAAGTAACTGAATATGGGCCATGACAACTTAAGACAGATTAGCAATATTATCCAGTTAATGATCAAGAACTAGAATATGTAGTTTTTTCATTAAAGATTTGTGTTGCTACCTTTATGGTGTAAGTTTCCAAGTCTTTTCAGATCACAAAAGTTTGAAGTATGTCTATACCCAAAAAAAATTGAACTTAAGACTACGACGATGGATAGAATTTTTGGAATATTGTCAATTTAAACTTAATTACTATCCAGGCAAAGGTAATGTAGTAGTCGACACTTTAATAGCAAATCCGATAGGAAGACTTCATACTCTAAAATCCCACGATATTGTTGCTACCATAGATCAATATGATCTACGATTACATAGTCCTTGCAATAATTTTTTTAACATTATCTCTCATCCCGAATTAAGAAAGAGAATATTACTACAACAGACCTAAGATTCGTTTATACAAAAAATTTTGAGAAAAAATAATTATTTTTCCTATGGTACTGAAATAGGACTCCGATTTAGAAATAGATTATATGTGTCTGACAATAGATCTCTACGAGAAGAAATGTTCTTCAAAGCTTATCATTCGAAATTCATAATACACCTCGGGAGCTCAAAAAAGTACTATGCTTTAAAGAAGCAATACTGGTGGCCAAACATGAGAACTGATATTGGGAACTTGGTAAGGATATATATTGTAGTCAACAAGAAAAAATAGAACACCAACACCCAGGTGGACTTATTCATCCCTTACGTATTCCCAAATGGAAATGGGATCATATTACCAGGGATATTTCAGTGGACTACGCTATGCATCTCAAGGACATAATTCAATTCGGGTAATAGTAGACCGACTTACTAAGTCAGTCCATTTTTTGCCTTTACAAACCACTGATTCAATCCAAAAACTTAGCAAGTTATACATTGGAGAAATTATTCCAATACATGGAATTGATTTATCCATTATTCCATTACATGGAATCAAGTTATACAGTCAAGCGTTTCAAGTTTCAATGGGTAACAATCTTCACATAAGTACTGCATCCCAGCCCCAAATGGATGGACAATCCGAACATACAATTCATACCCTAGAAGATATGTTACGAGCTTCTAAGTTAGATATGTCTGACCATTGAAATCTATATATTCCCCTTGTCGAATATTTGTATAACAATAGCCATCAAACTAGTATCAAAGATGCCCCATTTCAAGATTTATATGGAAGACCGTGTAGATCCCTCGTTTGCTGGATAGAATCAAGAGATAGTAAACACTTTGGTCCATAAATAATTCAAGAAACCATTGAGGCTATACAATAGATTCGAGAGAAGTTGGAGATAAAGAAAGATCTACAAAATTGTTATGATGATAATCGTCAAAAACCATCGGAATTTCAACAAAACAAGACAATATTTCTAAAAGCATTGCCCCGAAAAGGAATTTCACGTTTAGGAAAGAGAGGAAAATTATCCCGCCAATATATTGGACCATTCACAATTTCTAAAAGAATCAACTCCATAGCCCATAAATTAGAATTGCATGTGGAATTGTCCAATATCCAAAACATGCTTCATATATCATAGTTATGACAGTATATACACGATCCATTCCATACTATCACATGACAAAATAGTTCAGTTGAACCCAACCATGAATTTGAAGTGTGCCACATTCAAATTCTTGATCGCCAAGTGAAGTATCTAAAAAATAAGGAAATCTCCTCAGTTAAAGTAGTTTCAGAACACCAAAATCAACAATAATCTACATGATAAATAGAATAAGAAATGAAGGATCAATACCTCTATTTATTCTAAGGTAAAATGCGAGGAATTTTTTGTTTTAGCTAGGTAGATTGTAAAAATTGAGAATTTTCGAACCCTAAAATGACCTACGACCTCGATTTAAAACATTGGAAGATGAGTAAAATCAAAATTCTTCAAAAGATGAAAAGAGATATGTTTAAAACCTACAACTTTGCATTATGAAGTTTAACCCCTTGAAGTTTTAGTTAATTCCAAAAAAAGTCCTTGAATCTTTCACAATGATACTAGTTCAGATATATTGATCCCCAAAACCTCAACCTTATATCAAATTAACCCTTTGGACCTCAACTAACATGAATTTATATTTTCAACCCTAGAAAATTTCTAAAATTACCAAAATACCCCTGCACATTACAAAACGTGTACTTTTATGGAGATAAATGCAATTATATTAATGATTGACGACTAAAATTAAAACCCTAACGACTTTTATGTTTACGACACTCCACACGCACCCCCACATCATCATAAGGGTTCAAAAAACTACATGGTAACACATGGTAAATATTAGGAACAATGTGCCCCCATTTACCCATAACCAAAAATCAGCTTAAACGAAATGAAATCAATTTTTTTTACTCCAATCAATTCTCCACCAAAAGTAGTATAAATACCCCAATTCATAAGTATAAAATCATCCCATAGTTCACTTCAAAAGCCCGAATTTTCTATCAATTCAGGTAACTCATCATTTTATGCTTTATTTTCAATTCTTTCAATTCTAGTAGTTTTGTCCATAGTTAATAGAGTTAGATAACTCATAATATGCAAGATTTTACATGTAGAAATTCGTATAATATATAAAACAGTAGGAACACCATTACATCTTGGTCTTTAATGGTGGAATACATTCCAGTAACCTAAACTCTGATTTAAAGATATGAATAGACTCATTGTCAGCCCCATAATGTCGACTGTAAAGCTAAAAACCCATGAATGTTCATATAAAAGGCAAATTAATCAAAAGTGTTATTGAAACTCAAAACATGTAAATCCAAAATTCTTGACCTATAGTCCAATAAAAATCTTTGATATCAAAACCAAATTATTCCCACATATAGAAGAAACCAAACCCAGTTAATAAGAGACTATGCCATACTTTATAAATCCATGAATGTTATGTCAAATTTTCATGAAAACACACAGTTTGCAAACTTCAGTTATACTGAGATTCAAACCATGAAATTTATATATTTAAATTCCTTATGAAAAATTAGGTTAAGTTGGTTAAGAACGGATCTTAAATGGTATAACAATGAAGGAGAAAACCTAAGTCAAAACTTTAAACCCCAGAAAGTAAAAATGAAGAGTTTGAAGATAATGACTTTGGTCAGAAACCTTGACCACGCGCGTGAGGGCACATCACCAATCAGAAATTTTATATTTTTTTCCCAAAAATTATATTTAGTTTTTCTGATCAAAATGGTATAAGATAAGACGATGTTTGCATATTTCAAGCTTCAGGTATGTAAAGATAAGGCTTTTACATAAAGATATTAACTTAAAAGTACAAATCAACCCTTAGAAACTTTTCCAACTTACGAATTTAAATCAAGAACGTTGTCGATACATACTTCTAACTATTTTTAGACAAAAACTCTCTTCCACTGAAGTTCAAAAATGATCTTAAAGCCCCCATTTTAAAGTCGTAAAAACATTAAACAAAAGCATGGAAACTTCACTAAAGACAGTTTTAAATAAAAAATCGACTGATTAAACCCAAATACTCATATACCACATATTGTTAACAGAAAATCAAGCCGCAAATCTTCTAAATTCTCCAATGTGACAGTAATTCAATCAAATACAAAGAAATTAGGTTTTTCCTACCTTTTCAATATTATAATTTGCGTAATTTAAATACTTCTATTGATATCACTCTGTGATAACCGCATTGACTCTGAGTATGTGAATCTTATTACAATGCCATACTATGTATTTTGTTAACCATCATCAGTGTTTGAATTATCACCAGTATTTAATTTCAGAACCAAATTTGAAACCATGCTCACCTAATAACAGAGATCATGTATCATATTGATTCACTCTTCCCCTTAACCTTTGTGCCATATTTTACTATAAGCGTCAGTATTAACTAGGAAGTAGAGTAACGTGTAATCCCACAAAACTTTCTACTTGGCTTATTGGTATCAGATAATTGAGAGCCCTAATTATTTCTACATACGTATGAGTCCCTCTTTAATTGTGAGCATAACATGTTAGTTTTACCCAAAGATTTTGGGTTTGTTTATGAGAAATTTAAACTGATGGCTAAATTAACTTTATCCCCTTAGTTAACTAGTAAGACTGATATTATTAGTTCAGATTCCATGACTTTCTTCAAACTCAATTCTAATTAAACTGGAAATGTATTGTTCTTTCTTAAATGAGCTAGTCACTATGGAATTACGAATTTCTAACCTTTTTTTTCCTGATAATAATGGAATTATAAGCTTATTTTGTCATTAGTTTTAAACATTGATTCTATACACACTCCAACTCTCATTTATATCTATATCATTGTTATAGAACTCGTAGAACCTACTTAGAATAATTGTGTTAATTCCTTCCTTCTCCAGACGTGCCAGGAGAAAGAAATAGTATCTCTAACCTACTAGAGACAAACACCTATCACATGTTCGTGTATGTGACTATATGTGTAGAAATTAAACTAGGTGGGGGGAAGGAGTGGTCATTTTCAATTTTCTATATTATCGTGTGTACTAGAAACATGTAATTCACCCCTATAGTGGTTCAACCCTAGGTAACATATTAATAATTTAGAAAAGTTTATGTTATTCCTCCTTAACTTGAATTTAATTCCTTATGTGTGCTTCCTATTCATTCATACCGAAACGCAGGGTGTGATAGTTTTTATGCCCGAAGGGTATTACATTGTAGTAAGAAGTACCTCGATTGGTGATGAATGATGTTCTCTCCTTATCCACTAGTTTCATTTTGATTTAGTTATAGCCAAAATAAGCTTCCATGAAACTCAAAAACTCATGTCCAGCTATTGAATCTACTAACTGATCATTTATGGGAAGAGGAAAATGCTCCTTTGGGCGAGCTTTATTAAGGTTAAAAAAATCTACTAGAATTCGCCACTTATCAAGTTTCTTTTTGACCATCATAGCATTGGCTAACCAAGATGGATATTTAACATCCTCAATGAATTAGGGATTTTGTATTTTCTCCGCCTCTTCCTGTATGGCTTGGGTTTTCTTCAGACTGAACACCCTACGTCTCTTCTTGATCGTCTTGGCATCCATATTAATGTTGATCTCATGACAGAAATTATTAGGAACAATCCTGGGAATATTCTAATGACTCCAAGTAAACACATTCACACGTTCTCTTAAGAATGCAACCAAGTCTTATTTAAAGATTGGATCTAGTGTGGAGCCGATCTGGGTGGTTCTCTCTGAATTGTCATCATCCAAGATTATGGTTTCGATGGCTTCTACAATGTGCCCTTTCACTAACTCTGTTTCATCTCGATGATCCAGAGTATTATCTTTTGATTCACTATTGGGATTCGTATTGTGTATCTAGTAAGTGGTGGTATTTTTCTTCAAAACAACTAAATCTTCTTGCTCGATTGAAGAATATTAAGATTCTCTGGCAACCTTTTGATCACCATTCACGACACCAACCCTAAAGTGAGTAGGAAATTTCAAACACTGATGGACTGTGGATAGTATAACTTTAAAAAAAAATTAGTCCTACCCTGTTGAAGAGGTGTCTTTTTATTTTCGGTTGCTGGCCAGGTTCCAACCAACACTTCCAGCTTTATTATCCCAAGGGGATAGACTTTTTCTCCTATAAAACATATCAATGGTGTGTGGTATGGTTCTAGTTGACTAAGTTTAAGTCCTAAACTCTAAAACCAGTGGTATAACATAATTTCAACCTTGCCCCCATTATCTATTATAACCATAGTGATAATAGTTTCTTGAATTCTAAACATGACAACCAACGGCTCATCATGAGGATATAGAACCCCACATAGATCATTTTTGAAAAATTTAGTTACTAGTTTGTCTTTGTTGACTTTCTTGGTATGATCATCATCATTCAAATTGATTCGTTATATATTGTAACATGTATGTGGTATATCCAGGTAGGCTCTTCTCTCTGTAGTTTCATATTCTCCTCATGAATCTCCACCTGCAGTGATATGACAATCCAAAGAACCAAAAATTCCGTAGCTACTTCATGTGTTGGTTGGTTAAGCTTATTTGAAAGGGTGGAATCGTCACCATAACCATCTTACTGGTTTTATTTCCAATCATCTTTAGGTTTATAAGGAGAATTTGACATTTCTCACGCTTCTCAGATTTCCTCGTAGATAAACAAATATGATTATCTTTCCTTTGCAAATGATGGATTCCACTTCATTCTTTAAGTAATTCAATTATCATTCATGTGTCCATGATCCTTATCGAATGCATAATATTTAGATTTATCCCACTTGTTGGGTGGTGCCCTTAGCTTCTCAAGCCATGTAAAATCTTTATTGTGCTTAATTTCCTCTAGGATATGGTGAATACTGAACACTAATGGAGTATATGATTCATACTTTTTGGCTTATCATCTTTCTAATGTTCCTACTACATCTTCTCCTTCTTCCCAAGCTTAGTGGCAGGACTTTTCTTTGCATCCATTGGTTTTTCGACATTCATGATTTTTCTTAGCTTATCCATGAGCTCAGTCACGGTTTTCGAATGATCTTTTAACAAAGCATTGTATAGATTTTTTATAAGTAACCTACTCAATAAAGTGACGATGGTTATTTCCTCCTCATAATAAATAACTTCTAGTTTCTCATTTTTAAAATGAGTAATATACTATCTAGTGGTTTCCTCTAGTCACTTCCTGGCACTATAGAGATGGGGTACTCTCTCAACTGGCTTGGCCCCAAAATAGAAGTTGTCGATGAATTGCTCGCCAAGATGATTGAAGTTAGATGAGTGTTCGACAAATTTAAGTTAGCAATTGAAAAAATTGACATCTCGTATTTCTACCATTAGTGAGAGTGACTCAAAAGAAGAAATTTTTTATCCTTTTAGGTGAGAGCTTCCCATCCGTGTGATTAGTGACGATAGTGAAGGTGATGAAAGTGAGGATCGACATGTAGATTAGCGTGACTTGCAAACTGATTTCAATGAACTTTATGCTAAATCTTTGAAAACGAAGAAAGAAAAATTGAAATTGAAAGCTCTATTACAAGAGTGTTCCTTAAAAACTGATAATGATGTTTTAGTTGAAGAACTTAAGGAATGAGAGAAAATTTTGAGAGAGAATCTTGGATATGTCGAGGGTGAGAGAAATGAACTTTGGGGCATGATGGAAGTTTTGAAAACTGAACTTTTAGATTTTGAGTATTATATGAACTTACTTGAATCTAGTATAGGTGAACTTGATAAAAGTGAGAGAGATTCGACTAAAGTAAAATTTGATTTGGAGTCTCGGTTCGAAAATCTAGAAAATATTTTAGGGACTATCCAAATTAAAGAGGATAGGGGTGGTATAGGCTTCGTTGATAGTGGTGCACCCAAAGCCTTTCCCAAATGTGTGAAAGAGCCTCTGAGGGTTGTTAAAATAGAGCCACTGAGGAACATCGTGAGAGATCCTCCTAGGATCATTAGGAGAGAGACACCTAGGAAAATTAATAGAGAACCACATAGGAATTTTAGGGGAGGACTGCCTTTAGGTAACACTCAACGCCTAGTTTACACTTGCACATATTGCGGTAAGCAAGGACATCTTAGGCGTTTCTGTTACAAGGTTTTAAAAGGACCAAGGAACATTAATTAAAGAATAAATTCGATTCCTTAACCCCTCACATGTCTTTAGAAATCTTTTTGGGTTAGGAAATCTGATTTAGAGGCCATTGGATTGATTATTCGCGATTTGCATTTTCTTGCACGTGATTCACCCCATGTTAGGAGCTTTGGTTAATCACATTGTATTTTGTAATAAAATAGTTGTGCATCATATTTTACTTTTGCTAGTGTTTTGACTCACTTTGTTGTAATGCACATTTACTTATTTACTGAGGTTGTTATTTCCCTACTGTTTTGACATTGTTTTGGATATGTCAGGACCTTCCCGGTACTATTTTTTGGAAATTTTTTCACTGGGAAGTATAGTTTGGTTATGTTGGATTTTAAGGAAATTTCTTTTTCTCGTTCTAATGATATAGCTGATCATTCGAGCGACATCTTATGTCGTGAGGTTATGTCATTTAAATGACATAACAGTTTGTTCGAGCGACCTGGTTGACTTTGACCATTCTATTTACCATAGCTTGTGTTCATCGGGTTAGGTTTATTGTTACTGGTGGTTTCTTCTGGAAAATTTTATATGCGGTTATTGTTAGTTTTCATGCTAAATTTCTAATACTGCATTCTTTGTTTAATCACACCTTCTTGGACTGATGATTCATTTGTGTGATTTATGTTTTATAGCATAGGATGACATTCAGGATGATATTATGACTATTGCTGATTGTACTACATTTGTCATATATTTTGAAAAACCAAAAAGATTTTCAATTTTGAAAAATTTTAAAAGAGCCCAAAATATTTTATTTTGATAAAACTTTTGGTAATAGTCATGTGTCCATGATCCTCATCGAACTCATAATATTTAGATTTATCCCACATGTTGGGTGGTGCCTTCATCTTCTCGAGCCATGTAAAATCTTTATTGTGATTAATTTCCTCTAGGATATGGTGAATAATGATCGCTAATGGAGTATATGATCCATACTTTTTGGGATTATCATCTTTCTAATGTTCGTACTCCTTCTTCTCCGTCTTCCCAAGCTTAGTGGCAGGACTTTTCTTTGCATCCATTTGTTTTTCAGACACTCATGATTTTTCTTAACTTGTCCATGAGCTCAGTCACGATTTTCGAATGATCTTCTAACAAAGCATTATATATCTTTTCTGTAAGTAATCCACTCATTAAAGTGATGAAGGTTATTTCCTCCTCATAATTAATAACTTCCAGTTTCCCATTTTTAAAATGAGTGATATACTCTCTGGTGGTTTCCTCAAGTCACTCCCTGACACTATAGAGATGGGATACTCTCTCAACTACCTTGGCCCCAAAATAGAAGTTGATGATGAATTGGTTGCCAAGCTGAATGAAGTTAGCAATTTGCCCTCAAGGAAAGTTATGATAACATATTTGGGTTGAACAAGTAATATTGCTTAAAAAATCTCTATATCTGATTTCATAGGGAATAAAATATATGACAGTTGTTGCCTGATACTGCTCAATGTGTAAAATTGGGTTAGTTTTGACGTCATATTTAGGGGTAACCATTGGGGTTTTAGACTTGGATGCAGTTAGGAAATCAACAATTGCTTGGATAAAAGGAGATCCCTTGACAAATTCCACTGCAATGGATTCTTTGCCTTCGCCATTTTTTTCCAATCTATCTTTTAATATGTGGATTAGTCCTTTAAGTGAAGGGTTGCCAGCATCAGATCTATGTGAAGCCACTCGACCTTCTCAACCATATGTTTACACTGAGCTATCTTCCTAAGATGTCCACTCGATGCGAACAGATCATCAGATTCTTAATCTAGACCTGTTTAAGGCTTAATGATGTTATGTTGGGTCTTTATTGGTTCTGAATAACTCTCTTAGTTGATTTTAGTTTTGTCAGGGTCCCAAACGATCAAAAGGTAAAGATCTGCTCAATCTTTCCAAAAAGTGTGGTCTTTTAATAGAAATAGCAGGGCCGTCATAGAATTCTGTGGATCTAAGAGATGAAATTACTTATGGATGGTAAGACCCAGCACGCGAAGATCTGTAATAACTGTGTCAGCTATTACTAGGAGTCAGAAATGACACTTGTCTCCTGAAAGAAGAACCCGTATTTTTCATGGAAAGGGTTGGAGATCTATCTTGTAATGACTGAGCCAATTTCCTTATGGTTTCCTACATGGCATCTTGACCCCTGGTTATACTGGTAAGAATTCCATTCAAGTCGGTTGTAGTAGGTGGAGCGTATGGGAGGGTATTGTTACCTTCCTTTGTAACACTACATCTTGATCATTCATATTCTCTTGAAGAAGGACGTACAAGATAGAGAACGGTAATAGAGACACGTTCCCACAGATGGTTCCAATCTGTTGATGTAAATAATAGACTAGATCGAATTTTCTAATCAGAGATAAAATATAAAATTGCAACGAAATAATCATAAAAGAGACAAAAAGATTTTAAAGTGGTTTGACTGTGAACGAAAGCATACATCCACTATTATTTTATTGATTTCAATGATTACAGAAAGCTAGGTACTCTTCTTATGAATAATATACTAGAATCCATTCAATCTTACCTTTTGTGAAATGAATGCAATAAATTTAGAGTGACCCAGAGATCAATGGATAGAATGCCGTTATATATTCGATAATCTACACTCGTATATAATAAATGTGATGATTTATAGTCTATACCATGTGCCGAAAGACCCTTGATTGTTTCCTCAGGTGGTGACTATTTATCTACTTTAATTATCTGCATAATTCGTATTTGTCAGCATGCCTATCAAGTAACTATATTCGAGGCTAATTAAGTGGATACTGACTAGGATCTTTGCCACATAAGGAGACAAGTTTTCATTTCTTATTGGTCCGCATAGGTGGATAATTTTTTGTATCAATAATTTAGCATTGGCGATAGGTATAATCGTTCTCATTCCTTTGATGAGACAATGAAGATCCCGTGTAGTATTCAGGGTAAATTATGTTTTGAAAGATATATATGGATTGAAGATGTACGATTATGATAGGGACATTATCTGATAGTTGGGAAGGGTACAATTATCAAAAGTACTCACAAGACCAAGAGGTGCTCAGTGAAAAAAAACACGAAGCTCATAATCAAACTATGTACATACATAGATGTGTGGTGTCAACTATCTTTTGTAAAGACATGGTTTTATAAATGTCCGTTATCAATTTAGTATGTCGTATACCGATACACCATCAAAGAATGTTGAACATCAAATATGCATTGAGACGAATCTGAATATCAAGTTCTTCAACAATTAAGACTCTGGAAAATGAATATGGTAAAGATTATGTTTTTATTCCATTATTATTCACTTTAATTTTTGGATATTATTTGTAAAATATATTTTAAGCGTTGGAGCGGAGTTTTAAATGTTTTTCTTCTAAAAATATATTCTTTAGAGTTTTTGAGGCGATGCATTTATCGAGAAAAAAAGAGATGGGAATAATTTAAAAGAAGATGTCGTTCGAACGATAACATTTCTAGATCAAATGAGACCATATGTCACACGATACTTCAAACGACATCATGTCTCGTTCGAACGACACCACCGCCTTAATTCAATTATAAATTGGAGTTTTCAACTCCATTTTTTATGAGAACTGTTTCATGTTTTTCATTATGAACATACTGCATATCGGCAAGAATATTTTGGTTTCTTCCTTTAAGGTTTAAACACTTTGTTTTCAATTCAGAAAATCCTCCAAATATTATATGAATTGTTTTGGAACCTAAGAATGGAACTTTGTTACTGTTCAACTCTTTGTAGAGAAGATAAACCTACACTGAACTGAGGTCAATTAGGGAGTGCTGAGATAATCCAGGGCTGAAGATAAGACTATGATTCTTCTGGTATAGTTGTATGTGAATCACTACAGACGACACCACCCATCACCTGTGGGTATTCATGTGTCAAAAATATATTTTATTATAAATGTGTAAGTTGTGATTTACAATTATAGTGAAAAACAGGTTTTACCCCCGTGGGGTTTTTTTCCTCATATTGAGACTATCATGTAATTTGGTTTCCTTTGCATGCTTATTGCTTTATGATTTCATATCACTGAGATGCATATGTTAGGACTGAATTAAAACTTGCATTTCATTAAAACTGGATTGGTTGACACACTATTAAAATTTGTTTTATTTGAGAAGTTGCATTTATTCCGTTGTAGTGCTTTTTCAAATTTGTTTCAGAGACTATTGCACTAAGTTATTTTGTTTGATACTAACTTTTTCCTCAAAACGGCTTCTAGTGGTATTCATGATTTTCCATATCAACTTTTTGAAAAGTCTAATTAGAAAATTCACATGAACACTGCTTTTATATCTTTTGTTGAATAAATTCTAGGAGGTGTTCTGGATGTGAGGGAATTAGTCACACGCTAGATGAGTGTTCGAAAAATTTAAAGAAGCAATTGAAAAAATTAACATCTCGTATTTCTACCATTAGTGAGAGTGATTCAAAAGAAGAAATTTTTTATCCTTTTAGGAGAGAGATTCCCATCCGTGTGATTAGTGATGATAGTGAAGGTGATGAAAGTGAGGATCGACATGTAGATTAACGTGACTTGCAAACTCTTTCAATGAACTTATGCTAAATATTTGAAAATGAAGAAAGATGAAATTGAAATTGAAAGCTCAATTGCAAGAGTGTGCCTTAAAAACTGATAATGATGTTTTAGTTTAATAACTAAGGGCACGAGAGAAAATTTTGAGAGAGAAGCTTGGATATGTCAAGGGTGAGATAAATGATCTTCGGGGCCTGATGGAAGTTATGAAAAACGAAATTTTAGATTTTGAGGATTATAGGCTCTTACTTGAATCTAATATAGGTGAACTTGAGAAAAGTTAGAGAGATTTGACTAAAGTAAAATTTGATTTGGGGTCTCGGTCCGAAAAGGTAGATAAGATTTTAGGGACTGTCCAAATTAAAGAGGATAAGGGTGGTATAGGCTACGTTGATAGTGGTGCAACCACAGCCTTTCCCACATGTGTGAAAGAGCCTCTGAGGGTTGTTAAGAGAGAGCCACTGAGGAAGATTGTGAGAGATCCTCCTAGGATCAGTAGGAGAGAGACACCTAGGAAAATTCATAGAGCACCATATAGGAAGTTTAGGAGTGGACCGCCTTTAGGTAACACTCATCCCCTAGTTTACACCTGCACACATTGCGGTAAGCAATGACATCTTAGGAGTTTTTGTTACAAGATTTTAAAAGGACCAAGGAACGTTAATTAAAGAATAAATTTGATTCCTCAAACCCCCACATGTCATTAGAAATTTGTTTGGGTTAGAAAATATGATTTAGAGGCCTTTGGATTGATTATTCACGATTTGCGTTTTCTTGCACGTGATTCACCCCATGTTAGGAGATTTGGTTAATCCCATTGGATTTTGTAATACACTAGTTGTGCATCTTGTTATACTTTTTCTAGTGTTATGACTCACTTTGTTGTAGCTCACATTTAATTATTTATTGAGGTTGTTATTTCGCTACTATTTTGACACTGTTTTGGATCTGTCAGGACCTTCCTGGTACTATTTTTTGAAAAAAAATTCAGTAGGTAGAACAATTTGATTATGTTGGATTTCAGGGAAATTTCTTTTTCTCGCTCTAATGAGACAACAGATCATTCAGGCGACATCTTATGTCATGAGATGATGTCATTCTAACGACATACCAGTTTGTTTGACTGTCCTGGTTGACTTTGACCATTATGTTTACCATACCTTGTGTTCATTAGGTTAGGTTTCTTGGTACTGGTGGTTTCTTCTGGAACATTTTATATGCGGTTATTTTTAGTTTTCATGCTAAATTGCTAATAGTGCATTCTTTGTTTAATCACACCCACTTGGACTGATGATTCATTAGTGTGATTTATGTTTTCTAGCATAGGATGACATTCAGGATGATATTTTGACTATATTGCTGATTGTACTACATTTGTCATATATTTTGAAAAACCAAAAAGATTTTCGGTTTTGAAAATTTTTGAAAGAGCCAAGAAGATTTTATTTTGATAAAACTTTTGGAAAACGGCAAAAAGATTTCTGTATTTTATTTTAAACCATATATGAATGGACATTTAATATTGTTTTGCGACAATATATCTTATCATTTATGTGCTTTACAATGTTTGGAGTCATTAAAATTATTGTTACTTCCTACATGTTTGACTCATTATGTCCTTTATTGCACATGTGCGCAAATTTGTTTGATTATTGTGTTGGTCTTATCACATGTTGGTCGAGTGTTCTCATGTCAATCATGTCCTTAAAACGAACCAATTGAAAAAATACAAGAGTAATAGAAGTAGTTAATGTAAAAATCATTACGCGTGAGAAATTTATTTAGGACCTAAAAAAATGAGGAATTAAAAATTATTCGGGGTCCGATGAGGTTTAAAAAGAGTCCAAAAAAATTGAATTGAAATAAAAAGAATAATATGCCAATAATGGGCCAATAGGTTTTCTCTAAGTTGAAATTTTAGTACATCTTTAGATATAAAAACCCGCATTATTTTATATGAGGGTATTTTGGTGAAATGTAATCAATGGGTTCGCACGTCCTTTGAAAAGTTCTTGAAACGACACTAATTGTTTTGGAATTTATTGGTGTGAAAATCACTTAGGCTTTGATTTAGTCAATATCATCTAAATTCAACAATTTTACACCTAATGATGATTTTGATGTTCATTTGATAGGAGTACACGTATGCATCGTGCACATATGCCTGATTGAATTTTATTACCTATTGAATTTGTTCACACGCATTCATTCCATATCCCCGATTTTCTTATCTTAGTGAAAATTCATGGCGTGTGACTTTTGTAACATCATTTTTTCATTTCAGTATGAAAAATATAAAAAATCAAAAATAGTATGTCTGCCTTGATTGTCGTGACAACTCCATTCATTAATGGGTTTATTCTTTTCCTTGTTTATATCGTACAAATACAAATGGGAGAATGAATTATGACTTTATGGGGGAGTTTTTACATTATGGGTGAGAATTGAGATTTTATATATGTTTTGATTTTATGTTTATCTCATTTCAAACTCTATACGTCACGAAGGTATTTGCTTTGTCTCATGTGTGTAGGTACAAAGAATTGATGACTACTGGATTTCACACCCTGAAGATAAAATCCTATTTGACGTTGATTCTAGTCCTACATGTTTAGAACCTTTTAACTTTTAGGTTCATGGGAGGGTATTAGATTTGTATATGCATTTTGATTTTATAATTCAGATGTTTTTATTTTGTACCAGCATAGACATAAGAGGAGATTTGTAAGGACATAATTTTATAAATGACCATTCTCAATTTAGTATGTCGTATACCGATACACCATCGAAGAACATTCCAGATCAAATATGCATCTAGACGGATCCGAATATCAAGTTCTTCAACAATCAAGAATCCGCAAAATGAATTTGGTAAGGATTATGTTTTTATTCCACAATTATTCGCTTTAATTTTGGGATATTTTTCATAAAATATTTTGTAAGTGTTGGAGCAGAGATTTAAATGTTTTTCTTCAAAAAATATAATTTTTGGAGTTTTTGAGGCGGTGCATTTATCGAGGAAAAAAAAGAGAAGGAAAATATTAAAAATAAGATGTCGTTCGAACGACATCTTTTCTCGTTCAAATGAGATCGGAGGTCGTACAATACCTCAAACAACATTGTGTCTCGTTCGAATGACACCCCCGCCTTAAGTCAATTATAAAGTGAACTTCTCAACTCCGTTTTCACAAGTAGTCTTTCATTTTTTTTATTCTGAAAATACTGTGTATCGGCAGAAATCTTTTTTCTTCTTCCTTTAAGGTCTAAACACCTTATTTTCAATTCAAAAAACCGTCCTAATATTTTGTGAATTGTTTGGAACCCAAGAATTGAACTTTGTTATTGTTCAACTCTTTGTAGAGAGGATAAACCATTACCGGACTGAGGTTAATTAGGGAGTGTTGTGGTATTCATGGGCTGAAGCGGTATTCATGGGCTAAAGATAGGACTGCAATTCTTATGGTATAGCTGCGTGTGAACCACTCTTGATGACACCGCCCAACACGTGCGGGTATTCCTATGTCAAATATCTATTTTATTATAACCGTGTAAGTTGTAATATACAATTATAGTTAAATAAAAGGTTTTTCCCCTTAGGGGGATTTTTCCTCATATGGTGGCTATCCAGTAATTTGGTTTCCTTTGCATGCATATTGCTTTATGATTTCATATAACTTATATGCATGTGTTAGGACTGAATTAAATCATGGGTTTCATTAAAACTAGATTGGTTGACACACAATTAAAATTGGTTTTATTTGAGAAGTCACATTTATTCTGTTGTAGTGATTTTTCTTCTTCAATTACACAAGAAATGCATAGTCCAATGCATCTGTAACACCCCGTATTTTTAATGATATTGTTAATGATTTTTAAATTTGAGATTAATTAGAATTAATATGGGAAATTAATTGACAATTAATCCAAATTAAAAAATATATATTAACAAGGAAGATAAGGGTTAGTATTTATTGATGTGAATTATATTCAATACTACTTAGTGAGTAAAGTAATATGTGATTACGAATTCATTAAAAATTATTGCAAGAGAATAATACAACAATTACAGTAATTAATTCGGGACGCACATGTCAATCGTGTCGGGACCAAATTAAATTGGATAAAAGCCAATTTGTTTTTAAGTCATCCAAATGGCCATTTAGAGTGTGCCAAAGTGTCAAGAAGGGTAAAGATAATCAGGAAAGTCTACTCGGGGGGTTAGTTTGGGTCCCGGGGTAATTTTAGACCAAAGTGACATCCCCGGAATGTTGGAAATGATGACCCCCAATTATTAAAGACTTTGAAATAAAAAATAATTTCAATTTCATTTTTGATGCGGAAGCGAGATGGTTCAATTAAACACACACAAACACTAAATTTTAATATCTTTCAAATTAAAATTAAACAAAACTTAATGTGACATGAAATTAATCACCAAATATATTTTTCACTTAAACATATTAACTCAACCCAAATCCTAGAAATTTGCCTAATAATAAATATTCAATTGGCAATATTAGGCCAAACCAAATTTTATCCAATAAAATTAATGACTTGAATTAAATTAACATTTACTCAAAATGAATTTGCACCAATTTAATTAAGTGTGACAATTAAACAAAATTTTATCTGGAATTATCCTAAGCATGCGTTCTATGTTATTTTACAAGATAAAAGTAAATCAGTCACACTACGCCGCGATGTACGAGGAAAAACACACACCGGAAAAAATCTTGAAAGGCCCTAGCCTCAAATCTACTAAGTACGGTATTACAATTACAAAACATTAAGACTTACAACACTCGACTTGAATTTGTCCAAGCCCCGATGCTCCTTTTTGTACACACCTCTTCCTAGAAAATAACCACGAAGGTCCACCGCGGTCTCGGAATCCACCGGTCGGACTTTTCTCGGTCATCACCACCCGAACAAGGAGCCTTTATACAAGTGGGTATGTCAAAGAAAATGAACTTCTTCTTTGTGGGATGTAAAAGTAAACACAAACACTCTTCCAATGGTAGAGAAAAAACCGGTGCCAAAACTCCAAGTAAAGTATATATATTAAGGAACTTGGATAAACTAAACAGTTAGGTGTAACCAAAAGTGATTAAGGATTTTTTCTAGAAAAAAAAACTCAAACTTGAACTTTTTCATTTGGAATTGAAACTCTCTAAAACTCTCTCTGGGAGATGGAGGAATGTGAAAAATTTACTTGGAAAAGATTGGTTCCCGCACTAAGTAATTTTGTCAAAAAGTAATGCGAAAAACATGGTGGGAACATGGAGAAAACTGCAAAAAATCGAAAAAAAACTCTTCCCGCCGAAGTCATTCGAACCACTTTTTCGTACGAACGACTTTTCGTTCGAACGACTTTACTAACGAGGTTCCAGAAGGGAAAAAGGAAATTAGTTAGAATTCTCGTTCGAATGACCTGGTAGTCTCGTTCGAACGAGATGTTATATTGTTCGAACGACATGTCAATCTCGTTTGAACGAGATGCCAGATGGTTCGAACGACGTGTCAGAAAAATAAAATATTAATTTTAAGCCCAAAACTTTTTATGAAAACTTCTAAAAAATATTTTCTGAGTAAAACAAATTCGTTAAAACTATTTTATAAAATAACCCCAATAAATTTCCAAAGCTCATATATATATATATATATATATATATATATAATGAATTCATACCTAAAGAGCACCGGAACAAATGTTGTTGACTTAGAAACGAGGCACACTAAACCCCACATATGATTAAGCTTTATAAACTTGGTCGCTACGTCTTCAATTAACACGTCATAGGCTTGGATGGATACACTTGAACACGATCCTATTACTCAAATTTTTTTGTCCAGAATTGAGCCAACACTACATTAAGACTCAATCGGAGACTTGTGTCCTTACAAATCTCCCCTTTTGCTATTTTGGGACAAAAACCAAACAAAAATGCTAAAGGGCCGTCAAGCTCTACTAGACATAAAAAAATATATATCCCACCCAAAATAAAAAAAATACATAGATTGACTAAAAAACCCAAGGATCAATATCTTTGCCGATAAAAGTTGCCATTTTAGAAGAATTCTTACACACTTAAGGAAACTATCAAACACATAGGGAGTATCAAGAATATTAAATGCATGTAAAATAAATAAATACTCCCCCTAAATTAATTCTCTCCTTTATCAACTGTGATCTACCTAAGAAAGTCGCAACTCCCCCTAAGTTAAATCTCCCAAACTAAGATACGATTATAATAGGATTAGATACCGTCCCCCCCCCCCCCCTATCATTCTCCCCCTTTTTGTTTAGGAATAGACAAAGGATAAAAACTAATTTAAATACGAAGCTTAGATTGATAAGCGAATGAAAGTATATGGGCAACAAAATCATAACTAATCCAACAAATAATGACGGATACCAACGAAGATGCAAAAAAATGAAACCAATGTGATATATAAGATACTAAGCATGTGATATCAATAATAATATGTAACACGATATATACCAATTATGAATTTAAAGCATAGATGGACTAGAATGTAAGGCAAAGACAAAAAACCATATATATGTAGACGTAATGAATATCACTAACGCACACGCACATATATATAGGTATAGACACCACACATGACACAAAACACAATAAGATTTTCACTGTCGTTTGGAAAAAATGTGTCATATGGAAACGAAAGCGTAGGGGGGTGAACTAGTAACAATTAAATTTGGACCCAATAACTTCAAAAATGTTCACGGAGTTCTAATTTGATTGCAAACTTCATCACATTTGAATATAACCTCATGTGGCACTATAAATTGAACTGAATGAACAAACATACACAATGCATACAAGCCTAGACTTTTGCTGATTCTATAAACCAATAGAGTCACGACATTGAAAGTACAAATAGGATAAACGGACATTGTGCGAACCGTTGATATACCATCCAAACTCACTCAATTTAAGGATATTATTTTGATCTTTTGAATGAATAAATCAACTAAACAAAATAGGCCTTGGCAAATATTTTCTTTTAATGCCATAATTCTTTTAGGCCTTTCGACCATGTATTTCCTTTAGGTCCAAGCAAACGGTGGCTTACTTGCAAAGTATGTTTGTTCGTTTCGGAGCCCTTCCCCGTGAACATATATTATATATAATCTTTATATCTCACAAAAATCTCACATGCAACGAATTTTAACATGCACTAGTCCTCCTAGGTCACATAACATGTAGATGACAACATTGGTAGGAGAACACCTCACAAAGCTCAAATATACATGTGATGTTATAATTTCAAGTGAGCTCGTGCATGTGTAAATTGAGGCATATAAAACTAGAATCCATTATATCAACACAAAATCCAACTACTCCATGTAATCATGGTAAAGAACATTTAAAGGATTGAAAATCTAAACTAAAAGTTCTAGCCACATGGAAGCGAATACGATGGGATTCAAACACAAGTATAAAATACACGCAAAAGAATATTTGTGAGTTTTTGAAATATTTAATCCAAACAAACAAAAATATTTACTCCAAAAGATAAACAGAAATCATTTGTATTTTTCATTAAGCCTAAATTAAAAAAAAATGAAACCCAAATGATAAAAAAAAAATATTTTTGTATTTTTCATTTAATGCAAACAAAAATGAAGAACTATAATACAAAAGATAAACAACAATCACAATTCTAGCATATGATAAAGCATGAAGTATAGGCTAGAATAATGATTAAGAAGCATAGAATTAGCATGATAATTTAGCATGAAGTACACAATCTAACGTATGCAAACAACTAACACATTCAAACTTTAGATTTAGCAAGGGAGAAAGCATGTGAATGTAAATGAGAATAAAAAATCCTTTTTTGTAAAGCTACCAAGTCGAATCTCCTAACCCAAACGAATCACAAATGACTATCTCGGGGTGTAGGAATCTTGGCCACCTTAGTTGCCTTACGTTGGGATTTTTTAGGACCTCGTTTAAGATCAAAACAAAATTTCCTAAGATGACCTTTTCGACCACAATGTGAGCACAAAAAGACTTACCTAAGGAATGATCTATAACATTGTTCCTAGAGGATTCTACTAAAAAAATGGTTTTGGCTTTAGTAGAGGAATCGTTACAAGAATTGAAGCCTAAACCACCAGTGCCATTTTTAATTTGGACTTTTCCTAATATTTTATCTAATTTCTCCGAACGACACTCCAAATCAAATTGGACTTTACTTGAGTCTTTTAATTTATTTTCTAGATCTAAAATGTGAGACTCTAATGAAACATTGCGCTCTTCAAATGCGAGAAGCTCCTTTTTCAAGGATTCCATTAAACCTTTAAGGCTATCTCTCTTGCCTTTTACATATTCCATCTTCTTACGAAGAGCTTTCTCACGTGTCCTAAGGTCTTACACTCACGCACTATCATCAATGACCTTGACACGCTCATTTAAACTAGCTTCCAACTTCAAATTTGTTCTTTTTAATTTAATAGATTCTTCAAATAAATCTCGAAACACAATTTGAAGTGCACTCACATCAACCTCATTTTCACTTTCACTCTCTCTTTCTTCTCCACTCTCACTACCATCATATTTTTTGTATTCACAAACAAAAGCCTTGGAAGTGTCATGGGCCAAAATTTCATCACTAAAGGAGTGTCACTTTCTCTCACATGACTTTCCATAAAATCCATAAAGTTGGGCTTAGTGGGGGAATCGTGTCCCTCTTCCTTATCACTATCACTAAGGGTTACATTATAAGAAATTGGTTGCTTACCCTCTCTCCTTAGTTTAGCGGGTCACTCTTTAGCCCTATGGCCATAACCCTCACAACCGTAACACCTATTTGACTCGTCCCTTTTTAAATTTTCATTAAAAGTTTTAGGGATCTTCTCGACTTTGTCTTGCTTAAAATTTTCAAATTTTTGAAAATCAATTTTAAATTTATCATTGTTAATTTGAAGAAATTTTCGAAACATCCTAGCAAACATAGCCATATCTTCTGAGTCACTATCACTGTCACTCTCTACTACTTGTTTTTCCTCCTTTTGGGTTTTTAAAGAAACTCCCTTATCTATTTTCTTTTCAGTTTTAGAGGGAAACATGTGTAGTTCATAGGTTTCTAAATCACCTACGAGATCTTCTAATTTCGTAGTGGCTAAAGTGGGTAAAGACTTTAACACGGGCACCTTAGGAATAAAATATCGGGTAGGGACCTTAAAAATTTCTTTACCACACGGTTGACGGGTATTTTTTCTCCCAAATTAAAAGATGAATTAACTATATCGGAAAGTCAAGCATAAAATTCATCAAAACTTTCTTTTCATTCGTTTTGATGGTTTCTAATTGAGTGGTTAGGTTTTGGAGCTTAGAAGCTTTTACGACACTGGTTATTTCATGATTTAGTTATAAAATATCCAACACTTCTTTAGCGGTTTCACACGTCATAATGCGTCGGAATTCATCCGGTGTGACCGCGCTAAATAAGGCATTTAAACCACGAGAATTAAAATTTGCAAGTTTAAATTCATTCTTACTCCATCTATCGGTGGGTTTGGGAACACTTTCATTTTCAACTAAATATGTAGGTGGCGACCACCCGTTAACGACAGACAACCAAACCCTCTCATGTAGAGACCTAAGTGCCGAACCCATACGTGCTTTCCAATATGCGTAATTAGAACCATCGAAAATAGGAAATTTTGAAAATGGGGAAAATTCCATTTTTGTCAAAAATATTTAAAGGATCTTAAACGCAATAAATTATTGATCCCGCTCTGATGCCACTTGTTGGAAATGATGAACCCCATTTTTTAAAGACTTTCAAATAAAAAATAATTTCAATTTCCTTTTTGATGCGGAAGTGAGGTGGTTCAATTATACACACACAAACATCAAATTTTAATATCTTTCAAATTAAAATTAAACAAAACTTAAAGTCATATTAAATTAATCAACAAATACATTTTTCACTTTAACATATTAGCTCAACCAAAATCCTAGAAATTTTCCTAACAATAAATATTCAATTTGCAATATTAGGCCAAACCAAATTGTATCCAATGAAATTAATGACTAGAATTAAATTAACATTGACCCAAATTGAATTTGCACCAATTCAATTAAGTGTGACAATTAGACCAAATTTTATCTTGAATTATCCTAAGCATGCAATCTAAGTTGTTTTGCAAGATAAAAGTAAATCCACTAAGTACGGTATTACAAGTACAAGACAGTAAGACTTACAACACTCGGCTTGACTCCATCCAAGCCCCGACGCTCCTTCATGTACACACCTCTGCCTAGCGAATAACCACGGAGGTCCACCGCGGTCTCGAAATCCACCGATCGAACTTTTCTCGATCACCGCTACCCGAACAAGGAGCCTTTCTCTAAGTGGGTATGTCAAAGAAAACAAACTTCTTCTTTGTGGGATGTAGAAGTAAACCCAAATAGTCTTCCAATGGTAGAGATAAAATTGGGACAAAAACTCCAAGCAAAGTATATATATATATTAAGGAACTGGGATAAACTAAACAATTGGGTGTAAACAAAAGTGTTTAAGGATTTTTTTCTTAAAAAAAATAAACACTCAAACTTGAAAATTTTCATTTGGAATTGAAACTATCTAAAACTCTCTCTAGGAGATGGAGGAATGTGAAAAAGTTTCTTGGAAAAGTTTGGTTCCCGCACTAAGTAATTATGTCAAAAAGTAGTGGGAAAAACATGTGGGAACATGGAGAAAACTGCAAAAAAACTGCCAAAAAACGGTGCCCGCCAAAGTCGTTCGAATGACTTTTCATTCAAACAACTTTACTAACGAGGTTCCAGAACATAAAAAGGAAATTCGATAGAATTCTCATTCGAACGAACTGGCAATCTCATTCGAACGAGATTCCAGTTCGTTCGAATGGCATGGCAATCTCGTTTGAACGATATGCTAGATGGTTCAAACGACGTGTCAGAAAAATAAAATATTATTTTTAAGCCCAAAGCGTTTTATTTAAAGTTCTAAAAAATATTTTCTGAGTAAAACAAAGTCGTTAAAACTATTTTATAAAATACACCAAATAAATTTCCAAAGCTCCAATATATATATATATATATATATATATATATATATATATATATATATATATAATGCATTCATACCCTAAGAGCATTGGAACAAATGTTGTTGACGTAGAAACCAGGCACACTAGACCCGACATATCATAAAGATTTTTAAACTTAGCCGCTACATCTTCAACTAACACGCCAGAGGCTTGGATGGATACATTTGAACACTATCATATGACTCAAATGTTTTTGTCCGGAATTGATCCAACACCACATTAAGACTTAATCGGAGACTTGTGTCCTTACAAGGAGGATATTTTGGTCAATTGTATATTTAGGTGAATAGTAGCTACTTATTTCTAAGTTATTGTATTTGATTAGATAAGGGTAGGTTAGGTCTAGTTACGTGATAAATACAAAGTTGTTACAGAGAAGCCATAAGAGGAAGAAGTGAGTAATCCCAAGGATAAAACCATCATCTTGCACCACCACCACCAGATTGTAGATCAAAAAGGGAGGAACACAAGAATAAACATCTTCTTGAATGGATCAGACCTAATATATTAGGAAAGTGTTTAAACTTGCAAATCTATCGCACATAATGTATCCATGTTAGTGTAGGAACATTGTTCATAAGATTATGTTGAAATTAAGTCAAATTGGAAAGTGAGATTGATGATCTTGAATCATAAACAGGTTAGGTTTAATCATAAATCATATGTAGGATGAAATTCATGTCTTGGGGAGATTTAAAATGATAATAAATCAGGGTTGTTCTATATTCTTGAAGATAAATTAAGAAACTGGGGTTTTGTGTAAATTAAAGTTCTGATACGGATTTAATGCGTTATTTACATTCAACGTTGCCCCTATACCTTTGATGAATGTTTGGTAAAGTTGGGTGTGAGTTTGGAGAAGTTTAATGGATTTTTGGTGAAAAACTTTTATAGAAAATTGTAAAAACGTAAGGAAGATGATGAATAGTACCTTATCGAATCGATTCGGCTTAAGGCGAATCGATTCGACTGTTTATCAAAAAATAAAATTTCTATAATTTTTCGTTACGATTGTGTCGGCATTGAACTTAAATTTTTCTGATATTTCTTTCAATTAGTCATGATTTTTCTACGGAAGGGAATCAATTCGGCTGCCCAGTTTTGGTTAATATTCTTTCTTTTATTTAGAATCCTTTGACAAGATGTTCGGGATTAAATTATGGGAATTATTTTAATATATAGGGGATTATATTGAAATACCAATAGGCCTAGATAGTGTTTTAGGCTTGTCCCTATAAGGGGGAATTAAGAATTTAAACTTATGTAGGAATTATCGAGCAAAACACCTAATTTTATAAAATAATTCATGTCACGGGGATTCGAGGTCAAGGATGACTCAGACCAGTAGAATATAGTGAGTTTACCCACTGATATTATGAGAAGAATAATGAATACACATCTGGTGGAGAGAAATACTCGAGAGCATGCGATAAAAGTAAATGTTGAATTTAGTAATCCATTGGATATTCGGGAGATAAATATACTACGTATGAGACTTATGATATACGACGTGTCTATACCTATATCAATGATACAATACATAGTTGGTGAGAATACCTATTGCTTGATTTATTATATGGATGGCATACCTACGATGCTTGTTATTGGGGAGGAGATTTTGCGTAGTGGAGAATCTTATCTTGGTGAGCCCATTAGGGGGATTTTAGACTCGTACCCTGAACATATGACCTTGAACACGTGCTATCTAAGATTATGAAAGTTTTGACGGTTGAATGGGAGCATAGGTATTTGCGTGACCCACTTGGTCGGGGACTATGTTCACCTTCAATATATGTGATATATATTTATGGTTTGAGGGATATATCGATCCAACAGTCCTTTATACAGTGAAGATGTACCAAGACATGATAGCAGAGTATGCATGCACTCCAGTTTAGTCTAGGGGTGTCGTATTAGTATATATATGTGATAAAGTGATGAATATATATCTACTTATGATATATTCTACTACGTGAACTTAGTAGATAAGATGGATGGCGAAATTGGAAGTTACTATAGTGCATGAATACTTAACTTTGAATGTGAAAACTCTCTCATTCGAGATAAAAGATGCGAAAATATTTATTAACATATTATGTGGAAAATACGGGTAGCTATTATGAGATAATAGATTTGAATATTAATGAGCTTGAACTAATTAGGCATGACAATAGTAACTAGAATGGTTTAGCGGTACGTTAGGCGTCCACACTAGTTGAGAGGTAATATTTCTCAAGGGACGGCCCACATAACTAATATGAATATAATATTTTCTTTTAAGCATTTTAAATACTAAGGACATGTTTTCAAACCATTTTATAGTCAGGCTCTGACCTGTTTCTTTCAAGTCTATTTTCCTATGTATATAATTATAGGAGTCTAGCCACAGGGACGTCCATCGTAGGAGTTCTCTAAAGATCGATGTGTTGTAGCTATTGTGGAAGTTGCATGTCCTCGTTATTACATGCCTCCATTATCTATACATTTTGGTTTCGATGCGTACACCTTTTAGTCAGGGCATGTCGTCTATTTCTAGTTATTTGCATACATCAGAGATTGTACTTTTTTTATTATAGTTAATGGATTTGGTCTCTATTCAAACAGTATTATATTGGATTTTAGGCTAGTGTGTTTTATCCAGTCTCAATTTATTATTCAATTATTCATTATTCTTCGTATGGATTGAATGTGGTTTATTATTAAATTTAAACTGTTGCATATTTACATAAAGATTAAAAAATTTTGACGCTAGCTAAATTAATTATTATGTGATTTATAAAGTAAATGTTTTCGACAGTAATGCTAAGAGTTAACCAACTGGATACTTTTGATTTAATTCATTAAAGGACTGATCACTCAGTATTTAATTGAGCAGGGTGTCACAGCATCATGTCCATTAAATAATAAAGTAAATCTGATAGATTCATGCTAGTTTAAGTTCAAAGATAATTTTTTTTAATTACAATGTTGTTATTTATCGTCCACACTACCTCAAATGTTTGTCCCTTTTATTGTCCTTCAGATAATATTCACTCATGTGAGGGAATCTTGAAATTATTAGTAATAATTAATACTATTAATTAAGTTAAAGTTATTTTTAGATTTATATTTCATATTTTAAAATAAACACGGGTACTGTAAATTTGTATGATTTTCTAGAAAAGTCATATCTATTTGTGAAAGGGTTGGTCTGTTTATGGAAGATTAGCTTAGTTTGAAAAATTCATGACCGTTTGCAAAAGGTGTGTCTATTTTAAAAAGTATATCAGATTCTATAAACATACCCCCTCTTTCTTTCTAATTTATTTTTAAAGATTCAGATCTACATATTTTTTACATTCCTTATGCTTAGGTAAATACATGAGAGAGCATACCGTAGATTATCGATTATCTCTAGCTCTATAGATTAAAGTTTTGAGTTCTTAAAGACAATAATGTCATCCTATATAGGTAGAAATGTGTTCATTAAACCATGAGAAGCGTAAGGGGGCGAATCCATCTTATGAAAGTGGTGTATAACACAACTCTCGACATTAATTTTGCTACATATTGTTTTGTTAGCTTTATGTAATTCAATTGTTATGGTTATTTTTAATTAGCGTCAACATAAATATTTTTCATATTGTTAAATATGTAAAAATAAAATAAAATAAAAAATTAGTAACATGAATCATGTGAGTGTATCCTGCAATATCTTTGTTGTTTTAAGAATAGTACAAGTAGATGAAGGAAGGCAATGCTGTTTGGGATGATGTTTTGGGGGTATAGTTCAAGTATGATTTTATCGCTATATCAAGAAGTACTGAATATGATCAAAATTGAGATTGATTTCTAGGAACTAACTAGAATATACTTACACAATATCATGGTTTCTAATGAGTTCTTGGATTATTAATATCCAAGGATATGAGTATCAGGATATTCACATTAATGACAATGAAATATATATTAACCCTAACCTTACCAAATTTACCTCCTTAAAAAAATGAGGAGGTATTCTTAAGTTAGAAATAATATAGACATAATGATATATAGTTGTTAAGTAACTCCTCTAAAGTAATTACATCCACGCTTAAAATGTGTCGCTATGGTATATTTTATATAAAGATGAATAATACAAGTGCAACTATCCTTAGACATAAATTAAAGTTATTCAACGAAGCCGGTCGTATTTGTAATAAGAATAAATATCTTAGATTGAAAATAGTTTGGTTTTCTTAAGTAATTAACCCACTTATAACTCATAATACTAAAAATAAGGTAAGCAATGGAAGTATTGTTCTTTGTACCCAATATAGGAGTTAAAAGTGGACCAAACTCTCTCAACACATGCTAATTTTGATATTTAACACATTCATTCTTGTAAAATCATTTCAATTTACTGTAATAACCCGTAAATTTTATAAAGTATTATTTAAATTAATTCAGAACTTTGCGTAAAATAATTTTGGGATCTATTAATTATTAGAAATTTAAAATGTTGTGTTTTATATTAAAAAGTAGAATTTTAATCAAAATTAAAATCAGAGCCAAAATGGAAATTACAAATAAAATAAAATAAAATAAAATAAAAGTTTGTCATGGTTTTGGGCCGTTACTAAAAGGCAAACCTTTTCTTAGTTTAATTAGAATTCTATTAGCATCAGAACTCCTAATCATTGTAAATTAAAACTAATCTATGGTTGGGTTCTTCAAATCTCTTTTTTCACAACTCTTCTTCCAGAAGGCTTCACCAAAATTATTCCCTTTCAACCTCTAAACTCTAGCCCCATTCTTCATAACTTTCAACTCAAGATTTGTCAAGAATAATCGGGTTTTCTCAAGACGCGTCAAGAACGAATCTTTATCAACTTTTTGAGAGGAATACAAATTTGAAATCGTAATTTTCAATTAACTTTTATTTAGGTGTGGATACTCTATTCTCTTAATTTAGTATTATGCGTTTTAAGTGTTGCCTAAATCCTTAATGACATGTTTTTCTTAAAATAAATTATCAACTTAATTAGAGACAGTGAAAAATAGATTTGGTACTATTTTGATGATTTTTTTAAAAAATGGAATAAGACTTAAAACCCTTGGTTGCATAGAAGAGTAATGGCTTTTGGTTATTTTTGGTATAGGATAACATGTAGAATTTGTTGGGGGTTATTTTAATTGTAATCGAGATGTGTACACATGCATAGAAATTATGTAGTTGATAAAAGTGGAAAATTTTGGTGCATTTCATAACTTTGCATGTTGATTAATCTATAATTATCAAATGGGAAAAAAATTTCTAAGAAAGACTATGGTATTATTAGTTGAATTAAATTAATTCGTGCCATCACAAATAAATTTGTGTTATTGATTAAATGTGTTATTGGATATTGGGATTTATTGTTCTTGATATTTATCATCGCAAGTACGAATGGATTTGGTAGTATATACTCACCTATATTTCAGGATACTTTGTAGCTATGGGACTAGTGGGTAGGCCTTACTGCGATTTACACTTTTTACGTATGGGACTAGTGAGTGTTGATTTTTATGGATGGCTGATTCTGAGGTAGCGCTGATTTTCAAGTCGTGCCGTCTTTTCGTTAGTCTAGGCATACGACTAGGAGGATTTATTGATAGGTATTTGTAACACCCCACGATTTTTGGGACTGAGAAATTAAATTTTGTGAGAAATAAAAATTTATATAAATTGGAGAATTTAAAATTTGGAAATTTAAGCCCAAAAATTGAGGACGTTTTAAAGTATGTCGGATGATAATTCTGAGTGTACGATTGGTTCCGAATGGGTTGAGATAGTCAAAATGACGGTCAATGGATTTTATTTTGGTTCTGGATTCTTTTTATGTCAGTTTGACTCGAATTGGAGTAAACGAGTCATTTAAAGTGTGTATTAACATTTAAAACTGGGTTTATTGTTTTAAGGGATTTAAAGGCTTACGGATCAAGCCATCTCATTTAGAGAAATAGAGAAATAGAAATAAAAGAGAAAGAAGAAGAAAGGAAGAGAGAGAGGAAGAAAGCTTGGAGATTTCCAGCCCTATCAAGATTCCGGGGACGATCCAACCTCTACAACTTTGAGGCAAGTGTTTAATCTTGCTAAATATTTCATTTGTGTATTTTATTTCATAATTTGTGGATAAGAAAATGGATTTTGGGTATTAATATCAAAACCTAGATTTTTTGGGTTTAATTTTGAAATTGATGTTTAAAAGTGAGTTTGATGGTGTAGAAATGGTTGGGACCAACTTTGGGTTGATTTATTGGCTTAGAATCATGATGTGATGAAGGTTTAGGGGTTAGAAGTGAAAGTTTAGGGTTTAGAATTTGTGGGTTTTTGTGAAGAAGAAGAACCCTTCAAGTTCTGCAGACCCGAATCGATTCGCCCCTTAAGTGAATCATTCGGCTTAGGCAAAATTGGCAGGTCTGCATTGACCGAATCAATTCGAACCCAAGGCGAATCCATTCGTCCAGAGAGAGAAGCCCTAGTTTTTGGACCCTAATTGATTCTCCTTGGTGGCCGAATCGATTCGCTGGGCCGAATCGATTCGGAAAGAGGGTTGTTTGGTGAGTTTTTCCCTAGGATTATTTCTAGCCCTTTTTGGTTGGGTTTATTGATTCGGGACCTTCTTTTATGATGTACGAGATATGTTTTGGGGAGACATATAAGGGGTTTCTCACATGTTATCATTATTGGGACTTCTTGAAATAATTTGGGAAAATATATATATGTATGCATTGGAGTTATATATAGAGATAGTGAGAAACCTCACTGGGGATGGGAATCCTAATTATAGATCAAAAGTGAGCCTAGTATTGATTTAAGGTCAAGGTTCCTTCAAGAGAGTGGTGAGAGTATGTTGTGAAATTGTAGGCCGACGTTGTGCCAAATCCATATAGTAATTAGGATTCTATTGAGATTAATAATTAGGGACCGACGAGAGAGAGTGGTCGCAAATCCTTAGTAATGTTTGACTCGAGGAATAGATTGTAAATGCAATAAGATTTAAGGGTTCATAAGAACAATTGAACCATAGTCGGGATAGTGATTATATATATATCGATGTAGTATTTCCCTAAGTGATGGAATCATGGGATGAATTTAATATTGAATTTGAGGTTTATAGACTAATACTTACATGCATACAAATGGTGGAATTAGTACTAGAGATATTGATGTACTTTCGAATATAGATGAGAAGTGTACTGATTCTTACCTACACTCAATTCTGGGTGATAACCTTAATGTTGGAGATAAACAGATATGTTGTAAGATTATTTATATAATAAGGAAAATGGATGAATATGCTTCAAGTGAGGGATCGTATTCATATAACGAATTAAGCTAATATGATTGGAGTGATGTCTAGTATATTGAGTAATATGGATGTTAATAGTCGAGTTTACAAGCTTCATACATACAAGTGAGAGATAGTATGTATATATGTTTGTATAGATATGAAAATATGTGTATACTCATGGCGTGAATAGCTAAACCGTATATGAAAGTTTAGCTATATGATGAAATTATAGGGAGGTATATATATTATGCATGTGAATGATATATATGCTTATGTGGTTAAGCATACCCCGCACATGCTATCATTGGGAAGTTTTCGCGATGAGGGTGAGCACCTTGGCTCGAGGAGTAGAGTGTGGATATTCCCCATGTCATAGTCATCTATTGCGTTATTATGTGATTTACATTTTTTTGGGGATGAGACGTAGTGACTATGTTTCGTCTCATTGCCGGTTAGGAGCTATGACCTCTTCCCGAACGTTGTGTGCGTGAGTTTTTCACGAGGTGGGTGTCGTTTAGCCCCACCAGGTGGTCACAGTGCTACGTGATTGGGGCAGCTGGAAGATGATAGCATGGTGATGTATATCGGCAGTATATAGCCGGGTATATTATGTGTATGTCCATTGTACACTATATGTGATATGTACACTTGCCAATGGGAATGAATGGTTCTATGTATATATATGTTTAGAATAAATATATATATATATTTATTTATTATATCCTATAGGTTAAAGGATATGAAATTCCTATGGTGTATATATTGGATGATTACGGTGTACCAGATTATTGGGGATTGATGTATCGCATTTAAGGAAAATTTCGGTTATATCAACCCAAGGATTTACTGGAGATTTTGAGGTTACTCTTAGGTAGTAATCCAAATTTGGGAAGTTGGAGAAATAGAAATTGTGTGGATGTCATAATGGATCCCTACAATCAACATTGCCTAGAAGTAATATATTCGGGGGGTTCCTTGTTTGGATTTCTCTTTGCGAGACGCCCCACACACGAAACGCAGTGCAATGTTGAGAGTAGTGATAAGTTTTTTCCTTGGTACTTGTATGTATCAGTAGTATGATTGTGTAGTTGACAATATGGATCCCTACGATCTACATGGTCAAGGCGTAGTGTATTGGGGGGTTCCTTATTTGGATTTCTCTTTGCGAGACGCCCCACGCACGAAACGCAGTGCCATGTTGAGAATAGAGAGAAGTTATGTCCTTAATACTTATATATAGAAGTAGTATAATTGGTGTGGATGACATGATGTATCCCCACGATCGACATTGCCAATAACTAGTGTATTGGGGGGCTCCTTGTTTGGATTTCTCTTTGCGAGACGCCCCACGCACGAAACATAGTGCAATGTCGAGAGTGGAGTGAAGTTTTGTCCTTACTAATTTATGCAAGTTAATTCGAGAATAAATTCTTAATTTGAAATTATATGTTAATCATGTGAAACAACAATAAGATTATAACTGATTTAGTTAATCATCAGAATCAATAAAGCCTAGTATGGCATATATGCATATATATATATATATATATATATATATATATATATATATATATATAATTAAATGTGATTAGAATAGGAAGGATCCTTGGGTTATGTTAGAATGGCAGGTCTTGGGGGTATAGGTCGTGCCTATTATAAGTCAGGTTGTCCTTATGGGTGGGGTAACTTAATTAAAATTCAGGACGCGAATAGGTGCGCGCCATTAGATGAGAGGTGAGTTGGGGTCTCACGAGAGTGCGATTCCACTTTAATTATGAAATAAGTGCATTGATATTTATTATGCACGGTTAACACACTTGCTAAACATTTTTACACATCGGGCTCTGACCCGTTTATATTTCTCTCTTGATATATATATATTATTACAGGTGTCCTACCACATGGATTCCGGATGGCCTTCTATCCAGAGTCTTGGGAGCCGTAACAGGTGCGGACTGTTGTGGGATTTAAATTGTATTCGCTTCCTGTTTCTTTGTAAATCTAGATAGGATTCATTGTCTACTTAGGGATTATACTTTAGAGTTATTTATAGATGTTTATATTTCTTCCCATGGATGTTGTATTGTCTGTGACCCGACAACTTATTCGGGTATATTTTGTCTTATACATACCCTTATCATTTATATTATCACCTCACTCATAATTGTATTTATATGCGTTCCACTTTTGTTAGTAGTTATATTATCGGTTTGTTGTTCGTGGTATGCTTTATTTAATTTTAACACCTCGCTTATGTGATTTAGGGTAGTTAGTCTTATACGTTGTGGTATTGTCAGTGATGTTGAGACTGAGCCATCCGAGACTCCTGATTTAATGTAGTATAGGGCTGGCCACCCGTTATTATTTTAAGCGGGTTGTTACAGGATTCATCATATATTTAAGGTAGGACGTAGTTATGTGTTGGGGACCCTTAGGTATTGTGCTAAGGGTTATTTTGAGGATCTCGCATCGCTAATCAGGGTGGGGTGATTAATTATGCAACAACGGGAAACATGAAAATTTGAGAATTAATGCCTACGATAATAAAGCGAGTAATAAAATTTATTAGCGGCGCGGGGGGAGATTAAATGGGTTAACTGATGTTTATGTCATATCGTGTGATGTGTGGAACCTCGCCATTTTGCGGGATTAACAATTTAAATGGATCAGTTGTCAATTGATGAAGGGAATGTGTATTTTGGTTGGAGTGCTTCCAGGGGACCGCTGTAATAATGTATTTTTATGGTAGTACCACTCGAGGCGGGAGGAAAGCTATGATAATGTGAATTATGAAAGTAAGAATTTTATGCGAGAGTAATGCAATGGATGATAATAAATTGAGAAGAATGATAAATTGGGTTAATTGAATTAAATTAACAATATAGAACTGGGGGATATTTCAAATAATATTGGTGTGGATTTTTTAATAAGAATTATTGTGGGTATATAGTGATTTATTATGATTGGGTAGTATCACATGTCATCTAAATTTAAAATATTCTATTGTTTTATTTATTATGTATAAGGTTATTGTCTAGGTTCACGGACCCTAATTGGAGTAGTAGTTGGTATTCATGCTCGGGGCTCTTACCCTGTGCATTGACTAACATTTTTCATGTATTAGTGCTCGAGTAGTTACACATGATTAATTGGAGATATATCTTAGAGGTGCAACTGTAGTTTATTTAGTTTATTCTTAGTAGCTTAGTTTAGTTTCCATTCCTTCGCATATATCACGTCATGTCAAGATCCCAAGACTGTAGATCGTAATGCTATAAAGTCTTTTGCAGAGATTCTATCTAACAGGAAAACTGTGGTGAACAGTAATACTATCCGTCCTACAACTCAGTACAAAGGAGAGGTAGCCATTTTTTTCTCTAACGAAGATATATCTTCTATGGCCGCCCCATTTAAACATGCGTTAATAGGACAGTTTCAACATGGATGTCCATCATTGGAAACTATCAGAGAAATGTTTTTAAACTTCTCCCTCAAAGCAGACTTTTCGGTGGGTCTTTTAGATTCTAAACACGTTCTCATACGACTTAACTGTGAAGACGATTTTCATCGCATGTGGCTACGTTACCTGTGGTATATCCATAGATTTCCTATGAGGGTCATTAAATGGTCAAAATATTTCAAAGCTAACGTTGATAGTCCATTGGTGCCGATGTGGGTTAACCTTCCACATATCCCTGTCCATTTTTTTTCCAAATCAGCGTTATTCTCCATTGCTAACTCGATTGGTAACCCTAGGAAACTTGATGAGGCAACCGGTTCTCTATCTCGACCAAGCATGGCAAGAATTTGCGTGGAGGTTAATGTGACTAACAATCTGCCCAGTAGAATTTGGTTAGGGACGGCTGAAGAGGGTTTTTGGCAGAAAATTTGTTATGAGAACCTAACATCTTATTGTAGCTGCTGCTCAAAACTGGTTCATGTTAGTATTGATTGTAACAAGGAAGATGAAGAGCAAGACAGTCATAATGTGGAGATAAAGGAAACTACTACAACAGTTTCAAAAAAGGTGGGTAAATTAATGTGGAAACCTTCTCACAAGGTGAGACTGATTAATACAGGAGATATGAAGGAAGACCGAGCTAGAAAAAATAATATAGAAGTGGTGGTAGCAGGCACAACAAATAATGAAGTGATAAACATGGTGGTCCACTCCAACCTCAATACAACTGTTGGTGCTGGGTAGAAATCTCAGGCTAACTTCTAATTCATTTGAAGCTCTTACAGATGATAACATGGATAAGGAAGAAGGAGAAATTCGAACAGATAATGAGGTGTATGCTGAAGTTTATAGGAGGCAAAAAGATCCTAAGGAGATTATATCAAAGAGTTGGGATTTTGACATGGATGAAGTGCCAAAAATTCAGAAAGTGATAATGGACCCTACTACCATAAAAAATTACTTTCTTTCACCAAGGGCTCCTAGATTGTCAATAGAGAAAAATATTATGGAAGATTGGTGACACCTCTATGCATCAGACTCTGAAGCTACGTTGGTAAGGGAACTAAATTATGATTGGAAGTCTTTTTCAAAAGGATTATCAGAAAAATTTCCACGCCTCGACAAAAAAGAATTGATGGATAATACAAAAGTGGAAGAAGATGGATTTACAGTGGTAAAAAGAAGGAGACCCAGGAAGAACTACTCAGTTATCGAGAAATCTAATATAATGACTCGGTCAGGAGGTAAGGCATAAAAAAATATTTCTTTTGTAGTTTCCAAATGATACAAACTCTTTTCTTGAATATAAGAGGGGTGGTTAATGGTCCATCTATTAGAAGATTGAAAAGAATTATTGGAATACATTCGATCAGTGTTTTGGCTTTAATAGAACCGAAGATTGATGACATTAAAATGGTCGAAGTGTATAAGAAAATAAAATTTCAGGGAGGAATGGCCAATACTACGAATAAAATCTGGATTTTATGGAACAAAAATTGGAAGGTGCATTTAGCTCATAACGGGATTCAAACACTTTATCTATGGTTGGATAATCCTTTCTTTGGTAGTCCCTTTGTTTTTACGGCTGTATATGGGAAATGTAAAAGATATGAAAGATTGGAATTATGGAACGAGCTAGAGTTTATATCAAGGATTGGTGACATGAAATGGGTAGTGGGTGGGGACTTTAATATAGTAGCTAAGAGAGAAGAAAAAATTGGAGCTAATGAGGTGAATTGGGAGGGAGTCATGGATTTTAATATGTTTATGATAAATGTTGGGCTTCAAGAAATTAAATTTACTGGTTCTAGTTTTACGTGGTGTAACAATAGAGAGGGTAATGCTCGGATATGGGTGAGATTGGATAGAGTGATGGGAAATTCAAAATGGAATAATGCTAAGTTTTCTAGCTCAGTGGATCACCTACACAGGGCTAAATCGGATCACAGTGCTCTCCTTCTGCAAATTAATGATGCAAATAAAGAAAATCCAAGACCTTTTAAATTTTTATCATTCTAGACTAAAAATGACGAATTTATCAAAGTAGTGAAACAAGCCTGGGATTATGAAGTTCAGGGTAAGCCTCTAAATATCTTTGCTGAGAAACTTAAAAGGGTTAAGTCCTTCCTAAAAATTTGGTCGAGAAGAAAATATGGTGACATTTTTCAAGCTGCTCGTAAAGCAGAGGATGACATGCTTGGGATAGAAAAGGAGTTTGACTTGAGCCCTTCTGTGGAAAATCGGGTTAAGTTTCACAAAACACAAGCAAAATACTTAAGAACTTTAAACATTGAAGAGGAATTCTCGGCGCAGAAAGCTAGAGCGAGATAGGCAAAGGAGGGTGATGCAAATTCAAAGTTCTTTCATGCCATAACAAAGAAAAAAAGGTCAGCGCTAATAATAACTAAACTTCAAAACCAACACATGCAATGGGTGACGGAAGAACAGGAGCTGGAAACAGATATAGTGGCTATGTTCAGAAACCTGCTATGCTCCGATAACACCATGCGTAGCAGTGGCAGTGGGACTAACACCAAATGCCATCTTTACAGGCCCGGTCCGAGTGAAGCGGAGTCGTCTAGCATATGGGACTGCATTTCCAAATCTGTAATAGAAGCGGACAATCTGATCATTAGCGCAGTGCCAAATATAGACGAAATTCATGAGGCAATATCTGACATGAACAACGAAGGGGCATCAGGACTAGACGGGTTTAACGGTATGTTTTGTAAAACTTGCTGGAAGGTTATCAAAGAGGATCTTCATAAAGCTATTGGTTCCTTTTTTGTTGGGGAGGAGCTGCCAATTAGTTGGACATCAACTAACGTGGTTTTAATACAAAAAAATGACAATCCGAAAACTTGCGAAGAACTTCGTCCCATTAGTCTATGTAATTTCTCGTCTAAAATTATCTCAAAAATTTTTGCGAAAAGACTGGGTCATATTCTTCCAAAAATCATTTCTCCAACTCAATCTGGGTTTATCAAGGGCCGCTCGATACTGGATAATATTTTACTTGCACAGGAAATGATGACAACTTTTACAAGGAAAGTGAGGGGTTCAAATATTATTTTAAAGTTGGATATGTCTAAAGATTATGATAGAATGTCTTGGCTTTTCATCAATAAAACTCTAAGGCGGTTCGGATTCTTAGAAATAGTGATTGATTTATTTTGGAGATTGATTTCAAATTGTTGGTATTCTATAATGGTTAATGGGAAGGCATGTGGTTTCTTTAAATCCAAAAATGGGGTCAGACAAGGGGATCCATTATCACTGGCTCTTTTTGTGATAGCCTCAGAAGTTCTTAATCGGGGAATTAAAAAAATGATGGAAAGTGGAAAGATGACACATTTTGCTCTAACAAGGGGGTGCCCTATTATTTCTTCTCTTTCTTTTGCAGATGACACACTTATGTTTACAAATGGAGATAAACGATCACTCAAGCATCTCATGGAGTTCTTAAAGGAATATGAAATGGAATCGGGGCAACTGATTAACCACAATAAATCTTCCTTTCATCTTCCAGGAAATGAGGCAAAAGGAGCGAAAAAATTCATTGAAAACATCACTGGGTTCAAAAGCAAAAATCTACCTATTACCTATTTGGGGATCCCATTATTCTCCGGAAAGAAAAAGGAAGCATACTTTTCAGTTTTCATCGACAAGCTGGTAGGGAAACTAAATCAGAGGAATCATCATTGTATCTCTCAAGCAGGTAGAGTGACTCTAATCAAATCTGTGGCAGAATCCAAGCACCTTCATCTTCTGGCCACCGTCAATCCTCCGATAAACGTTCTCACCCATATAGATAACTTACTTGCTTAATTTTAATGGGGGAATCAAGAAGAGAAGACAAAATTTCACTGGGTGAATTGGCAAAATATTTTCAAAACAAAAGAAGAAGGCGGGTTAAACCTAAACCTCAGATCAATGATTGACCTTTCATCAGCATATGCTCATAATTTGTGGTGGAAATTCTTTAACACAAATTCTCTTTTGGTCCCAATTTATGCATGCTAAATACAAAAAACTGGAGGCCCACAATTTTAAGGGAACAATTTCACTGTCATCACAGTTGTGGAGGAGAATGCAAAATGTTGGTGAGGATTTCTTGGAAAATTATGATTTAATTTCCGTGAAATGGATATTAGAACAAAATGGTATTTTCACACTCAAATCAGCTTGGCACTTGGTGAGAGACAAAGGTTGTATCCAAAAATCTTATTCTATAATTTGGGATAAGAGAATCCCCCAAAAAATTTATGTTTTCATGTGGCGATTGATTCATAAGGGCATTGCCATAGATGAATTTATTAAGAAACTGCATATTCCTTTTATGTCTAAATGTAGATGTTGTAGTATGGCTTGTGAAGAGGATCGAGATCATCTATTTTGGGAAAGCTCAATTGCCCAATCTCTTTGGAAAAGATTCTATAATATTCTGGGAATAAGGCACAATTTATCAAATTTAAATGGAAATCGGATGAGTTGGTGGATTAATTCTAAAGGAGACAATATTAGAGGCATTATGTGTCGGATTATTCCAACATTCACCTGTTGGTACTTATGGTGTGCTCGGAATAGAAGTATGTATGAGGGAGTGCCGATGAAGGAATCGTCCATTCTTATTCAGATTTGTGAGTGGATTAAAATATCTTTTAGAAACTTTCCTTTTCAGGGACCGAAAACTAGATATTGTATTGATACTATAGAGGCTTTTTCTTTGTTAGGTGCTCACATTGCAGAGATCTGATGTAGCCACCGGTGGGGGGTTTTCCCCACCTGCTAATTTCTAATAAATCCCAGATTTCAATCAAAAAAAATATATATATATATATTGAGACACAATTTATGGATTTTGTGCGACATTCGGTTCCACAATTTTTGTTGTTTTTCTTAAGAAATTTCTTTACGGATTTAGTTTATTGGATATTATATTTATTTCTAGTTAGATATTATTGGAGATTAGCACGGTGATTGATTTTATGTCGCGTTGATGATTATTATTTATTGAGATTGATTTCATTAATATCTTGTGGAATGAATTTTATATGTCTCATATCTGTCACATTCTAACAATGGTTTAATTTAGTCACGACCGGCTTATTTTGGGTGGCGATCGATACCGGAATTACACGGGGTGTTACATTTACTAATTTCAACCTATCCAAAGTACACTTCATATATATCCACATATTTAGGATATATGGGAAGCAAGTTGAGGAATGGGCGGTCATGTATTATCTTAATTACTATAATAAAATGGCGGAGCATTGGCGGAAGGTCTTGAAGGTGAGTGGTGATGATTGTTGGGATAATAAATGGAATTTAATTCTCATGAAACATTGCAAATTGGTGAGTGGATGTTTGTTTAACAATGTATGCACTTCCTGCTAACTTTCCATATAACTCTAAGAAGTTTAGATTAATCTTAGGAGAATTTTCCTACGGCTCCTATTATAGTTCTTAGCTATTGAGGTACTATTGATTTGATATCAGTGGGACCAAGACTACTTGTAGTTTGATCATGAAATCGCATTTATTTTTATTATACACGAGTTACATATCTTTCTTGTGAAAGAATTTTAGTCTTTCTCAAATTTGATCCGAAAGGCTTGATGCGCTTATATGTCCATGAGAGAGTCTTTGCATATTAACTATGGATGACGATAATTATTTTACACATGGAATTTTAAAGGCTTTAAACCCCATCGGCTACCTTCAGGAAAGAATAAAGATCCTGCAGTCCACCCAAGACCTTGCACAAATCACCCCTTGGTCCTCATGTCCTTTGTTACTCTTAATGATAAGACATAGTACTGTATAAGACCTTGGTCACTACTTCCCGTTCCTAGTATGGACAATCATTCAAACACGTCTCCTCTTCTAAAATCATATACCATAATTATGCCATATGGAATGAAAAGATAAGACCTCAATACGAAGAGAAATTACTTATGAATGTTGATTAGTCCTCAGCACCAAGGTGTACCACCTCAAGAAATCTCCAGAACAATCTTCGATCAGTCTATGAAATATCCTGAGCTCCTAAGGTTTTGATAAGGATTTTGATTTTGCAACTAGCTTACCAAAGCAGTTAAAATGAAGAATACTATTTAATCTGCTGCCACTATATAATACATCTTGAATTAAAGTCTCCTACCAATATTTCTTGTTACCATCAACAATCTTACACCACTTACAAAAAATTTGGCGAATACTCAAGTACCTTCTCGACACTGTGTTATAAAACTCCTATAATCCTCTTTTCTAAAGTTGACATATAAAATTAATGTTGGGCAATAGTTCAAAAATCAATGAATCTCAAGGATTTAGTGAGGTTTATAAATTCAAGTTATTAGATTGCTATAGAATAAAGAGATTTAGACTTTAGAAGCATTGACTCCTTATTTTTTTCTCTCACCCCACTCTTGAAAACCTACATGCATAAATTTTACTATCCCAAGTTTTCTTATACATTGTATACCACATTGAGACCAAAATAACTATTTAGGAAGACTTAGATATGTCCCAGAGTTAATTCCTAAGGTCTTTTGGATTATTTATAAAGGTTCGAAGATCGTAGACTCTCATAACCAATTCTCAAAAGGTATCTTTGATAGTAATAACTCTTTTATGATATAATAAAACATTTAACTCCCTTTGACATTGGGAATGGGACCCTCATTTTAAGTCCAAACCATTTTAAATCATTGTCTTACACGTTGATGCTTCTCTCCTTAAGATTTCAGAGGTCGAGAGGAAAGCCTCTATGGGTCTTGAGCCACCTAAAATTTCAGCACCTTTCAATTTGGCACTGTCTTTGGGTGGAAATTTTTTATTCCTTTAAAATACACTTCCTATTGTCTTCAAGATTTCAACAAATGATGTTTTTACCCATTATTTTAAAGAAAATAAAGAGTTAAAAAAGATCTCCAAGAGCAACTAGCTAACAATCTTAATAGGGTTCAGTTACCCCCAGCAGTAGAGGAACTAAGGGTGTTGTAGCACATTAGTATTGGGGAAAACCATAAACCCAAGTTAGAATGAGATAAGGATCTATAGGGTATGATAATAGCCTTCAATGATCATGTTTATATATTCATGTCAAGAATATGTTATCATTTCTTATATATTTGTCTCAACGTGGTTCCAGGGTGTCTAGACCCTAGAACAATGATATGGAGAAGATGAAATACTGAACTCGGGGATCTCCTCAACTAGTACAATAAAATGACTCATAACACCATTTCGTGGGATCATCAAAAGATAATTTGTTCATTATTAAATGATGTTTAGCATTATGATCTTCCCCTAAAGTGGAAGATCCCACCTATCAAACCATCCAATGGATCTATAGATCCCATTGATCATTTGGATGCCTACATATCACTTATGGTCATTCAGGATATCACGTATGATATCCTATGCATAGATTTTTCATCACATTAAGGGAAACTACTACGCACTAGATTTTAATTCTCAAGTCATTAATAATGAGAAAAATAAATGCCATAACAAGATCTTTTGCCAAAGATTTCAATTAGGAACAAACGATGAGAAAACTTATCACTGCCCTCCTTCACTTCTGAAAGAAGGATGAAGAAAATTTAAGAGACTATGACAAGATATTGCCCAAATAATCTCTCCAGGTCGATGATCTAAACGATACCATTTATGTTGATGCTTTCATCTCAGGCCTCAATTCGAAAGACTTGATGTGGTTCCTTCGAAAGAATCAAATGTATACAAACATTAATGATGAAATCTCATCAAGGTATTTTGGTGTATACCTACAAAAGGGAAATATGAAAGTTGTTTTTCCCATCATAGGAAGACCTTATGGCCCATTAAGTCCAAGAAGATGAAATGTAGAGGTAACAAGAATTGGCTTCCATATGCCAAACTGTTCACCCCTCTCACATCCACCATTTAAGAGGTCTTTATAGTGGGTGAAGCTCAACATCTATTCACTCTGCCCAAGACTATGAGAAATACAAATAATAAAAGAAGTAATTTCATATATTAAAGGTTCCACATGATTCATAACTACAACACCAAAGACTATTTTAGGATTAAAGAGAATATAAAATGGGTGATTAAGATAAGCTTCATAATATATTTGAAGCTAAAGACATCCGAATAGGTCAACATAATAAAAATAATAAGCAAAATAAGGATGACATTCCTTTGATTGATGTCTAAGGCATCTCTAGAGGCTTTGTCAAACAAAGAATCAATTAAGGAATATCTAACATGAAGGGGTACAAATAAACCATTTCTTTCTCCTACATCAAGATCCCAATGCAGTTCTAAAGATGGCATTCCCAAAGAAATACCTTTGAAGGGTCTAACTCCCTAATAATTATCCTTCTATAGCAGAAAACATATGAAAAATGGCAACATGAGGAGGATAATGATTGAACCAAGAACATCTAAAGATATTACTTTCTTGGACAATTTTATGTCAATGGGCATTGTTGCGAAGAATATGCAGCGATCCCCTCTCATTGGGTTTAGTGGGGAACTAAATTATTCATTGGGATATGTCACTTTTACCCTCACCCTTAGTTCCAAGGATTGTTGCACAACCAGTTGGAAAAAAATCATATTCGTGGACATCTTCTGATCTTATAATATGATCACGGGAAGATAATCACTCAATGATTTGGGCGATGTTATCTCAACCCATGGGTTGGTGATGAGGTTACCAACCTTAATAGAGTGGGAGAAATGTTCGAGGATCAAAATAAGGACAAAGAGTGTTATTTCACTTCTATTAAGGAATGTAAAAAGTCTCTCAATAATCCACTATGCCTGTCAGAGGTGCCAAAAGTTTACAGCAGGAGATCGAGGTGTTTTTAGAGGTCTTACCTCCTCCACATCTAATGCTCGATATGCCTTAGAGATATTATGCATAGACACACTGGATATGAGTTATTTAGATCCATAGGGAGAGAATAAGGAACAGAGAAATGATCCAACGAAGGATATAATCACCGTATGCATTGATGCTGAGGACATTATAAAGGAAATATATACTAGGGTTCGTCGAAGCTCCACTATTAATGAAGAGCTCATTTAGTTCCTACAGGAGAATAAAGATATGTACGTGTAGGGTAACTTGAATTTGTTAGACGTATATATGAAGTCTTTTTCCATAACCTCATCATGGGCATGAACAACAAGAATTCCCCCTCAAAAGAATAAATGTTCTTTGGTCCTGAGAAAAATAATATAATGAAAGAGGAAATTGGCATGATTTTAGAAACCAACTTCATTAGAGAGTCTAAATACCCATAATGTCCTTAAAAATGTAGTCCTTCTACCCAAGGCTAATAAACAATGGATGAAGTGCATAAACTTCACAGGCCTCAGTGAGGCATTACTATAAGAAATAAACGGAGGTTCATAAATGCAGATCGTGACGAGGCCTATGGGTCATGAATGCTATCCTTAAGAGAAAATGGAATGATTAAAATCATTATTCATGGTTTCTTTCCAATGTGAGTAGTTATGAACAATGGCATGGGATAATACAAGGCATATGTTATGTGGTTCCTTTCAAATTTAGGGGGTCGTTCATTTGAAATTCTCCAGATGACTGAATCAAGTTGATGACGCATCAGATTCCCACCCACCTCCTATTAAGCTTGGCATGTGATGGCCTCCACTATCCAAGATTTAGTGAACAACAGTTTTAAGCGTGGGACAAGTGGAAAATACCTTAAACTAGTTTATGGGACTTGCAAACACTTGCGATATTTTGCAGGCTTATCCATTTCATTATTATAAGACGCATATCTATGTTTACTACATAGATGTCACTCATCCTTATCTTTGTGATCATTGCGATACAATACAAAACCATAATCGCATGCATGAATAGATTTTCACTTCAAATCCAAACCCTTCAAGATCTTCTTCATACGAGGATAATCTCTCGTAACATGTTTTTCTTTGGGATAATTTCTACAACACACTAAAGAATTCAGTTTTGGATATTTTTATATAAACTAAAATGACTCTTAGAATAATGTAAAACCACTAATTTCATATAATACCGAGTGATATTCAACACAATCTTTATACAATTGTCCAGCAGCTTTAGTTTTCTACTATATGTATTCCTGATCGCCTGGTAATTTAGCAACAAATTGTTTATTTATGTGGTCATAATGCACATATTCTATATCCAAAGGCTGGTGATTTTGATTTTTCTGGACTCCATAAGCGCAATCAACTAGGTCGGTCAATGGATGATGTGTTGGCAAATCTTATACCACTTTCACTCATTCGGGTACCATCACTCGATCGTGTACTAGCAATTCTTTTGAAAATCCGGTATATTAGTATTACCATGGTATGTACATATCTTATAGTCTTGAGAAATTGAACACTTTAGTAAATGAAACTCAATGTCTTCTATGGACTTATATTTTCCTTTCATAGAACGGGTGCGCGATCAGGGAATCATGTAACTTTTAAGATTTTTATAACCGCATTTAATATATTCTTGAACACCCTTTATATGATTATTAATTATTCGGTTACACTCCCCCATCTACTCTTTGTATTTTGGAAATTCCATTTAATAGTCTTTAAATTTCGGTTTTGCGTTAATAAATTGAACAAATGTCATGTCCCATAAGAGAAATGAAATAAATTACGACAATGCCATAACATCAACTCGAATAAAAAAAAATTCTAAGTGATATCATTAAAACTGAAGGAAAAATATTATAACACATGAAACAAAAAAAATATTATTAAAATGGAAACAGAAAAAATATTATAAGAACTTGTCCAATAGAAAAATTGGGCAAGTAATAAAATAATTTGTACAATGCTTCAATTATTATTTTTTCCCCTCTATCAATTGTAATACCCCGTATTTTTTATGCTATATTAATTTGGGGATTTATTAAATTTAATGAGAATGTTTATTTAATAAAAATCCGGAAATTAAATATGTTATAAACATTAATGTGACGAGAGTTAGTAATTATAGGAAACTTGTTGAATATTACTAGTGAGCATAGTAATATATTATATTGGTTATATTGAATGTCATAAGTGAATTAAATGACTATTTTGGAAATTTATGTCGGGACATGCCCGTGTCACGTCGGGACTAATTTTGTCAAATAAAAAGTGAATATTTTATAAGTTGTTCGTATAGTCATTTTGAGTGTGCCAACGCGTCCGGAAGGGTCGAGATAGTCAGAAAAGTGTACCCGGGGGTTTAGTTTGGGTCTCGGGACGTTTTTAGGCCTAATTGGTACCCAGGGAGGGCATTTTAGTCATTTTACTTAATTGGGTAATTAAACCCACGAATTTCAGCCATCTTTATCAGCCATTAGGTTAGCCTTTTAGGGTTAGAAATTTCATAAATCAAGTGACGGCCATTGGAGAAGAGAGGAGAGAGCTCCAAGGCAAACCAAGGTAAAAAAGCCACCGAATTTCACCGCCACCACCACCACCGTGTAGATCACGAGACAAGGAACGCATCCATACCAAAATCATCCGCGAATCTGCATACCCAAAATCCTAGGCAAGTGTTTAAACTTGCTATTTTCGTTGATGCAATCTTCATGTTAGCTTAGGAATAAATTGTGATAAAAATTATGGAAGAAAACCCAATCTTTGATAGGAAAAACCCATGTAGTATTGATGTACATGTTAATTCTGGAAAACCTTGCCATGTAGAGGTAATAATTCACGAAATTTGGTCATCATAATAAAGAAATATTGGAGAAAGATTCATTAGAAACCCGTTTAAGGAAATTCTAGGGTTCTTGATAATTGGACATGATTTTAGGTTGAAAACCCATGTTTAATGATAGTTACACGCATGCTTTACGTTATAAACACCTGGTATTATGTTATAATGATGATAGTAGGATTTTTGGGGCGATTAGAATGGAAACACATCGTTTTAGATGAAGAAGTTGGATGAAACCCGTAACTGCATTCTGCAGAATTTTGCCCAGACCTGCTTGATCGATCGATCGAGCCCAGTGCTTCGATCGATCGAAGGTTCGATCGATCGAGCCCCAAGCTTCGATCGATCGACCCCTCCTGGTAGACTTCTATTTCCCTTGTTTAATTAGTTAAATTAAGTTTATCGTGAAATAATTCTTGAGCATTCTTGATAAAATAATTTGGGAGACATTGAGGACCAGTAGGGTATATGAATAATTGTTGGGACCTTTAATCTTCAAACGAGGATGCTATTTATGGGATATTTACTTTAGGTTGGTAGTTTTATGAATTTAAAAGGGTGAGGTGCGTAAGAGAGTTACGTTGGAACCTAATAAAGACACTTACAGAAACTTAGATTTGTGAGGATGTAGCCCACGAGTGTTAGGTAATAAGTGAGAAAACCCTTCGAGTTAAGGTTAGGAACAAAACCTTATACGTATTTCTATAAATGTGAAATTTAGGATAAATGGTATAATTATGGGTAATGTGAAGAACCTATGTTAATAGGATAAAGTGGAATATTTATATGATTGTGTGTACATATATTATATGCATGTGAAAATCATACCCACGCTACTTACTATCCCTGAGGTTTCCGCGCTGGGACAAGTCTTATCTCGATGGGGCTTTTATGGGGGATATTGACTTGTACCCTAGAAGATAGATGTCCTTGGTACAGGCTATCGACGTGACAGTTCAGACGGTCCTAAGAGACACCAGTATGTGCCATCCTCTTAGATACTTGGAATCTATTCTTCGCCTCAATATTGTTTGTGTATGTATTGTTAATACATTTCGAGAGTGATTCCGAATGTATTCCCCTTAATTAGAGTGATATGGGGCTTTGGATAGTAGAGTATGCCCGCACCATAATTTAGTTGGGGTGCTGTTGTAATATATATTATACGAGTAGTTAATATATATATATATGAAATTCTAAAATTTAGAACTGCCTACCGTGATTTTATATGTAGGACATGGTTGATGACTAAAAATTGTAAATACTTTTTTTGAGAAAGCAGAGTATGCTTACACCATAGTTTATACGTTGGTGCAGTTAGAATATATATAAATTATACGAGTACCTTATATATATATCTGGATAGAGGAATTTAAACTATTGCTGTAACGTAGTAAGTGAGGAATAATTCTGAACTAAATTATTAAATACATGTTTTGAAAAAGTATAAGATGTCACTGTAAAACTTTATGGATTTTATAAAGTTAAAATGGAGGACTTTGATTACTGTTTGGAACATTCTTTTTAAAATGGAGTCGTGAATTATAAATCTTGCGAGTAATCTTAGTTAAGTTAAATCTTTTAGAAAGACTAGTGCGTTAAATGATAAGAAACCGTGGGGAAGGTTAGTGCGATAGGTGTGCACAATAGAAGAGAGGTGAGTATTTTCTCAAGAGAGTGACGTGCTAATATGTTATTGCATTGGCCTGTATCTTTTTAAATACTTTCTAACGTATTTTAAAATCAAACACACTTTCGGGCTCTGACCCGTTTCTTTCTCTCTCTATCTCTCTCTTGTATATATATGTATATTTTCAGGTGCCCAGCCACAGGGGCGTCTTGCTTAGGATCCCTTGAGAGGAACGTGCTGCAGCTTAGGTGGGAGTTGCAGGTCACTTGAGTAGACGGCTTCTTTTATTGACTCCACTTCTAGTACTCTCATTTATTGGGCACGTGTCACCCTTTCCATTATTAATTTATTATCAGGACATTTATATTTCAGACATTCCAGTATTGGTTCTTTGGGATTTATTCAGTATGGACTTGTGATTTTAGTTTTCATATGTTGACATTCGATTTACGAATGTATTATATTATTTGGTTTATCGTGGTGTGATCCTTAATTGTAGAAATGTTGTTTTATATAAATAAATCTTTTTCTTTAATTAAAATTTGGAAGTTTGTATGAAAAAATGTTTTTTGACACTTAGCTTAATTATTTAGGGTGTTAAATTGGAAAATTTATTTTTATCGACAGTGATGCTGAGAATGAACCAACTGTTAACCTTGATTTAATTTAATAAAGGAGTGATCGCCCGGTATTTAATTAGGCTGGGTGTCACAGGTGGTATCAGAGCATCAGGTTCTAGTGTCTTTTAGGATCTGTGCGGCTTATTATGCTTTCAGCGCTGCTTTCTTTGATATAGAGCCCTAATACTAGGAATGTTGTGTTCATCTCTATACATTGGGAATTCGTGCTTCTGCGATCTGTTTATTTGAATGATGAACTCATCCAAATTCATTTAAAATTTTCAGATGGACCGTCGTGAAGAACTAGCTAAAACGGTTGAGGGAGTCAACGAGCAAGATCGACTCACACCTCAGGTACCCCCAGAGAGAGTATCAACCGCCGAGTTAGCAGGCATCATAGCACAAGCAGTCACCACTGCAATTTTGCAATACCAAGAACGCAGCATGAAACTTAGAGAAGGCAAAAGACATAGAGAGGTTAGCCAAATACATGTGACCAAAGCTGACAAATGTGCAAAACTCCGAAATTGCGACAGCAAACTACCCAAGACCGGGTAAATTCTAGTCAACAACGTGGTAAGAAAAAGCAGTTTCGAAAGAGGAATAAAGCCCCAAGTCAGCAAGGCCGACACCAACAGCAGCAAGGTCAGAGGGGGAGTAACTTCAAAGGCAAATGTTTTGTGTGTGGCATGCATGGCCATAAACGCCAAGATTGCCCAAAGGGTGTTAGGGCCTCACAGCCACAATGCGCCCGTACGAAGCCACAGGGGCCACTTTTTCCAGTCGCTCTCCCAGCACCAACTCAGGTACCAGACCTACCAACCTTTCTAGTAGCTACACTGCAGCAGAGGCAATTACAGTACAGGCATATCTATAATGTCCACCAGGCAACAGCCCCACAAGCACCAACCGCGATTTGGGGTATGTTTTCTATCCATGGAACTTTAGGTCGAATTCTATTTGTTACTGGGGGAAAATGCATTATTTTATAGCTACATATTTTACGAAGTACTTAGGGTTGTTAGCTACATCAGAGAGCACCATGACGTGTGTCGACTCACCCCTGGGGAGTGGGTCACTTATTTTCTTTATATGCCAGGGAGTGGGGGTAGTGATTGGTAGCTTGGTATTACCTGCAGACATGTTAGTCTTAGACATGCACGAGCATGATGTGATTATTGGTATGGACTGGCTTGCAGCTTATAGATCCATGATTGATTGCTTCGGTGGGAGCATTATTTTTGCCATTCTGGGGCAAGAGATGTTTGTGGTGGCGATGCCTCGCCCAGAGGGAGGTTCAACTGCTCATTTGTATCACATAGAGGAGGATACCTCTAAGGAGGTTGTGATTCCCTTAGATTTGATCCCTGTTGTCAGGGAGTATTCCGGTGTGTTTCGGGAGATACCAGGCCTACCGCCCAGTCGTGAGATGGACTTTGATAAAGATTTACTTCCAGATACGGGACCTATAGCACGCGCACCGTACCGTATGGCTCCGGCAGAGATGCGAGAGCTACGGGATCAGATAGAGTAACTGTTAGGTCAGGGCTTCATTCGTAGGAGTACCTCACCTTAGGGTGCTCCAGTCCTGTTTGTGAAGAAAAGAGATGGTTCCCTGAGATTGTGTGTGGACTACCGGGAATTGAACAAGGTCACGATACGGAATAAGTATCCGTTGCCTCGAATCGATGATCTGTTCGACCAGTTGAGGGGAGAAACTTTCTTTTCGAAGATAAATCTGAGGTCGGCGTACCATCAATTACGTATTAGAGAGCAGGATGTTTCAAAGACTGCCTTCTTATCGAGATATGGGTCCTATGAGTTCAGGGTGATGCCGTTCGGACTCACAAATGCCCCATCCATTTTCATGGACTTGATGAATTGAGTATTCAGAGAGTTCTTGGATCAGTTTGTAATCGTCTTCATAGATGACATCTTGATATATTCACACTCCGAGGAGGAACATGTCGAGCACTTGAGGCAGGTTCTTCAGACTCTACGAGAGCATCAGTTGTATGCTAAGTACGAGAAGTGTGGATTCTGGTTGCGAGGGGTACAGTTCTTGGGCCATGTTGTTTCTGAACAGGGGATTGCAGTTGACTCGAGAAAAGTGTCAGCGGTGAGGGAGTGGGGACAGCCCACGAGATCGATAGAAGTGCGTAGTTTCTTGGGGTTAGCCCGATACTACAGGAGATTCATTCGGGGATTCTCCAAAATAGCGGGTTCATTGACAAATCTGACTCGCAAAGGGGTACCATATGTTTGGGATGACGCTTGTCAATTGGCTTTCGATGAGCTGAAAGACAAACTTACTAGGCCAACGTAGTTGCTGAAGCGTTGAGCCGTAGACCGGTAGACGATGTAACGGACGTTTGGAAGGCAAAGTGGAAGGAGTTGGGTCACCAGGACGCAGTGGCACGTTCTTTCATATCCGTGATGTCAGTCACACCCGAGATTGTTACGAGGGTGATACATGCACATACTACATACCCGTTTTTCCAGGAGCAGATTGTGAGACTTCTAGCCGAGGGTGCTGAGTCCTATTCTGTTAGTTCTGATGCAGGTTTGCGATTTAATGGGAGATTGGAGATTCCAGAAGGTGCGGAGTTACGTCATGAAGTGATGACTCATTCTCACGGGTCTCGAATTGCAATACATCCGGGAGGTGATAAAATGTACCAAGACATGAGGCGTCAATACTGGTGGAGTGGGATGAAGAAGGACATCGCCGATTTTGTGTCCAAGTGTTCTACCTGCCAGCTGGTGAAGGTGGACCACCAGAAACCATCAGGATTGCTTCAGCCATTGGAAGTACCCGCGTGGAAGTGGGAAAGTATTTCCATGGATTTCATTACAGGGTTGCCTACATCACAGCGGGGCCACGATTCTATCTGGGTAATTGTAAACCATTTGACCAAAGTGGCTCATTTTCTGCCAGTGCGGACAGATTATACTACGGGTCAGTATGCTCAATTATTCATTGCTGAGATTGTCAGATTTCACGGGGTGCCCCTGAATATTGTGTCAGATAGAGACAAGATTTGTGTGTCACGTTTCTGGGAAAGTTTTCAGGAGGCTATGGGTACTGAGTTGAGGTTGAGTTCAGCTTACCACCCACAAACAGATGGACAGATATAGCGTACTAATCAGATTTTAGAGGAAATGCTACTCATGGTCAATCCACGTACGATGACAGAGTTCCTTCAACAACTCAAACTCCGTAACAAGAATATGTATAAATTGTACTCCCTGACCCAGGGTAATGGGATGAAAAACTATAATTGTTGAGACACACTTAATAGAAAAATAAGTAACCTCTCCATGGACGTAGGCAAATTACTGAACCACGTAGATCCTTGTTGTGTGTGATTTCATTTACTTTCTACACTTTTTTTATTGCTTTCATGAATATTTTATTGTGAATTTTTCTACACTCACATTAGTGAGCTGGATTTTCAAAGACGAAATCGAGAAAAATAGGGAGGTATATGTAGATGATATGATCACAAAGAGAAATAAATCACTTGATCATATCAAAGACCTGGGACAGACGTTCGATAAGTTAGAGAAACACATGATGATTCTCAATCCGACTAAATGCATGTTCGTCTTATATGAAGGTATGTTCCTCGAGTTCATAGCAACTCAAAGATTTATTGAGTAAGAACTGATCAATATGAAGTCTCCCACTAATAAGAAGTAAATACAAATGATGAGTTACAGAGTAAAAGCCCTTAATAGATTTTTAACATGAGCTACTGAGAGTTGCCTTCCTTTCTTAAATGTTCTAAGGAAGTATTTCCAATGGAACGAAGAATATAAAAATTCCTTCCTGGAATTGAAGAAATAGTTGGGATCTCCACCTTTACTCTCAATACCAATCTTAAGGGAAAAGATTTACGTAAACCTGGTCGTATCCGAGTCACCAGTTGGCTCAACACTGATCTGATTAGAAAAAGGCGTGAATAAACTAGTTTGATATACTAACAAAGATTATTTAGGTGGTGAATTTCATTACCCGCGAATACAAAAATAAGCTCTGGCCCTAATATAATACTCTCGGGGAATAAATCCATACTTATAAGAAAACACTATAGTAGTTTATATAGATCTGGCCTTATCTCAAGCAATTTATAAAGATTAGAAGTTGGGAAGTTTAATGGAATAGGTTGTAAGATTAGGAGATTATGATATATAGTATGAACCTAAAATGGTGGTGAAGGGTTAAGCAATATTTGATTTCATTATAAAATTAACTAACAAAGAGAAATATGTCAAGAAGACATCCATAAAAGAGAGTTCAATTGCAAAACTAGTCGAGTATACCTCTTCGAAAGAGAGCTCAATAGTTTAACCTGCCGAGAAGACTTCTAAAAGAAATAGCTCAATAACTGGTACAAATTACCTCATGGAACACATGCTAAAGACATAGCGTAAGTGAGAAGCAACTACTCGCAGTCTAGAACTATGTCAAAAGGGGTTCAATTATGGGATCCTGGCTGGTGGAGATTCGAAGGAAGAACCTCCCATCTTGAAGATGAACATATATGGATTATCATGTGCCTATAGAAGTAGGTATTGGCTGATAAGAAATAACCCTGATGACATAGACACTGAATATTCCCTCGGTTTCAAGTTTGAAGCCTCCGATAATTAAGAAGTGTACGAAGAAAAAATAGTCAGGTTTCAGTTAGCACTCTCTTTAGGTCTCGATATGATATAGGTGCACAATGATTCTTAAATGATTATAAACAATGTACTAGTTATCTAGGAGTGAAAGATAGTCCATGAAAAAATACTTGGCCAAATTTAAAAATAGGATATTGAAATTTTAGGCAATCAAAATAATTAGAATTGCCAAGATTGATAACGCTCGAATAGACTCACTTGCTCAGCTTGCTTCTGTGACCAGAACTGAGATCAGAACCATTCCTATAAAAAATCAGCATCCATAAGAGTATTTACGAAGAGAGCCTCAATATGATTTCATTGGCCTTAGGGCCATCATGGATGGATCCAATAAAGGAGTACATTGAGAAGTTCATCTTGTCGACCGATCCAAAGAAGGCTAGAAGACTAAAGACTAAAGTACTTAGCTTCCGAAGGCATCTCAATAGGAAAAGTGGCTTCAACAACTGGATCATGGAAGGACCCAATAGGTGATAAAAAAGACTCATCTGATCTTTCTTCATTGTCAAATTATTCCTTCGAATTTGGAGGAGTTTCTGGATCATTTCTCTGGAATAGTTAGAGTCTTCTAGAGTTCCTACCTCCTTAAGAGCCTCCGATCAACCATCGTTGAAAGACTTTTTCCTGAAAAATTCAATATGTGCAGATCCTCTTCTTCTGTCTTCAAATTGTCTTCAGTAGTCTTCAGTTTAACCTTAATAACAGTAGCCCTATTATTGTCTAGAGTTTAATAATTTTCCCAAGACTTTTGCTTGGACTCCAATGCTTGTCTTGAAGTTTCCAAAGATTTCCTTACACCTTCAAAGGGTCCTCTTACACATCTCCTCCAAAAGAATGCAATTGATCGCCCTTCTCCATTATCTGGTTAAAATCCACGAGAATCTGCATAAAGGAAAAATATCATAAGACAACAAGTGAAATGAGTCAATAACAGAAAGTAATAGGGGAAAAGGAATACTCGGGCCAAATTCTAGCGAGATCTCTTTAACAACCTTCATCGAGGAATGGGAGTAGCAGCTTCCCTATCAGGAGGAAGGGTCCCACCCATAATCAAACATCTGGCCAGACTATAATTGACAGCAACAGATAATTAGCTAGAAATCTGCAAATTAACTTGATATTTTTTACTAACTCATGTTGGTCGGCAATAGTTATTTGAGTCTGTTTGCTAGGAAAACCTTTTTTCAACCTTTGTAGTGATGTGAAACAATATCAATTTCCTCAGTAGTGATTACATGAACTACTTTTTTAATAATTTTAGATGTCTTCTCCATTACAGTGGAATTTTTGGCATCATCAGTCGGGACAGTTTGTTTTATAGCCCTCTTGGCAGTAGGAGATAAAGCTTTGGTCATTAAATGAAGGATTTTCCTCCTGCTCATACTTGTTATTGGTGTAGTAGTGATACTCGAGATGTCCAATAATTCAAAAGAAGAAGAAATACCTTAATTCTTCTTAGCTATAGTAGACTCCCAAGTCCAAGAAGTGGGAAGTGGTTCCTCTTATAAATTAATGGGAATTAAAGGTGCTACAATGGTTTACCTAGCAACAAAAAGAAGTAATGGAGCTTCTTTATTGGAGAAGGTAGAAGGTTGCTCTAGTGTGGTCCTCACCAATTCTTTAATGGATGCTCCACAAAAATTTTAACTATTGAAGATTGATGTCCCCTTCATTAGGATACCCTTTCTTTCTCTCAATTGTACAAAATAGGACAAGAAGCATTAGTCAACAGATCATCAAATAGTTGGTGAGTAAGAAAGAAAGAAAAAATCAATACAAAAGACAATAGCATATGCCATGTCCTTCTTGAGGGCACCTAGGATCGTCATACACTTATCCATTTTGAAGAGGGGCATGTTGTCAGTTCTTTACTATTACCCTATAGTCGATGTTGTCTTTATTGGAATCTGTTAAATTGACTGTAAAGGCTCTGTTGAAAAACCTATTTTTCAAGTTATAGGTATTGTCACTATTAACCAACTTGTAGAAGAACAACAACTTAGGGATACCAATATGGGTTATTTATATTTGGTTAAGCCTATTTACCACATTTACAATTCTATATGTATTGGCGTCTACCCTAGCAGGAACAAAGTCAAAATATTGACAAAATACTAGGAAGAAATGATTAGAGGAAGAGGTAGTACCACATTCAGCTATATATAATGAGGGAATCTAGTGACCCTCCGGTAATGATAAAACATCAACTGGTGGTATAGGATTCTAAATCTACCCATTCAAGGATATTTGTTTCCTGCCTAAATTCATCTAAAGTGTCCCTATGAACAATATATGCCATGTTTAAATCTAATAAATAAATCACAAGAGAGAGAGGAATAAAGCTTATACAGGAAGTAATGGCAGAAGTAAGGGATAAAATGGGCGAAAAAAGAAATCTTCAAGACAAAAATCTTAGGAACAAGAGAAAGATTTCAATTGATAGACTGAAAGCTGGAAATAGTATGGTGTAGTAATCAGTCAAAATCTTGTCTCTTGTAGCTTGCGTAGAAAATAGTGCAAGAAATTATAAATACACCCTTTAGCGGGTCACTAAAAATAAAATTATTTACAAAATTACCATTACATGATCAAATGATGAAAAAAATTACAAGTCCTACAGGTCGGATGCCTCCCAAGACCACAAGAAGATTGTCGAGCCACTCTGCCTGAATCATACTTTATATTTTCAACAAAATATTAAGAATGAGGCATTAGGGGCATCTGTTGATTCCAAAAATTATCCACCTATGTGGAAAAATTCGAAATAGACACCTATATCCTTACATGGAAACATTCTTTGTCATCAATCGCTTGATCGACAATAAGGTAGTTACTCGGATAAAAGTCCGACTAACCTGAAGAATGAAGAACATCAAAGTAGATAAATAGACATCACATGGGAAGGAGCCAAAGGTCATCCAACATACGCTCATGATTATCAACCATCACATTCATTATGTTCAGGTGTAAATGCTTGATTATATAAAGGCATTCTAATTCTTGATCTCTGGGTCCTTATAAATGCATTGTACTCTTTTCAAAAAAGGAAAGATTAAATGGATCCTAGGTTATTCTTCTTATAGTCAGAGTACCTAGTTTTGTGTAGTCACTAAAATCAATACAATAATAGTGGATGTTGGATTTTGTTCACAGCTGAACCACTCTAAAAACTATTTGTCTGTTACGTATTTATTTCGTTGCCTATTATAATTTATCCATGATCAGAAAATCAGATGTAGTTAGTTTTTTTATATCAACACGGAGCTTCACCAATCTTCTGTTGGATAGACCAAATGATCTTTAGTTCGGAAAAACTAACCTCGAAGGCATGGGGGATATCTCCTTCTTCTATACAAAAACTGAAAGACAAGAAATTGCTATTCAAAATAGTATTAATAGGTGGACCAAAAAAAGGAAATAATATGCAAATATGTGTGAATGTCGACCTATGCCCTGGCCTTCCAAATGGCAATGATGCCTAATGTATACCTTACCCTCAAGAGGAGGGGGCAACTGCCAAACATTTAATATCAATGCATGATCCAAAAAATCCTTATTAGAATCTGATAAATTCACTACAAGGGCTCTGTTACAGAATCTTGTCTTCAGATAATAAATGTTGTAGTTAGTGGTTCCCCAACTGTAGTGGTACATTAAATCCTTTATTACAATTTTAATCCCATGACACTCATTACTATAGCTTACTCCATTAACCACTATATAAGTTTTTGGTGTTATTTGGGCTGTGGCCACATTGAAATATTCACAAAACTCTAAAAATAAGCGATTGGGAGGAAATGTCATCCCGCACTTACGAATAAAAATGATGGAAATCAAATGACCTTACTCTAACGCACAGAGGTCACAAGAACCTATTAGGAACTCTGTTTTTACCTAATTAAGGATTTTATGGGTAGCCCTAAAAACCTTCAAGGAACTCTCGTCAATAGTACACACAATTTTTTTTCAACAAAGATGGAAGAAATATACGATGAGAAACTTTATTACAGTGAAAAATAAATGGAAAGGAGGAACGTCTCACACTAATGGCGCAAGAAAAACTTAAGAAGGAAGAAAAAAATTGAAATCCAGGGTCAAATAAATAGAGGAGAAAAATGATATTTTATAGAACTCAGTGATGTCTCCCGAGTTTCACAAAGTGAAATAATTAAATGTACTAGCCGTTTCACCTTTCAAAGACTTGTTAGTTCCCCAGAAACTAAATGACCAGTATACCCCCAAACGGTTTGCTATTTTTGTTGTTATTTACAAAATTTCCATTAACTCTAGTAGTGAAATTAAAAATTTTGAAAATTCCCAGATGTCGGCAACCAACCATTCACCATTGGAAGCCGAACAAACCATGATGAATAATACTCCATCCATTTAGTCGTTGCTCAATCCAACATGAATGAAGTATTGGGGGAATTTGTTTTAAACTGAAATAGAGTGTTATGTGGATCAATAACTACAAACAGAAAAGTGGGTCCTATCCAATTGTTTGACATCGTTGGATTTTTTATCCTCTTTAGTCTGGAGGCTATCCGACCACCTTCAATAATGTGAACCATCAGTAAGGTAAACATACACACATGGTAATTTCAATATCCACCCATGCACATGAACATGAATAAATTCACAACTATTATCTATTGTGTAAAGGTGTAAATAGATAATTATAAAGGTCTTCCTCCCATTCTCCTTGTCACTATTATAAATAGTTCATTACACCAATCAGCTGGGGAATAATTAAAAAAATAGTTTACACCTAGCTGTAGAGATTTAATGAGGAACCATATTGGGTTAAACCATGTAAAAATATTTATCTCTCTCTCCGTCTCTCATCTCTCTTCAGATTTCATCATCTCATATTTTATTCATTGTACAAAATAATTGCTATAATGACGGGAAGACTATCTTTGATCCGCATAAAAATTTTGGACACCAACACCGACAAGGGAAACAACCCAAAACGACCCCGAAAAGTCCCTCTAAGAGACACGGATACCTCACATGGGACGAACGTAAATCGTAGGAACTAACCCCATAGTCAAGAGACTCTTACTTTGATAATAAGATGATGATTTGAAAAAATATAGAGTTAGGCTTAAAAACATGGGGGTTAAGTGATATAAATGCAAAAAAACAACAAAACTGATCCATAACAGGCATGAACACCTCTCATGGGACCAATGTAACTCATAGGAGCTGATCGCGTAGTCACGATACTCCCAGTTTGATAATATTATAATAACTTGAAAAAAATCTAGATTTGGCTTAAATTCATGCCGTTGAAAGGAAAAAATTGAAAACAACCACCAAACAGTCATGTAAGCGGCACGAACACCTCAAACAAGACCAATGTAACTCGAAGGAACTAACCACGTAGTCACAGGTTTCCCAATATAACAATATGACATCATTTACAAATTTCTAGAATTATCCTAAAAACTTGTCATTAATTGTTTAGACCCTAATATATACAAACACCTCCATCAGGACTAATGTAGCACATAAGAACTTATCGCATAGTCATGTGACTCCCGGTTTAGGAATATAATGATAATTTTTAAGTATATACATTTTGGATTAAAAACATGCCATTATATGGAAATACAATATTCCCAAATAGTCCCGTAAGGGACACTAACACCTCACATAGGACCAATATAACTTGTTAAAACTGAACCCATAGTTACTGGACTCCTAATTTGAGAATATTACAATAACTTCAAAACACTTATACTAAGACCTAAAAACATGTTGCTAAAGAGCAAAAATTCAAACTTGTACAAACGACATTTTAGAGGCACAAACACCGTGTATGGGACCAATGTGACTCATAGCAACTGACCACGTTATCATGGAATACTTGGTTGGAGAATATGGAGATAATTTCCAAATATCTAGAATTGGGCTTAAAACCATGTCGTTAAAAGATGAAAATGCAAAACAACCACCAAAGGACCCCGTAAGGGGCACGGACACTTAGCATGGGACCAGTGTAACTTGTAGGAACTAACCACGTAGTTATGAAACTCTTAGATTGAGTATATAACGTTTATTTGCAAATTTGTAAACTTAGCCTAAAAAACTTGAATTTTATTGTTAAACCCTAAGGGATCCCTCAAATGTCCCCGCAAGAAATACGACACCGTTGACGAGACTAATGCCTGTTAGGAATCGATCACATAGTCACAGGAGTTGCGATTTTAGGATATGATGATAATTTTAAAATTACTCGACTTTAGTGCAAAAAGATGTCGTTATAGAGGAAAATTCATAAACAACCTATAAACAACCCTATAAGGTATAAAAACATATCACACGGCACCAATGTAACTTGTAGGAATTGACCGCGTAGTAACTAGACTCTCAGTCTAAGAAAATGATAATGATTTGTAAATATCTACACATAAAAACATGTCATTAAAGGGTAAAAATGCAAAATAACTGCCAAATAGACATATACAAGACATGAACGTCTCCCATGAGACAAATGTAACTCGTAGGAATAGATTGCATAGTCATGGGACTCCTTACGTGGGAATATGACTTTAATTTGTAACTATCTAGACTTGGGATTAAAAACATGTTGTTAATGGCTAAAAACCTGAAACATCCACCGAATGGCCAAGTAAAATACATAAACACCCGCACGGGACCATTGTAACTCATAGGAACTGATCACATTATCACAAGACCTCCGGTTTGAGAATATGATGGTAATTTTCAAACATCAAGACTTAGGCTTAAAACATTATGATAAATGGGAAAAACCCAAAACAATCCCGAATAGGCCACAAAAGAGTAACGAACACTTCACACAGGACCATTGTGATTCATAGGAACTAAGCTCATAGTCACCTGACTCCCTGTTTAATAAAGATGATAATTTGTGAATATTTATACTTAGCCTTAAAAATGTGTCGTTAAAGAGAGAAAATTCAAATCAACCACCAAACGGCCCTAATTTGAGAATATGATGACTATTTGTGAATATCTAGACTTAGGCTTAAAAACATTCAGAAAAATGGAGGATACCCAAAATAGCCTCGAAAATGCCCCATGAGAGACATAAACACCTCACATAAGCCAAATATAACTCGTAAGAATTGATAGCGTAGTCACATGGCTACCTGTTTGAAAAAAGATGATAATTTACCAAAATCTAGACTTAGGCTAAAAAAAATGCTATTAAATGCGCAAAAATAAAAAAATCGCCACTAAACGGACCCGTTAGAGGCTCGACTATCTTGCATGGGTCCAAAGTAACTCATAGGAACTGAGCATATGGTCGCAGGACTCCATCGCATTAATTTGCAAATAAATAGAATTAGGATTAAAAGTATGTAGCTAAAGGTTTAAACCTCAAGAAAGACCCCAAATGGCCCCATAAGAGAAAATATCACATTCTATGGGACCTATGTAACTCGTACTATTGACTGCATAATCATGAGAAAATCGGTTTGAGAATATTATGATAATTTATAAATATCTAGACTTTTGCTTATGACATGTTGTTAAAGGGAAAACCCCTTAAATAACTCCAAAACCCCCGATAAGATATACAAACATCTCCTAGGGACCAATGTAACGTGTAAGAGCTGACCACATAATCATGGGACTCCCGATTTTAGAATATATTATTAATTTATAAATATATATAATTAGGCTTAAAAACTTAGTGTTAAATTGGGAAACCCAAAACCACCCCAAATGGCCCAATAAAAGACATGAACACCTCGCATGGAACCAATGTGATCGTAAGAACGGACCGCATAGTCACGTTACTCCATATTTAAGAATACATAAATAATTTGAAAATATATATTGTTAATCTCAATAATATGCCATTAAAAGGTGAAATTCTAAAAAAATAGCAAATGATCCGATAAGAGGCACGGACACCTCGCATGGATCAGTGTAACTCATAGGAACAGACCACGTAGTCATTGGACTCTCGATTTGAGAATATAATGATAATTTTGAAATTTTTGGACATAGTCTAAAAAATATGTCGTTAAATGCTTAATCCCCAAGAGATCCCCCAAATGGTCCCATAAGAGATAGGAACACAATAGACAGGACCATTGTAACTCATAGGAACTGACCTCATAGTAATAATACTCTCATCTTGAGAATAAGATGATAATTTATATATATACTAGCGGAATGCCCGTGCCTGAAGGCACGGAGAAAATTTTTCGAAGTACTGAAATCATATATAATGAAGTCAAAAAAATTCTTGTTATATCTATAAATAGTGTAATCATGGCTTAGTCGTGTATTTTCATGTTATATCGGATGTCAAAATTGTTACTCGTGTCATATTGTGTTTGTCGTGTCGATGGCACGACGATAAATTAACTCTCGAATATTTCTAGTTTTATAATACTGTTATACCCATGCCGATGGTGAAGCGATAAATTTACACCCAAATATTTGTGTTTATTGAACAATCACAATCTCATAAATCAATTTTCTTTCAACATGTTCCTAAATAAACCCAAACACATGCACACACTCGGCACCCTTGTACCCATTTCCCCAAACCTTACTACCTTACTACCTTACACCTGTTTCACCTCACACCCACCACAACCCCAGTTCACCCATCAACCTGCTACAAACCCACATCTGCCCTAACCCACTCACGCACACTCACAACCCCTGCCTTCTCCAAGCCATCTCTCCCCCACCAACCTGCTCCCACAACACACGCAGACCACGAAGCCACTCCCCCTGCCTACTTCTGTCCCTAGTTGAAAATTGCACCTACCAAAAGTAATTAAAATTCCAGTCAATATTACAAAAGACAGCACATCCTATTTCATTAAAATTAATTCAGCGTCACGGGTGCTAAATTATGATACCACAACAATATTGTCATATACACTTAACAAATCAATGATGAAATTCAAAACTTGAATATATTAAAAAAAACACAATTGTCATAATTTTTTTATGTGATATTTAAACATTTCGGAACTCCCATATAAAAAAAATCAGGTCAAAATAATTTTTTACTATTTTTAAAAAATCAATCAAACTTTCACAACTTTTAAAGTACTTTAAAAGGTGTGAAAGTTTGATCGATTTTTTAAAAATAGAAAAAGATGATATTTTGAGATGTTTTCTTATATGGATGCATTGAAATGTTTAAATGTCATATAAAAAATGGGTTATTTTGAGTTCCCCCCCTCCCCCCCCCTCGCTTTTTTGATCAGTTTTGCAATATGCCCCTATTTTGTTCACTTTACATCCAAACCGTTAGTACTATTTACATTGTCTGTTTTCCCCCCACTTTTTTGATCAGTTTTGCAAAAGACCCCCAGTTTAAAAAAATCGAAAAAAGTCAAAAGAAAATTGTAAAAAATATTTTTTTGGGGGGGAAAATAGGATTAAAATATTTTTTAAACGATTAAAAATTCGTTAAAACCATTACATTTTCTTAGCTTCAAAAAATAGTTTCTTATAAAAAAAAGTTTTTTAATCAAAAATTGTTTTTCTTAATAGAAGAAATCTATTTTTTATACCGGGTTAATTGTTTTATAAAAATGAAAATTGTTTGTTAAACTAATAAATAAAGTACAGTTTTTTTTAATAGCACAAATTTGATTTTTAGTAAAAAAAGTCTAATAATGTAAATTTGTTTGCAATAAAAATAATTTTTTAATATAAAAACAGTTTTCCAAGGAAAACATATTTTTATAAAAAAAATAGTTATTTTTATAGACAAAACATATTTTGTTTAATATAAAGTATAAAAATAGTTTTTATTTAAAAAACAACTTTTCAAATAGTCAAAACAACTTTTAAACAATTTTATTAAAAAAACAAATTATTTTGTCTATACAAAAAAACTGTTTTTAAAAGCTAAAAAAAATGTAACGGTAATAATAGTTTTTAAAGTAGTTAAAAAATATTTTAATAGTCTTTCCTAGTTGAAAAATATTTTAACAATTTTTGTATATATATATGTATGTGTGTGTGTGTGTGTGTGGTGGGTGGGTGGGTGTATATGTATATGTATATGTATGTTTGTATATATATGGAATACAGTTAAAATATTTTTGTAATTGTAGTACAATTTGTTGAAGTCACATACATTGTTTTATACTATTTTTGACTTCTTTTATATAAAAAATGTATGTTTGGTATAAAATCAAACTTTATTTATATTTAATGTTTTAACTGTTTTCTATAAATAAATATTGGGTACAGTTTATTAATGTGAAATTATAATAAGAAAATATTTTTTTAATATAAAGATCGCCATTAATGTGAAATGATAATAAATATTTTTTTTGATTTTTTTTAAAAATGGGGGTCTTTCGCAAAACTGGGCATAAAAGTAGGGGAAAAACACACAATGTGAATAGTACTAATGGTTTGGATGGAAAATTAACAGAATGGGAGTGTATTGCAAATTTTTAAAAAAGTGGAGGTATATTGCAAAACTGGTCACAAAAGCGGAGGAAAAACACAAAATAACCCTAAAAAAATTCAACTCAAAAATAATTTTTTCACTATTTAAAAAAAATCAGTATGTAAACTTTGGTATGTGTGAGAGCGTAATTCTCTATATATAAAAGTGACTATTAGCACTGCAACCAATTCTAAAGACACCCAATTTTGATACAGAATGTCAATTATACCCTTAGACTTACAAAATTTAAATTTTCACTTTTTTACCACGAATTAAAACTAATGTATTTCAAAAACGAAAAAAAATGTATTAAAATTTTAATAAGAATCTATTTTGAAAATATTTTTTTTTACTTTTCACAACAGTTGTTTTGTCCCCTTTTCAATAAAAAAAAACTCATAATTTTTTAAAAGATAACTCAGTTTTGTAATGTAGGATCTGGTTTTTATTTTATTTTATTTAATGTAGACTATTGTTTTTATTTTTGTCATTAAAAAATATATTTTTTGAACTTTTTTTTACATATGTTTTTTGAAAATTTAATGTCTTAAAGACACTAATTGTTAGTGTCACTAGCGCGAATAAACCTCCATTAAAATAAAAAATTATTTGGGTCGCATTTTATTTGGACCGAAATCGTGTTACTAGAAAACGAAAAAATTCATAATGACATTGTGTAATTTTTTAAACAGCGAATAATTTTTAAAACGTTTTTTAATATTTAAAATGGTTTATTTTATAAAAACAACTTTTATTTTATATAAAACAATTAGTAGGCACACGCATGAGGAAACATGGAGGCAGTGAAGTACTTTATATCTATGATTACTATAGCCATGATTTTGCAGAAGGCATCGACTTAATAATTGAACACGGAGGATTTGACAATACTGCAGGTGGCTTAAGATATACCCATGCTTCAAGGTACACACATGTCTTGTTCACGCAATGATGACCTGAATACCAACTCTGCAAGAGCTGATGCATATCTGCCTACGACAGATAAGACACGCGTGGGGCCCAAGGAAATTTGTCAAACCATTTGGGTGTTCTAAGTACAAAAACATATATATATTGCTCGAGTTTCCCAGGTAAAAAAAAACATATCTGATTTTAAATACAAAACATATGCATTAAATATTGTGGACTAAACTAAACGGACATAGATAAAAATGTTGGGCCGATTAGCTAATGCCCAAAGCCATTTTGCTCCAAACATTCATTAACTTCAAGAGTTAATATTTACCTGAAAATAACATAAGAAAGAGAAATTATGGATGAAAAGAGAACTTTTTTTTATTAACTTTTCAAATCTATACAAAACGTAGAGGGCAAGCTTTTTATACACGGTTGGGGTATGTCAAATACCCAGGAGATATTGAAATACCATAAGTTACCGAACAGATGTAATTTGACCACCTAGGAGCCTAAATAATGGGGACTAGTATCGTCTTATTTGCACAATGAATGCGCCAAAGTCATGTTTCCAGTCATGCAGGGTTGTTTGTAGGCCCTATCTTCATCAGGTATCTTAATTCATTTTATACCTACAAGTTTAACACAATAGAAAATAAGAAATTGAAAAAGTAATATAAACATTTAACACAACTATTGACCACTGTACAACTCCATGAAAACGTAAATTTAGAACAACTTTTATTCTCAAACAATATCAGTCATTAGTACCCATAGTGTTGGACAACTCATATGCATTATCAACATTTCTCTTTCCAAGTCTCCGAAGGTATGAATGCTCTATTCTATATATAGGAGCTTGGAAAATTTGTTTGGGTGTAATTTTAATTTAAATTTAGGTTGAAAATAAGTTTTATGTTTTTATAAGAAAATTTATTTTTTCTGAGTTTTCGTTCAAATGAAAATGGCTCTCGTTCGAACAACAATCAGATGAGATTTGAAATGAGTTTAACCATTTTGTTCTGAATTGTCTTTAAAAAATCGTTCCAATGAATTTGTTCCAACGAGCACGCTCGAACGAGATATCAAACGAGTTTTGTCACTTTAAACTCTGAATTATAGTTAGTAGTTGTTCGAACGAACTGGGCGCGGGAAAAAAAATTTAGCAATTTTTTGTTAACCACCCATTACTCCATTTCTTTATAAGTTTTTTACACTTCGGGGCAATAGTTTTTTGGATAAATTTTGTGAGGTTTATAACATAATTTGAGAGAAAAATATTTTCTCCAAAATTTCACTTTTTTGTGTTTTAATTTTCAAGAGATAATCTTCAAAAACACATATACACCCATATGTTAGTTCAATTCCAAGTTCATATATATATATTTCCATCTTTTCTTGGAGAGCTCTAGCACATGGTTTTCTCTACACCAACAAGAAGAGAGTTTAGGTCTATTCTCTACCCCATAAAGGAGAAGAACTTTGTTTGTTGCGGCGTTCTCATATGGTCAAAGGCACCATGTGTGATTTAATGTTGTTTGGCCTCCATTGGTGGACTCCAAGAATTTGGTGAACTCCGAAGTTATCAACAAGGCAGAGGTTGAAGAGCGAAGGAAGCATCGGGGCTTGAAGGAGTCGAGTCGAGTGTTATATGTCTTCTTGTCGTTGTCTTTGTAAACTTATTTTACCAAATGGATTTGTTAGGGAAGGTCGTCCGAGATTATTCCAATTTCGGTTTTCTCCTTACATCGCGACGTAGTGTGATATTGTTTATTTTATCTCAAAAAAATACACTTAGATGCATGCTTAGGTAAATCATGATAAAATTGGGTTTAATCACCTTATTCTTCTTGGATTCTACCTCGGTAGTACATTATTTAATTTCCACACTCGCTTCTTGGTGAGCTCGAAAGTGTTGATAATGCTGACCCCCCTAGTTGCTCGAAAATGGGCCAGTAAATTCTTCTTCTTTATGTTATTCTTCCTCGGAGGTCGATTGGTCTTGGTTAGAGCTTTCTATCTCCATCTTTCTATAGAGCTATTGACAGTTTACCCATGGATCTACTTGAGAAGATCTAGATCACGGCATGTAACCTGTAGTTGTTTGTTATACTTGTACTGTGACCTGAATTCCTAGGCGACATCTTCCGAACTGTGGATTTTGGATTCTTTGAGGGATATGAAACGTTGGAGTGCGCTATCCTTCAAAGTTTGTTGATACATATGGTCTAGTATCTCTTCATATGCACTAAGAAGGGTCATGACTAGGTGATAACTATGAAGATTTATAAGGGGCTCACTGCTCGAAGTTCTCCATGGCTGGCACCTTGAACTTCTCTGATAATCTTGCTTTAGGGTAGGGAAACATGTGGGTGTAGTCCATGTAGTTCCCAGATATCTTAACTTGGTTAAACTTATTCGACAATAGCTTAAGGCCTTCTTTTACCTTGTCCAGCTCTTCTTCCTTAGGATCCATGGGTACTAGGAAGTTAGCCCCTGGCTAGGGAAGGTTTGGCATAGGGAGCTGAGTTGGCGGTGGACCATTAATAGGTGGGGCACGCGGAGAATGATGTTATTCTCCGGGGACCCAAACAGGCTCGGGAGCGAGTGGATCCACGGCTTGAGGAAAGAGAACCACTGGCTCTTCAAGAATCTAGACCCAATTTTGCAACATCTCATGGACCTTGATTTAAAGGTTGTTAATCTTTGCACTAAGTTAGACTAGGACTGCCATCAGATTTGGCTACATATTCGGAGCTTGATCAACATTTTTCATGAAGAGCTAGTGAAGGTAGATTTCGGAGAGGGACTGACTGAGATTCTAGGAGGTTTGATGGAAGACCAAATCTAATATGAAGCTTGGCTAGAAATGGGGTATGAGATCGACCAGAGAAGGCAAATGATTCGAATTTATTTCATAATGAGGGGAGAAATGATTATTTTTTAGTATTTTTGCAAAAGAGGAATTTGTTTTTGGCATTTTTAATAAAAAAGAGGAAAAATATTTGTGGTATTTTTGATAAAAAGGAGGAAAAATGTTTTTCTGTATTTTTATTTTTTGAGAAAGCGGAGGAAAAAATGAGAGAAAAGTCTCAACATGACCATTATTATGTTTTCACTTATATTAGGTTTACCTAAATACAAAAAAACAACATCGAACAAGACCCAAGCTTGGGAAAATTTATTTTGAAAAATACGTAAGATATGGTCTGACTAGTTTCCAAGTTCATGGACGGGGTCCTGATTTGAAAAATGACAAAATAGCACAAAATTTTGGGCAGTATGAAAACCTGACATTCTGACCGAATTTCGTGTGGCAATCGAAAAACTAAATATGAGTGCCCTAGGTATGACTCCTATATGATTTTTATGCAGTTGTTGGGTTAGTGGAAGGGTTCCACCCTTTGGAATTACTTTCATGATATATATTTTTCCTTTGAGGACAATTGGTATGTGTAGTCAAGATATTTGATATACCTGAGTGTACATGAATTTCCTCACTATATACCTCGTGGGGATAGTACTAGTGAGAGAGAATTGTATATACTCGATCTACGTGAATGATTTCCCTAGTATATACCTCTCGTCGTGAGTTCCATCATAGGCTTCTCAGCCAATTCGACGATGTAAAGATCAAAAGGTACCCCAGAAAGATTAATAGACATGTTCATGCTTATGACACAATTGCCTAAAAAATTACTTTTAATTATGACTCAACGGTTGTTCAAATTACTCATAGGAGATATCCATTCATGATAGTTAAAATGATACCCACCAATGATAACAACGATTAAAGAGGGAAAATAAGGATGCAGTTAGAAATGGGGTAATGATCACTATGTTTGGTTGATATCGCATAGTATATCTTTGCTAGGGGAAAATTGTACTACGAGAATAAAGGGGGTGGTTATCCAAATGTGTGGACCTTGAGGAGGGTAAAAGAAGATTCAAACAAGTTCATGAAGATAGCTACGAGACCACAAAATTTTCTTTATACCGAATGGTGCAACGAGCAGGTTATTTATAGCCTTTGATGAGACAAGATGTTTTGATACTACAAAAGGATTGTTAAAAATATATTTTATTTTATCAGACCGCGGAGTAAATTTTTTTGATCAACCTCATAATTGGAGGTAGCCATATATGGACATGTTGATAGATGGAGTGATGTTGGTGCAGAATGATGATGCCACAAGGATAAAACGGCGTGTATACAGAACTACATCTAAGAAGGATAGTTATATCGAAGTGGATATCATGCCAGGCCTCTAAGGTGCATCAAGATGGAAGAAGCAAAAGAGGTTCTGAAACAAGCCCACGAGCTAGGTCACATTGGGGAGATAAATATTATAACCAGCTTATGACTTTGGGGTATTTTTGGCCTATGATGGAAAAGGATTATGAAGAATTTGTTTGCAAATACAAGGCATGCCAATTCCACGATAATATGATTCATGCTCCTATTGTGGACCTGCATTTTCCTTCTACCATCTTTCCACTCCACGTATCGACGTTTGACCCGGTATGAGAAATCAATCCTTCCTTGGGAAGAAATATTTGGATACTCATAACCAATGAAGTTTTTACCAAGTGGGCAGAGGCCATACCATTAAATAAAGCCACAATCGGGGTAGTTGCTCGATTTATGAAGGAGTACATTATCTATCATTTTGGCATCCCAAAGGTCTTTCTCTCAAATAATGACACTCCCTTCGTAAATAGTTGTGAAAGGTTTCTCTCATAGAGTTATTCAATTATTTATCTGAAATCGACTATGGCATATTTATATGACAAATATGGTCTCCTGGCGCAGAACCTTATGGATAATGCATGTTGCCTTGGAACAATCTGATCGTGGCATCACACTCATTTATCGCTGATTGTACTAGACGGGCCACGGCACCTACCTTCAGCCTAGCTGCCGCCAAGGTTCAGCCAAGTCGTAGACACTATTCATAGGACTAACTCATCAAAGGGATTATTATTCAGACGTATTCATATGTCACGCGATCCGATCACGTGAGAGTTACATATCTCCTATAAATAGAGGTCCATCCCTCGAGATAGAGGGTTCCAATTTCGAATCCGAGATAAGCACCCATGGCGAACCCTGCCAAATTCTCTACATAAATCCAATCCATCATAGGGGAAACACACCCACTTCGAATGCATCTCCCTGATTTTTTTAGACTCCTAACAAACATGTATTCTCATGTCTTAAATCTATTGTATGCCTTTCATGTCTATATAAACTTGTACTACAAAGTGTATATAATGAGAGTGTGGCAATTAAAGTTGTTATAGGCTCATTTTAATAGTCGAACCACTCTATATTTGTGGTTTGTCTCTCTTTACTCACTTTACATTTATTATATACTTTATATGCTGATATGAGAACGATGTGTGCCTGATTTCTCGTATAGACAATATGTCACTGTTTGTGGGAATTGAGGTATATCTATCTTGTTTCTCTATATTTCGGGTTCTTAGTACCTTATTTCCTTCATGGGGACCCCTGGGTCATCATCCCATAAATGAGGTTTGGTTCTTGAGGTCTTATTTTTCACACACACCCTTAAATGGGTACTGCATACTTTCAGATATACTCATTGGTCTCCTTCTTTTGACTTTCGATCTGTTTTAACTACCCCAATGATGTTATATTACCTAGTAAGTGTTGAAAATTCAATAAGGTTATAGCCTTGCAAAGGTGGATATCTATGGATAAATTCTATCGCCTTTTTCCTACTTTCTTAGCTTATGATATAGGTTTTTCTATCGCAATTGTGCCATTTTTGAAGCACTTGAAGGTTGTTTTGTCCCTGGTAGACCTCTAGTAGGCTTATTTTGCATATTACTAGATGGATTAAACCTATCTCGTGGGTCCTTGGAATTTCACCATGCTGCAGCAAGAAGGATGCATTCTAGAAAGAAAATTGCTTGAATGTCACAACCCTTATAGAGGATAGTGCATAGCTTCATTTCATCACCTGGGAGAGGATTGGTAAAAGTATCCTCACACTTGTCTCTGGTGAACTCCCTTATAGAGTCCTCGACAGTAACTTCATTTGTGATATATTTTGAGGCCATTGCAATATAGATTGGAAAATTTCCAAACACTACATCCTTGTTATTATACATAGTTATTTCCTCTACATTTCTTTTATCACTCACTCTTGTTAGTTTTGTCTAAGAATATATATATTTTAATGACTAACAAAGCATAAATGGAAGGACAATATAGCCAAAGTGCAAAAAAGAAAGATGAGACTGTTGAGTTGTACAACCACGTCAACCATCTGTATAACAACAATACCTCACTCCAGACTCAAGTAAACTATCTGACCCAAAGGGTTCTTATGCTATAGGTTGCAGCACCCAAGATTTTTGTTCTAACCATTGTGGCCGCAGTCGTAAAATCCACCATCCTAGAGGCTGTAGAATAGAACCAAAAGAGGAAGATGGAGAAAATGGGAAAAAAAGGATTTCAGGCCTACACCCCATTGACTTGTAAAATTGAATATATTTTTGAATTCATCAAAGAAGACAAATTGCTCAAGTAGCCTGAGAAGATGAATGATCCTTCCCGTAAAAGGAACCGAGCCCAATGGTGTGATTTTCATCGAGATCATGGCCACAACACTGACAAATGTTCCGCACTGAAACATGAAATCAAAAGGCTTTTGAGTTAGGGGATATTGCAGTAATTCTTGAAGATAGCATGAGGGATGCAACAACCCTCAAAACCATCGGCCAGTTGGCAGACTGGCCACATGCCTCATATCTCCTTTAACAACTGGCCACATGCCTCATATCTCCTTTAATATCTACTCTATGTTCATATTGTATCTTTGGAAAACTTTATCTAAATGTTTTCCTTTAGACTTTGTATTTTTCTGACAAGGTCATGAATATATGAATATATGAAAATATGAAATTGGGTCTTATTTTTCCATATCCCATTTATTTTGTATTCATCATATGCTAACTCATAAAAGTCTTTCATCCTAAACATATTTAAAATGAAGACAACACATTATCTCTGGAGAAACTATCTTAATGGGCTCACAATGCCCCCATGACGCCAAAGCAAATGAAGGCGTATAATCTTTGAAAATTTCTTAGTCATCTCTCAAGACGATTCAACTAGCCACAAGGTCTTACAATTCCCGTATTCAGTGTTGGGATATTTCATTTAGCCATGGGAGCTTACAATTCCCATCCTCAACTGTTGGCATGCGTTATTTATCCACGGGGGCTTAAAATGACCATTCTCAACTGTCGGCATGCGTTATTTAGCCACGAGGGCTTACAATGCCCATTATATGCTTTCGAATGATTTGATTAGCCACAAGGCTTTGAAATGCTTCAATAAGACAGGGATGTCTTGATATATATCTAATTATCGGTTGTGGAAGCTTAATAATACCTAGCCTATGGAGGCCTAATAATAACCCAATTAAAATGACTAAAGAGTGTAAGAGGGTAGTTTAGATTAGATGGAGGCGTAACCCCTTTTTACGTATAATAATGATAAGTTAATGAAGAAACACCTTTGACTAAATAAAACACACAATCATAAATATGTAGACATGAAATCTATGTGAAGTCATAAGAACTCTCATTTATAACTCAAAAGATACTAATGAACTCAGAAGTAACTCATTTAGAGGGAGAGAGAAGTAGGCATCCTAGATACACCTTGGTAGGAAACCAAACACCCTAAAAAATCTCTGTCAAGTATTAAAAGCTTTATAATAAATGACAATGGTGGATGAGTGAACTCTGGTTTGTAATAAATCCCTCTCTATGATGTATTTTGTCTCTAGCAATATCTTTTGAACTCTTAAAAATAAAATCACTCCCTCAAAGGTGGTTGAGGCCCTTAAATAGCCCCCACACCACTCCCGAGATAACTCAACTATTAATAACTGTGAAAGACATCCCCCATACTTTATGTCACAAGCATTAAATGCCTGATGCATGAGTTAGTTCCACGTCATAAACACTAAATGCCAAGACCTACCTTTTTCCAAACCACTGTGTCATGGGGCTATTGTCACAGATGTGGCTTACCAACTTTATGATAGCCCCAAATACCATACTAGTTTACTCATGTGAAGATTTGGCATTTCCTAGCTGGCTAGTGATATCACATAAAGTAGATGTGACATTAAGTAGAGGGTTGTTTAGCTCACAACTCAACGCCCAATGGAACTCAGGGCTTCTCCGCTCGAGGTTCCATGCTCAGGGTCTTTTGGTGTTTTACAAGGTGTATCTAAGATGGTCAGGATAATCCCCAATGGTGACTCACTTGTCAATCCTCCAATCTAAGTCCCTCTAAAGTTCCCACGATGACATTATTCGATAGAGCATGAAAGATCTCTGAGGCCCTGCTAAGCGTGGTCTCTCGCGAGTACTGGTTGACCTCACATTGAATGCCATTATAATCGTTATAGCTCATAGTCAATATAAACAAAAGATACAACATTACTAAGGAACAAAACAAGCTAAAGTATGAGCTGCACGATGGGCTACCTCGCTAGAGCTGCCACGATGAGTTACCCTGCTAAGCTACCTCGCATGAGCTTCCACGCTGAGATGCCTTGCCTGACCTGCCACACTGAGCTACCTCACTTGATCTTCCATGCTTTGAGATACCACACTGAGCTGCCTCATTTTCTTAGTACCAAATATTGTTGTTAATAGGGAGACTATGTCTAATCTCAAGATTACCTTCAATCCCCGCTACAAAGAGAAACTGCGAAAGTGTCTTCATGACAAATAAAATGATTAATGAGAATCTATGAAAGTGGCCTCACGATAGTTAAAGAGATTAAGAAGCTGTGGAAGAAATTCCATGCTACTAAAGCGACTAAAGGATCCTGTGGAAATGGCATAATGAACCGTAGTAAATCTATAAGGAATACGTGGCAGCAATATAGCACATAGTCCACAAGATGGTCACCTTAGATGATGCGGCAGTATATAACATGGAAATAACCCCAAATTTCCCATTGGCACCAAGACTTGGGAACTCAAATGAAAGAAAAATCAAGCAGCAAGGCAAAAAGAGTTCATTCACATCCCCAAAGTCATTTTCCTTTGGCACCAAGACTTGGAGGCTCATAACTGCATAAATGTGAAATGAAAATTCTTGAGAAAAGTAATGGCAAAATAAGTATATGGACACAACACTAGTCAGGAATCCTTTCATAATAAATGGTCGTGGCCCAGTATTCCATACATTCATTTTTCTAAAGAAATTATAGTCAGGAGAGTTCAAGCAATCAAAATTTACAAAAAGAAAAGTAAAGCATTCATTCAAGAAATCAAGATGGAGGTAAATGATACATGCAGAAAAAAATGAATATTCACTGTCATAAGTTTTGCAAAAGAGGCCGCAGACTTGATTAAGATGTTCAAAGTTTCAAAAGGCTGCAACCTTTTGTATATTATATAAAAAATTACAAGCACAAAGAAATAACAAGCCTAAGAGGCTGCATCCTCGTCTCCATCTACTTCTTCACCAACTGCTGCAGTCTTAGTTTCATCATCCCCTACCATGACCTCCTTCATCTGTTGTTTTTCCCTTATCTCAACTATATCCCTTATCTCCTCAACATAACAATTATACACATCATCTCCCAACATCCACACTTCCAAGAAATGATGAGTTCCTTGGAGTCGGGGAAGTTCTTAACCACTCTGTGCTTGAGGTCTTAAAAGTCGGGGAGATACGACTTGTTATTTGTTAAAAAGAAATCCTTGGATTTCTTGTACATAGATATAGTAATATCTGCAGCTTCAGTTAGGGCCACAACATGACACTCTTCCATCTATTTCATAAATCCTCTGCTCTAGTTGGTAGCCTCTGCGGCCTTAGCCTCAGAAGCTTGAAGAGAGGATGAAGTTGTGGTAATGTTTTCCTCAATCGCATCATTTGCCTTGATGGTAGCATCCAAATTTAGCTGTGGAACTTTGAGGGCCATGGAAGAATAGTGTTTGCCTAACTCAAAAGATAAAGTCCTGGCATTTTCCAATTCAGCCATATAATCTCTATTCGTGGCCTCCTTTAGCTTGTATAGTCCTTCATATGTCCTCCTCCAGGACATGATAACATCTGTAGCCTAAAAAGTTTTGTGTTAGAAATGATATATAGAAAAAAAATGAAGTGGAAGGAGAAGAAATAGTCCTTACCCATAGCAAGCTAAGGAGGTCATAATCTTCCAAGTGTTTGTGTTCTTCATCCACTAGGCGCTCCAAGTCAATGTTTTTTTCTACCCTTCGCATATTATGGATAGACCTGGAAGTTATATCACGAGAAGATTGACATTTTGGAGTCCTCAACTGAGGTCACAAACGTCCATCAGGGCCATCACTTTGGCGAATTTGAGGTTGTGGCAAGTTGGCATTCACACCCATGACAGTCTGTAGAGGGGGGAGTTGGAAAAACCAGCATGTGAAAGGATGTGTCCAACTTGGATCTCAGACTCTGTTGGTAGTAAGCCGGTCGTGTCTAAGTGATCGCCAATGTCATCATCAAATTATCCCTTTGGCCTTTCCTTGGCTATGGCAGCACCAGCCTGTGCAGTCTGAGTTGTAGCATTTGGCTGAGTATCTTTATTGGTCGTTGTAGGACCCCTAGTAGGTGAAGGAGTTTTCTCGACCGCCGTCTCCTTACCCTTTTAGGATATATTCCTCTTCCTTCCCTTCCTGGCGGCATTATTGAGGTTAGCGACGTCCTCATCCATTTCAGGCATCTGGGCAGCCAGAAGTTCTCTATCTATCTCCTCACCTAAAAATAATTAAGCAGTATGGATTGTTACATTCCATGACCATTATTTTTGCTAAAAGTTTCTTATGTAAGTAGCCTTCGTTAAAGATAGATGCAAAAGTAACGAAAGTGCTAGAGTTTTTTTCCTCTGCGCTATAGGTCGCGACCTTCTGAACACTTCTTTATTTCCTTTTGCTCAGGGGTACATGATCAAGGGTTGCACAAAGGATGAATGTTAGTATGTCACAATAAAAGCTATAATTATGAAAATCTAGAATGAGATGAGGCATGATGTAAATCCTACATCATATATAAGACTAGCATGAATGGTCATCCCCACTGCCACGGCATCCTATGAGATTTATCTATCTCTTCGATTCTTCTTCATGAGTCTCCCATCCTTCTCAAAAAAATATGTAAGTATTTTCCCTTCCAGTTCTTTACACGAGAAGGTCTTCCAGTATACAAAACCTCTTCATTGTTTCGAAGAGCCATGTAGTTGTACCATGCAAACTTAACAGAGTTCTCCTTTTGGCCGATAGAAATGGAAGAACTTCGCGGGAGTGATATCTTTGTTAATAAATTCTTTCAAAGCACTAACGAGGCAAGAATTTCTCTCCGTCCATTTGGATCCAATTAGGATGGACCAACTTCATAGCGCTAAAAATCTTCCTAACATGGACAGGCATAGGCAGACGTAGCCCATAAATGAAAGCATGAAGAGTGGAGAAAATCCCATTGCTAAGGATCATAAAACAAGATCTCTGCTCCGCGAAAAGGGCTGAACAAATCACATCATTGGGAAATTCAAATGTTAGGGCCGATAGAATAACCCATCCTTTAGTCATTATGCAACAGACGTTCAAGGCTATAAGAGTTCTTTCAATTTTGTCACATGGGCCAACTTGTGCATATCTGGCCTCATAAGGCCCAATTGTTGTGACCTAAGGTTCAACAGGGTAATTGATGGAATTGGTACCTTCCTCCATAGCTACAGCCTTGGTAGTCTCCCTAAACATAGTAGAGTCCATAGAATCTTAGCCAATAATGACATAATTGGGATAGTCCTTAAGAAAGCAAGGCCCAACACTCTTCAAAGGCCTAACAGAAGGAATTTCAGGAGGAGAAATGCTGAAGTGAGTCTTCCAGAATTCTTCCAGAAACTCTTGGAGGTTCGAATTCTTAGGGCCTCAACAGGTCCTTAAAAGCATAAAGTATCCGCTGTTAGGGGGCCGCAACCACTATGGTTAGAAGATCCTCAAATAGACGCTGCGACATATATGATATATATATATATATATATATATATATACAAGTACAAAAGATTCAAAGTTCAAATGACTTTCAAAGGTTGCAGCCAGTGCTCTAAGTTTTAGCCCTAGCCTAAATTCTACAGCAAGGTGGAATTTCTACTACCAAGTGAAAACTATGGGGATTTAATTAAGTCTAACTCCAAGTCATCCCAAAGTTCAAGCTACACATCGCGGCATGTCATTGGGAAGAGTTAAAGAAGGGCTAGTATAATTCTACATGTCGCAGTCCTTCAATTCAATTGCGAAGGGCCGCAATCAATCAGTTGAAAACCAAGCACATCAATCAGGGGAACTATTTTTGCAAGTATTGACACATTGTCGAAGCAAAGTAGCACAAGTCGTACTACCATCCATATCCAAATGTACGAACACGTAAATGTTGGAATTTATCAGGCGTAGAAATTAAAAATCGATGATTCAAAGATTGTAGCCAAGAACATGAAGAACATCAAGAACAAGGACAATAAACGTTCTGGTTTTAACATAACAAAGTCAAGTTTCTAACCCAAACAAAAACCCAAAAACCTAAAAATCAAAACCTAAATCAACAAACCTGGCTCAAACCCTAGCTTATACACAAATCCTATAAATTCAAACAACTACACATTTGGACTCAAAGAAGCCATTTATTATGGATTCAGATAATTCATGTATTTATATAACTCATTTATTATGGATACAGATAGATAATTTATCATGGATTCAAGTAGAGAAATTGTAGACATTTAACCAAAATAAGTATTATATAAAAAGCTAAGGAGAAATGAGGTGTTGATTCAAAAAGTTACCTGGAAATCAGAAGAAAATGGTTCCTCAGCCTCCAACAATCACAAATCGTCGCCAAAAGCTCACTGTAAAACTCAGAGAAAGAAAGGGTAGAGATTCCCTCTTGATTCCCTCTCAAGGGTTTGGAAAAATTAATGAAGGCCACGGCCAGACCCATTTATATAAGAGGGTGCGGAAGATGAAATGTCACTTTATAATAGTTGCACTACTAAGATTACACACCGCGGTAGCCATGGCATCACATTAAGCCACAACACCAAATCACCCTTGGCACTTCGACTTGGGGTCTTACTGATATGACCAATATGGCATCCTGTTGCTGAACCTTATGGATAATGAATGTTTCCTTAGAGCAACCTGGTCATGTCCTCACACTTATTTATCATTGATTGTACTAGATAGGTCGCAGCACCTACCTTCAGACCTGTTGTCGCGTAGGTTCAGACATGCTGCATCCACTACTCATAGGATTGCCTCATCAAAGGGATTATTACATAGACTTATTCACATGTCATGTGCTTTGGGCATGCTTGAACCTAGTTTGAGGGAGATTTAAAGTCCTACATTACTAGGCAAGGGATAATTAATGTCCTATAGAACTAGGCACGTCTAACCCTTATTTATTGGATATTTTAAGTCCTACTCTACTAGGCATGCCTAACCCTCATTTATGGGATATTTAAAGTCTTACATTACTAGGCATAGCCCTTTTAAGGGAGATTTAAAGTCATATACTACTAGGCACGCCTAACCCTCACTTATGGGAGATTTAAAAACCTATATTACTAGGAAGTTCTAACAGTGTATATTCAAGAAGTCATTTTTAAAGGTTAGTGAAATCGTTCTTCTTCAATAATAAGTCATATTAGCAAAGGAGGAGGCAGATAGGGAACTAGTGTTGTCATCAAGTGTTAGGATTCCTCTACAATTTTCCTAGTAGCTATATGCACCACATCCTCTTCCTCATCACAGTCCTCCTAAACCAACGGGGGATCACTCTAACCAACTACAGATCGTTGCTCCATTGTAATAGTAGGGGCATCCTTGGCAGTAATCGACTTCGCTCAACCTACTTGGACATGCATAGCAGCACCAACAGCCTCACACCACTATGAGTGAGTTATGGATAGAGGGTCCAAAAAAATAATGAAAACATGATCATTTATTAGGGATGCACCAAAATAGTAGCATTCTCGGGTAAAGTAACATGCAATAATTATTAAATAAAAAACAAAGTTAGCACAATGAGAAGTTAAATGTTGGAATCTAATGGAAGAAAATTCAAAAGGAGAAGTGTTAGTGTTTTAGATAGTGAACCAGCTGGATACATCACAAGGCCAGACACAACAACCCCTTCTTCACTTCCTTCCTTAAGGGTAACCTGATTATCTAATAAGGAAGAGTTAGATGAATATCCACTACTAAATTCAATATCATAAGGTTAGAAACTAACTTCAGGGGAAATTCATGGTTACCCTTGATGTTGTAGGGAGAGCTGCACCCTTTAAGGTAATGTCAGGGGAGGCAGACAAAGATTTTGTCATCTCTAAGTCTGCGAGGGGAACCTCAACACCACCACTTGCCATAGTAACCTGGGGGAACCACCATGGACACCAACTTTCACCTAGAGAGGAAAATGATTAAGACTTAAAGAAAGAAATCGGAGAAGTTATGAGTAAGAAGAATAGTTATACAACTATTTTAACAAGAACATCTTCCAGCACATTACAATCATGAAGGGGTGAAGAAGGCTTCTAAGTAAAAATAATGTTTTAAAGCTTACATCTTGGAACAAGATCTAAAACCTCCTCATCTGACTCTTCATCTTCATCTTCCTCTTCCTCGTCTACTTTCTACTATTCTTTGTCTCCCTCATCAACCTCTTCCTCGGACCGCTCTTAAGTACTTTCTTATCCACACTCCTTGAAAATAACCTTAACGGTACAAGTTAATATAATAAAAAAACCTACTACGCTTCTCACTACCTCTAACAACTGGAGGAGTATAAGAAAAATCCAAAGTATCCATGTGATCAAACATAAAAGCCCTATCTTCTGCTAAGAAATTATCCTAAATTTTTTGCAGGTGTTCAAATATTTAGTCAGCCTTTTCTACTAACTCCGGTTTAAGAGACACCATAGGAGAAACTTATTTAGGGGATTTTTATTTCTTTGAAGGAATATTTCTGGTATCTCTCACAACTTCCCCAATTAAAGAAGAACGGGGGGTTTCCTCCTCTTTAACAACCTTCAAAGTATCAGGGGAAACAACTTCCTCCTAGCTTAGGCTCAAACTTTGAGCACCTTTTTTCGTTTTCACTACTGCCTCATCCAAAGGGGCCAATGGAGGCAGCTCGGTTACAATATAATCATTATTGGAACTATTGGGGAACTAAATTTTTTTAGTGGAATAAATCCTTAATGCGAACTCAGTAGGAGGAAACCTCTCAACACTAGGGTAACGAGTTTGTTGAAGGATATTAGTTTCAAACCTTCCCAATTCATTCATCCAAAACATAAAAAAGCACATAGATGATGTCCCTCCTCGAGAAGATTTATCAGGGAGAATGGGATTGGCCGTATAGTTGGCACAGAGGTTCACAATATGGGAGACTAGAAAAATTTTACAAGCAAAAAAAAATCATTAGGATTTTTGTGGGGGAAGTTCCTTCTCATAGAAGTACCTCGATCATACCCAACTTACATCTCCACACGATTGGGGTAGTACATCTGATAAAACGATGCCACTCGGTGTAGGATGATAGATCTGAGGGGAAAAAATCAAGGAAACTTTGCTCACAAGAAAGTTCTTCGCAAATGCTTCCTTAACTAAGATAATAGGCCGTGGTGACTCCCCTAAGAAATTAATTGTAAAAAACTAATCAACACCCATGTATGGGAAACAAACAAACTTCTTGACATCATGAATCAAAGAGTGGAAAGGCTTATTGGAATGTATATGATTCCAACATCATATACGGGGCATCCTAATGTCATGTGCCTGAGGATATCTAGCAATGGGAGCATACTCCGGAAAGTGGGCTAGAGAAATTCTATTAAAAGGATGAGGTTATCAAAATTGGAAACCTCAAACCTTCCAATGTTGTGCACAAAGTCCACCTGAGCCCGGTCGAGCCATGTATAGAATGATCCTAGAGGCATGGAAGCCAAAGGGAGTTCGATGCCATAAGCCATTTGAATCGACATGCTTATAAGATCCTTCTTAGGGAAATTATGGGGCTTATCAGGGAGGAATATTTTGGAAAGAATAACCTGTTTATATCCTTCCTCGTTAGTATCTGAACCATATTCACTGCCAGTGGGGGAGTCTCAACTACGTGCTTCAACTTTCTATTCTTCTTTACATACTCGCAAGCCTTTGAGCTCATCTTATCCTCAAAATAGTAAAAAGTAACGAATAACCTTAGAGTATGTACATTTATTATATGTGACCATGTATTCTTTCACTCGAGACTCAAACTCTGCTTGGTAAGCCTTTTCGATGGTAAAATGGCCTCGTCAAAAAAACATATCAAAACTATCAGCCTCCAACCCTAAAGATTCACAAATGTCCCCAAGGGTAATCGTGAATTCCTCCTAAGTCTCTAAAAAAGTATTAGTTCGATGAATCCATCTAGATATAAGGGTCTGCAGAGTGTTGTTATTTTTGTCAAGGGTAAGATCACCCAGCTAATAAGTTGAAGATAAATCCACCAAAATGAACTTTATGACATACTTGCCATGAATGTATTCCGTTTAAGATCCAAGACCCTCGCAAGCTCCACCGGTCAATTCAAATTCCACCTTATAGTATGAATAGTTCCCCCTTTCGATCCTAAAGTGGGTTATTGTGTCTGTGGTGATGTAAGAAAATTCATTGGTGTTATCACTCTCATCCATTAATAAGTTCACCTATGTTTTCCAGGCAAGTGCTCCAAAAAATGCTTGGCGATAGGTGAAAAATCATCAGATTCACTAAAATAGGGCTCACGATGGTATCATGACCACTCGTTTTGACGAACGTGAGTGCGAGTAGACACATTCCTAGAGGATAAAGTTATCTTGGATATGGGGGGCATGAGTACATAACAATGAAAGATGGATGAAGGAAAAGATTGAGTTATATAAAAAATTAAAGATGAAGGGATGTATTATCTCTCTCTAAAGAAAATACAAGTTGCAAAGAACTAAAAGGTAAAGATTTGGCTGGCTAATTATGCCTTTTTATAGAGGCGGAAAAGGTGTGAAGGATAGACGACTGATGGCATTCTAGAAAATATGGCGACGTTTAAAGTGACTCGCGTCGCTTACACATACGCGTAGGGGCACAAAATCCAAACGTTATAATTATGGCAATAAAATGGTGACGCATGATGCGCCTCGTGTTAGAAGCACACTCTAACCCGAGGCTGCCACATGTAAAATAGGGAAGCAATTGCTAGTCGTATTAAATGTTGAGTGGCCAAAAAATAATAACGCATACAAAAAATCCCAAACTGGGGAGATGAATCATTTTGGGGGGAAATGTAAAAACAAATTATCAACTCCCCAAGTAAATTATCCCACACGCAATCATGATGTGATAGCAATGAATGGTACCATATAATGAGGTAAAAAACTAGTAAAAAATGATATGACTCTAAGGGAAAATTAATAAGTTCCCTCGTTCACACTTATTTACACTTACTAAAAAGATTTCATACCTATTATGATGTTATTTGTTTGTTGAAAATAACCCTTCTCTGCAGATGGTTCAAAGGTCATCAAAATATTTTGTACATATATTTATTCATGAAGTAACTAAATATCACTACGAAGGGGAAAATTTAGGGGGAATACACACATTAAGATTAATTAGATGAGAAGACTTGGTACTTAGTGAAAAGCGAACAAACGAGTGAAGATAGAGGCCACTTGAGAGACCTCCTACACAGATCAAGACTATTCGAATGATAGTTTTTCTAACAAGAAATATGATGTACCTTGCCTTATATTTATGATTACATGTAAAAAAAAAATTTATAATATGTGTGAGGACGTTCGGTACCCACGAGGGACCATGCCTAGCAGGGCATGAGAGAGCTTACATACCCTATCGAATGACCTCCACTTGACAACGTCACAGGGATTTGGTTTGGAGGATTTGGAGCAAGAAAATTTTGGGAAAGAATTAGCCAACCCTTTTGGACACTTAGGAAAAATCTTGTACAGAAAATATAGTAGTTTAAATTACCATGTTTAAGGGAACCTCTTTGAGGGACATCAATCCTAGATGATCAGTCAAAAATAATATCTAGACCACAAATAGTCCATGAGATGATTAAGAAAATTGCAACCAAGAAGCCTCAACTCGATGAACTACCTCTTTGATTGATGTGACAACACATCTAGTGTAGGTCACTATTCAGCTACTTTGTGACGTCATGGCATCAGACATTTAGGAGCTCGAAGTAATAGCACTCAAGTGGGTTTTTCTTTATGATGGTAAGATCATTTAATGAATTAATATATTTTAGCTGTTTTAAGATAAACATGTGAGATGTCACGTCACATCCTCATTAATTCCATCATGCTTATTATTGGTGAGGAAATTTTTCGTAAAAACATAATATCTCATGCATTTAATGCAATATATCTGACGTTAATGACACAGTACTTTTGCATTTAATGCCATACAATCTCATTTAATGCCTGCAAGGTCACTCGAGTGGCCATGACCTCATATAAATACATCAATAAAATAGTTTACAAGGATGAAAATTTGAACCTATAATTGTTGTTGGTTTTCCCTCGTATACGAGCATTATTGTGAGAACAGTTATTCCTTGAAAATTCACCATTGCTTCCATTGATACTGCTATCATTGAGCATTAACTGTGCCTTAGGTTCCTGCCATGCATTTATTGTGACAAGAGTTATTTATTTTTCTCCCTCTGACTAGGTTAACTATGAGTTCCACTCATTTATTGTATTCCCGAGGCATTTATGGTGTAAAAGGTCCCATTTAATATAGGCTTTAAACATAGAATATTATTGTCTCTTTTACTCTCATTTATTGCCACTGTCATATACAACCTTGGGCATTAATCATGATCTTGATAAGAGGTTACGCCTCACTTTTTATTATCACTGCCATATACAACATAATTTTTTTTTAACTTTTTGGGCTCCGACACGTATTAAATATATTTTCAAAATTTTTAGGTTTCCAGCCATAGGGACGCCAAGGATGATCATTCTTTTCGGGGATACGTAGAAGGAGGGGATGTGCAGGCTTTCAACATATCCCATAGTCAATTATTTTATTAACATTCTATTTAGGTTCTCTATTCTAGTATTATTTGGGCGTCCTGCCCCTTTTCATTCAAACTTATGTATTTCAGACAATTTTAGTCAGATGGATTGGATGTATTGGAGTTTTACCCGACGATTTACTCGGGAACTTTATCTATTTATCTCTACTTTACAATTTACATCGTGGGTTTATTTATATTGACTATTGTGTACGGGATTATTGTGGTTTGGTTAATATTGTTGTATGTTAGTGAAAGATAAAATTTTGCATCGATTTATATAATTAATAGGTGGTTAGTAATTTAAAATGTTTTCGACCGTGATGATAACTTGAGCCAAATGATATTCATGTTTTATTTTAGGAGAAGCTAATCATCGATATTTAAATAGACAGGATGTAATAGATGGCATCAGAGCATCAATTTCTAGTTTCCTTAGGATCTGTGCAGACTTACTACATTTTCAGCATTGTTTTTCTTTGAAATAGACCCCTATACTTTGGATTATCGATTCATAATGCAACTTACGTTCTCTTACTATTAAGTATAGTTGATGTGAATCATATACGAGTTTGGTTGGGTTTTGTATATCGAACTATATTGGACAACTAGCGAGGGCCATTCGGAGGACTATAGGAGGAGAGGCTCAGTCGAAGCCATAGAGTATTATGAGAACAGTGACCATGATATGAGTCACCACTTTTATTGTTCAGGAAGTTGATGCTGTGATAACTACTGGGGTGCAATAGCTTCCCAAGTACCTTTATAGCATATGGTGACGTAAATTCGAACTTACCCAGTATAGTCGGTGAGGGAGAGAGTCGAAGTTGTTTTTTTCAAATGGCTAACCGTAAGAATTCGAGGAATGTGAGGAAGTGTGACTGGCCAATGAAAGGAGAACATCCAAAGGCAATTGAGTACGGTGAAGTGAAGTGACACTTAGAATTTAAATTTTGAGAAAATTTTCTATCCCAAGGGAGCAGTGTTGCAGTAGCGGGAGTCAGGCACCACATATGAGGGGAAAGATATTAAGATTATCGAGAAAATTTGCGTACATTTCTATCATAAGTCCTATAATCTGTTGTTCAAAGAGATTTGCGAAGGAAATTTCTTGACCTATGATAAGAGGGACATACAGTAGCCGGTTATGAGGAAATATGTACTTATTTAGTGAACTTCATGCTTGATGAGGTGGATGCGAAGGAGAATATAGTCCTTGGGTGTGATGACGACTCATCGGTAGAATTTGCTAGTATTTATTGAGAAATTTGGTTGGAGGACTTATGTATACAAAATTAATTTCCTACTTTTACAATGTTAATATCAATGCTTCCATCTTAATGGAGCCAAGAGAGTGAGAGTATCCAGCCAAAATGGAAAGACTGAATTTAACGTTGCAAGTGAGGCACCACAAGGGGATACCCAGTGGGGAGCTCATTTAAATGATTCAATTCAATGGAATTCATTACAAGTGATGGTGGATTAAGTCAGGGCTAGTAGTGTGTTCCAAAGGTCCAGTTAAGATAAATGACCATCAGGGTTAACAATCAAGGCCAAGGCTACCAGGTTTTAGAGATAGACAACCCCGATGTGGAAAATTGGGCCAAAGATTGGGATATGGCACAAATAGGTGTCTGATGTGTGGAGAGTAGGGCCACATGTGTTTATCTTATCCGTAGAGAGGTAGGGAATAGTAGAAGGATGCCCAATATAAGCAAAAGTTATATAAGTTTTTCGTTTGATTTAGACAATAGTATTATGTCCAGGAACCATTTGAACCGCCACTCCTATTATATATTAAAGGTATGAGTTTTATCCATGGGTAAATGGAACAAGTTTTATGTGAAGTGGGTGAATCACAGTATTTTTTAACTCTAGATTCACGCATGAGAAAGTATAGTGGGTGTATCATTAATGTTATTATTGTGTGTATATAATTACCGTTGGGTAGAGAGTTATTTTTGGTTCCATCTACAGAGGAGCGACTACGATCACTGAGAAGAAATGTTTTAGTGGATTTACTCATTTTGAAAATATGATATGCGAGTATGATGTTATACTGAGTATGGAATGGTTAGTGATGGTGGTCTACTTCCGCTAGGATATCATGTTCACTGTTCCAGAGGAGGATTTGTGGTTTTGCGATGTCTCACCTAGAAGAGGGTTAAGCTCTTATCTATATTATGTTGTGGAGGAAACTTCAGAGAGTATATTTATCTCATTATATTTGATCCCAATGTGTAAGGATTTTATTGATGTGATTTATGGTATATCGGGTTTTCTATCGAGTGGAAAGATTTAGCTCATTATTGATTTAGCGATGGGGACTTAATGATAGTACCATAGTGTTATATGATTCCTTTAGAGATGTGGGTGTTTAAGATTATACTAATACGATGGGGGACATGATTTTGAGTGTCCCGATTATATATTTTGGGCCTACAAAACTCGATGATCGATAATTATAGGTGATAGCGCATTGGGGGAGTTCCTTATTTGAATTTCATTTACACGATGGTCTACACATGAACCATTATAAGTGTTGACAGTGGAGGATGATGTTTAATGCTAGGGAATCAGTTTTGAATGTTTATGATTGAACATGTAAAAAAAACACTTTGAGTTGAGAGCTCTTACATTATATAAGTCCAGTGGAGCTAGTAGTGGTTGAACCACTAGTTCATAGGTGGGTCAATCTTGAGGACAAATAAGTCACTATTAGTAGGGAAACTGAGCACAACCTTACTATATATCCATCTCGAGAGTGAGGGGTCGAGCTTGAGATAAATATGTTATGCATGGGATGTTAGCGATGATTTTGCATATGTGCACAAGATAGAGGGTGTATGGTTGCCCTGGTTAGTTTAATTTTCATAATAGTCCAGGATAATAAGACATTGATATAAATATGGTAAGTGTATGCTTATAGAGTAGTCAAAAGTTGAATTTGAATAGTGATGTGCCCCAAGTGTGACCTCGGCCTAGAGACACCTACCTCGGTCGATATTGTGGCCGACGTTGGGCATGTCTTCGACACTTGATATCACCCCTCGGCCATATCAAGGTCGTCCCAGGCCGACACTACCATGAGCCTCTCCAAGGGACGTCATAAGAATCGGCAGCATTCTCGTATACCTTGGAATGGAAACCTCGGCCAGACGTAGGCCGAGCTCGCAGGAAGCCACCAGCAACCTCATCAAGACATTAGTCGATACTCCAAGCACTCCCGTTCAACCTCGTCTCAGGTCGACCTTGTCCATTATCTCGACTGGGATTAGGGCGAGACCTCCATGGAATACTCGGACTGAACATGTACCAAGACTCACCAACCTCAGCCTCCCCAAGGTCGAGGTCATACACCAGGCGCGATAGCCGAGCATCTGCTGACATTTGGATAAGGACACGTGGACACAAATTAGTTACAACAAAGATTATTCCCCACACGTGGGGAGAGTATTGCATCATCATTCTCTACATGTGACAGCGACATATGGCACTCCCATATTGGTGAGGCAAACACACACATGATCATTGCATGCATGGAGGGTACATTACACCCCCTAGGTACTATATATAGAGGTCATCCTCTACCATGCAGGAGGATCCCCAGATATTCAACCCTAGCTGAAACCCTATCTAGATACACAGTAGAGAGAGAAAGCTTGAGAGATTGTATCCATGGCCATTAGTGTCTTATTGTAATGAGGTTATTCACACACATAGTGGACGTAGGCCAATCTAGGTTGAACCACTTATATCCTGGTGCTCTCTCCTCTTCCCCTCATCTCATTCTCTTACCTTTTTCATAACTATGCTGCCATTGTTGTTCTTAGATTGAGCTTGAAAACACCTTATCTGGTGGTGCTGATTCCGACATCATCATTTTGGCATCGTCTGTGGGAACGAGAAGCTATCTCTTCCTCTTTTTCTGATTAACCTCACCGGAGACTCTGGTGGTGAGCCAGGCCTCCCCCTAGTGCGGAGCTGTTTCACCACTGAAAGAGGTCCTGTGAGGTACTAAGCTCATCTGCTACTCAAGCTCTATAGTGTTAACATATGGCAAAAGACTTACCACCGCCTCTTCCGCCGCCCGGGGGTGGGGGGCTTAGTTCCAGTCAGGCTCCCCCCAATCTGAAATGGCGGAGGTAGCTATAGCCTTGAGATCTTTAGCTACAACACAAGCAGCCATGCAAGAGAAATTTTCACAACTCAGCCAAACTATGATGAGGCCACCTGGAGTCTCACCGGACATGATCACTCCGGCGGTAATTCAGCCTCATCCTGATGCCAGGGGACCACCCCAGGCACCAATGAAGGACCAGCCTTCACCCCCGCGGAGAAGGAACGTTGCTGACCCTAGGAGCTTGCACCTGGGGAGGTAGGGAAACCCTTTCCCAGAGGACAGGTATGATGATCTAGAGGAGGAAGAAGCCCCGCAAGACTGCTAGGAGCCGTATGAGGTGTCAAGTAACACTGTACGTCCTCTTAGGCAAAGTCAAGGTTGTGTCGACAGAAGAGGTGAAGAGGCCCAACAAAGAGGTTCAGCCTTTGATAGGTAGAGCAGAGGGTCGGCCTTCGAGAGACTAGGCCCGATAAATGACCTAAGACAGAGACTGACGAGATCAAGGAGCGCAGCAGGCTCTCAGAGAGGGAACAGGCAGGGTCGGCCAGACCAAGGCGGACACTGTGAAAGAAGAGGCAGGGAATAGGAAGAGGTCAACAGCCAACGTGTCGTGGCAGGGGAACCCTCGGTCCATCCCAGGGAGGTGGAAGGGGATAACCTCGGCCAAGTCGATGGTCGAAGACCATGTAATGATTCTATCCAACGCCTTGAGGAGAAGATAGGAGACCTCATTAAAAGCAGGGACCCATTACAAAGGGGTTACTCAGAGGGCTCCCCATTTGTGGCTAGGATAGTGGGGTTCCCAACCCCAGCTAACTTCAAGCCTCCTATGGTGTCTCCCAAGTATGATGGCAGCACTAACCCTGTGCATCATATCGAGATGTATCAATCGGCAGCAGACATCTACTCGATACCCGATGAGATGAAGCGTAGAGCCTTTTCTGGGACCTTAACAGGGGCTGAACACAGTTGGTTCATCTCCCTTCCGAAGAACTCAATTGAGAACTTCAAAGGCTTGGCTGATCGATTCAACCACAACTTCTGCTTTGGGGTGAGGCCTTAAAAGAAGACTACCCACCTGATGTATGTCAAGCAGGCCAAGGGTGAGAGCCTAAGAGACTACATGGCAATATTTAATAAAGAAAAGTTGGAGGTCGAAGATTATGAAGAGAACATAGCCATGACCTCCCTTATAGGAGGTCTCCAGAAGGGGAAGCTATTGTGGAAACTGGCGAAAGAGCCCCCTAGGTCTATGGCAGAGCTGCTGGGAACCGCGAGGAAAGTAATGAATGTAGAAGAGGCAATAGCCGCCAAGTATGAGGATGAGAACTGCGGTGGCAGTGGAAAGTCCCAAAGCAAGAAAGATGGGAAGAAGAGATCGGGTGATGACAAGTTCGCTCACTATACTCCTTTGACTGTGAGCTATGAGCACATCCTCAATGAGATTAAGAATGACAGGGATCTAAGATGGCCAGAGAAGATGAAAGCCCCACCACATAAGAGGAACAAAAACCTATGGTGTGAGTTACACCAAGATCATGGTCACGTCACATATAGATGCTTCGCTTTGAAGGATGAGATTGAGAAGATGTTAAAATCTGGGAAATTGAGAGAATATGTAGACGGTAAGGCTCCTAAGAGTGGAAGAGATGACCATAAGAAAAGGAGGAATGACAGATGCCGTGACAACATCCCAGACCGAAGAGACGATGATTCAAAAGGTGATGATGAAGATGATCCGGATCTTCCACTAAAGGATGACAACACCCCGGTGAAGAGGGTTGGTATGATCTCTTTCGGTGTTGGCACAATATGCGGAGGATTTGCAGGTGGTGGATCTGAAGTAGCTGATAGGAAGGCTCATGTAGCCGAGGCCAAATCAGTGGCCAAGCTTAAAGTTATGAATCTAACGTCTTCTGATACAGTACAGAAGAGGAAGAAAGTAAACATGAACACCCTCGTAGTTGGGTTCTCCAGACTCAACTTCAGAGGTATCTTAGCCCCCCATGATGACCCTTTGGTCATAACGACAAGGGTGCATGGATATGAGGTGCAGAGGATCCTCGTGGATGGGGGGAGCTCGGCAGATGTGATGTTTTGGCCTTGCTTCAAGAGCTTAGGACTTAGTAGAGCAAGACTAGTCCCCTATCACCACCCCCTGATAGGCTTCAGTGGTGAAAAGGTTCACCCCTTGGGCATGTATTAGATGGACGTACGGATGGGTGACGAATGGCCTAAGAGGTTGACCAGGAGGATTAATTTCTTTGTGATGGATGAGAGTGTATTCTTGGCCTATAACCTCATCATAGGAAGGGTGGCCCTTAGGGAGTTTGAGGCTGTGCCGTCAACGGTCCATCAGATGCTAAAATTCCTGACTCCTTATGGAGTAGGGGAAGTGAAAGGTGATTAGACCACAGCGCGAGAATGTTACTTCAACTCGGCCGAAGAAAGAGAATCCCATAAGAGGGCCACCACCACTTATAGCATTGATACTCTTGATCCAAGAGATGAAACAAAATTGAAGAAGGGAGAGGCCGCAGAAGAGGTAGAATCCATCGTCCTCAATGAGGACGAGCCGAAAAAAACCATCCAGGTCGGCAAAGCCCTTAATCTAGAAATCAAGGAAGAGATGATAAACTTCCTCAGGAAGAAGCAGAGTGTCTTCGCATGGAGTCACGCAGACATGCCTGGCATCAATCCTGAGGTGATGAGTGACAAGCTCAACGTAACCAAAGATGCCAGGCCTATCAAACAGAGACGAAGAGTCTACTCCTGGGAAAAATACAACGTCATCCATGAAGAGGTGAAAAAGTTAGAAGAGGCTGAGTTTATAAGAGAAGTTACCTATCCGGAGTGGCTATCAAATGCGGCCATCGTGCCCAAGGCCAATGGGAAGTGGAGAATGTGTGTCGATTTCACTGAACTAAATAGATCTTGCCCAAAATACAGCTACCCCTTACCTCAGATAGATCAGATGGTGGATGATACAGCAGGACATGAGCTCATGAGCTTCATGGATGCGTATTCAGGCTATAACCAAATATTCATGGATGCTGAAGACTTAGAGAAGATAGCCTTCATTACCGACAAGGGGACGTACTTCTACAAAGTGATGCCCTTCGGTCTGAAAAATGAGGGGGCAACATACCAACGTCTTGTCAATAAGATGTTCGAAGAGCAAATAGGTAAGAGCATGGAAGTGTACGTAGATGATATGCTGACAAAAAGCTTGAAAGCTTGCACTCATGTAGTAGACCTTGAGAAGACCTTCGGTGTGATGGACTCATACAAGATGAAACTCAACCCAGCGAAATGTGTCTTTGGAGTAGATGCCGGGAAGTTCATGGGATTCATCGTCAACTAGAGAGGAATCGAAGCGAACCCTGAAAAAATTAAGGCGTTGCTTGACATGAAGACTCCTAGGAGTATCAAGGATGTCCAAAGACTCACGGGGAGAGTGGTTGTGCTTAACAAATTCATCTCTAGGGAGACGTACAAGTGTCTCCCATTCTTTAAAGTTTTAAGAAAGGCCTTCCAATGGGGCGAAGAGTGTGAAAAAGCCTTCAACCAACTCAAGTCCTACTTAGGGTCTCCCTTATTGCTGTCTCGGCCCATCGCAGGAGAAATGTTATTTGTGTATCTGGGAGTCTCTGAATCAGCCATTAGCGCGCCCATCATACGGGAAGAGGATGGGATCCAAAGGCCTGTATACTTCAACAGTAAGGCCCTTCAAGGGTCTGAATAAAATTATCCCCGTATGGAAAAGTTGGCTTATGCCCTAATACATGCCTCAAGAAAAATGAAGCCTTACTTCCAAGCTCACTCCATGGTAGTCCTCACTGACTCCCCACTAAGGCAGGTCCTGTATAAACCTGAGAAGTTCGAGAGATTGATGACTTGGGCCATCGAGTTGGGAGAATATAATCTTACCTACCAGCCTAGGACAGCCATCAAAGGGCAGGCCCTCGCGGACTTTATTGTAGAATTCACTTGGGAAGAGGCCGAGACAGAGAAAGGCCTAGAGGACGCCGAAGAGACAAACCGTAGTGTCTTTCGAAATTCAGAAGAGACGGCACCAAACGTCTTTTGATATCGGGAAGAGGTCATCTCAGGCAAAACTGAGAGCAGAATAGAAGAGAACGAAGAGGATCGATACCTCTTCAAGCAAGGAGTTATGACAGAAGGGGTCTTCTCATCAGATACAGATGTCTGGAGCCTCTTAGTTGATGGCTCTTCCTGTGATAGTGGAAGCGGTACGGGGCTAATACTCTCACCTCCAGATGGCGCCAACATTGAATACGCCTTGAGATTCAACTTCTAGGCCTCAAACAACGAGTCCGAGTATGAGGCCATGATAGAAGGTCTCTTATTGGCGAAGACTCTTTGTGTAAGACGACTCCTACTCCACAGCGACTCAAGGTTAGTTGTCAATCAAGTGCTGGGAGTCTATGAGGCCAAGAATTAAAGGATGGCAAAGTACCTGGAGAGAGTTAGAAAGATGTTAGAATATTTTGAAGAGGAAAAACTAAAGAGAGTGCCTCGATAAAGTAACATCCACGCAGATGCATTGGCAAGGTTGGCCTCGGCAATGAAGATAGATGTTAGAAGGACCGTTCCGATCGATGTCTTAGGAAAGGCAACCTTCGAGAAAGAAGAGGTATGTAACCCTTGTCACAATTTGAACCTAAGAGACTCATGGATCGACCCGCTCGTCAGATACATAAAAGAGGGAGAGCTGCCTGAGTCCAAATTAGAGAGGAGAAAATTGAGATATAGAGTTTCCAAGTTCTCGATGATAGGAGACGTCTTGTACAAAAAGGGATTTCTATTGCCTCTCCTTAGGCGCTTGTTTCCCACGGAAGTTTCCAGGGTCTTACAGGAAATTCATGAGGGTTCTTGCTCTAGCCACATAGGGGGAAGGCCTTTGGCCAAAAGGATCATCACTCAGGGATACTGGTGGCCTACCTTGTCCAAGGACGTTGCAGACTACGTGAAGAGGTGCGACAAATGTCAAAGGTTCGCCACTATCCCTCATCAACCCCATCAGCCTATGATGTCAATATCTTCTCCATGGCCATTTGCGGTATGGGGAATTGACTTAGTAGGACCCTTTGCAAGAGCTGTCAACAGCTATATATTCTTGATAGTTGCCATTAACTACTTCTCAAAGTGGGTTTAGGTAGAGCCGATGATAACCATCACAGAGCAGAAGACCTTCCAGTTCATTTAGAGGAATATCATATGCAGATATGGCCTCCCACAAACTCTCATCTCGGACAATAGGACCCAGTTCAAGAACTCCTCTTTAGAAAAGTATTACCTAAGAGTAGGAATAAAGCAATTCTTCTCATCTCCTAGCTGACCTCAGGCAAATGGCCAGACCGAGGTCACAAACAGAACTATCTTGGATGGGATCAAGAAGAGATTAGAGGATGCGAAGGGAAGATGGGCTGAAGAGGTCTACGCTGTGTTATGGGCCTACAGAACCACTGCAAGGACACCAGCAGGTGAAACCTCGTTCATGTTGGCACATGGCTCAGAGGCCGTCATACCAACGGAGGTAGGGCTCCCAACTCATAGGATTCAGACCTATGACCCAGACAATAATGGGGAAGGGAGGAGGCTAGACCTAGGTCTCATCGAAAAAAGAAGAGAGGACACAGAGGTCAGACAAGCAGCCTACCAACAGAGGGTAGCGAAATTCTACAACCAAAGGGTGAAGTCAAGACCCATTGCAGTGGGAGACCTAGTGCTAAAGAAGACCCTACAGAAAGCAAATAAGCTTCACCCAAACTGGCATGGCCCCTACAAAGTGACAGAAGAGGTTGTGCCTGGCACTTACAGGCTAGAAAACCTAGAAGGAGAACATTTCACTAACCCATGGAATGTTGATCACCTAAAGAGATATTACATATGATGTTGCATAGAGTTTTATGTAAGTGTACCATCTTATTATGAAGAGGTTATTAATAAAGATCAGTTCCCATGACAGTTCTTGCTTCATTCTTAGATCAGAGATTAATTATGGGGATAACACCCAAGGTGAGGACCTCAGACCCTCATAACACCATTCAGTGGTGACGAGGTCTGAGGTCAGACACCATAATGGGATGACCTCAGACCCTTAACAACATTAATTTGGTGAGATTCATTAAGAGGTTAACATCTTAGGTGATGACCTCAGACCTTCATAACACCATTCAGTGGTGACGAGGTCTGAGGTCAGACACCATAATGAGATGACCTCAGAACCTTAACATCTTTAATTTGGTGAGATTCATTATGAGGATAACATCTTAGGTGATGACCTTAGACCTTCATAACACCATTCAGTAGTGACGAGGTCTGAGGTCAGACACCATAATGAGATGACCTCAGACCCTTAACATCATTAATTTGGTGATATTTATTATGGGGATAACATCTTAGGTGATGACCTCAGACCCTCATAACACCATTCAGTGGTGACGAGGTCTGAGCTCAGACACCATAATGAGATGACCTCAGACCCTTAACATCATTAATTTGGTGAGATTTATTATGGGGATAACATCTTAGGTGACGACCTCATACCCTCATAACACCATTCAGTTGTGACGAGGTCTGAGGTCAGACACCATAATGAGATGACCTCAGACCCTTAACATCATTAATTTGGTGTGATTTATTATGGGGATAACATCTTAGGTTATGACCTCAGACCCTCATAACACCATTCAGTGGTGATGAGGTCTGAGGTCAGACACCATAATGAGATGACCTCAGGCCCTTAACATCATTAATTTGGTGAGATTAATTATGAGGATAACATCTTAGGTGATGACCTCAGCCCTTCATAACACCATTCAGTGGTGACGAGGTCTGAGGTCAGACACTATAAATTAGATGACCTCAGACACATAACATCATTAATTTGGTGAAGATTTATTATGGGGATAACATCTTAGGTGATGACCTCAGACCCTCATAACACCATTCAGTGGTGACGAGGTCTGAGCTCAGGACCATTGGTTGAGTTTAAACAAGACCATTGCAAAAAGACAAGCTTAGAAAGAGGGCTTCAGAGGTTGAAGCTCATTACAAATTTGTTTTTAGCAGACACCATTGCAACGAAACTAAGAATGAAAATTAATGAGCTAAGAATGAAAAGCATCACATGACATTCAATGAAAAGAAAGTGAAGATGGTCCTCATTAGAGGTTGATATATATTAAGAAATAATATGTTCACCGATTACAGAAACACCATAATACAATGAGTTACAAACAATGATAAAAAAATCCTAAGGGTTTGAAGGGGGAACGTTGACATCCTCGGCTTGATTAGTCACCTCGATCGCATCATCACGATGGTCTGCCCCTCCAACCTCGGTGACCTCTAATGTAGAAGTCTCGTCAGGAGAGGCAGTCTCTTCCTCAACCTCCTGAAGAGCCTGGGCGAATTGAGGATCAATAAAGCCGAGACCAACAAAATCAAAGGCCTTCAAAGTGTCGGCCTCTCTCTCCCTAACGTCAGCCCATTTAATAGTGGCTTTGATACCTCTTTCAAGGTATTTAAAACTGAAGCCCATGAACTCATCAGGGGACTTATAGTCAGCAATTATCTTCTCAGAGGCATCATCAAGGGCGGCCCTCACAGCTGAGTTGACTTTCTGCTGCAGAATGTCGTCCTTAGCCTTTAGTGCAGGAGCATGATCCTTGCCGAGCTGGGAATGTCCTTCTCCAACCCCTTCACCTTCTTCTCAGAGTCCTTCAGCTCAGACTTGAGGCGCTCGATCTCTGCGTTCAGAGTACTCTGGACTTTCTCGGCCTCTTGCCCCTTTTGGATGAGGGGCACCTTCCTCAGAGTCCAGTTGGATAAATGGTGCATGGCTGTCAAGCCCTGCATATTTAGTGATCATGAATAAGATGAAGAAAAATCAGATGTTACACTTAGAAGAATTTCTGAAGAAGGATCAAGTCATACCTGAACGGCTCTGTGAATACCAAACTCAACCAGAAATGGGGTGTCCAGAGACCTGAAGAAGCGTTTGTCATCCTCGGTCATTACAGAGATGAAGACATCCAGGGCTTAAATACTATGGCCGACTACACTGTCAGTTATCTTCAACTGATCCAGACGAGCCGACAAGGCGTCAACTGAAGAGATGGGGATGGCAGCATCAGTAGTCTTCTTCTTCGGCCTCTGATCCTCATGGGCATGACCCCCTGGAGCCCTCTTCTTTGTGGTTGGGGGCTTATAGGCAGAGGGAGCTGGGGGAGGAGTGTTAAGTACTGCTTTCTTGGAAAGTCTCGTCAAGCTTGGTGCAGCCATCTCCCAAAACTCGTCCGAAATATCCTTTGGTCACTCTACAAAAAATTAGTACATCTGAGTTAGATAATCAGATATGAATAAACTCAGAGGTTAAACTTAAAAAACAAAATTTCTTACCAAGCTCGGCAAGGGGACTTCCACCTAGACCTGTCCCAGAGAGGAAGTGGGGAGTCATCAAGTGTTCGAACCTGACAAATAGACCATGTACCCCCTGATCTTTAAGGGCTTTCACCTTCTGGAGGTTTTGTAGACTTAAGCCAAGGTCGGCCCTAGCAGACATTGTGACCTTACCCCACCTCAGGGGCATCCTCTGCTCCTGATTAGACGAGGGAACATATGGGCCAAACTCCCATGGCCCTGAAGCAAAGAAGTACCGACGCTTCCAGTTATGGTTGGAAGTCTGAGTCACCTGAAGCATTTTCTTCTCAGGCTTCTGAGCTACAAAATGGTAGTAGCTCGGATGATTTTTGGCCGAGGAAGAGACGTAACAACCTATAAAGACCTGAACTGGAAGGTCTGAGTGGTGGACAGCCTTCCATAACACTATGGCCCCTATTAGGATTCTCCAGGCATTAGGAGAGAGTTGAGAGGGGGCCAAATTAATATAAGAAAGGATGGACTTGATAATGGGGTAAATGGGCATACGGAACCTCAACTTGAACATCTGCTCATATAGGTAGATCTCGTCGTCTCGGCCATGATAAGCCCTCTCTTCCCTCATGGGTCTCCTAAGCTTTATTGAGAGGCTGATAGAATACAAATATCTGAAGCAGAGAAGGTCTACCTCAGAAATAGTACTCTCAATCTCGGCCGCCTCAGAGACGTCGACATCGCTCTCAACCTCATCATCATCTAACTCAACGTCGATCGGAGCAGATGTTGATGGGTTACTCGGGAACCTCTGAGCGAACTCTGCCCCGGTGACGGCCGACAGAGGTATGGCGTCAAGTGGTGGTGTAATGGCCACACTCGGCTCAAGAATCTCAACCTCTGAGGAAGAGGATGAGGTTATTGAGCTAATATGGGATGAGGCTCGGCTGGATACCTCGGCATGATCATGCCGAGATGTGAAGTCCATGGACTCCTGAAAGGAATCCACAGACATGGGGTCTGAGGTAGGAGATTCAGACTCAGACATTGGTATGGGATCAGCAGGAACCTTTGTCTGATAGAAAAACTCCGGGGGGTCAAGATATATCACCTTCAGAGGTGGTGGAAATATGGGTCTAATGGGAAACTCTTGTGATCTACGAGCCTCCTCCTGTGCTATTTCTATTTTCCTAATCTTTTCGAAAGTCTTCTCTCTAAGAGAGGGGAACTCCTTAAGAAGCTGATATAAGGGTCTGAGCATCAGAAGATGACACTACACTTGGGGAATTTTCTAAATTCCAAAAATTCCAAACAAGACTAGTTGATAAAACAAAGGAATCTAAAGATCAAACCAAGAAATTCAAAGCAAACACAATTCGTCGTAAAACTCAGAAACTCACCGAAAAACTCAGAAACTTGCCGAAAAACTCAAAAACTCGCTAGAAAATGCAAACTAGAAGGAAAAAGAAAAGAAAATGAAGGGGAGAAGATACCTGGAAATGAAACGACAAGGGGAAGTGATGAAAATTTAGAAAAAACCACCAACTAAGACATCTGCAGTAGAAGGAGAAAATGTTCGCAAGAGAGGGAATTGAAGAAGGAAGAAGAAATAAGGGTTCAAAACCCTTAAATAAGCAGGCACGATTCCCAAGGCGTATCATTGCCTTAGGAGCCCCAAAGGGCGGCTTACAGCACACGCCTACCAATAAATCATGTTCCAGCATTGGACAAGTGTTAAGGTAGTATTGGCTTGTAATAGACAGGCCTCGGAGGTGTCGTAATCCCCTAGCCACTTGCTCTCACATATGACTAAGGGCTGGGGGTGATTGATATGCCCAAAGTGTGACCTCGGCCTAGAGACACATACCTCGGCCGATATTGTGGCCGACATTGGGCATGTCTTGGACACGCGATATCACCCCTCGGCCATATCAAGGTCGGCCCAGGCCGACACTACCATGAGCCTCTCCAAGGGACGTCATAAGGATTGACAGCATTCTCGTATACCTTGGAATGGCAACCTCGGCCAGATGTAGGCCGAGCTCACAGGAAGCCACCATTAACCTCATCAAGACATTAGTTGATACTCCGAACACTCCCGTTCAACCTCGTCTCAGGCCAACCTTGTCCATTATCTCGGCTGGGATTAGGCCGAGACCTCCATGGAATACTCGGACTGAACAGGTACCCAGACTCACCAACCTCGGCCTCCCAAAGGCCGAGGTCATACACCAGGTGCGATAGCCGAGCATCTACTGACATTTGGATAAGGACACGTGGACATAAATCAGTTACAACAAAGATTATTCCCCACACGTGGGGAGAGTATTGCATCATCATTCTCTACATGTGACAGTGACAGATGGCACTACCATATTGGTGAGGTAAGCACACACATGCTCATTGCATGCATGGAGGGTAAATTACACCCCTAGGTACTATATATAGAGGTCATCCTCTACCTTGTAGGTGGATCCCCAGATATTCAACCCTAGCTGAAACCCTGTCTAGATACATAGTAGAGAGAGAAAGTTTGAGAGATTGTATCCATGGCCATTAGTGCCTTATTACAGTGAGGTTATTCACACACAGTGGACGTAGGCCAATCTAGGCTGAACCACTTATATCATGGTTCTCTCTCCTCTTCCCCTCATCTCATTCTCTTACCTTTTACATAACTATGTTGCCATTGTTGTTCTTAGATTGAGCTTGAAAACACCTTATCTGGTGGTGCTGATTTCGGCATCATTAAATAGTATGATGGACTGAAGTTTGTTTAGAAAATAAGATAGTCCAGAAATGTATAAAACCAGAAGAATTATGACCGCAAGATGGGTGGAAAGACAGTAGAGACACATGTAAAAGATATCCCTTGACAAGGGAAGACCCCATAATTTTGGAAAGTAAAGAGAATTTTTACTTAGTCAAATGCCTAGAGTTTCTTGCGTATAGATAAGATGTTAATTTCTACCACATGAAAAAGAGCCCAGGGAGTGCGCAATTTTGGGAGCAGGTGCAAGGGACATAGTTTATGTATACCTAAGAAAAGGGGTGTAGGATGTGATACATGGTGTGAAATGCTGAACATGTGGATGAGTGTTGAGTGAGACATACTGAACTAGTTTCCAGGTGCACCACTCATAGATGGAAAAGGTTGGTCTGAGATGATCAGCCAAAATTTTATAAATGGATTAATGGTTTCAGTGATGGAATGGATACAAAGAGTGATAAAGTTCATTATTGGGTTATGAAAATTATGAAGAGGTCAGGATTTCCTTCGAGTTTGTGGAATGGAATGACCCAAATGGAATAATGTTATTCATTTGGGGTGAGTTATACTAGTGGGCAGTGTGCCCAATATTTCACTTAAAGAAAGGGAATGAACGGGCACAAGGTGCCCCCAATATTGTTGTCAATCAGGACGATGTCCTTGGGTTCCACCTCTACTAAAAAGTATCATGAGGCGATGAGGCGGGAGTTGCATTTTTAGAAACATGTGTCACCCGTAGATCGATGGGTAGATGGGAGGTGACTAAGATGTTGGAGAATGTGAGGAATTCATATTCTAAATTTTTTTGTAATTTGGAGTATTCATTATCTCTGATAGAGTTACATGTGAAAAATAGTAGAAGTTTATTACTTGCATAGCGCTTTCTGAGGCTTCATACGAAGATCTTATAATCCAATCTTTGGTTAGTTGGAGGTGGGGAATAAAAATCTGCTCGCACCTGAAGTTATTTATGGTCCTTCGGCAAGGATTGATTTAATCTACGCCATTTTCGTATAATTCGGGAATGTAGTGAGAAAATGTCTCCATAATGGAAGTTTTGAAGTCTAACATGAGTGGTCGGGGTTATTGCTGGTGTACCCATGAAGGGGTTAAAAGTTTAAGCAATAAGGGAAAGTGTCACCTGTGGAAGATGAGACTTTTCTAAAATTAAGATGATAGAGCCAATGGATTGTAGTCTCATATTTCTGAGTGTTGTTGTAGGATTCAAGATAGCTTTGCGTGTCATTGCATAAGATAGACTGTAAGAATGAGAAAATATATCGGTATGTAAGAGTTAGAATGGACTTGTCACTAATCTTTTGTTGTAGTGAGAAAACCTTCAGCCAAATGGTAACCCTTTGCGTGTGTATAGTGGAAACACCAAAATATTATTATGACTTAACTTTGAATACATCCAGAGGCATTGTGCTTACAAATCCAAAGTCTTTAGTATTGGGCGTATCCAAATTTTGAGAATGAAATTGGTTTTCAAGGTGGGTAGTATGTAACACCACGTATTTTGGAATAATTATAGATTTAATTACTTCGAGGATTTTAAATTATACGTGTGCAGTAATTAAATTAAAAAGAAAAATTGCATATTTAATAAATATTAATTTGTGTGAATAATATTAATATTTATGTGGTAAATTTACAAAGTGTGTTCATAGTAAATAAAATACAGTGAATTGTTAGTACGTCGTAGAGATTAATAATGTCAGGATTGTGATTATATCTCAACCGGGGCTTGTGAGTAAACTATGTTAAGGTTGAGATGGGGAATTTATGCATAGTGACTCAGACGGTCAAGTGTACAATTGGTTTCGAGTAGGTCATAATTGGAAACAATAATTACCCTTGGGTAGTAATTAGGTTCTGATTGCTTTTTAGACTAGCCCGAATTCATTTAAGGATATTTTGGTGATTTTGATGTAGCCTAGTAACCTAATTTCAGGATTTTTGGTTTAAACTATAAGGTTTAGGTAGGTGAGGAAGCCATATCATTATCCATAAACCCTAAGAGAGGAGGAAGAGTGAAGAAAGCATGGAGAAAGCTGGAAGAGACTTATCTCGGAGGAGATTCAAGGGATTTATATCATCAAACTCATCACACACGAAACAGATTAGACTCTACAATCATCCCAAGGCAAGTAATTAACTAGGTTTAAATTAAATAATGGTGAATCATGTTCATATCATGGTACGTGTATAACAAAACTGTTTTGGGAAGGGTTTTTACATGAAAAAGGGGGTTTTGGTGAAATTAATCGCATGTTTATAATTGATGATGTGATACGAATTAAAATTGTTGGAATTAGAGCCTTATTATTGATTCATATGCTGACTATGTTTAATTAAGATTTTGAAATCAAATTTAGGGTTATATTGGGATGTTCTTCATATAAACCCATTTCAATGAATTTAGTTGATGATATTAGTTAATATTTGATCTCGGTATGACTGTAATACACGTACTTTTATAGATATTTAAATTATATAAGTGGGCGTAATTGGGTAATTAGAGGAATTACTGTGAATAGTAATTTGGGGATTTATGAGTGTTGGATAATTACCAATGTGTGTTACATTTACTTTGGGGATTATGTAAATGAGTTGAAATATTGTTATGTTATGTCGGAGTTGGGTTATGTGACGAGTGGTAGTTTACGTTGTAGAAAACGTGTGTTGAGAAGCGCCGGGTCCAACTAGTGAATTTTAGTTAAGTAACTCAGATGGTTATTTCGAGTAAATAGTTGGATTTAGAATGGCCGATATAGTCATAATAGAGTATTTGGGGGTAGTGTTTAAGTTCGGGGAACTTTTGGACTAGTAGGGACTCACAACTGAGTATACGAGACAAAATTGGGTTTTATAAGGGATAACGCTAATTTCTCTCTTATAAGGCACAAGAGAGAGATATAGAGATAGACAAAGGAAAAGAAAAGATACAAAAGAAGAAAGAAATAAAGGAAGAAGGAAAAGAAGAAGAGAAAGGGGATTCCGGGCCAAACTCCTCGATATTCGACTTGAGGTCATCGGATTTTATCCACGAGGCAAGCGTTTACTTGCTTTATTAATTTGAGTGTGCATATCTCATATTGTAGTTGCTAAACTATATGATTTTTGGGTTAAAAACCTCGGGGTAAAATTGTGAAATTTGAAGTTTGAGTTCACAAATCAATGTGTTGGTAACTCTTTATGAATTCTAGTGTTAAACCCATGTAAATGGTGTGTATAGATGATTTGAAATGGGAAGAAATGATAAATGAGAGTTTAATTGGTTTTAGGGTTTCAATCCAAGAGAAATTGTTCTATCCCATAAATTAATTGAGGTGTTAATTATAAATAAGTGTTAGGATGATTATAATGTTGTTGGTTGATATTAAAAGCCACGAAAATGGAGGTTGGGATGATTTTTCGGTTTTGGAGCAGACATTTACCCGAAGAAAATTTTGGATTTTTGCTATGCGAATCAATTCGAGCAAGAAGAATCGATTCAGTCTTACATAGTAAGAAAGTAGGACATTTTTTAATCGATTTGGTAAGGGTGAATCGATTCGGAAAGAGGGAAATCGATTTGATCCATGCGAATCGATTCTTCCCTATCATATTTTTGAAAGTTTTCTTCCTTAAGTTTAGGGGGAAATAAAGTTTGAAATTGGAAATTATGGTAGGGTATTCTACACATGATATTAGGACTCCTAGATAATGTAATTTAGGGTAAGTAAACCTTGGTATGAAAGAGGGAACCTTAGATTATTTAAGGGTACAATCCGGGGTGTGGTCTTAATGTATGGTTAGAATGCGTAACGCTCGAAAGAGGTCTTCGGCAAGTGTGTATAGATATATTTATGCGGTTATAATAAATATGGGCTGATTACATTTAAGTAAATCCTAGAATGCAAGTAGGATGGAATTTAGGATATGGGCTAAAGAGGATTAAGAGACTATCTGGTATGTCTATTGACGACTATTATTATAGGTGATGTGATACGTATGGAATTAAGAAAAGTAGATTGTATATTTATTTAAGTATTACGAATTTGTATATACGGTATTATATATAAATCCGTAAAAGTGAGTAAGGTGTAAGTTCAATCTTAAGTAAAAGAATGCTTATAGGTCTAGTATTCTAAGTGTGTAAATACTTATATACTATTACGAATGGGAACATTGAGGATATTTTGGCCATCGCCGTAAGAGTTCAGCAATTATAGCCAGGGCATATTGATAAGTGATATATATTATATACGGGTTTTTTTACAGTATACATATATTATTTGGTTATAAATATATTGGTATGTGAACGATATATTTATGTATACATATATCTCTAGTTCTATCCAGGGAGGTTGAGTGATGTAGGTGAATCCCCTGGCTTATAGAGAAGGGAGAGTATATCCCCAGGTCATATCATCCCACATATGGGTGAGATAATGATTCCACTTTCTGGAGGGAATATGATAGCCTCCACCGTTTAGTGTTTCTACCATGATCATGAGTAAGTCTGACTTGGTACTTGTGTTAAGTTAAGCATACTCGGATGATGATAACACTTTGAGACTGCATCCTCGAGTTATATATTGGTGGGATTGTTATTATACTTATGCTTGCAAAATAGGTATAAATATACTTATCGTGTATAGTATATTTCTCGTATATGAAGATGAGATATCATCTAACTTAGACTTGTGTAAAGTGTAAAATGAATAAGGGTTTATTCTTCTTCCGGGAGATTTTATACAAATGTGGATCGTATTTTAAAATGAGAATTAAATACGGGATTTTTATATGCTGAAGTGAAATTGGTATTTTAAAGTATTAAAAGTTTCGAAAAATGAACGGTGCATATATATATATATCAAATTGCTGAATATGTTGACTAAAGCTTAGGTGATAGCTTATGGTATAACGTATATTATATCACACAGAGTAGGTGATAGTTATGAGGACTTAGAGGATGGGTCAAAGAGATTAGTTATATAGGGTAGCTTAACTGGGTTATTTAAAATGTATGGGATAGGTGTGCACTATTAGAGGAGCGATGAGGTGTATATCATGAGAGTGCGATACCAGTTTAAATTTGAGAGATTTCATATTTTAAAAATATAGCTTTTGATGTACTTGCCAAATATTTTCAAAACCCGGGCTTTGACCTGTTTCTCTATTTTCCCTCTCTTGATATATATGTATATATATTAGGTGTCCAGACATAGGGATGTCTGGATGATGCTTCTTTCGAGTCAGACATTTGCTGTAGCAGTTGTTGATGTAAGAAGGTTTATTTTAGATGCTTCTATCCTTATGATCTAGATAGGAGGTATTGTAGAAACATGCAATCGGATAGCCCAATTGTATTCATTTATTCTTTTACCATATTTTAGTTTGCGACAATTCGATATTTTTGTATTCTGTTTTACCGAGAGATCAGTTACCTTATTTCATTTCAGTTGTGGTTTATAAACTATGTGATTGTTTTATTTCGTTGGTTTGATTAAAAAGATTAGTTAAATTAAAATTTTGATGCTAGCCTAATAATTTCTTAGTAATTAAATTTATTTTCGACAGTGATGCTGATAATGAACCATATGATATTCCTGTTTTAATCTCGTATAGGATTGATCACCCGGTATTTTATTAGGCGTGGTGTCACAGATAGTATCAGAGCATCAGGTTCTAGTGTCCTTAGGAATCTGTGGAGATGTACTACGCTTTCAGCGTGGCTTTCTATTTGATATAGAGTCTTATCATTAGGATTGTTGATTCCTATTGTGAGATTTGTTCTCCTACTCTTATGTGAGATTACAATAAATCTTTTACATGCTCGTATGAGATTCGTGTGCTGATCGATGAAGGGCAAGCAGGGAATGTCGTTACGAGGGCAGCAGGAGGCAGGCCTTAGTTAGAACTATTAGTTGAAGTTGGGAATGAGGGTCGTAGTTGAGGTCACTCCCTTTGTGGCATTTTCATGTATTGCTACAACGATTACTAGAGTATTGTAGTTATATTTATCCACATACGACTATAGTTGAGAGTGGTGTTAAACATGAATTACTGAGTGAAGTTAAATTGGGAAAAAGTCTTAAAGGTATTTAATAAGGACCATACGTTGAAGTTTAAGTTATGAAAAGGAATTGTAGTGTTATCCAATGGAAGTAGAAGTCCCAGAAACTCTGGCTTAGAGCAGGGTATCGAAATGCCCACATGTGAAAATTTGAGTAAAAAAATTCACTTGTTAGAGCAATGTTTGAATAGTGGGAAAGGTGGTCACCATTTTTGGGGGAGCATAATGTTTTGATCACAAAGGAATCTTACGAATGGATTTAATTGTGAATTCCTTTAAATTACCAAAAATGAAGAAAATTTAGTTTCTAAATTATTCACATAAGGATCGATAAGGGGTCGCTGATAATGAACAAAGAATTATATGGTAAAGTTAACTTTGTACTTGATGAGGTAGGTACAATGAAGAGAGAGTCCTTCAATTGAATGGTAGGCTTACTAGTAATTATTGTTAACACTTATAGATATTTTACTTGGATTCCTTATGTATATAATGGTAGTCTCATGCCTCTTATATTGGGAATCTTAACGTTTCCATGATACTGGAGTTGGATGAGTCAAAGAATTAAGTCCAAGGGTAAGGACTAGAATTATTTGTGTTCTTGAGTCCCCACAGGTGGTAAATCCGCCTAGGGATTCATTGAAATTGGGTCGTTGAGGATGGTAGAGTCTTTCCTTTTAGTTGGAAGAGGTAAGAGAACTATAAGGGTGATTGTCAGGATTGAGGCTATAGAGTCCAAGGTACTTATAATCTCAACATGGTTAGGGAGGCTAGACATGGGGATTATGGTGATGTGGAGCGTACAACCATACGCTTTGATCGTTCTTGATAGGAGTTAAAGGACAAGATTATGGTGCAGTGCTTAGATGGGGAGTTGATTAAAGTAGTTTTTGGTTCTCTTAAGAAAAATGTACTACATTTGGGAACCATTTAGAGATGTCAAGGTGATTGGAAAAGTTATTATTGTAAGTTTCACCTCGGATGAAGGAGGTATATTTTGTGTGGAAAAATTGAGTCATATTACTTTGTTAGACCTCGTGTGTATGATTCGAGTTTATTGGTAGTATAAGTAATATTATAGAGGGTATATCTATATGTTTTTCTGCGATAGCGGGGTTCCATTTTTCTTCATTCCTTATGGAAGCGGGTGTTGGTATTTTGATCCTATATTTCATTTTCACTGCTAGTTTTGTTTGTGTTATATGAGTATAGTACTATTTTGAGTGTAATATGTTCTTGTATGATCGGAGTGATAATACGCTTGGAACTGCAAGGTTATCATATCCGTGGTTTTAGGGTGGAATGGGTTATTTTTTCTATATCTCACATGGATACAGGTTGAGCTCGCCTTAAGTATATGTTTAGATGGAACTTCAATGAGTAGTTATTTCATTATCATGATTTTAGTGCATGGGGACCTTATAGATGTGATTTAGGGTATGCAGGATTTAGTGTTAAGCTGTGAGTTTAAGCTCATTGTTATTCGCGCAAATGACTAACGTTAGTGCAAGCGCTTTATGGTTTGGGGTTCCTTAATAGAAGTAAGAGTTCTTACCGTATTTAGTTGGTGGACGAGATAGGAATATCCCAGTTATATTTTTTACACTGACATATCTCCACGATCGAAAAAGTTAAGTAGTGGTGTATCGGAGGGATTGCTTGTTTGGATTTCGCTTACGAGACACTCCACGCATGAACCTTAATGACATTGGGAGTGGAAATATGTTAATGGATGCTAGGATGTTGGTTTTGATGATAAATTAGCTGGAAGTCGTGTGATGATTAGGGGCTCACAAAAACGTAAGTGTTGTGGAAAAGCAATAAAAATGTTCTCACACCGTGAGTAAATGGGTGAGGCAAGGTCCAGGGAATTGATTTGAGGATTATAGACATGCCGTGATCAGGAAGCTAATTTTTGAGGTAACATGTTTGTATGTCATGATTGTGACACTTGTGTAGAGTATAGAATCCCCGATTAGTTAGACTTTCCATTTCCACGAAATGGAAGGACATAGAGGTAGAAGCACATTAATATGGTTGCGAGATAAGATTTTGGAAGTCCCAATTTTGTGCCTTAGGCCGTTATATATTGATGACCGATGATACGAGGTAGTAGAGTAACGGGATGGTTCCTTGTTTGGATTTCGCTTTGTGAGAGGTCCCACGTATGAAACAGAGCTAACGTCGGGAGTTAGAAAAGGTCTTGGGCGCTAGGAATATAGTTCGTATAATACTCACTTACATGTACAGGAGAACACATTGATCTTAGGATTACCATCAAATAAGGCCAGTGGGGTAGGTGGAGCTGATATAGGGAGATTGTAATGAGTTAACCACGAGAAGATTAGTGGGTTAACCTTAAGAAGGATTAAATTTCCAGGTATAGGAATAATTGAATCTCGAGTAATTCGGGTTGAGAGTACCAAAACGTTAGCACTAGGCAGAGAAGAAAGTGATGCCTCTTTTTAGAGAGAGTGCTATGTGTGTGACATTTGCAAAAGTGGTGCAGATAGGCACGGATTATAGGGCGTGTGTGCACCTTGGTAAGCGGATTTCATATATCATCCAAAATAGAGGGGCACATAGTATATAAGGCCTAAGATTATGCTTTGGGACAGTTATAAATGGAATTGGAATGTGTTGGATGGAACGTCGTAGAAGGTACACAATAATCCAATTATATAGGTGTGACAAGAGTTAGCACACCTGAGATAAGATGTAAAACTGATGGGAGTAGTCAAATGCTAGTGTAGTTTCCTTTTTGAGGTAAATTCGATGTCATGATGTAGACGAATGGATGCTTAAAGTAGAGGTTTTCCGATGGGGTCGATATGTTAGAGCAGTGATTATAAGCTCATTTTTCTTTATATGCGGCTACAGAAGTAGTAGGTGCGATTTGTCATTATTAGAGTTAACCTTACGACTGAGGTAGTGTGTTAGCATGTAGAGATTAAGTCAAGCTTGTTTTTAAGATAGTGCGTTAGAGTATAATCCTTGAGATAGGTGGGTACCGTGAACGAGTATATGGAAGGGGACCATTGTGTTGGTACCATTAGACTTCTGGGTACAGGTCGTATATAAATTTCGGGGATAATATTCCATTATAAGGGGGGAGTATGTAATACCCCATACTTTTATATATATTTAAATTATATAAGTAGGCGTAATTTGGTAATTAGAGGAATTAGTGTGAATAGTAATTCATGATTTTGAGTGTTAGATATTTACCAATGTTTATTATATTTACTTTGGGGACTAAATAAATGAGTCGTAATATTTTTATGTCATGTTGCAGTTGGGTTAAGTGATGAGTGATAGTTTACGTTTTAGAAAATGCGTGTTAAGAAGCTTCGGGTCCGACTAGTGAATTTTAGTTAAGTAACTCATATGGTTATTATGAGTACACAGTTGGTTTCGGAATGGCCGAGATAGTCGGAATAGAGTATTCGGGGGTGGTGTTCAAGTTTCGGGGACTATTGGACTAGTAGGGACTCACAACTAAGTATACGAGTCAAAATTGGGTTTTATATGGGATAAACCTTATTTCTCTCTTATAAGGCACAAGAGAGAGACAGGGAGAGATACAAGGGAAAAGAAAAGAGAGAAAAGAATAAGGAAAGAAAGGAAGAATGAAAAGAGGAAGAGAAAGGGGATTCCGGGACAAACTCCGCAGGATTCGACTCGAGGTCATTGGATTTTATCCACGAGGAAAATCTTACTTGCTTTATTCATTTGAGTCTATGTATCTCATATTATAGTTGGTAAATTATATGATTTTTGGGTTGAAAGCCTTGAAATAAAATTGGTAAATTTGAAGTTTGAGTTCACAAATCCATGTGTTGTTAACTCCTTATGAATTCCGATGTTAAACCCGCGTAAATGGTGTGTATATATGATTAGAAATGGGAAGAAATGATAAATGAGACTTTAATTAGTTTTAGGGTTTAAATCCAAGAGAAATTGTTCTATCACATAAATTAATTGAGGTGTTAGTTATGAATCAGTGTTATAATGATAATAGTGTTGTTGGTTGAGATTTAGAATCCACGAAAATGGAGGTTAGGATATTTTTGGGTTTTGGAGGAGATGTTTACCCGTAGCAGATTTCGGATTTTTGCTAGGCGAATCGATTCAGACAAGCCGAATCGATTCGGTCTTACACGGTAAGAAAGTAGGACATTTTTTAACTAATTCGGTAAGGGCGAATCAATTAGGAAAGAGGCAAATCGATTCGTCCCTATCAGATTTTTGAAAGTTTTCTTCCTTAAGTTTAGGGGGATATTAAATTAGAAATTGGAGATTATTGTAGTGGATTGTAGACGTGATATTAGGACTCCTAGATAATGGAATTTAGAGTGAGTGAACCTTGGGATGAAAGAGGGAACATTGGATTAATTAAGGGTGCAATCTCGGGTGTGGTCCTAATGAATGGTTATGATGTGTAAAGTTCAAGAGAGGTCTTCTTCAAGTGTGTATAGATATATTTATGCGGTTAGAATAAATATGGAGCGATTGCATTTGAGTAAATCCTAGGATGCAAGTTGGATGAATTTAGGATATGGGCTAAAGAGTATTGAGAGGCTATCCGGTACATCTATAAAACTATTATTGTAGGTGATGCGATACCTTTGGAATTAAGATAACTATCTTGTATAGTTATTTAAGTATTACGAATTGGTATATTAGGGATTATATATAAATCCTTAAAAGTGAGTGAGGTGTAAGTTCAATCTTAAGTAAAAGAATTCGTATAGGTTTAGTATTCTAAGTGTGTAAATACTTATATACTATTACGAATAGGAACATTCGGGATATTTTGGCCATCGCTATATGAGTTCGGCAATTATAACCAGGGCATATTGATAAGTGATATATATTATATGTAAGGGTGTTATTATAGTATATATATATATCTGTGTGTGTGTGTGTGTGTGTGTGTGTGATTTGGTTATAAATATATTGGTATGTGAGCGATATATTTATGTATACATATATGTCTAGTTCTATCTAGGGAGGTTACGCGATATGGGTGAATCCACTGGCTTGTGGGGTAGGGAGAGTATATTCCCAGGTCATATCGTCCCTCATATGTGTGCGATACTGATTCCATTTTATGGAGGGAATATGATCATCTACACAATTTAGTGTTTCTACCATGACCATGAGTATGTCTGACTTGGTACTTGGGTTAAGTTGAACATACCCGGGTGATGATAGCACTTTGAGACTGCATTCTCGAGTTATAGCTTGGTGGGATGGTTATTATACTTATGCTTGTAAAATAGGTATAAATTTACTTGTCTTGTATAGTATATTTCCCGTGTATGAAGATGAGATATCATATAACTTAAGCTTTTGTAAAGTGTGAAATGATTAAGGGTTTATTCTTCTTTCGGGAGATTTATATCCGGATTTATAGAAATTTGAATCGTATTTTAAAATGAGAATTAAATATGGGATTTTTATAAGCTCTAGTGAAATTGGTATTTTAAACTAGTGAAAGTTTTGAAAAATGAACGGTGAAGATATATATATATCAAATTGATGAATATGTTAACTAAAGCTTAGGTGATAACTTACGGTATAACGTATATTATATCACGTAGGGTAGGTGATAGTTATAAGGACTTCGAGGATGGGTAAAATAGATTAGTTAGGAAGGGTAGCTTAACTGGGTTGTTTAAAATGTATGAGATAGGTGTGCATTATTGGAGGAGGGTGAGGTGTATCTCATGAGAGTGCAATGCCAGTTTAAATATGAGAGATTTCATATTTTAAAAAAAAAAATTAATGCATTTGCTAAATATTTTGAAAACCCGGGCCCTGACCCATTTCTCTATTTTCCCTCCCTTTCTATATATGTATATATATTAGGTGTCCAGGCACAGGGATGCCTGTATGATGATTCTTTCGAGTCAAACGTTTACTACAGCAGCAATGGATGCAAGCAGGTTTATTTTAAATGCTTATATCCGTGTGATCTAGATAGGCGGTTTTGTAGAAACATTCGTGCGAATATCCAAACTGTATTCATTTATTATTTTACCGCATTTTAGTTTGCGTAAATTCGATTTGGTTGTATTATGTTGTACCGAGAGTTCGATTACATTATTTCATTTCAGTTATGGTATATAAACTGTGTGATTTTTTTACTTGGTTGGTTTGATTAAAAAGATTAGTTAAATAAAATTTTGACGCCGTCCTAATAAGTTATTAGTAATCAATTTTTTTTCTAAAGTGATGCTGCAAATGAACCATATGAGATTCCTGTTTTAATCTGGTATAGGATTCATCACCCGATATTTTATAGGACAGGGTGTCACAATGATTGCCTATTGTTAGAATCATCTAAGATTCACTCCTTTAAGTTTTAGAAATTTTGATGGATGTATATTTACTTGTAGGAGGTATTTGGGTTGTTATTGGAGAAAAAATTCTATGTTAAGGTTTACAGAATTAGTCCAGTGAACCGGTTTTCCATCCAGGCCAAACCGGTTTGAACTTTTGGCAGTCTTAATTTATGTTATTAATTCATTGGGTTAAATCTAAAGAGTTCGAAGGGATTGAGAAAAACCCTATGTACAAAAGATAATTATTAGGGTGACTTAAAAGGGTAATATTTACAACGGAAGGTGGGTAATTGAATTTGAATTAGAAATGATGAGAGAATGAATTGACGAATATTTTTAGTGACGAATTAGATGAGATAACTTCGAAAATAATTGAGGTAAGGGTTGGTTGGGTAAGTTCGTATACTTTAGCTGAATAACTTTATATTAGTAACTTAACTTTGATGGAAGGATAGTTTGGTAAGTCCAATTACTTTAGCGAAGTGATGCAAATTTATGGACTTAATCATTTTTTACAATGGACTTGTTGGGGAAATTTCGGGCATTTTCAGAGGGTATTGATATGTCATTACTTTGAATATTTTTCTTTACACGATGGTAAGGAAAGTTTGGTTGTCTTAGTAGGGTGATTTTATGTTATTAATTTAACAGGTGAGAACTTAAATTGATTAGGAGTCAGGGGATAGACTCTGTGACACCCCGTCTAATTAATTATCCACGTTGTGCACATATGGAACTCTGCTCTAAATTGTTTATAATAGTTAAATATTTGTCTTCTCAAGAGATACCCCCTTTTAAATGGCTTCCCACTACCTTTCAACCAATTTTGGACGTGCTACTCTGATTGCACATGAATCTATAGATTGTCGTCCTTCTCACGCTGCTTAATCCATTCTACCACTACTATTCTGTAATATCAGTTTTATAAGAATAAATTTTCACCCATCTCTATCTCTTCTTTTGGCGATTTTGACACAAGCAAACCAAGGTGTCCATACACCCTATACAACGTGCAAACGGGTTTAAACATCAAATACGCTTCATAAGTACTCCAAACTCTTTATTGTCCCTGCATTTGCAACGTGGCTATACCACTTGGGCATTCTCAATCACCCCCAAATTTTAAATTTAAATCCTCCTACGCACCATTTCATCCTTCACTCGCAAAAAATAAAACAAAATAAATAGTATTTCCTCACAAGCAACTGGCTCTACTGGCCTTATATCGTAATTTACCCTTTTAAACTTCTAATTATAACTACATACTTCCATAATGATCGAGGTACCCGAATCATGGATGAATGTTCAAACATCTCCTTACTACCAACCTTACGCTAGGTTTCATACGTGGGATGTCTCGCAAAGCGAAATCTAAACAAGGAACCCTCCCGATACACTACTTCCTAGCATTGTCAATCATCGGAATTTGTTAGGCCCTCGGTCCATAACCTGTACCCCTATATTCTCGTTTCTTGACAGTCAAGTTACATCTCCTTCCGTAATTATACTAAAACAAGGGACTTCTTTCAAAAGACAATGTCTCTTAACATTGATGGAAATCACCTTCCATAAACATCATGCAAATATAATCAGGCTCCTCAAAATCCCATCCCCAGACTTATAACTATGAGTATTAACTCCCATGTCTCTAAAGGGTGATATAAAAATGCACTCTTCTTATTACTGCATCCTGAGCGTCAATTATAATAACCAGGTAAATCTTTCCGCTGAAGAGTAAACCAAATACACTCAAATTTATAGCAATAAAGTCCCTACACATACCGGGAACAAATATTTAAGACCATTGTACTTTTTGAAGTCTCAACATTATATATATATACAATCGCGAGCCCGTCCCTCTGGCAGATGGAGCCTCGCCAGAACAAAACATTTTACACCAAGGTAGTAACCCCGATAAACTTATCCACACAGTATCGGTATAAAGATACTATAAAACCATAATTAGGATAATATCATACTTGTATAACACAACACTAAAACGAGTTATTTCAATAAAGTATATACCACTATCAATATACCCATTCATCCTCCGCAGATAAAACTAAAGGTAACCCCATTGTACCAGGGAAAAATATCCACATAAATAATAACATTACCGAGATACTCACTAAACTCGACTCTCTTGCGAATATAGCAGTAATAAAAATGTAGTAACTCGTTCCTGACACATACAACACGCAACATCATCTGAGCATATAACTCATACTTTTATCTTGTCAATTGCCCCGGCTGCTTAAATGGTTCCTGGACTCAACGCACCTGTCCGTACCAAATCAAAAAATTTAATAACTATTGCCCTTGCTAGGCACCATACCCTTATACCTATACTTGCTTCGGGAAACATTTATAACGCATGAGTTTTACTCCTCACAAAATACCTCTACACATACTCCACTTATCTTCGGTCACACTGACCATGTTAAGGTGGTCCTTCTCTCGGACGTTGGTAGTATCGACTCTGATGACTACCTACATTGTTCCGTTAGCTTTGATGGCCCTTAGGAACACGCTACTAGTTTCCACATCTCTTACTGAAGTTACCATCGCTCGGTAATAATTCATCTATTTGAATCATTTTAACGGGTCCCCCGATGGGTCTCCCCCTTGTGGTGCTCTCCAGCACCGTGTCCCCCAGTCTTACTCTATATAAATTCTTTGATTCTTGTATCTCCCCACATAAGGAATCGTTTACCCCATATTAACAAAATGCGACGTTATTTCCATCTGCATTGACCGTCCAAGAATAATTTCCCAGAAGTGCTAACATTTCTTCTTATATGTAAATCCTCCCTTTAATGTCCTCAACTCCATTTCACCTACTTCATCCGGTGTAAGGTTCTCTAAAGAATTAAATTTATTCTCACAAAGTGACCTCTATCCGACCCTCTTGTATGAGTTCCGAACAACATTCTGATCTCACCCTAAACATTTGATGAAAGAACTTATGGTCAAATCATATGTATGCGCCTTCTCTTAACAAAACATTTCACTTCTAAGTGTGGTGGTTGCCTCTCACCATTGAAACTTTTCTCTTACGAGCAAAGGAAAATCTTACCCTAAATTTTCACTCCCGACTTGCCATACTCCTATGTATACCCAAGCCTTTGGATATTTTACCTTCATTGGCTAACACACGCTATTTCCACATTTCTAAAATTTCCACTATTGTTTCTCTTCAATATTTCGTTTAAGTCTCTCCCAATCCATCCTTGCTGGGTGAGTCTAATACGACCCCACTTTCTACTATAGTGATACCTTAAGTCATATGTTGTGACTTAACCGTTTTTAACGTCCTGGACCTCCGTGCCATAATAGGGGTGACCTCAACTACGGTAATCTTTCTTGAATATACCTTATAACCTCCACTGAGCTTTGCCTCCTGCTATTCGCCCAACTCGCACGACATACTGCATTGTTCGGGACACGAACACACCCGAATGCAAATAAGATTCACTATCATATACATTATAGTAGGATAACGAAACCTCACCAAAGAAATCCACATCCTAAACAAAGGGATATATATCAAAGAAAGCTACCCTGGAAGCATAAGAAGCCGCACAGATCCTAAAGGACACTATAACCTGATGCTCGATACCACCTGTGACACCCCATCTAATTAAATACTAAATAGGTACTCCTTTATTGAATTAATACAGAATATCAAGTTGGTTCAGTTGTAGCATGTAATACCCCGTGATTTTAATGACTTTTAAAATGAATTATATTTTAAATTAATGGATTAATTGGATTTTATTATTAATTAATTCATTTGGGTTTTATCCGAATTGAGGATATTAAAATGGATGATTCTCAATATTACTTAAAGATATTTAGGTAATATATGAATATGATGTCATTGATATGACGGTGTGATATAAAATCGGTAATTTGAATTTTTAGTCAAACGCGGTATGGGACGTGTCGGGACTAATTTATTAAATTAAAAAGGAAATTTATTTTTTATCAACCTTATGGTCATTTCGACTGCATCGTTGCGTCCGGAAGGTTCGAAATAGTCATAAAAGTCTATTTGGATGTTAATTTTGAGTCTCGGGTCATTTGGAAATGAAAAGACAACCCAAAAGGGCATTTTGGTTATTTTTACAAGGGGGATGAATAGTGATTTCGAGTTTTGTCTTATTATAAGTATTTGGAGATTAGTGTATGTAGGTTCATTTCATCTCTTCTACTCAAAATTGAAAAGTCATCTTCTTAGAGAGAGTGGAAGGTTGCTTGGAAAGAAAAAGAAGTTTGCTTGGGAAGGAGGAGAACCAAAGGTCAAAGGTCACCACCACCATCACCACCTGTATTATTCAACTCCAAAGGATCAGGTCTTCATTAGAGGCAAGTGTTTGATATTTGCCATTTAAGTTCGTATATTGTCCATGTTAGGATAGTTATAAAAAGAGATGATTTTCATGCTTGGAAGATGAAAGGATATAGTTGTTAATGGATTTTTGGAATCTAAAAATATATAGGAATTAAACTCATGTTGTAGGTAGTTAGTAATCCAATAAATATTCATCAATCTGTGGAAGAAATTATGAAAATAATTTAGTGTTCCTGAAGATAATATGTTGATAATTTTCTGGAAAAAGAGGCAAAAACGAGTGGAATGAGAAGAGCCAATTTGGAATGTTTAGATATTCTTTTTAGTGCATTTGGATGAGATTTAAGAAAAACTCAAAACACATACTTGACTCAATTTTTTGTGTAGAATCCAAATCTGAAGTTGGATTCAAGATTTGAATAATTTTTGGATCTGATTTTTCTGAGTATTTAAAATATGAGAATTCATGATGTTGTTTCTTTTTAATGTTGGTTCTTATCCCAAAACTTTTGTGGATCTTTGGTGATTATTATTTGAATATTATGGGACTTATAAAATATCAGTAAACCATTGATAAGATTTGAATTAAATTGATTTGGATTCAAGTGATTAAAATGATAAAAATTATATTGAATGGAATTTCGGTTGCTAGATTCATTTGTTAAATTCCAAATGGGGATGAATGAGGATTAAAGATAGGACCAGTAGGGGTGATTTAATATAACACCTGGGTATCCTTAAGTTTAGTAGAGTATTTAATCCTAAGTGAAAGAAGATGTGTTTATAAGAGATTTGAAACTATCGGTTTAAACCTTAATTAAAGGGAGAATTTAAACTCATAGTAATTCTGGAGAAATGATGTTATATACCAGTAGGATATTAGTTACTTCTTACTGAATATATGTTGAGTAAAAACCTATTTGAATCTTGTGTATTGAGTGAGGGTAGCCTTAGGGTTACAATTTGAACATCAAGGACTGATTTTAAGTTCATTATTGATTTCTCAAGGATGGAGTGTAATACAAGAGCGTAGTGGTATGGCTCCTGGATAGAGATGGGAGTTTAGAACACATTTGGTTGAAAGAAGGTATGAGATTATCCCGATCGCAAAGTTGAAGTTAACGAACCTCCTCGATCGACAAAGTTAAGTAGTAGTGTGTTGGAGGGGTTCCTTGTTTGGATTTCACTTTGCGAGACGCTCCGCGCATGAACCTTAACGACGTCGGGAGTGGAGAGATGTTATAGGATGCGAGGATAATTAAATTATGAAGAAAAGATATGATATTTTAATACGTGGAATTTAAAAGAGATATAATGCTACGTATGGGAATTATCTTAGGGTAGTGATATTACCTTATTGATATTATATTATAGGTATGATAATACCTATTTGATTGATTGATGATTTATGTGTATGACATACCTAGCTTACTTGCTATCGGTGGGAGGTTTGCGCGTGAGGGCAGTCATATCCTGATGAATCCATGGGATCTTTGATTTGTCGCTCGAGAACATATGTCTATGAAAGACTTATCGGGGAGTTGATAAGTCCGCTGACTATGGGTATGTAGGTATGTGCGTGACCCATGGGTATGAGAACTATGTTCGCCTCCAATGATTATGTTGTTGTTTGTGGTTCGAGAAAACCTTACCGAACCTTTTGTCCCCTTTTCGGCGACCAGCGATATTGGGACATGATAGCAGAGTAATGCATTGCACCACAGCTGTGACTCGGGGTGTCGTATTATATATGAATATATATATATATATATATATATATATATATATATATAATGGATTAAATGAATGAATGAATGGATATTTATTATGGTTAAATCTATCTACGGTGATAATTGTAGATAACGGTGAATAGAGAAAGATAATTGAATTAAGTTAATGAATGTTTATTGAAAAACATAATTCATATTAATTGAGAAATGATTCATGTCAATGAGAAATGATAAGAAATGTAAATGAATAATAATGTGACGTATGGTATGGGACATATGGGGATTATGATATTGGGATGGAATTATAATATGGAGACTAGAAAAGAGGAACCATTAACTAGGAGGTTAATAGGAAACGTTAAGTGTGCACTCTAGTTGAGAGGTGAGAATGGCAAGTGAGAGTTGGGTCTAACATGTACATAATAAAATATTTATTACACTTGTTAAATACTTGCTGTTTTAAAAATCATTTACACATTCGGGCTCTGACCCGTTTCCTTGCATATTTTCTTTTCTATTGTATCTTCTATATCAGGTGTCCAGCAACAGGGACGCCAACCTTAGCGGATTATGACATGCTATGGATCTATGGAGTTTTCCTTAAACGCCTATCATCTTTTTGATTCACAGTATTCTTAGTCAGGGCATGTCGCCCAAAGGATTCAGTTATCTCTTTTCTATCGGGGTCAAATACTATTGTATTCGTGTCTTTTAATACATTTAATATTGTTGGGATTACTGTAATGGATTAATATTATTTGGGAATGTTTATTCCAATTTCATTCAAATTATTTTGTGTTATCTAATTGGTTATCAGTGTTGTAGAATAAAATGTGTTGTGTTATTCTTAAACTGGAAATGGATTTTGTTAAATTAAAATTTGAAAAGTTTTAACACCAGCTTAATTGAGTATTGGGTGAGTTGTAAATATTTTCGACAGTGATGCTAATAATGAGCCAACTGTATATTCTGTTTTAATTTGGTATAGGACTGGCCACCCGGTATTTAATTAGGCGGGGTGTTACAGGTGGTATCAGAGCATCAGGTTCTAGTGTCCTTTAGGATCTGTACGACTTACTGTGTTTTTAGCTTAGCATTCTTTGATATAGAGCCCTATGTTTAGGATTGTTGATCTCTTTGGTAAGATTCCGTATATATCAGTGAATCTTATTTACGTTCGGGAGTGATCGAACAAAGAAGTATGGAAGATGAGGGCCATTGAATGGATAGCGGAGATCATACTTAGGAGGTTATGAAGTATGTTCGAGTATGATGACCATAGTCGAGGTCACCCCTATTATGGAAAAATTGAGGAGAGTCATCAGTAGAAGTTCTTGAAATGAGGGAATTTTGGGTGTTACCTAGCGAAGGCAATATATTTAAAGGCTTGGGAAAATAGTGGAGTGTGGTTAACTAGAACTAGAAAATTTAGGTAAAATTTTTTTGACTCATCGGAGCAAAGTTATAATATTGGGATTCAACAACCATCACCCGCAAATGAGGGTATGTTTCCTGTCTAAGGAATTATGAGGCGTATTGATTTTTGTAGCAATTAATATTGTGTGGGCAAAAAGGGTTGCTAAACTTAGCCTATATCATCGTTATTTACGTAGACTCACTGAGGGGTGTGGGACACCTATGTTTTACATGTTAACACGTGGGTTTGATTTTTATCATGGGATTACTTCCTTTGAGCATGTCCGAGCATGATGTGACTATCGGCATACATTGACTTGTGGTATACGAGAGCGTATGTACTATTAGCCAGCATCTTGTCTAATAGAAGAGTAGATGAGTAGACTCTATTTGAAATCAATAAAACCTAAAAAAAATTTGTTTAAATTGATAAACCTGATTTTTTTTTTGATAAACCAAATTTTTATACACTATTGAATAAGGACCTTAGGAGTTTCGATGACCGACTACTTTAGGAAGTAGTGTATCGGGGTGGTTCCTTATTTGGATTTCGCTTGCGAGACTCCCCACGCATGGAACTAATAACCGTTGGGAGTCGAAATAAGTTACGTCCTTAGTATATGAGTTTGTAACCTTTGCGACAAATATTATAATGAAAGTGGTACGATAGGGTGTATGGGCGCCCTGGATGGTTGAATGGTAGTAGTTTTCATAATTGTGAAAGAGTGAGTAGTTGTGACTTCAGGATGTATTTACTTGATGATTGAGGATCATTTTTCTGAACTTGGTTACGTTAATGGTATAAGGAAGATTGGGTAAAGTTTAAATTCGATTCAGTTGAAACTATATGGTGAGGCTTGGCGTATAACATCGATAGGGATTTTCGTTAATGTACTGTATGGGCGGTAAGTTTTAGGTTTCTTGCGATGTGAGATATATACTCGGAGTTGAACTTACCGGTATGATTTATATTCCTGAATTTCGGGACGAAATTCTATTATAAGGGGGGAAGTTTATAATACCCCGTGATTTTAATGACGTTTAAAATGAATTATATTTTAAATTAATAGATTAATTGGATTATATTATTAATTAATTCATTTGGGTTTTATCCGAATTGAGGATATTAAAATGGATGATTCTGAATATTACTTAAAGATATTTAGGTAATATATGAATATGATGTCATTGATATGACGGTGTGATATAAAATCGGTAATTTGAATTTTTAGTCAGACGCGGTATGGGACGTGTCGGGACTAATTTGTTAAATTAAAAAGGAAATTTATTTTTTATCAACCTTATGGTCATTTCGACTACGTCGTTGCGTCTGGAAGGTTCGAAATAGTCAGAAAAGTCTATTTGGATGTTAATTTTGAGTCTCGGGTCATTTGGAAATGAAAAGACAACCCAAAAGGGCATTTTGGTTATTTTTACAAGGGGGTGAATAGTGATTTCGAGTTTTGTCTTATTATAAGTATTTGGAGATTAGTGTATGTAGGTTCATTTCATCTCTTATACACAAAATTGAAAAGTCATCTTCTTAGAGAGAGTGGAAGGTTGCTTGGAAAGAAAAAGAAGTTTGCTTGGGAAGGAGGAGAACGAAAGGTCAAAGGTCACCACCTGTGTTATTCAACTCCAAAGGATCAGATCTTCATTAGAGGCAAGTGTTTGATATTTGCAATTTAAGTTCATATATTGTCCATGTTAGGATAGTTATAAAAAGAGATGATTTTCATGCTTGGAAGATGAAAGGATATAGTTGTTACTGGATTTTTGGAATCTAAAAATATATAGGAATTAAACTCATGTTGTAGGTAGTTAGTAATCCAATAAATATTCATCAATCTGTGGAAGAAATTCTGAAAATAATTTAGTGTTCTTGAAGATAATATGTTGATAATTTTCTGGAAAAAGAGGCAAAAACAAGTGGAATGAGAATAGCCAATTTGGAATGTTTAGATATTCTTTTTAGTGCATTTGGATGAGATTTAAGAAAAACTCAAAACACATACCTGACTCAATTTTTCTTATAGAATCCAAATCTGAAGTCAGATTGATTATTTGAATAATTTTTGGATCTGATTTTTCTGAGTATTTAAAATATGTCTCATTCATGATGTTGTTTCTTTTTAATGTTGGTTCTTATCCCAAAACTTTTGTGGATCTTTGGTGATTATTATTTGAATATTATGGGACTTAGAAAATATCAGTAAACCCTTGATAAGATTTGAATTAAATTTATTTGGATTCAAGTGATTAAAATGATGAAAATTATATTGAATGGAATTTCGGTTGCTAGATTCATTTACTAAATTCCAAATGGGGATGTATGAGGATTAAAGATAGGACCAGTAGGGGTGATTTAATATAACACCTGGGTATCCTTAAGTTTAGAAGAGGATTTAATCCTAAGTGAAAGAAGATGTGTTTATAAGAGATTTGAAACTATCGGTTTAAACCTTAATTAAAGGGAGAATTTAAACTCGTAGTAATTCGGGAGAAATGATGTTATGGACTAGTAGGATATTAGTTACTTCTTACTGAATATATGTTGAGGAAAACCTATTTGAATCTTGTGTATTGAGTGAGGGTAGCCTTAGGGTTACAATTTGAACATCAAGGACTAATTTTAAGCTCATTATTGATTTCGCAAGGACGGAGTGTAATACAAGAGCGTACTGGTATGGCTCATGGATAGAGATGGGAGTTTAGAACACATTTGGTTGAAAGAAGTTATGAGGTTATCCCGATCGCATAGTTGAAGTTGAGGAACCTCCTCGATCGACAAAGTTAAGTAGTAGTGTATTGGAGGGGTTCCTTGTTTGGATTTCGCTTTGCGAGACGCTCCGCGCATGAACCTTAACGACGTCGGGAGTGGAGAGATGTTATAGGATGCGAGGTTAATTAAATTATGAAGTAAAGATATGATATTTTAATACGTGGAATTTAAAAGAGATATAATGCTACGTATGAGAATTATCTTAGGGTAGTGATATTACCTTATTGATATTATATTATAGGTATGATAATACCTATTTGATTGATTTATGATTTATGTGTATGAAATACCTAGCTTACTTTCTATCAGTGGGAGGTTTACGCGTGAGGGCACTCATATCCTCATGAATCCATGGGATCTTTGATTTGTCGCTCGAGAACATAGGTCTATGAAAGACTTATCGGGGAGTTGATAAGTCCGCTGACTATGGGTATGTAGGTATGTGCGTGACCCATGGGTATGAGAACTATGTTTGCCTCCAATGATTTTGTTGTTGTTTGTGGTTCGAGAAATCCTTACCGAACCTTTTGTTCCCTTTTCGGCGACCAACGATATTGGGACATGATAGCAGAGTAATGCATTGTACCGCAGTTGTGACTCGGGGTGTTGTATTATATATTAATATATATATATATATATATATATATATATATGTATATATAATGGATTAAATGAATGAATGGATATTTATTATGGTTAAATCTATCTACGGTGATAATTGTAGATAACGGTGAATAGAGAAAGATAATTTAATTAAGTTAATGAATGTTTATTGAAAAACCTAATTCATATTAATTGAGAAATGATTCATGTTAATGAGAAACGATGAGAAATGTAAATGAATAATAATGTGACGTATGGTATGGGACATATGGGGGTTATGATATTGGGATGGAATTATAATATGGAGACTAGAAAAGAGGAACCATTAACTAGGAGGTTAATAGGAAACGTTAAGTGTGCACTCTAGTTGAGAGGTGAGAATGGCAAGTGAGATTTGGGTCTAACATGTACATAATAAAATATTTATTGCACTTGTTAAATACTTGCTGTTTTAAAAATCATTTACACATTCGGGCTCTGACCCGTTTCCTTGCATATTTTCTTTTCTATTGTATCTTCTATATCAAGTGTCCAGCAACAGGGACGCCAACCTTAGCGGATTATGACAGGCTATGGATCTATGGAGTTTTGATTAAACGCCTATCATCTTTTTGATTCACAGTACTCTTAGTCAGGGCATGTCGCCCAAAGGATTCAGTTATCTCTTTTCTATCGGAGTCAAATACTATTGTATTCGTGTCTTTTGATACATTTAATATTGTTGGGATTATTGTAATGGATTAATGTTATTTAGGAATGTTTATTCCAATTGCATTCAAATTATTTTGTGTTATCTAATTGGTTATCAGTGTTGTAGAATAAAATGTGTTGTGTTATTCTTAAACTGGAAATGGATTTTGTTAAATTAAAATTTGAAAAGTTTTTAACACCAGCTTAATTGAGTATTGGGTGAGTTGTAAATGTTTGTGGCAGTGATGCTAAGAATGAGCCAACTGTATATTCTGTTTTAATCTGGTATGGGAATGGCCACTCGGTATTTAATTAGGCGGGGTGTTACATAGCATCGTTATCTAAAACATTTAATTTATTACTAGCCACCTAATATTTAAAAAGCGAGAGATGCCAAATTTTAATAATTAAATTAACATAATCCAAATAATTAAGTCAACAACCATTATCCGTATAAACATTCCCAAATGAATAATCAAGGAAATGAAATAAACTGAGTCTGGAGTAAACACTCCAATATAATACTAGAGTTAAAATAAAGTCCTGATACAAGAGTCTGAATAAAATAAACCAACATCTAAAATGAAACTAAAAGTCTGAGAGTGCTATCTCTAAATGGAAATGGGCCACATGCCCTAACAGATGAGTAACCCTGACTAGAATAAAGTACAAAATGTGAAGGCGTCTATTACCAAGAATCTGTAACTTCCTCCGCAGCTACATCACGTCCATAATATAATGGAACTCCTATGCTTGGGGTCCCTGTGGTTGGGCACCTAAAAGGTTTTACAAGAAAATTAGATTTGGATGAAAATGGATCAGGGCCTGAGTTGCAAACAGTTTAAAAATATAGCAAGTGTTTAAATTACAATATTAAACAACACATATAATAAACATGTTAGTTGCGTACTCTCACATGAGTGTCTCTCCTCTCAACTAATGTGCATGCCTAACGTATACCCTTAACCCATCCTAATTATGTTGCTAGCTAACTAGTTTGCGCCACTCATGCGTTCTCATTCTAACATAGGGTATCTACTCGTAACACCCAAATAAAACATATTCATAACCCATATTCACGTTCATTAAATTACTTATCTCAAGTGTTAACTAAATTCTCGCATTCTTAGTCCATTACAATATCTTAGTTATTCACATCTACTAAGAAACACAACAAAACTATCACAAGTATATGTATATGCACCAATATAATATCTCATATACAAATCAGGAACCCCACAAGGATAGAACCTACGATGCCCTCATACTCTGTTATCGAATCCCGGTACATCACGCACGTGAGGATCACAAGTTCCAAATCACTCAGGAACCATTTCAATAAAAATCGCACATAGTGGAGGTGAACATAGTTGACATACCCATGGGTCACCCACATACCTACGCTCCCAAGGTCAGCAGACTTATCCATTCAGCGATAATCCCTTCCAAGTCCTATATTCTGAGGTATCAATCTAAAGTCCCCCCGAATGTCACATCGAGACCAGACTATCCTCTTACGAATGACCTCCCGTGATAGCAAGTATGGTAGGTATGTTATACACATAATAATCCATATACTAGAAAATTACACAACCAGTATATATGTACAATTTCAATATGGGTATACTCCTACCCTATATATTAAGTCTCACCCACAATATTTACGTTCCGGATATTCTACGTAATATTTATTTAATGTGACAAGTCTCATCATACGGATTCGGGTACCTGTACCTATTCCAAGTGAATACTAGGTCTTCCATTTCTACCTAAGGTTATATGAGCAAATATAAAATCTCTCTACTAGTGTTCATACCCTTACATTATCTTTCATTCCGCTTTTAGTCCTAAATCAAAAGATTTTAAACCGTCCTCACTTGGTGACCGATCATAATTATAACGTTCAATCCCATAAGTTATAACATTTTTCGGGCAATAACTAAGACCCTAGTGACCTTAACTATGTCCCACAATATTATATTAATCACCCTAAGAATAAATATCGTCTTTGGAATTTTCATTAAACCTAAAAGGGAAACAATTGCCAAAAATCAGGAGAGGTCGATCGATCGAAAAAAATGATCGGTCGATTGACATTCTTGGATCGATCGATCGATCAAGCAGGTTTCTGCCCTGATTTCTCTTAAACAGTTATGGGTTTTACAATTTTTACACCCTAAATCCTCTATTACAACGTCCCAATCTCCCAAGAAAGTTTAATAATCGTTAAGCCAACATATATACACTAGTTATAACGTTCAAGAATCATTAAACTATAGTATAACATCATTTTCTTGGATTAAACGTTATCAATTTCATTACAACCCAAATTCTTCACTACTTCTTCCATAATCATCATAATCCTCAATTAATTTTTGTGATTCTTAACCCTTAATTTATAATTTCGTTCATCAAACATTTCCAAAATCACCACTACATGCAAATCTACCCCAAATCAATTATTAAGTCTCCAATTTCATGTTTTTTCCATTAATCATAAATTGACATCAAACCTAAACTATCATGTAAAGTATATGACATAAATCATTGCAAGATAAATCACTTGCCTAAAATATAGATTTTGATCCAATGAATTAGAAGGTATGTGGATGATCCTTGCTTTTCGATCTACCCGGTGGTGGTGACGGTGGTGCAAAAGCCTCTAAGTGGTGGTTATGGCCATAGAAAGCCCATAGAAATTCTCATATCTTCTTATCTATCTTCCATAATGCTTTTTGGTTGTGAAAACTCTAAGGGACTCAAGTGTTGGCTGATAATATCAGTCTAAAATTCGTAGGTCCATATTCACCAAAAATAGGAATGACTAAAATACTCTCTCGGGTTGTCAGTAAGGCCTAAAAATGCCCCGGGACCCAAACTAAACACTCGGCTAGTGTTTTCTCACTATCTCTGTGACAACCCATCTATAATTATGATAAATTATATTTAAATCATACTTATCCTATGTCATATGAATAATGTGTTATTAGTATATCTAATTTTTAGTGATTATGGTTAGTATAATTCTACTTTCATAAATCATGAAATGTCGAATTATTTACAAACTCAAACTTTGGTTATTTTCGATAGAAATTTTCCTGTTTAAGACTAGTTTTGACCCTTGTAACATTTCAATTGACTTTAGGTGAAAACTAGATAGTTGTAGACATGCGAGTTAGGGTTGAAAACAACAAATGGTTCATCAAACGGATGTTCGAGTAAGAAGTTAGGCTGAAATTACGAACAAGGGGCAAATCTGTCAATTCCCTTAAGTGGTAAATTGTCTATTAGTAAACCAAATGTTTTAATTTGATTGGATGGATTGGGAGGCATACTTGGCCGACTTAAAACTCTCCGTTAACCTTATTTCTTCAGCAAATAAGTCCCTAGGTTCAGTTTGAGGTGATATTAGCTTGAGGAAAGAGAGGTAGAAGTTAAGGAAGAAAGGGTTACAAGGAAAATCTAGGAAAACAATTCGAAGAAAATCCTTAAGGTGTTTCCAAGGTAAAATTATTTGTTAACATTGTTTTAATATTGTATTATACTTATTTCAAAGTATATAAATCGTGAAGTTTTGATTAAAATTCCATCCTCTTTTGTGATAATATGTATTGGTTCATATGTGAGATAAGTGGTGTTATAGGTGAAATTGCTTTGTATTGAAACCCTTTGTATTCAAACTTGCATATCTCTTTGTGTGCTTACTGGAATTTATAAATTCGAATTGGATATGAAAATAGACACATATATTCATATCATATCCTAAAATTAGAATTTAACTCCTTATGGTTAGGCCTTAGTGATGGTTTCAAGTCGGTATATAGTTGTTGTTTGTAAATTTTATTTCAGTATGCCCTGAGTTTGGTCAAGCTTTTGAGATAGAAAATGAAGTCCAAAAATTATGAAATTTTAATTATGTACTATTAAGTATGTGTACTGAGAGTGTGTTGAAAATCATGAAAAGTTATACTGTATAAAAATTTTGACAATTCTTGGAAGTTGAAGGAACAATAGAGGACCTTATCGGGCAGATTTCTTATGTTATAAAGAAATGGTCATAACTTTCTCTAGGAGGCTTGAAAAATTACACCATAACTTGTACTGGAAATCATATTCATATATGTTTTCATATTGATAAGGTTGGACACCTGTATTTATACAATTTAGGAATATGGGATGGTTAAGTATGGAGGACAATAAATTGAGGCCATACTAGATACCCCATGAAAGAATGTTTTTATCTTCTCTTCCCAATGGTATTTTGAGTACATGTTTCATGTGTATATATATTCAGAAGTATAATTTTATTTTTACTTGATTTTAGTCATAAATTCCTTACAAGGTAGTTTCTAGGGTTGAATGTTCATGACCTTATCAACATATATACCAACGTTTCGTCTTTACATATGTTTCATGGAATATGACTTGGGTAGAATCATATTGTGGTTGTGTACTCATTTAAAGTTACATAATTATATTAAGATAATACTTATGATTGAGTTTCAGTACTGATTTAGTTGGATTAACAGGTATAAGGTCAAATCAACCAAGTTCAGCTCCACCCGAGGGAAACGTGAATACATAGTTGACAACACAAGGTGAGTGAACTTACTGAGTTGATTTTGGATATGATGTATATGTATTATATGTTGAGATGATATGGCTTATTTAAAAGTCAAGAGATGTTGAGATGTTATGGCTTATTAAAAGCCAAGAGATGTTGAAATATTATGGCTTTATAAAATTCAGGATATGTTGAGTTGCTATGCAATTTAGGAGATGTTAGGTTATTAAAACCTATGGATATGATTATTGCCTACGTGCAGGAGATGTGGGGTTTATTAACTCCGGATATGTATATGGACCAATTTGTCACATAGATGGATATATTAATATGTTGAGATGTTAATATAGTACTTTTACTATATAGATATGTAGTACATTCACCGAGTTTTTAAAATCATTGTTTTATATGTTTACATTTTCAGGTTTTGAAGCTGCCACTGCCATGTCTAAGATGTTTAGTGAATAGTAGTATTGTCGCGTCAGTTTGTTTTGTACACAGTACTAGTTGTAATTAAGTTAAATGGTATGGGAGTTTAGTTTAAATTATGTCTCCTTAAAACGATTGTATTTTTAGTATTCCGCATTTTAACCTTGAAGTTGTTTTAATGTGTATTACCAAATAAATAAATAAATAATAAGTGTGGTTTGTGAACTATTGAGTTAATTATATCCTAATGGGGTAACGGGGGACAACTTGGTATCAGAGCTTTAGTTTTTTATATTCTGGGGGTTAGAGAGTCTAGATGTGGCCGTGGCAGAAATAGTGTGGTGTGGGTCATTTATATTAACTTGTGAGAAATACTAACCATTATGTTAGAAATAAATGTTGTATTCTTGTTTCTATAATTGTGGTTTATGAGAGATAGTAAGATATTAAAGGAGCAAATGTTCATGAGAGGGTGGATGAGGAGTCTTCAAATACAGTAAACTAAAAAAATCTAAATTATGTAGAGGGGTATCCTGAATAACTTACAGAGATGCAGAAAATGGCTCGTGCCATGACTTTAATGGCAGAACAACAAAACATGTTTATGATGCAAATAGCAGAACAACAAGCCAAGTAATTGGAGGAGCAGACTTTGGCAAGAAGAGAAAGGGGAATACAACGAGAGGAGAAGAATACTCTGTACGAGAAGTTTATCAAATTGAACCCCCAGCATTCTCAGGTTTGGTAGATCCTTTAGAAGTTGAGGCTTGGGTCAGAGACACAGAAACTATCTTCGGGGTGATGAATGCACCTGGTGCGCAGAAGGTAATTTTGGCTACTTTCATGTTAAAGGGCGAAGCTAAATATTGGTGGGAGTCTTCCAAACATTTATTGCTTACTCCGGAGGGAGGTGAGGTAATTACTTGGGATTCCTTTATTAAAGTCTTATATGAAAAGTATTTTCCTCGCATGTATCGGAAGCAAAAAGAGAGATGTAATACCCCGTATTTTTATGCTATAATTAATTTGGGGATTTATTTAAATAAAAATCCGGAAATTAATTATGTTATAATTATTAACGTGACGTGAGTTAGTAATAATACGAAATTGTTGAATATTACTTAAGAGCATAGTAATATATGGTAAATGTCACGAGTGAATGAAAATGACAATTTTGGTAATTTTAGTCGGGACGCGCCCGTGTCGCGTCGGGACTAATTATTGAGAAATAAAAGTAAATATTTTATGAGTTGTTCGTATGGTCGTTTTGAGTGCGCCAACGCGTCCGGAAGGGTCGAGATAGTCAGAAAAGTGTACCCGGGGGTTTAGTTTGGGTCTCGGGATGTTTTTAGGCTTAATTAGTGACCCGGGAGGGCGTTTTGGTCATTTTACAAATTAGGGTAATTAAACCCACGAATTTCAGCCATCCTTAGCAGCCATTTAAGTCATCCTTTTAGGGTTAGATCATTCAGAACCCTAAGACGGCTAGTGGAGAAGAGAGGAGAGACCTTGCTAGGTGATTCAAGGCCAAAAACACCACCTTTTGCACCACCGTCACCACCAACGCGTAGATCGCGAGGAGGAGAACGCAGCCATACCAATATCAGCAGGAAACCAAACCTCTGAAATCCCAGGCAAGTGTTTAACTTGCGTATTTTCGTTGGTGCAATAATCATGTTAGTGTAGGAATGATTAAGATTATAATCCATGGAGGAAAACCCAATTTGATAGGGATTTGCATGTAGAAATCATATGAACCTTATTCTGGAAATTAATATGTGAAGTAGATGTTTAACCCACGAAATTATGATGATTTGTTAGAAGGAATTTCTGGAGAAAACTGATTAGAACAAAGGTTAAGAAAACTGTAGGGTTCTTGATGATTAGATGAAATATTAGGTTGTTTAATCATGTTTATTGATGTATATACGCATGCTGATCGTTAAAGAAACCTGGAATTATGTTAGGATGTAAGCAGTACACTTTTTGGGTCAATTAGAGTTGGAAAATATGAGTTTTGATGAAGAAACCTAAGCAACCCCGTCACTGCAGTTTCTGCAGAATTTTCGCAGACCTGTTCGATCGATCGATCGACCCTAGAGCGTCGATCGATCGAAGGATCGATCGGTCGACCCCCAGACATCGATCGATCGACCCTCCCTGGCAGCCTATTATTCCCCTTGTTTAATTAGTTGAATTAATTTATCGTGGAATAAACCTTGGGCATTCTAAATAAAATGATTTGGGAGATATTGAGGACCAGTAGGGTATATGGACATATGTTAGAACCTTTAATCTTTAACGAAGAGGGTAATTATGGGATAATTACTTTAGGTTGTTAGATTTATGAAACTTAAGGGTGAGGTGCGTAAGAGAGTTACGTTGGAATCAAATGAAGTTATTTACTAAATTTTAGAATTGTAAAGTTATAACCCATGAGTATTAGGTAATGATTGAGAAAACCCTTCGAATTAAGGTTAGAGGCGAAACCTTATACGTTATACTAATAAGGTGAAATTTAGGACAAAGGTTGTAATTATGGGTAATGAGAGTGACCTATATTAATATGATGAAATCGGTATATTTATATGAATGTGTGTACATATATTATATACATGTGAAAAACGTACCCGCGCTACTTGCTATCCCTGAGGTTACCGCGCTGGGACGATCGTATCCTGTGTTGCTTTATGGGGATATTGAATCCTACCCTAGAAGATAGAGATCCTAGGTACGGACTATTAAATTGATAGTCGGACGGTCCTAAGAGACGTGTGGGTATGTACTGACCTCTTGGACTTGGAATCTATGCTTCGCCTCAACGTTGTTTTGTATATGTTAATACAGTTCGAGAGTGATTCCGAACTTGTATTTCCTTTTATGTGAGCGATACGGGGATTGGATAGCAGAGTATTCCCGCACCATAGTTTAGTTGGGGTGCCATTATATATATATATTTTATGCGAGTAGTTAATATATATATGAGGTTATACACTTCGAACTGCCTACTGTGATTTGATAAGTAGAACGTGGTTGTTGACTCAAATTATTAAATACTTGTTTTGTGAAAATATGAAAAGGTACGGGGAAATCTTATAATTTAATGAAGCTAAAACGAGAGGAATACTACAAATTGAAAGTAACCTTTTTATAACATTGTTATCGTTCAGTTTTTGAACATTTGAGTAAGTTAAGAGAAACGAACCATTGGGAAGGCTAGTACGATAGGAGTGCACATTAGAAGAGAGGTGAGTATTTCTCAAGAGAGAAACGAACTAATATGAAGTTGCATTGGCCTGTATCAATTTAAATACTTGCTTAACGTATTCTAAAATCAAACACACTTTCGGGCCCTGACCCGTTTCCTTTTCTCTCTCTCTCTTGTATATATATGTATATTTTTCAGGTGCCCAGCCACAGGGGCGTCTTGCTTAGGACTCTTTGAGAAGAACGAGCTGCAGCTTAGGTGGGAGTTGCAGGTCCCTTGAGTAGACGGCTTCTGTCATTGACTCCACTCCTATTACTCTCATTTATGGGGCACGTGTCGCCCTTTTTATCATTTCATTTATTGTTGGGGATTTTTTTGTTTCAGTTATTCCAGTATTGTTTATGGGATTTGTTTCAGGATGGTTTATGATTTTAGCTTTATATTATTGACATTCGTTTGGTGAATGTATGGTTTTATTTAGATTTCGTGGTGTGATTCTATAATGTAGAAATGTTGTTTTGGTATTAATAAAATCTTTTCTTTAATAAAATTTGGAAGTTTGTATGAAAAATGTTTTTGACACTTAGCTTAATTATTTAGGGTGTTAAATTGGAAAAAAAAATATTTTTATCGACAGTGATGCTGAGAATGAACCAGCTGTTTACCTTGATTTAATTTAATAGAGGAGTGATCGCCCGGTATTTAATTAGGCGGGGTGTCACAAGAGAGAATTTTTATCATTGACTCAGGGGAATATGTCGGTCAGGGAGTATGAAACTAAATTCACATCTTTGTCTCGATTTTCATTACATTTCTTACGTGATGAGGAGGACAAATGCACCAGATTTCAGGATGGGATGAATTTGGTTATCAAGTCTAGACTCACTGCAGTTGAGATGGTAGATTATTCTTCCTTATTTAACAAGGCTATGATGGTTGAAGGAGATGTAAATGATGCAATAAAGAATAGGGAACAAAGGTGGAAGAGGAGTAGATTTGATCCATTTCATCAAAAGGAAGGCAATATAGAATACTCAAAACAAGGGAGCCAAAGATTTCTGCACGGTAGAGTGACGGGAAATTATGTTCAGAATAGGAGACCAAGCAGTTTTAGGGGTGCATGATTGATGGGCCAATAGAATAGACAACATGAGAATGACAATGAGTAGTTTAAGTCGGTTACATGTTATTTTTGCAAAGCTGAGGGTCATATCAGTCCAGATTGTCCCAAGTTAAAGGGGGTAGAGTGTTATAATTGTCACCAAATTGGTCATACCAAAAAGAATTATCCTATGCTACTGGGAGGGATTCAATCAGCTACCACAAGTCGAGGTTCATCACCTGGAGGTATAGTGAGAGGAGGAAGTAGAGGACAGGCTAGTGGTTCCAAGGCTCCGAGAAAAATATTTTCTATGGCTTTACAGGATGCTCAGGCTATTCCAGAGGTTGTGACAGGTACATTTTCAATCATGAACAAACCTGCTTACATGCTTATTGATCTAGGTTCTACTCATTCATTTGTAGCACTATCATTTACCATGCATTTGGGTAGACCATGTTCTTATCTAGATTGTGGTTTATATATTTCTACACCTGTGGGCGATGTGATGTTAGTGGAGCGTGTGTATAAAGATTGTGTATTATATGTGGGAAGAGGGAGTTGACCATTCATTTAATTCCACTAGATATTCGAGATTTTGATGTTATCTTGGGTATGGACTGGTTATCTTCTTACCATGCATCGATTGACTATTTTCGCAAGGAGGTTACATTTAATATGCTGGGGGAGGAAGAATTCAAATTTATTGGGGAAAGAATTGTGGTTCCAAACTGTCTTATTTCTGCCCTTCGGGCAAGGAAATTTTTAAATAAGGGTTGCCAAGGCTTTTTAGCATATATTGTGGATACAAATAGGGAATTGAAAAAATTAGAAGATATCCTAGTAGCTAAGGACTTTCCAGATGTGTTCCCAGATGAATTACCAGGATTGCCACCTAACAGAGAGGTAGAGTTTACTATCGATTTAGTGCCTGGTATAGCTCCAGTTTCTATTTCTCCATAAAGAAAGGCACCTGTGGAACTAAAGGAGTTAAAGGTTCAACTGCAAGATTTGCCAGATAGAGGTTTTATTCGACCCAGTGTATCACCATGGGGTGCTCCGGTATTATTTGTGAAAAAGAAAGACGACACCAAGAGACATTGCATTGACTATCGATAGTTGAACAAGGTAAGTATTTGAAATAAATATCCATTGCCTCGTATTGATGATTTATTTGATCAATTATAGGGTGCTAAAATGTTTTCAAAAATTGATTTGAGATCGGGTTATCATCAATTAAGGGTGAGAGATTCTGACATTTCTTAGACAACTTTTCGTTCTCGCTATGGTCATTATGAATTTTTGGTAATGCCATTTGGTTTAACAAATGCTCATGCAGTATTTATGGATTTAATGAATAGGGTATTTCATCCTTTCATAGATTCATTTGTGATTGTCTTTATCGATGATGTTTTGATATACTCACCTAGCTAAGAAGAACTTGAGAAGCATCTAAGAGTTGTGTTGCAAGTTTTGCGAGATAGGCAATTATTTGCTAAGTTTAGCAAATGTGAGTTTTGGTTAAATCAGGTAGTGTTTCTGGGGCATGTTGTTTCAGGAGATGGAATTTATGTTGACCCTAAGAAGGTAGAGGCAATTGTGCAATGGGAGAGACCAAGGAATGTAATGGAGATAAGGAGTTTCCTAGGATTGGCTGGATATTATAAAAGATTCATTAAGGGGTTTTCATCTATAGCCTTGTCGTTGACTAAATTGACCCGAAAGGAAGTGAAATTTGTGTGGGGTGATGAATGTCAGCACAGCTTTGAAAAGTTGAAAAATAGGCTAGTATCAGATCCAGTTCTCACTGTTCCATCCAGTGGAGAAGGTTTTATGATTTATACTGATGCTTCACATCAGGGTCTGGGTTGTGTTTTCATGCAACATGGAAAGTTAATTTCTTATGCATCCAGACAGTTAAAGACACGTGAACGTAATTCTCCTACGCATAATTTAGATCTTGCGGCTATTATTTTTGCCTTGAAATTATGGAGACATCATTTGTATGGAGAGACGTGTGAAATTTTCACTGACCATCAAAGTTTAAAGTATTTATTTACACAGAGATAATTGAATTTGAGACAAAGACGTTGGATGGAGTTAACTAAGATTATGATTGTACCATTCACCATCATCCCGGGAGGTCCAATGTTGTTGCAGATGCTCTGAGTCAAAAGTCATTAGGGAGGTTATCTTGTATTCAATGTGCACGGGTTGGCAATATTATGTAATTAAGACTGATGGGAGTCGAGTTGAACTTATCTAAAATGGGGGCGTTATTTGCACACGTTATAGTGAGACCTTTACTGGCATAACGCATACAAAATTTGCAAGTCAGTGATCCATTCCTTGAAAAGAAGAAACGGGAAATCCTTGATGGTAAAGAGAGTGACTTTAAAATTAAGAAGGATGAATCGTTGTGTTAAAAAAACAGAATTTGTGTACCAAATGATCCATCCTTAAAGAAGGATATATTAGAAGAGGCACATAGTTCTATTTAATCTATGCATCCGAGAGGTACCAAAATGTACAGAGATTTGAAAGAGTATTACTGGTTGAACAATATGAAACGTGAGATTGCCGAATTTGTAGCTAAATGTTTAGTATGTCAACAAGTGAAAGCGGAGCATCAGAAGTCGGCAGGATTATTACAGTCATTGCCTATTCCGGAATGGAAGCGAGAGCATATAACGATGGATTTTGTTGTAGGATTGCCAAGATCACCAAAGGGGCATGATTCTATTTGGGTGATTGTAGATAGATTAACAAATTCAGCTCATTTTCTTCCAGTTAAGACGAACTACGCTGTTGACAAATATGCACGTATGTATGTTGATGAGATTATCCGTTTACATGGAGCACCAGTGTCAATAGTATCAGATAGAGATCCAACTTTCACTTCTAAGTTTTGGCCTCGTTTACAGAATTCCCTGGGCACAAGTTTGAAGTTCAGTACTGCATTTCATCCACAAACCGATGGGCAATCAGAAAGAACAATTCAAATATTAGAAGACATGTTGCGAGCCTGTGTATTTGACTTCAAAGGTAGTTGGGATGATCATTTGCCATTGATGGAATTTGCGTATAATAATAGTTATCAGTCCACCATTGGTATGGATCCTTATGAAACTTTATATGGGAGAAGATGTAAAACGCCATTATGTTGGGATGAAGTGGGTGAAAGGAAAGTTTTGGGTCCTGAATTAATAGATATGACAACTGAAAAGATCAAAATGATTTGGGAACGGATAAAGATAGCGCAAAGCAGGAAGAAATTTTATGCTGGTAAGAGGAAGTATCCATTGGAATTTTAGAAGGGGGATTTTGTATTCCTACATATTTCACCGTGGAAAGGCATTATGAGATTTGGAAAGAAGGGGAAACTAAGTCCAAGATACATTGAACCATATGAAGTGTTGGAAAGAATTGGGACCCTGGAATATACATTAGAATTACCTCCAGAGTTATCTTGTTTGCATGATGTGTTCCACGTATCGATGCTTCGTAAGTATTTGGCAAATCCATCTCATCAACTGAAAACCCAACCTATTGAACTGAAAGAAGACTTGTCGTACATCGAGGAACCAGTGGAAATTCTTGATCGTTATGAGCAAGTATTGAGGAATAAATTTATTCCCTTAGTTAAAGTTATGTGGATGAGCCAAGGAATTAAATAAGCAACTTGGTAAATGGAGGATAGCATGAAGAAACAGTATCCCCATTTGTTTGGTAAGGGACATTCGTATTAAATTTCGGGGACGAAATTTTCTAGGGGGGAGGTAGTGACAACCCGTATATAATTATGATAAATTATATTTAAATCATACTTATTCTATGTGATATGAATAATGTGTTATTAGTATATCTAATGTTAAGTGATTGTGGTTCGTATAATTTCACTTTCATAAATCATGAAATGTCGAATTATTTACAAACACAAAATTTGGTTATTTTCGATAGAAATGTTCTTGTTTAAGACTAGTTTTGACACTTGTAACATTATAATTGACTTGAGGTGAAAACTACATAGTTGTATAAATGTGAGTTAGGGCTGTAACACAACTAATGGTGTATCAAACGTATGTTCGAGTAAGAAGTTAGGCCAAAATTACGAACATAGGGCAAATCTGTCAATTCCCTTAACTAGTAAATTGTCTTTTATTAAACGAAATGTTTTAATATAATTGGATGGATTGGGAGGCAGACTTGGCTGACTTAAACCTCTCCCTTAACCTTATTTATTCAGCAAATAAGTCCCTAGGTTCAGTTTGAGGTGATATTAGCTTGAGGAAAGAGAGGTAGAAGTTAAGGAAGAAAGGGTTACAAGGAAAATCTAGGAAAACAATCCTAAGAAAATCCTTAAGGTGTTTCCAAGGTAAAATTATTTGTTAATATTGTTTTAATATTGTATTATACTTATTTCAAAGTATATAAATCATGAAGTATTGATTAAAATTCCATCCTCCTTTGTCATAATATGTATTGGTTCATATGTGAGATAATTGGTGTTATAGGTCATATCTCTTTATGTGCTTAATGGAATTCAGAAATTCCAATTGGATATGAAAATAGACTCATATATTCATATCATATCCTAAAATTAGAATTTAAATCCTTATGGTTAGGCCTTAGCGATGGTTTCAAGTTCGTATATAGTTTTTGTTTGTAAATTTCATTTCGGTATGCCCTGAGTTTGGTCAAGCTTTTAAGATAGCAAATGAAGTCCAAATATTATGAAATTTTAATTATGTACTATTCAGTATGTTTTCTGAGATTGTGTTGAAAATCATGGAAAGTTATACTGTAAAAAAATTATGACAATTCTTGGAATTTGAAGGAATAATAGAGGACCTTGTCGGGCAGATTTCTTATGTTATAAAGAAATGGTCATAACTTGCTCTAGGAGGCTTGAAAAATTACACCATCACTTGTACTGGAAATAATATTCATATATGTTTTCATATTGATAAGGTTGGACACCTGTATTATACAATTTAGGAATATGGGATGGTTATGTATGGAGGACAATAAATTGAGGCCATACTGGATACCCCATGAAAGAATGTTTTTATCTTCTCTTCCCAATGGTATTTTGAGTACATGTTTCATGTGTATATATATTCAGATGTATAATTTTATTTTTACTTGATTTTAGTTATAAATACCTTACAAGGTAGTTTCTAGGGTTGAATGTTCATGACCTTATCAACATATATACCATCGTTTCGTCTTTACATATGTTTCATGGAATATGACATGAGTAGAATCATATTGTGGTTGTGTACTCATTTAAAGTTACATAATTATATTAAGATAATACTTATGATTAGTTTCAGTACTGATTTAGTTGGATTAACAGGTATAAGGTCAAATCAACCAAGTTCAGCTCCACCCGAGGGAAACGTGAATACATAGTTGATAACACAAGGTGAGTGTACTTACAGAGTTGATTTTGGATATGATGTATATGTATTATATGTTGAGATGATATGGCTTATTTAAAAGTCAAGAGATGTTGAGATGTTATGGCTTATTAAAAGCCAAGAGATGTTGATATATTATGGCTTTATAAAATTCAGGATATGTTGAGTTGCTATGCAATTCAGGAGATGTTAGGTTATTAAAACCTATGGATATGATTATTGCCTACGGGCAGGAGATGTGGGGTTTATTAACTCCGGATATGTATATGGACAAATTTTTCCCATAGATGGATATATTAATATGTTGAGATGTTAATATAGTACTTTTACTATATAGATATGTAGTACGTTGACCGAGTTTTTAAAATCATGGTTTTATATGTTTACATTTTAAGGTTTTGAAGTTGCCACTGCCAAGTCTAGGATGTTGAGTGAATAGTAGTATTGTCGCGTCAGTTTGTTTTGTACACTGTACTAGTTGTAATTAAGTTAAATGGTATGGGAGTTTAGTTTAAATTATGTCTCCTTAAAACGATTGTATTTTTAGTATTCCGCATTTTAACCTTGAAGTTGTTTTAATGTGTATTACCAAATAAATAAATAAATAATAAGTGTGGTTTTTGAACTATTGAGTTAATTATATCCTAATGGGGTAAGGAGGTGACAATCTCGACCCTTCCGGATACGTTGGTGCACTCAAAATGATCATACGGATGACATAAAAATAAAATATTTTTAAATCCATTAAATTGGGTTCTGAAACTACTGACACGCGCGTCCCAACTAAATTACTGAAACTGCCATATCTTTAACTTACGACAATTTTAATAAATTCAATAATAACATATTACCATAATCACTCAGCAATATTCAACATTATCATCATAGTTAAATACTAACTCTTGTCTCGCTAGTTATTTAAATCCGAATTAATTTCCAATTAATTATCCCAAATTAATTTAATTAATCCCATAATTAAAAGCAATTAAAAGAAATTTCATTTAATTAATCTCATAATTAAAAGCCATAAAATTACGGGGTATTTCAGACTCGGGATAAAAGGGCTAATCCTTTGCGTGATAGACACCAATTAATCGGATTTTATGTACATATATATTTGTATAGAGACGGTATATATGCGAATAAGAATAATATTCGCGTGTATGATATTTATGTGAAACATACCCATCCTAGACGATATACTCTCAGGGAGGTTGCACGTTTTGGGAGGTCACTTTAGCAAATCACAACAGGGGTAGTATTGTTCCCCGGGTCATAGGTGTTGTGCATGCACATATGATGTAGGGTTAAAGTTTGCTGTAATAATGTCGTATGGTTTTGACCATGAACTAAAGGAGATAATCTCTTTCAATTTTTGTTTGTGATTTTCGGGTTTGGTAGTGAGATTCTGACCCAGTTGCCCAGGGTGTGGAGGACATGCCTAAGCACGATAGCATGCTAGTGAGTTTGCATCCCGAATGTGAAGGAAATTTGTGAATGGAATTGCATATATAATTAATGATATATATGTGTACTTGTTGTATATATATATATATATAAATGTGTTGGGGGTGAAGCAAATTATATACGGACTTAAGAAGTTTGTGTGAAAAATGATTGGATAACTATTTAAAGTTATTGTAAACGAATTAGGTGATTTTAATTTTGTGAATATTGAATCAACAATTAGGGAAAGTTATTTCAAATGAACCGATTTAGTTATAATTGAGAATTGTAATGGTTAATCGTATATGAAAGGTAATTGTATAAAATATGCATAACACGGGGTAGTGTGTGGACCTATGGTTATACGGAGACTAGTTGGACAGGGTAGAATAACTTGGAGAGTTAAGAGAATACATTAGCTGTGCACTATGGTGAAGAGGTGAGGGGTATCTCATTTGAGTGCGACACCAACTTAAATATGGATGGTTTTACTGCATATTTATTATTGCATTTTAATAACGTGCTAAATGTGTTTTAAAAGGTTTTGGGATCCGACCCTTATCAAATTTATTTTCAAAACTACTAGGTGTCCATCCACAGGGACGCTAAGGATGATCATTCTTTCCAGGGACACGTAGATGTTGAGGATGTGGAGACTTGTAGGATTTCCGAGTAAACGATTATCTATTTGTCTCTACTTCACACTTTACATCGTGTTTCATTTAGAGACTTTATCTATTTGTGTATGGGATTATATTGGTTTTGTAAGTGTGTTGTATTTTAATGAAAGATATAAAATTTCACCAGATTATTTAATTAATAGGTAATTATAAATTTAAAATGTTTTCAATAGTAATGCTAAGAATGAACCAGATGATATTTTATTTTATTTTAGTAGAGGACTGCTCACACGATATTTAAAAAGGCGGTGTGTTACAGTTTTGAACTGATTCATGGGATACATGTTACGGTCTTATAATGTAGAATAAAGATAGGGAGGAAATAAATTCAATCTCAAAATATGATTCATCATCGCTTGAAGATTGAATTCTAAAGGAAAAGGATTCATTTTCAACCAAATTTTCTTACAATGTTGTTTGAAGTGAAACACGGATCTGAACTTCCTTTTTGTTTTCCAAATAATAAATCATTTTGTTGCAAATGAATACTGCATTCATTTCTTCCTTACTTTCATTCCATATTATTCCATGGTCAAATAGACGAATGGTTTGTTCCAAAGTAGACATTGTTTCCTTATTTGGTTCAAGACATTTTTTAACTTCAAAAGTATTGGAGGAACAATCATCATTTTATTCGAATACTACATCCAACTCTTGTTCCTAAGTATGACAAGGTTCCACACACGACACGGTTCCATTTAAACTTTCGATTCCCCACAATATGACAAGGTTCCACACATGACACGACATAAATCTCCCAAGTTTTCCCGTTTAAATTCTTGGTCACTGACACATTATGTCGCCACAAATTTTAATTCCCGTTTTTATCTTAGGAATTAATTATCATTCTCCATTCAAAAATTCACAAAATTACCCCACCCTTTTTAATCAATGTGAGATCCTCAAAATATCCTTTAGTCCCATACCTAAGGGTCCCCAAAGTACATATACGTCCTATCCTATGTATAAGATGAATTTCCAATATAAAATAAATCCTAGTCTCATGCCTAGGCTAATGCGATAATAAATAAAACATAAAAAATCCGCCCACCACCGGAATATAAAATCCCCATGGATTTACACTAACTAGTCTCATACCTAGCAAGTATAAATTATAACCACGGCCTACCCACTAGTCCCATATCTAGTAAGCATCCTATAAACAAGGTGAGCAATATACTACACAAAAACCCCTTGTCCACGCGATGGAGAAGTGAATAATAATAATCCACACAATAACACAAATCACAACACAACATGACCATATAATAACAAAGGTCCCAATTTAGTTTAATTCAATTCATAATATCGTCTTTGATTCCAAAAGTGTTAAACTAATTAACATGCAATAATTTCAGTATGACATAAGTGTTTTCTTTTATAATTTCGCAACTTATTATAAGTGTGAGTGCATCCCAAAAACTATATAAGTAAACCCACATAAAATTCTACATGAGAGCATATTAAATCATATTAAAAAGTATTATCAAAACATCCCCAAAAAGTTAGTTTCCACTTTCTCTAATTAAGTTGCTAATTGATTTTAATCAAAAATAGGTGATTAAGGGTTTAGGCGACACTTGAAATGCATAATACTAAAGGAAAGGAATAGAGTATTCATTCATGAAATTAGTTTGAAAAAAATCTAAGTAGACGGTTGGATTCCTCTTGAGAAAACACCAATTGAATCTTCAATTCTCGAGTTAAAACTTGTTAAAAGTTAGGGCTAGGGGTTGAAGATGAAAGGAAATATGTTTGGAGAACCATACTGAAGAAAGGTTTGAGAGAAAAGTGTTTTTAAATGTCCCAGCCCGAATCAGTTTGGTATTTAAAGGGTTTAAGAGTTAGAATACAATTAGGACTCTAATTAAGCCGCAGCCTTAGCTGTTGTTCGAACAACTGACAGTTGTCTTTCGAATGAGATGCTACATCATTCGAACGACTACACTTAAAAAATATATATTTTAAAACTCCACAAAAACGTACCTGCTTGTTAAAACATACTAAAAAATCATTCTAACATTTTATTATAACTCCAATATAATTCCGGTTGAGAATTTACTACTCAAATATAAAAACCATCAATAGTGAGTATATAGCATAAAGCATCTAAGATTCCACAATAATGATTACAATAAAGTTTCTCTCAAATATAAAATTCCAAATAAAAATTCCACCACTAATAATTACATCATAATACATCTTCCAATCCAAGCTTTAAAATAAATCTCCAAAATAGTCCATAGCCTCCAAAACCACACTAACCTACAACTAAAAGAAAATACGGGGAAGTACTCAATATGATAGGAATCGATGCTAAAAAATAATTAGCGCGATGAATAAATTGCAACAATATGAATCCGCGTATACAAATTAAATGCAATACTCAAGCATTATATCAATATTAATTTCTCAAAAACACATCAATGAGTTACCAGGCCTCACCTCACCGCGCCTATGTATTCTCAAGCATATCCGGATTTTGGACTATTAGCGGGTGCCCATTCTCCGTGCCATATTAAAATCTCATGACGGGACGCTCAAAGTTACAATATACTATATCACAATGAATCAAATTAGCTTCCAACAATTTTCAAATTTCAAATGAATATCATAGTCTAATATGAGTGCAATCTGCACAAAATTCAAAATGGAATACTCTCGAGAGAATTTAGGAGCATATTATGTAAGTTTCGTACCTCAAAATCATCACATTAATCGACATATAAATTCAGCCTCTAACTCTAATCGCACCATCGTGTTCCTCTCGCAAAAAAAATCCATCCATGTTCTACCCCCAACACGATATAACCCCAAATGCTTCCAAATATAAGGTTGAACAATGAATGAAATATGGGCTACGTTTCCATATGAGGGGAAATATGTTTAGAGAAGCCTACTGGAGAAAAGTTTGAGAGAAAAGTGATTTAAGAGTCCTAACCCCATTTCAGTTTCGGATTTAAAAGGTTTAAGAGTTAGAATAATATTGGGACTCTAATAAAAATCCATTGCCTCACTGTCACTCGAACAACTGACACATGTCGTTCAAACGACATGTTACGTTGTTCGAACGATATACGCTGTTCTTTGAACCACACCAAACATCCAAATAAAAACTATTTAAACCGTTGATTTAATCCCAGTTGAAAAATCACTACTCCAATATAGAAACAACATGTTTAATTATTAAAACCTTAAAATCCAAAATTTTATTTTCCTCGATTTTTTCCCAAATTAATTTAAAAAACATTTAAAAATTCGAGTTGTGTCAGTAACAACCCGGATTTTTAAATGAGTATTTATAAATTAATTTTTGGAAATTCTCAAAAAATAATTTTTTTTAATTAATTATTTTTGATAATTAATTATGTTGAGTTTTATTTTTGATAAAAGGGATTTCGATTGAAAATTAATTTGGATTTAAAATGGAGTTCTAAAGAGTGTTTTAGTTTTAAACCCTTTATTTTCTCACGCTGGGGGAGTCGGTATACCTGCTCGATTGATAGATCGATCCAGGGAGTCGATCGACCGACGCGCCCATGTTTGAGGTGGTTCGGCATACGTATGGGTTTTGAAGAGTTTTAGTTTTTACAAATTCGTCTTTTTCTCTTATATAAATATAGGTCGTGCATGGACCTTTAAACCAACTTTTTAGTAACACAAAAATCTAGAAGACCTTTTTAATTTCCTCTCACTCTTTATACAAACCTTAGCCCCTATTTTATTCAATGTTCAGCCTTATATTTGGAGGCCTATTTTAGGTTATTTCGTGAGGGAGCTTGAATGTGATTTGATTATTTTCGTGAGATGAACGTGATGGTGCGATCAAATTTTGATGTTGAAATTTATGTCACTATTCATGTGATGATTTTGAGGTACGAGACTTACATAATATGCTCCTAAATTCTCTCAAGAGTATTTCGTTTGTTTTTTTGTGTCGATTGCACTCTTGTTGAATTGTTATATTCATTGAAATCCTGAAAAATTATCGGAATCTAAAATATTCATTCATTGAAATATATTATATTGTTTATTTGAGCATTGTGTCATGAGATTTTAATATGGCACGGAGAATGGACACCCGCCAATAGTCCAAAAACTGATATATGGCTTTGAGATGCCTAGGGGAGGTGAGGTGAGGCCTGGTGAGCGAAATACGTGTTGTTGAGAAATTAATATTGATATAATGCTTGAGTATTGAATTATATTTTCATATGTAGATTCGTATTGTTGCGATTTATTAATCGTCCTATTTATTTTTGAGCATTTATTCCAGTCATATTGAGTACTTCCCCGCATTTTATTTTAATGGCATGTTAGTGTGGATTGGGACGCTAAGGATTATTATGAGGATTTTCGAACTTGGATTTGGAAGTTGTATTTTGATGTATAAAATTAGTGGTGTAATTTTATTTAGAGAATTGTTTCTTTTGAGAGAAGCATTATTGTAATCGTTATCATGGAATTATGGACTTGTTGTATATAAATTGTGGGAATATAGATGCTCTATAATTTTTGGATGGTTTAGTTTAGTTTTAATCGTATTAGAACGTCGCATGTCTTTTCGGGCGCGTGATGTGTTACAACTGTATTTTCATGGAGCCTCAAATTCCAAGGGGTTAAGAGTGGGTATTGTTCTCATTAACCCCGAAGTCACCATAATTAAGAAAGGAATTAGGCTGGGATTTATAGACTCTATCAAGAAAGATGAGTATGAAGCACTGATCATCGATTTTTGAAAATCCAAACTACTAGGAGAAAAATGCCTCAATGTATTCAGTGATTCCTAACTGGTCTCCAAGCAAGAAAGTGGAGACTTTAACACTAAAGACGATCGAATGACCACATACCCAAATGTAGTAAGAAGACTCATAGGATAATTTGAGCAGGTGGAAATTCAATAGTTCCCGTGAGGACATAATAGTTACGTTGATACTTTAGCAGTACTACGCTCGATAATTAACTTTAACCTATAAAGGAGAATCCAAATAGAGTTCCTTGCACAGCCCAGTATCAATTATATAGTCGTATCTGAGCATGTCCTCTTCACAGATAAAGACCTAAATTAGATGGAACCCACCATCAATTATTTATAGAGCGACATACTACCATACTATAAGAGGTCATCCCATCAAATAAAAGTCCAAGGCTTTGCGTTTCTATATTAATCTTGAAGGGGAACTTTATAAGAAGTCATTCACCTGACCCTAACTCCAGTGGATTCACCCACAAGAAGTCGAGCAAGTACTTAGTGAACTTCATGAAGGCATATGTGTGAGTAATGTATGTGGAAGATCTCTAGTCTTTCGAGAAATCAAGGAGGGATATTAGTGGCCTCACATGAAAAATGATGATGGCGCATGTGTTTGTAATTGTGAAAAGTTACAAAAGCACTCACTTATGTTTTACCAGCCCTCCAGCGACCTGAATTCACTTACTAGTCTGTGGCCTTTCATTAAATGGGGATTAGAGACCGTAGGACCATTACCTACAACATCTGGAAATTGCAGGTATATATTAATCTCCACTGAATACTTCACCAAATGGTTGGAGGCGCAACCATTGGCAAACATTCGAGACTCTGACATGACCAGGTTCATATGGAGGAATATCATAATTCGCTTTGGGATACCAAGGACCATCATCACCGACAATGATACATAATTTGAAAGTGGTTTCTTTGAAACTTTTTGTGATGAACATAACATCAAGAACCACTTTAGTTCTATGGCATATCCCCAAAGTAATGAGACAACGGAAGCTTCCAACAAAACCATGATTGATGGAATGAAAAAAGATTGGAAAAATCTAAGGGCACTTGGGTGGTTGAGCTCCCTTATGTTCTATAGGACTATCTCACAACGCCGAGGATACCAACTTGAAAAACACCATTTTACTTTGCTTATGGCATGAAGGTTGTAATCCCCCTGAAAGCAGGCCTCTGCACTATCAGAACCACTCTGGTTGACCAATGCCTTAATGATGAAGCACTATGCACTGAAATTGACCTAGCAGATGAACAATGAGAGATATCCTTAATCAAGTTGGCCTCCTACCAATAACAACTAGCCAAGTAGTACGACAAAACGATCAATCCGAAGAAGTTTTCAATAGGGGACTATCTTCTGCAAAAAGTCTTTGGTAGTGCTTCAAAACCATCATACAACAAACTAGGACAAATTAGGAAGGACTACTTAGAGTAATAAGAGATGATCTTGATGGGGCATATCATCTGGAAATGCTGGAGAACAAGGAGATACCAAGATCATGGAATGCAGCCAATCTCAAGAAGTTCTACTTTTAGAGAATTTCTACTTTGAGATCTTCTTTTTCATCTTTTAAGTTTGAAGAATTTTTAGTTTTTGTTTCTTGATAAGACAATTTGCAATGAATAAAGGTCAGATTGGTCCGTCTATTCTCAAATTTTACATTAGCTACTTAACTTATCTTGATAATATCTCATTAATTTGCACTTTTCTAATGATAACTCCTTTGTGCATAGCTAAAATGTTTAACGAACAACATTATCAAGTTAAATACAAACACTTTAAATTACACTCAGGCCCTTGTTGCCAACACTAGAGGCCTCATGAGTTACCCCGACAACAACAAAAGCCCTCTAGGGGATACTTAAGCAATAAAGCCAACTCTGGTTTGTTGCTAATTTCTATTCGTCAAAAAATCTTGTTCATGCAGATTCCCCACTAGCCAGGTACATTCTCACCATCATTTCATTTAGGCCTAAGGAAGTCTTACGACACGACCTAAAAGTTAAAGTGAATGGAATGATACTGCTCATATATATTGGATGGGTAGAATGTTCAAACATATAAAAGGAAGAATGCTAATACTTAAGCATCATTTAGTCGATTGAAAAAATCCCAAAATGATTCAAACTAAGTACGAGCCTACCTAAAGCCTATAATCTCTCAATCAATATCATTTTGGTTAATAAAAGTACTAAGTAACCTTTGAGAAAACAAAATCAAAACATGTTTAGTCAGCATACGCTGAAAACAAAAGAAAATTCTTTATTAGAATACAAGGTTACAATCACAGACCAAAAAATACACAAAGGCTTAAGAAGGGTCAGGGCGGAAAGAAAGATAATCTTCTACAATTGCCCTCCGACCATCATCTAGCTTTAGGGAAAATTCTTTGACATCTTCACCAAGATCTTGATCCAAGAGTTAGAGGGATAGCATCAGCTGGGATCCATTCATCATCTTTCGAGTAAAGGGTTATGGATATAGGCAAGAAATTCAATCAGGTACTTATAAGAAATCTTAGATTATTTTGGAATTCTCGCATCCTTAAGAGCACTTAGCCATCCTCAAGAAAACGCAATTCTTTCAACCTCCATAAGTTTACAGGGGCATCTGCCCAACTATCATTATAACCTTTCCCTGAACCCATCTTGAATGAGTATCTCATCTTCTTGACATTGACTTTTAGCACACCTATAAAAGACTTAAAACTCGCAACATCTTTTCTTATAGCATTATTTTCATACTGTAGGGCCTCACCCACATGGAAGACCTCAGTCTTCTCCAACAGTTGGACCCTCAAGGAATTTACCTATCCCTGAACTGAGCACCTTATTTCCTCCATCTCGTAGAGATCATCTTTTAGTTTGGTAATCACTTCAGTCTGATTTTTGTATCGATCCTTCCTCGCTCTTAGCGACTTGCAGATTTTCACAAAGGATTAGCGTGCCTGTAGACTGATGTCAAGTTTGAGAATTCTCCCCAGTTGATAATTGGGATAAATATAGCGATCTAAATCATTAGAGTACAATCTATACACACCAAACTAGAAGCAAGTATATTTGTATAAAGTAAATTCCATCAAAATAATAGAAAGGAGAATAATTCCATTACCACGTAAAAAGAAATCCAATGGCCAATACATGAACTTCTCAAAATATGGGTACAGACTGATAAGACTAAAAATTGTATAAGGAAGAAGAAAACTCCTAGTCTAAAGAGACATAGTCTTTCACCTACTATCCCTCAACTATAGTTTTCCCCCTGTCAACCACATGTTATTCCTAGTTAGCACTAACACTCTCGCTAACCACATCAGGAACAATCTCAATGTTTCCCAGCAGCATGGTCAGCACCTTCTCCTTCTTTTTCCTCAATATAAGGGTCAGGACCAAGGGAGTGAAGACTGAAAAGATCAGAATCTTCAGGAGTTCTATTAATACTGAAACCATGGTCCCATCCCTTCACGAAATACACCTTACAAGCATAAGCCATCTGGTGCTCAATATCCTCACAAGCTTTATAAAAACCCTCATAGTAGCTACTATTCTTAGCTTAGGAAATATCACCCTCTAACTTGGAAACCTTTTAGTCAAATTTTTATTGGACTCTACCGGTTAAGATTGTCCAGAATATTAGTCAAATCATACAGAATCTCTAAACAAGAGAGAGAAATAGAGAATCATAATAGAAACATAAAGAGCAAAGGAAAAGTAACAAGTAGGAAAGGACTATCAAAGCCATCCTCTGTTTAGTCTTGAGGGAGAGTTGAGCTGGCCCTAGGATAGAGGCACGATCATGATAAGAAATGACCACTAACTTATTCAATAAGTCAAGGGACAAAAAGGGGGAATCACCCACACTAGCCCCCTCAATACTAGGGAGGGTGGGCACTCTAAAGGATTGTAGGTATAACTTCCTCTTAACCTCAACCCTCTCATTCTCTTTCCTCTTATCTCTATCTCTCTCTCTTCTTTTCTTCTTCTCTTTTCTTTTTTCTCCCATTCTCTTTCTCTATTCCCTTATCAAATGGGCCAAAACCACTGCCCTTGTAAGAGTTTGTCGTAAAACCCTTACAATCTAGAATCCTATTAAAAAAGGATTGCATGTTCATCATCAATAGCAGGAAGTCTTAACTTCGTCTTCTTAAATAAAGGAGACATATCCTTCTCTTATTCTTATTCTTCTTCCTCCTCCTCCTCCTCCTCCTCCTCTTCTCCTACTTCTACTCATAAATTAATCTCTTATTCTCTATATCACCCTTCTTCAAAACTTTCAACTTCGATAACCACTAGATTATAAGGACCTATCTCTAGAGCTCTCAAAGTTAGGAACTTATTAATTGTTCGAGCAATAAAATTGCTAAATGTGTTCTTGCATTCCAAGAGAAAGGATGCCAACCTGGGATGTTCATCGTTTTGATAATCTCTCCCTTATGATCCAATCCTTCATAATCTCCTCAACATTGATTTCAATAATATTAGGTTCCTGATTCTTGGCACGAGCTATAAAAATAAAGAAGAGGATTATCATCCACAAGAATGAGAATAATTCATAAGAAGTTAGTAGGAAGGAAAAAAAAAAGTAGACTATTTTAGGCCTCTCCATATTCAAAAATGGTGGGACCATATGGTCTTCCCCCTCCAATGATGGAGGGTGCTTCCAGTTCCTAGCAATGAACCAATTTTCCCAATAGTCTTTATAAGAATTCGGAATATTTACCACCAGAACTGGATCAGCTTTTTCGGTTTTCAGATTAACAGACCCTCTTTGGTCTTCGAGAACACGTAACAATAACATATCTCAGCAAGACCCAACCTTGCTCCATAAAGTGTATTTATCTTATGGACACCATTTACTATATTCCACATGTTAGGTCCACATTGAGTAGGAACAATGGTGAAGAACTTAAAAAATATAATAAATAGCTCATTCGAGGGAAACATCAAGCCCCGTTGAGTGATAAGGAGGGTGTGAATCTAGTGCCCCCCATCAACTTTACGAACATTACAAAAAAGGGGGCATACTCGATAATTATCCAATCAGTAATATTGTATTGACCCCTAAACTTATCGACAGTTTTATTATCTAGCATCACCATAAGTGAACAACCAAGAAGAAACCCTAGATACAGTAAAAAGCAAATATAAAGAAAAAGACCTAAAAGGGAAGAGACTATAACTTACAGGTAGAAACAAAGTTTTGAGAAAGCACAAAAGAATAAGAACTTCATCTTTTGAAGCAGAAGAGAATCTTAAGAATAGAGTATGCACAATAACAACTGGAGACAGTGATAGAACGTTTGAGTATACACCAAATGATCACTAGAACACTGTAATGATGATTTTTATCTTCTCACGAAGATTTTGGTGCTCCAATTTTTTTTAAGACAAGCGTGCCCCTTGTGAAAGCCTTGCTATTACAAATAACTCGTCATGGACTCTCACTCCATTTTAATTCCTTGATCCTCCAACTCAGTTTAAATCTATTGACCCATATTTATTAGCCCAAATATTTAGGGGAAATTGTGGGAGCCCATTTTTTTACAAATCCATGAGAGTAGTCGACCAAGATAACTTGAGTTATTTGGTCCGACTCAATCATGACTTCATTTCTATAGGAGTAGATTAGTTAAAGAAAGATACTCGTATATATGTTCAAATCAGGTGCCAAGAATCTCGATCAAGATATTCAAGCACCTCATGGACAATCCACGTAGTATGGTGTAGATCCTTAAATAACTCGAACTTTGTAACAAACAATCATATAAATTGTACTCCCTGACCCGAGGCAAAGGGATACAAAATTGTGATCATTTAGAGACACTTAATATGAACAAGTAACGTCTCCATGCACATAGGTAAGTTTTAGAACCATGTACATCGTTGTTATGTTTGATTCCAAATACTTTATGCTATTTGTGTTTGTTTTCGTACACTCTTTATATATATAAATGATTCTTTTAAGTCCTAAAATGAAGTCATTATATATGGATCATTTTTTTAATATTGTAAAAAAATATTTTTTAATATATGATCTTTATATTGACAAGACCATTCACAAAAATAAAATCGAAATCCATTTCAAGCTTCAAACCCCTCTCCCTCTCCTACCGAACACTTCACATCATTTTCACCGCCATCGTCATCTTCACCTCAAGATGACACCATCTTCGCCCCACCACCACGAATCAACCCAACACCTCCCCACCAGAAACCAATTGACAAAACCAAAATAAAAAAACACACCACAAAGTCAAAACCATGACACCTTAGTTGTTGACATTTTTATCGTCTTTCAGAAGGATGGGTCTGGTTTCATTTCATTCTAATGATTTCATGAATTATTGGATTGGAAAATTGTGTAACGCCCTGACCAGGATTTATGGGTTACCCGTGAGTCAACCTGGTTCGATCTGAGCATTAGATGTGAAGGGAAATGAAACAACCTAAATAATGTTACTAATCTAGTTTATTTTAAATAATGTTTCACTTGTTTAGCATGCAATACCAGTTTCGAGATTAAATACATGAGGGACCCATGGGCATCACCCCATAGTCCAAGTAAACAGAGCTACTAACGTAAAACGTGAATAAAATATACTTATATGTATAACACCCTCAAAATATGAAACCGCTCCTAACTTGTCGTAACAAACTAGGGATGTGAGTGTATGCCCATTGGGATTTATACAAGTAGTATAGAAATGAATGAAAAAATGAATACTCACATGGTACGACCACATGCATGCGAAACTAATGTATATATCTACATATGCATACCTTTCAAAAATATATAATCCAGTGCATTAGTCAATTTATTTTCGAAAACCTTACTTTTCCAGATTAATTGACCTTAATCTTATTTAAGATTTTCTTTAATAATACTTAGCATTCTCACTTTGCTTAACACACTCGGCTCAACACTTTAAACCGTTCAACATAATTCATTAAAAATATTCCTTTACCGAAATTTACCGTTTTATTCATTATAATACCCTTTAGGTATGGGTTTAACCATTGAGGTTGCTTAATAACCCATTTATTTATTCCTTTTAATCATTTTCAGTTCTTTATGGACATTAATAGGTTTACGCATTTACTTGTCCATTTCACTTTTACCAAAACATTTATTACACTCATTCAAGTTAAGTTGTATTAATGCATTTTACTACACAACCCATTTCTTGATATGTTATATATGTCCTTTATCTTTTCTCGAAATCTTCTAATACTTCATACTTACACGAGCTCCACACCAACGGCTATACGTACTATATGCTCTGGCCAACGTTTTAGGACTTTTCACATAAGGGCTCTGGGCCCTTCTTACTTTATTCCAGTGTCATTTGAGTTCCTCTAATGTGTTTTAACATTTTACAAATGTTCACATCATTCCATTTCTTTTCTTTTACCTGATCGATGCCAAAATCTAGAGTTAACCGTACGTTTTTCCATCAACTCTTGGGAAATTATTTATTTCTTCTTTTTGTCCCTTATCCACACACACATGATTTATAAAAAAATCATCCACACTTTAGCACTCAATTCATTTTCATACACATTAGTTTAAAGACATTCTTTAATATTTTTATTCCATAAAAATGTTTCAGTTTAAGTAAATTATCAATTTACTCATTTGTTTGCCAAACTTGCAATTTGGTCCTTTAACTAGTGTTGTTTTCCCAAAACGATTATTGGGCTTCTAACTCAACATTACAATCACCTTCTAACCATTTTAACACTTGTTCAACATCACAACAACCCCACTTTCTTACTTGCTACTTTATCATCTTTAATAGATAAATTAGTCCTTTTTACATAATAAACTCTCATTTTCTCAACATTTAAAATACCCACTTTATTTATGAAATGTTGCAACTTAACACCCACATCATTTCTATTTATATATTTAACCCCTTTAACTTCCATTATTAACTTTGACACCACCCTTTGTGGAAAACCATGTGACACCCCGCCTAATTAAATACCGGGTGATCAGTCCTTTATTAAATTAAAATATAATATCCAGTTGGTTCATTTTTCACATCACTATAGAAAACTTTTTAACGTTTACTAACCACCTAGTATTTGTAAAGATGATGTCAAATTTTCTCTTTATATTTAACACGCAACCAAATAAATTTGTAATATCACATTGAACATTCACTAATCAAACACGTAATGAATATAGTGACAGCATAATACAAGTATGTCTTGAATACATAATCAATTCTGAAATAATAATATAGTCATCCATAATAAAAATAAGTCCAAGAGACTGAGAAATAATATAAAAGTCCTCTATCTCTGAATAGAGTCTGAATAAAAGAGGCAATATGCCCGACTGAAATAAGTAGCTGGCAAGGAAGGAAAGATGAATACAAAGGCATCTAACATTAAGGTCCTACAACTTTCACAGCAGCTGCAGCACATCAATTGAAAAGATATGCTAAGATGGGTGTACCTATGGCTAGGCACCTAAAATATTTTACAAAAATATAGATTTGGAGAGAATGGGTCCGAACCCAAGTAAAATAGTTTAAAAAGGTTTAATAAGTACTTAAAATGCAAACATACCAGATATTATATACATGTTCGGTTTACTTTCCCTCACTTGAGCTCCTCACCTCTCAACTAATTGTGACACCCCGCCTAATTAAACACCGGGTGATCATTCCTTTATTAAATTACAATCAAGGTGAACGGTTGGTTCATTCTTAGCATCACAGTCGTAAAAATAACTTATCCAATTAACCACCCTAAATAATTAAGCTAAGTGTCAAAACCATTTAGACATAACTTTCTAATTTTTTTTTAAAAACCAACATTTAAAACTTTAAAGAATTCATAGTTAAAGAATCACACAATAACTATCCTAGAACATATAATCCAAACAATTAAACATCCAACTTATTGATTCCAACATTTAAACTTAAAGGAAAAAAACATCCTGACAATAATAAAACCCAAAGTGTAAATACTGGAAATGAACGAATCACAATATCCAATAAAACAACTGAATAATGAAGCATTAACTAATATGAATGAAGCATTAACTATATTAAGCGAGATAAATACTTGCCTGGGATATTTTTTTCTTATTTGTGAATGAAATCAGTGTGATGGGGATCCTTGTTGCGCGATCTAACGTTTGGCGGTGACGGCGGTGCAAACGGAAGGGTTCTTGGCCTAGAACTCCTTAGTAAGCTCTTCCTTTCCTTCTCCAATGGCCGTATTTTGTTTTTGGTTGTGTTAAACCTAGAAGACAACCCTAAACATCTGATATAACCTAGAAAATTCGTAGGTTTCCAAGCCCAAAAATACAAAATGCCTAAAACGCCCTCCCGGGGTATTAATTAAGCCTAAAAATGCCCCGAGACCCAAACTACACCCCCGGGTACATTATTTTGACTATCTCGACCCTTCCGGACACTTTACCACACTCGAAATGACCATACGGGTGACTTATAATTTATTCACTTCAATTAATCAAAATTTAGTCCCGACACGACATGGGCGCGTCCCGACTTAAATTTCCAAAATTGTCATTTTATTCACTCGTGACATTTAATGGAACCAGTTTTATATATTACTTTGCTCATTAGTAATATTCAACAAGTTTCCGATAATTACTAACTCTCGTCACGTTAGTAATTAAAAATAATTAATTTCCGGATTTATATTAAATTAATAACTCACATCAAATTTAATAAATCCCTAAATTTAGAAATCATAAAAATACGGGGTATTACACTAATGTGCACACCTAACGTATATCTTCTTTATATTAATTAGCCAATTATGAAGTTCTCAATATATGTTTAATTCTCCATTTACTAGAGTTATTTAAGATGTCACTATCTTTCTCATCTACTAAGCACAGACAATAGAATATATCAGCAGTATATATATATATATATATATATATATATATATATATATATATATATATATATATATATATATATATATATATATATATATCACTTTATTATATATATATTTGCTAATACGACACCCCTAGGCTGAGCTATGGTGCATGCATACTCAGCTATCAAGTCCAGGAACATCATCTACTAAATAAGGACATCAGTTCGAATAATATCCCACGAACCATAAATCAATTGACACATATTGGAGGCGAACATAGTTCTAAGCCTTTGGGCAATGCACGTACCTAACGCACCAAAATAACCAGTCACACCCTTATTCACATAAGTGGTGCTCAATCCCTAAGTTCTATGTCCTGAGGTACAAGTCAATACCCTCCCCCCCCCCCCCCCACTGGGCTCACCAAAATAAGACTGTCCTCGACGCAAAACTTACCGTGATAGTAAGAATCGAAGGTATGTCAATACATGTAAGAATCATTTAATAGGTATGCATAACCTATACTTTTGTATCATCAATATAGGTATACAAAAGACCTATATCATATATCATGTACGTAGAATATATATAACTCCAAAATATCCCACGTATTATTACTCACTAATTTTAGGTCTCAACATACATTACCAAGTGTCCCACATTACTCAATGCGTGTCAATTATTCTTTGACATAATTCAGTAGGTGACTTACTAATATCCAAATGGTCTACATCACAGGTTCTCTCACCTTATTCTCATTTCGCGAATCCACTTTAATTACAGCTCGCACTTATTAATCTTAGATATAATTCATCTCACTTATGATAAAATCCCAACAATACCATTAGCCTACTATTGACTAACCTATCTCTCACCATGTTTTGAAGGTATCCCACGAGTCCTCACGTTGATCAATTTCCAGTTCAGGATGAAAACAGGCAAATTTACAAAATTTGGGAGAACTAAATCGATTCGCCCAATTGCTGAATCGATCCGAAAATCTACAAGTCGTCTTCTTCCCTTACATAGTTGCGTTTTTCTCTAATTTTCTTAACCCAATTCTCATGGTTCCTCACCAAATCAACAACTAAGATCTCCAGTCATTTAATATGTATTCATGAGTGATTTCCAACGTAAAATTATCATCGTAACATCAGGAATTAAACCCAAGAATTGATTAACCCATAATTATCAATAAAACCCTAGTTTTATGTTCTCTCATGTTCATACACCAGCAAGTTCATAATTAGTGCATTGTTGTACTCCCTTATAGTCTTATTTCATTTTCTAAACATATAAGAATTCAGTCTACATATAATACCTATCCAAGAACATGTATTATATTCTCCAAATTAAGTCAAAACATGTGATATTCATAGATAAATCATCCTACTCTAATATGGATGTTATATCATTCTTAATTTAAGCAAGATACATACTTTCCTTGCATTGTAAATCTGAATTTCCTTGAATTAATGGTGTGGTTGTGTTACTTATCCATGATCTAAGCTCTCGTGGTGTTGGTGGTGCAAAAGGTGCAACAATGGTGGCTTTACCCTTTGGGAGTACCTCTCCTTCCTCCTTTGATTGCCTATGTAACTTTTTATTCTCGTAACCTAAATTTATCCAGCTCCTAATCTGATTTACACTTATTAAGTTCATTGGTCAATTTTTCTCAAAAATTTAAAAACCTAAAATACCCCTCCGGGTACCAGTTTGGCCCAAAAATGCCTTGTGACCCAAACTAAACTCCGAGTTTACTTTTCTGAATATCTTGACTCTTCCGGGCGCAATGGAGAACTCGAAATGACCATTTGAAATATCAAAAATTAAATTATATTTTATTTCCTAGATTAAGTCCCGACACGAGTGACACGCACATCATGACTAAATTTATCTTAAGTGTCGTATTTCTCATTCATGACCATCATAATATTCTATTATCATTATTATTACTCAATCATTAAGTAATATTCAATATAAATAAATGTTAACCCTTTTCTCGCTAATTAATATTTATTTTATTGGATTAATTATCCCAATTTAATTTAATTAATCCATGTTTAATTTGAATATAAAAATCATAAAAAAAATATGGGGTGTTACATATTGCCCCCCTTATAATGGAATTTCGTCCCGAAATTTGGAAAAAGAAAATACCTTGTATGAACAACTATGGGTATCTCTCACACATCTCATCATCTCGCTCCTAAGTAGACTCATCAGCATTATGATGTCCCATATTACCACCTGAGTCTCAGATCCTTGTGCATAACTTCATCCAAACATATTCAAATTTACTTGCAATAATCTTTTAGTATTTACACTATACATACACTAATGGTATCGTTTCGATCCAAAGTATACTCACTATAACCCACAATTAGCGACAACTTCATTCAATTCTTCACCTACCGATATATCCCCTTATGCTTAAGGTTTCACTTATATAATGTCATACAAAATTATTGTGAACTCGATAAAAATTTCTTAAAATACGAGGTTATACTCCACTATCTCTATCCTCTCTATATTAGAAAAACTTCATTTCTACAATTTCCAATTTCTCTTATTCTCGTACCAAGCCCTCTCTCCTCATGGGATGCATCCTCAATAATACCTGGACGCTCATGGCAGACCTCAGAATTTTGGTTCACATCAACGTACTCTTATGATGTTCTTGCACAATACAAAAATGATGTGGATTGATTTAATCCTAGTTGTCAAGTTATGAATCACTTCAGATCGGAGAAACATGTTATTTCCTCTTCTTGTAACTTTCCAAAGGGTGGGAAAACAAAATTCTCCCTATTCAGCCTTAGAATTCACTCAGCAATTAAAACCCTTATATGGGTAATCACGTGGATCCCTACCAGTTGTAGTTAACATTCCTAATTACTCCAAAAAATCCAAGACATGCATCCTTGCCTTCTTCCCCATTCTATATCACTCCTCTTGAATATACATTGACCTATAATTGACACACCTAGCTCATGGCTCAACTCCACCCCCATTGCCTCCTGATATTCCCTATTCAAGGTGGGACTCAAGGGCCTCGTCCTAATTTACAACAATATTAGGTGGAACCTTGTGCTGATTCATTTATTGTTTTTATAACATAATGGGCACACTGCCCAGCAATATAACACACCCCAAATGAGTAACGATGATTTTTCTCCTGGATAATTTATTTTACAACATAAAGAAAATATTATCCACTTCGCAATTTTTATAATCGAACAATGGACTTTATGAAGTTGCATACCCATTCCGTCCCTGGAATCATCAATCCACCACAACATTTAGGTTAATAGTATTGCACCAACCTTTATCTTTTACGAGTGGCACACCTCGAGACTTCACTATGTCTCACTCACCCTAAATTCACTCACTCAATATCTCACGTCACTTGGAACATCTTACTCCCCTTATTTTAAGGTATATGAAGATTTTGGCCCGTGCGTTTGTGATTACGCACAAATATTTCATATTTCTCACCTTTATTTTGGTCTTTTTATGATCCCATGCATGGTATTTCACTTGGTTTTATCTCATATTTATACTACCAACCCTTTTTGTCTAGTATTTTTTGTTTTCTGTATCCTTTATCAATTTTACATGTATTTCATGCAAGATATTGCGAAAGAGAACTTTAAACAGTGAAAGAAACCATAAAATGGGAAGTTGAAGGGAATTTTCATAATTTTCTAGGCTTATTCTGAAGGTGGATCTAACTGTAAAGTTCAAGAGCTAGAAGTCACAAGAACAGTGGAAAAATTAACACCTCAATCTGAGCTACGATGAATAAGTTATGCCCATTTGAAATTGAGAAAGAAATCCAAGAAATGAAAGGAAGAAACCAAGGCAAAAAGTGGGACCGGTCTGATTCTGAAGGGAACTGGTTCTCCCATTAGTCACGCTTTAATACCGTTACAAATTTGCAAAAGCAAGAGTTTTATTTTGCCTTATTATTCTTAGACTGGAGGGTTTTATGTTTTAAGGACTCTTCTAAACGATCCAATACTTATATATACTCATATTAGGAGTCTCTTAAGATATATTTCATTCATGTAAAAGCTCCAAAACAAAGAGAACATCTAAGGTAACAATTTATAAGTTTTGCACCTTTAATTCAAGTGCTTTTTCGATTTTTCATCAATCTTTGATTTCTTCTTGCATGTTTATGTTCTTCAATCTTGGTAACCTTAAATTCCAACACATTTATTATTCTTTCCTTATTTTCACTTGCTTTGTACAGGATTCTTGCGTAGTTAATACCACCATGTTTATCTAGTTCAAAGGTTTGAAAGCTAGATTTTTGGTAGAAATACAATTAATTGAAACCTCATGTATTAAAGTTGGAATATTATGCATTTAACTTTCTTTGTCATACAACGCTAGTGTTTATAGAGATCTTTCAAAATTAATCCACTTGTGACCCTATTCGAGCAAAAGTTTAATAATTCATTGTTGAATTAAATTTCTTTATGTTTGATGTTTATAACCAATTGAATATGCTCGGTTAAATATTTTCGAACCAAAATCCTTTATATGTGTTGTTTAGCCCATGGCGGGGATGTGATCCTAATGTGGTTTCTTATTCATTACTTAGTTCTAATTAGCGTAGTTAACTTCTTTTTTCCCTTTTTTTTCTTTCTCACCCCATCTTCATCTTTCACACTTTATTTTACAAGTAATAAATCAATTAAAATCTATCAAACATTCCTCGTGGATTAGATACCCAGACTAGACGCTATATTCCATAAGAGTGTAGTTAAAGTTTAGGTTTTTTTTTTATGCGGTCAAAAGTCAATAACAATGATTAGCGTATTACACGAACGCAAGGTTTTCGTCTGGATCAAAATGGCACCATTGCCAAGGAGTGTTTTGTTATAGATTATAATTGATTTACTATTTCATAAGATATTTTTCTTTTTTTTGTTTTAAATATTTTATTGAAGCTTGCACAATTGTGCGCAAAGAAACGTTGAATCCTCAACCACGCATCTCTTTACGTGGATTTCCCATTTACAAACTATTCGGTAATAATGTCTTTTTATAGTGAGTTCGATAATTATAATAATTCATATAGTAATAGATCTCAAACTCTTTATTTTCAAGAATCTGGGCCCCGACCTATTACCATTGGCGAGGGACTTCTAATTATTGAATATGAAAGGCTTGTAAACAAATATCGAGAAAAATTAATTTTTGGGAGCAACAGTTGGATGCATTATTCGAATCCAATGATGACTTTTTTCGATATTTTTGAAACTAAAAAACTCTTTCAACCAAATGACGAAATCCGAGGTTCTAGAGACAATGAATCCTACTCCGGAAGAAACCATTATTTTACTAATAAAAAGAGTACTCTATTTTTGTTCCACCCATAGTGCGTTGAATATCGATAATGGTCTTGTTAAGGAAATTATCGCACTTTACAATTAGATGCGTTCTTATTTGAAAAATAAAGAGGAGGTCGAGACTTGCATTTCACCTAAAAATTTTTGGAAGGATGTATCATTGAAAGTGAGTATTTCCCCCTTTAAATTCAATCTCCAGGTGATGATGAATCACTCGAGATTTAATTTTTTCCATCTCCATTTTCGTTCTCCATTATTGAACTGTTACAAGTACCGCTAGATTCCTATGAGTCGGTCGAAACTTGTGAAATGTTTAAACCTTTTACCAGTAAGGACTCTTTGCATGAATTATTTTCCAAGATGGACTCTTATTTTTTGTGTACCCCTCTTCCCAAACTACTTGTAAAATCTTTGGGAGGTGATTATGTTTTCTTAAATCCCAATTTTACTTGTCCCCCTTAGCAACTAAATCCCCCATCATCCCTTTAAATTTATTAATTAGTGATGGTTCAATTTTTTCACCTCACACATGCCTTCCGTTGTTCAAACAGAATTTTCATTTTCTGGGAGGCATACATGAAAATGAGGGTACACCGATTATCCCTCAATGTCAAATTGTATTTTGGGTGGATCCTCAAATTTTTTGACTTCTAGTGTATAATTGTACATAGTTAGATTATTTCTTTCCTTTTCCATTTTTAATTATAGATTAGAGTAACTAGTTAAAGTTTTTGTTATGCTTGGTCCTAACATATTTTGTACATTCAATGGACTCTTACTTATCGAGGATCGCTCCATTTAGGTAATATGTTTATTTTCCTCACTTTATGTTGTGTTCTTGATTCGCATTGAGGACAATGAAACATTTAAGTTAGGGGGTGTGGGACCCATTTATTGTTTAGTTTCATTGATTTGATCACATGTTCGTTCCAAGTAAGCTGTTTTAGAAAATTCCAAAAATTTCAAAAAAAAATTAAGGAAGCTAAAAGTATTTTTCTTCAAAATAAACAATAATTGGAATTTATATTTTTCAAAAACATCACTAAAATCTTGTTTGAAGTCTCGAATTATAAAAAATCAAGAACACTAAACCAAAACTGACCAAAGATGGAAATTGAGTGAAAATTGATGACTTAACGAATAAGTGTGGAGATTACTAATCCGCTGACGTTTTGAGCCTATCACATTTTTTGAGTTTTTTTAAATCAATCCGAGTTAATGGTTAACTCAACATTCATTTCAGCGTTTAAAAAAGTCGTTGAAGATCTCAATTCCTTTGTTTTGATCAGTTACAGGAAACGTGTGGGATTTTGTCTTGAAAAACACACTGAAATATCTCTAAATTAAATTAATTATTGAGGCGCATATGGAAAAATAATGAATAATTCGGATAAATGAAATTAGGCCCCTGTTTATTATTAAAAAATATTAGCCGTAAAAAAGTAGTGAAAAATTTTCCCCTTTTGCTAGCCATTTTGATTCGAATGGAAGTTTCCATTTTCATTTGAAACCCCAATTAACTAATTGGCCCAAAATTTTGAAAATTGAATATTCGTCAATCAAGTCCAAGTGGTGCAGTAAAAAGCGGTAAGAAAGAATATAATAATACTCAACAAAAAAACAAGAAAAGAAAAATATGAAAATAGGAAAAAGAAAATGAAAATGAGAAAAAATCCTGAAATAGCACTAAAGGACATCATAAGGAAATTTTCCAATTCCAAAATATCCATCCATTCCAAATTTTTCCAATACACCTTACAACCCGAAAAAGTCCTAACTGAGTTCGAATTGCAAAATGAATTTCTACGTGGAGAGATAAGACACGAAAATATAATAAAATAGATAAATTGGTGTGAATAGAGGCGATGTTTCCCGTTTTCCTACGACCATAATTCGATGATGAGATATTTTCAACATAAAAATTATGTATTTCAAATTTCTGTGCACTAATTCATGTTCCATTATATTTACTCTTTATATCACGCATATCGAGAAAAAATAGCCACAGCCAGAGTGATTCGTTTGTGAGAGTATCTCGTGAGAAAAAGAATGAAAACGAATTTTCAGAAAGTAACATAATGATCAATCGATGGAAATTAGCGATTACATTTTTGGCTTTGCTCACATGCAATACGAATTGAGACTCTTGAAATGAATTTACGGTGACTATTTTTGGAGAGTTTAAATTTACAATTTTTAAGTATTTTGTTTTTTCTTTGAATCGAAAAATAAATTTTGTGGGTATATTCACTACAAACCCTCACTAGACACCACTCGCCATACTAGGGTAACCTAGGGATTTAAAGGCTTGTTACATACGCTAAATGCAATCTCTTTCCCACGAAAAAGGTATTCTATCCCAATAAAGTTTTTAAAGGGTTTGAAACTCATCCTCTTATACTTTTACATTGCTCGGGATACGCAAAGTTCTAAGTGAGGGGGATTTGATTAGGCATAAATATTTCATATTTATCACCTTAATTTAGGTCTTTTTATGATCCCATGCATGGTATTTCACTTGGTTTTATCTCATATTTATGCTACTAACCCTTTTGGCAAGTATTTTGTGTTTTGTATATCTCCTATGTGTTTTATAGGTATTCCAAGCAATGTAGTTTGAAAGAGAACTCAAAATAGTGACAGAAACCACGAATCAAGAAGTTGAAGGATATTTTCATAATTTGGCAGTCCTATTCCATAGGTGGGGACAACTGGAAAGTTGAAGAGCATGAAATGACAGGAATAGTGGACAAACGGTACCTCAATCCGAGCTACAGTAAAGAAGTTAAGCCCATTTAAACTTGGGAAAAAAATACAAGGAAAGAAAGGATGAAACCAGGGAAAAAAGTGGGACCGGTCTGGTTCTGAAGGGAACGGTTCACCCATTAGTCACGCTTTAAAACCGTTACAAATTTCTAGAAGCTGGATTTTTATTTTGGTCCTATTTTTTTAGCCTATATGGTTTTATATTTTAAGGCCTCTTATAAACGATCCAAGAAGTATATGTACTCTATGTAGGAGTCACTTAAGATAGATTTCATTCATGTAGAAGATCAAAAACAAATAGGAACATCTGGGAGAACAATTTACAAGTTTTGCACCTTTAACTCACGAGCTTTTCTAGTTTTTCATCACTCTTTGATTTCTTCATGCATGTTTATGTTTTTCAATCTTTGGTAACCTTAAATTCCAACACTTTTATTATTCTTTACTTATTTTCGCTTGCTTATTACTGGATTCGTGTGTAGTTAGTACCACAAAGTAGCTAGTTCAAGGGTTGAGATCATGTTTCCGACATTGATGGGTATTGAGTTTTGAAAGTTAGATTTTGGATAGAAATACAATTAATTGAACCCTCACGTATTAAAGTTAAAATATTATGCGTTTACCTTTCTCTGTCAACGTTAGTGTTTAAAGCAGTATTCCAAAATTAATCCACTTGAGGCCATATTCGAGCGAAAGTTTAAACTTTCATTGTTGAATTAAATTTCTTCATGTTTGATGTTTATAACCAATTGAATATGGTCAGTTAAATATTTTCGACCCAAAATCCTTTATACGTGCTATTTAGCGCATGGTGGGGATGTGATCCTAGTCATATTTCTTATTTATTTTTTAGTTCTAATTAGCGTAATTAATTTTTTTATTTTCCATTTTTTCTTTATCACCCCATCATCACCTTTTACACTTTATTTTGGAAGTAATAAATCAATTAAAATCGATCTAATATTCCCTATGGATTCGATACTCAGACTAGCCGCTATACTCCATACGAGTGTAGTTAAAATTTAGGGTTTTTTTGTATTGCGATCGAAAGCCTATAACAATGATTAACATGTTACACGGAAACTAGATTTTTTCCTCGATCAGTTTTCTCCGAAATTGCGCACTTCCTAGGACCTTTTTTCATCTATTAGAATTTTACTAAATTATATATGCGTGAACTACTCTACGAATTCAACTAGGCGAAGATCCATTTGTTCCCAACATTTTTTACTCACCTTTTAACTCACCTCAGTTGTGTGAGATTTCTCATTACATAACCACATTCAGATTATCTCCTTTCCTCGAACGAACTTCAGCCTCCTTTACCTTTCCACTTGATTTTATGCCCATCTTATATACACATTTACAACATCATTATATGCCTTCTTGTCATAGACAATGCCGAAAGTCAAATGAACAAGGGTTCCCATGCACCTTATATCCCGTTCACAACTGCACAATTATCCCTAACATTCCACACGTAACCTACTTATCTCAAGTTCGACCTGCATCCTCAGTGTGGTTATATCGTATGACTAAACTCGGTTACCTTACTAAAATGATTTTATTTTCCTTGAGACTGCCCCCACCCATCAACAAGTGGTGCAAAAACTTTCCCGATGCTCCCCACACAGCACTACTCGAGCCATCATGTTTTGTCCCATACAATAGCCCTCATCTCATACTTTCATCCACATTCACAAGTAATAACTAAAGTGCTAAACCCATTCCCTAGTGACCAACACATTTCTCAACTTTTAAAATTCGCTTCGATTCATGTGTGGGGTGTCTCGCAAGTGAAATTCAACAAAGACCCCCCCCCCCCCCGATACACTACATCCTAACCTCGTCGGTCATCGAGATCTATAGGTCCTGCGCACATAATCAGAGTATCCAAAATCTTATCCCTAGACACATAAATCTAACCTTCCATTACCACATCCCTAAAGGAGATTATGTAACACAATGCTCACATTATTATTTGTTTTCCTGCACTAAGTCAATAACGAGCTAAATTTCTCCACTCGACAATAAACTTAATATACCCCAAATCATATTAGTAAAATTCCTACACACTAGAATCAAATATAACGAGAAGACTATAACCTCTTAAAACTCCTCTAAGATATAATATAAACACAATCTCAACCCTCTTTACACATCACTAAGCAACACATCCTTCCCTAGAATAGCGAACACGATAGCTTTGTTGTAATAGCTCACCATCGCTCAACCCGTGTCAAACCAACCTATGACAAGGATAACATCATACTTGAATATCATCTCTGGAAACGAGTAATTCCACTAAAACACATCATCTTAATGACTATACCAACTTTCCTGCAGATGGGACCAAAGATCCCCGCTAATAAATGGTAAAATATAGGCACACCATAGTAATACTAAAAATACACCCACTAAACCCATCTCATGCCCGAATTTAGTGTTAAAGAAACACTATGTCTCTCTCGTGTTACACAAACATACCCCATTTACCCTAGGATAAAGATCATAATTTTAATCGACAATTTCATTGGTGGTTCGAATGCTTCCTGGAAATAACACTCTCGTCCAAACTAATCCCAAAAACTATTACAACTATTGTCCCTGTTAGACATCCTTCTCCCGTCCCCTAACTCGCTACGGATAAGGTGCATACATATGGCCCTACTCTTCACAGAGAACACCTATTTGTGTCATCCCCTATCTCTGGACCCACTAGTTATATCAGAGTTGTCCTTTTCTCGAACCTAGTAGTCTTGGCCCCGATTTCTACCCCTGTTGTTACTTTGACTTTCTAGCTTTATGGAACACACTATTGTTCCTGTTAGTCCTAATTAAATCTATCGTCACTCGATAAGAATTTCATTGATCTACATCATTTAAATGGGTCCCCTGCTGGGTATCCCATGGTGATGCCTCACTATCACTAATTACATTCATTTTTATTCCGCTGGCTTGACTCCCCAATCTCTAAGCTCCCTTCACATAGAAGCATTGATATAGCCATTATAAAAGTACATCATTGACGCCATCTGCATAAGTCATCCAAGACTGATTTCCCATCAATATTGGCGACTCTCATTCGTGGGTCCATCATCACATTTATTAACCTTCTTCTTCATTACCTACCTCCCCGGGTATGAAGTTCACTTTAATAAATAAATTCTTTATCACAATCAGCCTCTATTCGTCCCTCCTATGAAAAATCTAGAAACTTCCTTCGCATATTTGTTTTAATAGTAGATGAAATAATTTATGGTTAAACCGAGCCAAAAATTTCTCATTTAATTCCATATATGTTCCTTTATATGTGGTGACTACCTCTCATCGCTCTATGTTGCTCCAATGAGCTAAAAATAATTCCAAAAATTTAATCTTGGGTGTCGCTATACTCCACCTTACCTATTTGACTTTGGATTATATCCTTCCATTGCCCCATCACACTTCCTAATTTCTCGTAATTCTTACAGATGACTATGCAAAAGAGACCCTCTGCCTCTCCCCCTGTCAACTAAGTTGGGTGGGTTTCAGTTTGCACTACTGTTATATACTATAGTACTTGGGGAAACTACAACACCCTAGTTATTATTGTATCGTCATCTACCTGAACAATAACCAAGGTGACTCCCATTGTGGCCACCGTTCTAAGAATACTTTATGTCTTATGTTGAGCCTCTCCTCCTGCAGTCCTTCTAACGGCCCTCGCAAGACGACCTATATTGTTCGGTGTATGGAACCCAACCAAGCTCGCATATGATTCGTATCAATTACACTTAATAGAAGGAGAACGTAAATGTGCATACGCAGAGGAAAACAATAATCCTATAATAGGGCTCTATATCAAAGAATGCTACGTTGAAATGTGGAAAAGATGCATAGAACCTAAGGACACTAGAACCTAATGCTCTGATACCATATGTGACACCCCACCTAATTACATACTAGGTGATCAGTCCTTTATTAATTGAAAACAGAATATCCAGTTGGTTCATTCTTAGCATCACCGTTAAAAACTTTTTAATATTTACTTACCACCTAGTATTTGAAAAGATGATGTCAAATTTTATCTTTATATTCAACACGCAACCAAATAGATTTGTAATATCACATTCCACATTCAGTAATCAAAGACATAATGAATATAGTCACAAAAAAATACAAGTGTGTCCGGAATACACAATCCAGTCTGAAATAACAATACAATCATCCATAATAAAAAGTAGCCCAACAGTCTTAGAAATAAAATAAAAGTCCTCTATCTCTGAATAAAGTCAAAATAAAAGGGACAATATGCCCGACTGATATAATTATCTCATAAGGAAGGAAAGATGAATACGAAGGTGTCTAAAATCAAGGTCATGTAACTTCCACAGCAGCTGCAACATGCTAATTGATAAGATCCATGATTCGTATGGAATATTGCATATTTCCGACCCTTATCTTTATGTATTCTAGCACTATTATGATTCTTAATTCCTATATTTATGCTCATTAACCATACAACCTTGGATTTGGATATATACATGCTTTGTAGGGGTTAATTATGCTTTGGAAGGTATTGGAACGCTAAAAGTGAGGATCCATTGCATTTTGAAGAAGTTTTGTCATTGGACGCTACTTCAAGGGCATTTTATTCAATTCACATTTATTCTCTAGCTCATGGAAATTCCACGGATGTGTAGTTTTTTGAGTTAGCGTCACGTGGCCGCAAACGGTGTGTCATTTGGAGTTCGGACAAAGAAGATATGGACGTTTTCGTCAATGGACTTTTCCCCCTCTTCATGGACCAAGGGCTGCCGAAAACAGAGTGCCGGTCGACCGCGGTTTCAGATTTGGCCTACGAATTGAGACATTGGGCTGGGACATGTTCAATCGATGGTTTTGATCGATCGATCTATGCCCATCGATCGATTGATGGTCTTTGATCGATCGATCGATCATACCAAATATTTTGCAATTCGTTCCTTTTCTTTTCTTTTTCCTTTATTTCTTTTCTAACTTACTATATAAAGGATTTTTTTGTTATAAATAAGGAAGAGTTAGATTAAGTTAGATAGATTAGATTTTAGAGAGTTTTAGGTTAGGGTTTGGGGGATTTAAGAGGTCTTCTTCTTCCTCTCTTGGTTTGACACCCTTTAGGGTTTGTAATTGGTACTTTCATCTTCCCTCTCCATTAATATAGCTTGTATTTCATTTATTCTTGCCTTCTAGTTAATTTACATGCTTTCAAATTTAGATTTACATGCTATCTTTCCTTGATTTCTAGTGCAGTTTTATTGCATTTATTTACCGCTTTACTTTATCGCGTTTTTATCATGCTTTATAGCTAAATTAGTCTAGGTTGTGTTTGAATGGAACTCACTCGGGTTGACGCGTTGCTTGGCTTTGGTGATGGTGTTTACGGGTCTATTTTGGGTGTGTTGTCCTAGTTATTGTGCCTAGGAGATTTGACGGGGCACATCATGTATATCCCGTGCTCACGACCTTACGTGCATAATTTCTGGGATATTTATTGACACAAAAATCTTATTAGGCTTTTATGCGGATTTAGGGGCTTGACAACCCTTGATTCAATTAACTGTCAAAACGAGATGCATTCGTAATAACTCATCGACCCATGTGACCATTTTATACTAATTAACTCGTGCGGGGGATATTTGACGCAACCTATAGTTTTACTCACTTTCCTTAATATAGCTTTATTTACACGCTCCTAGATTAATATTTCCCTTTTATGCATCTTTTCCTTTTTAGTTTTTAATTCGTCTTTTACACTTTTATTTAGGACTATTAAATCCTATAAATTTTAGCAACTCGTCTCTGTGGATTTTCGATACTCGACTTACCGCTATACTTGTATCGCAAGTGTAGTCATAATTTAGGTTTGTTTGTATTATCGCGGTGAAACGAAAACAATGATTGTGTCCTTCCACGAACACACCTTTCATGCGGTGATCAAAATGGCGCCGCTACCGGGGATGAGTTTGTTTTAGACTTTATTTGATTTCATATTTCGTAATATTTTCTTTCTATTCATATTTTTTAGCTAACCTTTTTTGCAGGACTTCCACATTTGAGCACTTAGAAACGCTTGAATTTCTCGCCCACGCATATCTTTGTGAAATTCCCCATTTCGAGCCATTTTTGGGGTAAGCATGTCTTATTCCAATTCCTTCGGTAATCATTATGATAATTCTCAAAATTCTCGCAAACCTTTGACTTTTGGTCAATACATAGAATCCCAAAAAATTGCAACATCTAAAATGACTTTCGGAGAGTATTACAAAAGTCAAGCTTTGGAGTGCATGTATTTTGATGATGATGATAATGATTTTGGACCTTTACCTCCTTATAACAGGAATTTTGAAACGAATTGCAATAGTTTTCAAAATTCCTATAATAATGAGTTTTCGTTTAACCCATTTTCAAGTATCCGTACCTCGACCTATGACATTCGGTGAGGGCTTGCGTATGCTTGAGAAAGAGAAAACTAAAAATCGTTATCGGGAAGAAAATCATTTCTGGGAACATGAATTGGATTTATTATTTGAATCCGACGATGATTTTTCTTCCGAGACTTTTGAAGTCGAGGAATTTTTCGAACCAAATGAGGACTTTGTGCCTACTTTGGAACAAACCATTCTTGACTTTGCCCATTGCATAATAGATATTGAAAGTGAGGATGGAAATGACGTAATATCCATCTGCAATGAAATGATTTCTTCTTTGGCCCCCAAAGAAGAACATTTCATTGAAAATGATATTAACTCCTTCGAAACTCAATCCTCATGCGATGATGATTCATCTCATGTGTTTTAATTTTTTTCATCCCCATTTTCATTCTCTAGTTATCACACCGTCACAAGTACCTAATGATCCGGTATCAAACTTTAATGTTTTAAACCTTTTCACCGATGAGGAGTACTTGCTCAAGTCGCCTTCCAATTTTAAAACACATATTTGCCTTCGTGTGCCCACCTCCCATTCCAATTTTAAAATCCTCGGGAGAATATTCTGTTTTTCTCGATACCCACATGTTTTTGCCACCCATTTAATCCAAACCCCCCATCGTCCCTCCAAAAATTTTAATTGTCAATGGTTCATTTCTTCCGCCTTACACATGCCTTTCGTTGTTCAAACGGAATTCATATTTTTTGGAGTGCATGCTTGTATGTGAGGGTACACTGATTATCCTCAAAAGTCAAATCTTTTTTACGATGGACCCTCAGCTATTTAAACTTGTAGTGTACAGTTAGTATGAAGCCTAAATAGTAGGTTGTATATAGTTAGCTTTTTATTCCTTCTTTCTTTTTATTTTAGTCTAATGTAATTAGTTAACTCTTTGTTATTTGTTTTTGCTATGCTCGGTACTAACTTGTTTTGTAGATTCTTTGGACTTGTTCTTATGCAGATCGCTCCAGTTTTGGGTAATATCGCTCTTTTCCTCTCTTTAACTTGGTTCTTAATTCACATTAAGGACAATGTCAAGTTTTAAGTTAGGGGGTGTGGGATGTTCTACCCATTTCTTTGTTTAGTACATGTTTTTTCTCACATGTTAGTTACTTAGTATGCTTTACTTAGAAAAATTAAAAATTTTAAAAAAAAATTCTTTCTTTTTCTCATTTTTTGGGCATTTTGCCTTTGTTTTCGATGATAAATTTTAATAATTGCCCGATCCAATAGACAACCCAATGATGAATGTTCTCCATTTTAGAAGTTATTAGACTTTAGTCTTCGATTATTGATATTATGAATAACTTCATGAATTAAACTTTAATCCCATGAGCACATGAACTTTTCTTGCTTTATTGATTTGGTTTAATATTTTTATAACTCGATAATCTTTTATTGCATTGTATATACCTACACCAAGTAAGCTTTGTACCTTTAATCATTTGTGAGTGTATACACTATTCTTTTCTCATTGAAAACGTTGAATTAATCGGTAATCTCTCTATTCTTTCATTTGATCGTTCATTAATTGTTTTCATACTTGAAATGTGTTACTTGATCATTATTTTCATATATTGTTTTGACTCAAGAATTTCGTAAACTTTGTGAAATCATCATAGGACAACTTTGTTATATCACCCATATTAGCCTTGACCTCACCCTTATATGTTTACCCTCGTTAATCCCTTTGAGCCTAAATATAGCCTTTCGTTTCATAACCCAAATCCCATAACCAACTCTAAATTGGAGTTTAGACCATACATACACTTTCCATACCTTTATTTAGAATGCTACTTGGGATTGAATGATGTTGTTGTGTTGCGGTTACGATTTAGGCATTTGAGAGTGTGATAAGTAAAGAAGAAAGAAGTGAAAAAGAGAAAGCAAAAAAGAAAAAGAAAAAAAAAGAAAAAAATGAGAAAAAGAAAAGAAAGAGAAAGTTGTAAATGTTTTATATAGTTCAATAAACTTTGATTGCTCTCCCCGATGATATATCTAATGCCTTTTTGGAACTTATTTTCCAATTTTGATATTGCCCGCATTTTACCATTATCCTGAGTTTTCATTCCGAACACTTTGAATCTGTACATACATATCCTTCATTTTGTACCCTATCTTGACCTACATTACAACCCTATTAAAGTCCTATGTGATCTTTGGTTGATGTAATTCAAAAGTCATAATAGTTTTGATAATCTGTGAAAGTGCATTTCGCCTCTTTTAGTGAGCGGTATATTTCATTGAGATTATAGTTTTTTAGTTATATATAGCGTTCTTCATTTGTGATATGTGTGTGGCCTAGTTTTCATTTACATTTACTCTTTATGCCCGCATGTTCCGTGTGTTAACTCCCTGTTTCGAGTGAATTCACTTGATGAGTGTAATGCTCGTGAGCATTGAATATATGCTTTCTTTAATGTTTATCCGATTTATATAAGTTTTTGACAAATCACATTTTGTATGTGCTCGCTCCCCCCCCCCCCCCCCCACACACACACACACACATTTTAAGGTTTCAATTCTATGAGATGCATTCTATAATGTTAATGATTTTGGAATTTTGTTTGAATCCGTTCCATGTGCTAATAATGCATATGAAATCCTTTTTGTATAGTTGGGTTTGTCGCATGTTGGTTTGGGCTTATTTTGAGGAAACCATGTGATGTTTGTGGGTATCATCCTTGAAAACCCTCACGAGACGACACTCGTCCACTAGGGTAACCTAGAGGTTTAACAGCTTATTGCATACGCTAAATGCAATCGATCTCCCTACAAAAGTGGCATTTATATTTCGATGCATATATACCTCTTGTACTTCCTTATGTGGACTGGTTGTGTTTCTTTCATTACTAGGGACTAGCAATGTTTAAGTTAGGGGGTGTGCTTCGTATCGAATATTGCATATTTATGCCCTTGACTTTATGCATTCTAACGCTTTTACGGTCCTTAATGCCTATAGTTATGCTCATTAATCAGACAACCTTGGATTTGGATATATACATGCTTTGCAGGGGTTAATTGTGCTTTTGTAGGTATTGGAACGCTAAAAGTGAGGATCTATTGCATTTCGAAGAAGTTTCATCGCTGGATGCTACTTCAAGGGAATTTTAGTCAATTCACATTTCTTCTCCAACTCATGGAAATTCCATGGATCCTTAGTTCATTAAGTTAGCGTTCTGTGGCTTCAAACGGTGCGTCGTTTGGAGTTTGGATGAAGAAGACATGGTCGTTTACATTAATGGACTTTTCCTCCTCATCATGGACCAAGGGGTGCCAAAAACAGAGTACCGATTGATCGGGCTTGGGTCCCCGGTCGACCGCGGTTTCAAATTTTGCCTACGAATTGAGACAGTGGTCTGGGACCTGTTCGATCGATCGATCGATCATACCAGATATTTTTCCATTCGTTCCTTTTCTTTTCTTTTTCCTTTATTTCTTTTGTAACTTACTATATAAAGGAATTTTTTTGTTGTAAATAAGGGAGAGTTAGATTAAGTTAGATAGATTAGATTTTAGAGAGTTGTAGGTTAGGGTTTGGGGGATTTGAGAGTTATTCTTCTTCCTCTCTTGGTTTAACACCCTTTAGGGTTTGTAATTGGTACTTTCATCTTCCCTCTCCATTAATATATCTTGTATTTCATTTATTCTTGCTTTCTAGTTAATTTACATGCTTTCTAATTTAGATTGACATGCTTTCTTTCCTTGCTTTCTAGTGTAGTTTTGTTGTGTTTATTTACCGCTTTCCTTTATCGCGTTTTATTATGCTTTCTAGATAAATTAGTCTAGGTTATGTTTGAATGGAACTCACTCGGGTTGACGCGTTTCTTGTCTTTGGTGATGGTGTTTTTGGGTCTATTTCGAGTACATTGTCCTAGTTATTGCGCCCAGGAGATTTGACGGGGCATATCATGTATGTCCCGTGCTTACGACCTTGCGTGCGTAATTTCAGGGATATTTTTTGACACAAAAATATTACTAGGCTTTTATGCGGATTTAGGGGCGTGACAACCCTTGATTCAATTAACTGTCGGAACGAGACGCATTCGTAATAACTCGTCGACCCATGTGACCATTTTATACTAATTAACTCGGGTGAGGGATATTTGACGCAACTTATAGTTTTACTCGCTTTCCTTAATCTAGATTTATTTATACTCGCCTAGATTAATATTTCCCTTTTATGCATCGTTTACTTTTAGTTTGTAATTCATCTTTTACACTTTTATTTAGGAGTATTAAATCCTATAAATTCTAGCAACTTGTCTCTGTGGATTTTTGATACCCAACTTACCCCCATACTTATATCGCAAGTGTAGTCGTAATTTAGGTTTGTTTGTATTATCGCAGTGAAACGAAAACAACTATTGTGTCCTTACATGAACACACCTTTCACACGGTGATCAATCCATTAAACTTGTTGTCCATGTGGCTGGGAACCTAAAATGGTTTACAAAAATATAGATTTGGAGAGAATAGATCAGAGCCCAAGTAAAATATTTTTAAAAAGTTTAGCAAATATTTAAAATTCAAAATTAGCAGATATTATATACATGTTAGGTTTACGTGCACTCACTTAAGCTCCTAACCTCGCAACTAATGTGCACATCTAACGTATATTTTATAACTCGTCCTAGTTATGCTACCCTGCCTAACTAGTCTGAACCAAATCTATTTCTTCACAATCTATCACGTTATGCCCACCCATGATAACAAGCAGCGTAGGTATGTCAATACACATAAGAATCATATAAATGGTATACACACAGCCTACATTTCAATATCATTAATATAGGTATACTCACGACCTATATCATATATCCCGTACGTAGTGTATATATATAACTCCCGAGTATCCCACGTATTATTAGTCAATAATTTTAGGTCTCATCATACATTCCCAAGTGTCCCATACTACTAGAAGGGTGTCAATTATTCTTTAATATAATTCAGTAGGTGACTTACTCATATCCTACTAGTCTACATCATAGGTTCTCTTACCTTCACCGTGACTCATTCTCGTTTCTCCAATCCACATACATTACAATTCACACGAATTAATCTTGACATTAATTCATCTCACCTCGGACTAAATCCTAACACTACCATTAGCCTACTGTTTACCAACATATCTCTCACCATGTTTTAAAGGTATCCCACGAGTTCTCACATTCATCAATTTCTAGTTCAGGATTAAAATCGACAAATTTGAAAAATCTGGAAGAATCGAAACGATTCGTCCAATGGCCAAATCGATTAGAAAAGGTACAAGTCGTCTTATTACCTTACGTAGTTGCATTTTTCTCTAATTTTATTAACCCAATTATCATGGATCCTCACCAAATCAACAACAAAGATCTCCAACCATTTAATATATACTTACGATTGATTTCCAACGTAAAATATCATCAAAACATCAAGAATTCAACCCAAGAATTGATTAACCCGTAATTATCAATAAAACCCTAGTTTTATGTTCATTCATGTTCATACACCAACATGTCCAGATTTAGTGCATTATTATACTCCCTTATAGTCTGGTTTCATTTTCTAAACATATAATAATTTAGTCTACATACAATACCTATCCAACAACATGTATTACATTCTCGAATTTAAGCCAAAACATGTGATATTCATACTTAAATCATCCTACTCTAACATGGATGATATATCCTTCTTAATTTAAGAAATATAAATACGTCCTTGCATCATAAGTCTGAATTTATGTGAATTGATGGTGTGGTTGTGTTCCCCATCCCCCGATATCCGCTCCAGTGGTGTTAGTGGTGCAAAAGGTGCAAGAATGGTGGTTCTAGTCTTTCGGATTACCTCTCCTTCTTCCTCTAATGGTCTCTGTAAGTTTTTTTTCTCGTAACCCTAACTTCTCTAACTCCTAATTTGATTTACACTTATAAAATTTGTTGATCTATTTTCCTCAAAAATTTAAAAGACTAAAATACCCCTCTGGGGTACCGATTTGGCCACAAAATGCCCAGAGTAAACCCCTGAGTACACTTTTCTGAATATCTTGACCCTTATGGTCACAATGGTGTACTCAAAACGACCATTTCAAATATTAAAAATGAAATTATATTTTATTCTCCAAATTAAGTCTTGACACACTCGTCCCGACTAAATTTATCGCATCTGGCATATTTCTCATTCACGACAACTATAATATTCTCTTGTCATTTATATTATTCATTCACTAAGTAATATTCAATATAAATAAATATTAAACCTTTATCACTAATTAATATTTATTACACTTGATTAATTATCTCAATTTAATTTAATTAATCCCAATTTAATCCAAATATACAAATCATTAAAAAAATACGGGGTGCTACAAACCATATATTTCATACATTTCAAGCAAAGAAAGATATTTTATCATTTCCTTTTAAACTCAACAAATTTCTAGTTCGTAAAGTCTACATTATTCAAGAAACCTTAAAAATACTTATTTCATAAATATTTTGATGACATTAACATTATTCCATATTTTTATATTATAAAATTGCCCATTATTTCTTTGTCAATGAATACTCTAGAATAATATTTCCTTACATTTTTATTTCCATAAAGATGTTTATTATTTATTCTTCACCAAAAATACACCAAAATGACATCTTTTACATTTTTATTTCATAAGAATGTCCCTTTTCAGTTTTATTAGAAACCACAAAACAATAATTTTTCTTAGCATTTTTATTCCATAAAAATGTCTATTTTCAGATTATTAAGAAAACCCATTACAACAATATTTTTTTCTGAGATTTTTCTTCCATAAAAATGTCCATTTATTATTCTGAAATTTTATTCTATCTTCATGACCCATTTTAATTCATCTTTTTACCACCCATTTCATACAAATGCCAAAATAGTCAATAACCAACATTAAGATGCAAACAAACATCCTAGACACATATATGTAACCTAATATATGTAAATAATATGCTAAAAATATACTACACATTAAATTTGGATCAAAGTTAGTTTTTTCCGTCTTAATGGAGCTCAAATCAATTGAAGGAATGAAAGATCAAGGGAGATGACAACCCCCACCTACTAAGGCGGCCTTAAAGGGATTGTCCGGCGCCACCAAGTTTTGCTCCAAGAAACTCCATTAAAACCTTCTACACCACCTCCAGAATGTGCTCTTATTCTTCTAAAATAACCCCTCTCAAATGCTCATCAGAATCCCTTACAACAACTTATTATTTCATGGTGTTACCTTAATAATGGGAACTTGGTTATTAATCGTGTGAGTGTATAATACTACACTTAATGAAATTAGCGGAAGGTAGTGGGGAATTATTTATTCAGTTGTGTGGGTGAAGGAGATACACTTGAAGTAAAACATGTAATAACAAATAAGTAAGGGATGAGAGATTTTTGTCGAGAGTTTTGGCAGTTGCGTTTCCAACCCACGTCTCATTTCTCTTATATGAAAACTAAGCCACTAAAACCCTAACACCCCAAACATTTCCTCGGTTAAATCTTGATCCTCCAAAGTTGATCCACGGTTCAATCTTAACAGCATACACTGACCGTATGAATTTGACAGGCATCGTTCGAATGACCTCTGGCATCGCTCGAACGACTAGAGACGTCACTGGAACAACTGCCATCGCGTGACGTCCCTCGCTATTTCAAACGACGTTGTGCAGAGTCTATTTACTTTTTTTTCTCCAATTATATAATCCGTATATAAATCTTTAATATAATATTTCTCTATAATCCAATTTTCCACCCATAAATATCTATAATTACAATTAGCTCCTCCCCTTATAAAATTTATATATAGTTTAGTTGATTCACTAGGGTGGGTTATTATAAACTTCTCTCCATAGGGAATTTTTTTCTCGAAATTCATGGTTCATCACAAATTATACCCCAATTATTAATGACTGATTTTCCATTTTATGTGTCCTCAATAATGTGGTCTAAGCCCAAGGGTTTCACTTTAATCGATCACCATCGTTAATCCAATCATAGAGGACCCTTAGGTCTCTTTTCAAAATCTTAGGTATGCCTAACATGTCTATCTTAACAAAACCTTGAGATGTTCGATATTCACCAAACATCGTACTATCACCTATGAACTCATCATCATGGATCATTCTATGTTAGGATTCATGACCTACGTTTCCTCAAATAAATCATGGGTCATGTCTTGCATAGGTTGATACAACTCTAACACTAATGATTATACCCGCTAATAAAAGTTAAGTTAGTCACTTTATCACAAAGTCTACCCGAATGATATCTCCTACGAGATCCTAGTTCTAATTTAGAGTCATCCTAGGTATCACAACACAAACACATATGAGTGATAACATCCTCATTCGTACAATTTTGAACCAAGTGCAGCACTACCATCAAATGTCTTAGCTAATTCCACTATTCATAACATGCTTAAGTCACAACCTTGGAACACATGATCCAGTTGCAATAGTTATGCCGGATAACTAAAGAGCGAGTTGACTTAAGCTATAATGTAATATACGCAACTATATGCAGCAATGAGAGACCACACATAGGCACAAACTGGTGTAGAATAAAGGTGCATCCGAAGAAAGCGCACGCACATAACATGATGCATCATCCAAAATTGGCCTAACCTTCATCATTATTGAGCTTATACAGTGCCACACCCAAATCAAAATAGATCAACAACGTCCAAATTAGTGGGATTAAGAAGGCACAACAATGCTACTAATCAGGTGACTTCCACACGGAGATGAAACAACCAATTTTCGATAATGAGTCAACCCAGATGAAGTGTGAACCCACAATGTATGCTTGAATTATATAACTCTTTACCAACATCTGCCAAGAACCATAGCCTTTCCACATACCCTAGCTTGGCCTGCTAAGCTTGATGAGTTCTACTTAAGAATCATTCGTCCATGTCAGATGAACGAAACACGAACAAGTTTCCTTCGATAAGCTAAAATGCTGGGATTCCCTCCTTATGTCTAACGCTACCTATCCATCCCCAATAAGAAAAACTATACTAAAGCAAGATGAAGTTGTTTCCCTTGACACTTATCATTAGTTACCAACCTACCACATCTAGGCCTCCAAAATTTTAATACGCGGTAGATAACCTCAGTTTTTTAGATCACTCTCACCAAGTGCATATAGCCCTCACACCATTTCAACCATTCAATTCATGAACCATTGCTACCACTCTTAGCACTCCCTATGTGATACTAAATCATCATATCCCTAATGGCATCTCATCTTTCAAATATCACTTGTACCTAATGATTTTCTCTAACAGAGTCATTACTAACCGTATAGGTAGCACACTTAGGTGCTATAATTATGCGTAACACTTAACCCCGTGTGTTATTTACAAAATCCATAATGAATCTCATCGTGTTCTAAGTTCCCCAGGTGCACCACCTACCATTGATCAATCCATTCTCAAAATTATCCTTGAAGGCAATATCATGACACATGCCTAGAATCAAAAGCCAAAGCTCTAACTCCAAAGCACTGCCACAAATCTACATGATCAAATCGTACTACAATATTCAATGGTCTACCATCACCTAGGCTAACTTCAATTCAATAATGGTTCCAAAAATCTTGTGGATGATGACATCAAACTCAAATGTTTCTCTAAACATGTTTCACATCTATTACAGGATAACATGACCTATGCTACACATCCTTAAGTTTATCACTACGAAATGGACACAGCTAAATAGACCTCAATGAAATAATACATCCCAAGGTTTCGTGGAGAGACACTATTATCGCTATAATGCATCGTACACAACCTAATATTCACTATTACTAGGGAATGACTACAATTCATATTAACATATCACTTTGACAAATATTAGTATATATCTCCAAGGAATTATCAATACTAATTTCACACGTCTACCTAAATTACTAAGCCAAGGTCAATTTTTTCAAGCCCCATTAGTAATTATGTCCAAAGAGCATTTACTGAAACTCACGTGTGCACCTAGAATGCCAACTCGTAGTTAAATTCACTAGACCACCACTTAATTCCCAATGGGTTTTCAACCACTATAATTAAAATGCCTTATTATGTAGACCTAATACCACATGCTAATGTACTAATTAACATAATTGTATATTTTGAGAGGACACGGGACGTCGGGTATTGCCTATAACACCAAGGCCTATGCCTACAAACTCCACAAGGGATCATATTTCTCAACACTAATCTACAATCACGAAACTCTAACTTAATGCTGCCCATATTTTGGTGGGACACGAGATGTAGGGTATTTCCCAAGTGGAGTTCCACCCTAACGATGCCGTAAGAGGTCCTATTCTAACACGTCAAAACTCATTTATTTAATAAAATGTCACCACGATCTTTTAGGTCCACTCCTAGGTTACCTCAATCCTCAAGATTGTCTAAACCTATATCATAGCCAAGGTACATAAATTGAGACATACTAAATTCAAGCCCATATCAAGGGACCTAAGACGTCCTCACCAAGGGACTAATACTTATAAACACATTACCCAGTCACTTAATTTCAATCGTGGAATTCACAAGTTCTCCATCTAAGTCGCAATGAATACTACATAACTTTACTACTACTACTAATGCCTCTTAGTAGGATACATGACATGATGTGTAACCCGTACACCCCCAGGTATACACTACCGGTGTCACTAAGGATGATATTCATCAAATGTTGCATTACTCATTCAATCACTACTCCGAAGGGTTACCTAAGGTTCACTGCCTTGTAACTACAACTCATTATTGTCACTTACGTGGCCTCTTGCCACATATTTCCCATAACTCTAACCATGACTCATAAGAAACATTCATCGGCTATCAACCACTAAATCTCTCACTCACAAGGATAGAATCATACTTAACTAAGGTTGGAAGTTCATATCCCTAAGTGTTGACCCCCGCAAATTTACAAACTTATCGGATTTACCATCAATCATGGTATTTCCCCAAGGATCGATTTTTTTCTTCTAATTATAACATTCATATTGACCCTTCATATGTGTCACGCCCAAGGCTACATATAATTTAAGTCACCATTTCCCTTTACACCATTATGATTCTTATAACAATCAATCCTTTTCGTTGATTATTCACAATTTGGTTCCACTTGACCAACGAGCAATATTTTTATTCAGTCAATATCTCCAAGACTCTACATCAAGCAAGACTAGAATAAAAACACCTCACATAACAAGTCATAATGCTGCCTCTAATTAGCTTACATGGACACCTGTAAATTATTAATCATACTTTATCAAAGACACGAAAGCGATTTGTAACAACTAACTTGATTGTATGCCACTTGGCAATAACTTACTTGTCATACTAACCTCTTTTACTTTACCATCGAGGACACGGACTAAAAGCATCACCAAATTAGTTTGACTGGACCAAAACAGCATCGACGTTGAAGGATCCACTACAAACCTCAACAAATCACTCCTGAAAGGAACCTTGAACCTAGATCTCTGATACCTTTTGTAACGTCCTAACCCAGATATATGGGTTACCCATGAGTTAACTCGGTTCGACCCGAGCATTAGGTGTGAAGTGCAATGAAACAACCTAAATAAGGTTTCTAATTCAGTTTTATTTCAATTAGAATTTCACTTGTTTAGCAGGCGATACCAAATTCCAGGTAAACAGAGCTACTAACGTAAAATATAAATGAAATATACTTACCTGCATATGCCCTCAAAATATGAAACCTCCCAACTTTCCTTAACAAAGTGCATATATTAGCCTGCGCCCGGTGGGACTTATACAAGCAGTATAGAAATGAACAAAAGAAAGAAATACTCACACGCTACAACCGCATGCATGCGAAAAATATGTATATATCTACATACTTATGCCTTTGAAAAATACATATTCCAGTGAATTAATCAATTTATTTTCGATAACCTTACATGTCCAAATTAATTGACTTTAATATTATTTAAGGTTTTCTTTAATCATACTAAGCATTTTCACTTTGCTTAAGCACCCATTTCAACACTTGAAATCTTTGCCCTTAATTCATTAAAACCATTCCTTTACCGAAATTCACCATTTTATTCATTCCAATACCCTTTAGTATTTCCATTGAAAATTGCCATATCAACACACGCAACCCCCTTTTAATCCTTGAAAATCATTTTTACAACACATTCTTGTATTACGGTTTTAACCATTGAGGTTGCTTAATCACCCATTTATTTACTCGTTTTAACCCTTTTCAGTTCTTTATGGACACTAATAGGTTTACACATTTACTTGTCCATTTCACTTTTACAGGAATATTTATTGCATTCATTCAAGTTAGGTTATATTCACGCATTTTACCACACAAATGCTTATATCACCTTCGTATATACACACACACATACACACACACATATATATATATATATATATATATATATATATATATATATATATATATATATATATATATATATATATATATATATATATATATATATATATATATATAAGGGTTAGATACTTTGGGCATTGTTAATTGAATGCAGACAGTTTCATTTTAAGAATTGACTATAGCTAATGCATTTGACATTAAATTAGCAAAATTGTCATTTTGAGTCCCTGTAAGAATTTTTTGCCTCGGTGATATTTAAAACAGTTAGGTTCCGTTTGATAGAAAACTGGGAAAATGCAAATGATTCCAGGACATTTGATTCCACGGCAAACAATTCCAAGGCAAATGAATATTTTCCAACTTGTGTTTGTTTGATACAAGTTGGAAAATCATCAATTTTCCACATTTTCTATCAAACGCAAAAGATGGAAAATAGATATAAAAGTGGAAAATTTGCTTACGGAATATATATATATAATAAATTTATATTATTAAATATACAAAATATATGAATATATATTATATTATTTGCGGAATATATATATTCCATATATACAAAATATATGAATATATATTATATTATTTGCGGAATATATATATTCCGAAAATTAATATAGTTTGCGGAATATATACATTTCGTAAATTATTATTAATTTTCGGAATATTCATATATTTTGTATATTTTTCCGAAAATTAATAATAATTTATGAAATATATATATTCCGCAAATAATATAATAATTTAATAATATATTTAATATATGAATATATTTCGTAAATAAAATATTATATTTTCATAGATTTTGTACATTTAATAATATAAAAATCTATTATATTTAATAATATAATAGATAATATAATAGATTTTTATATTATGTACATTTAATATAATAGATTTTTATATTATTAAATGTACAAAATCTATTAAATATAAAAAATCTATGAAAATATAATATATTATTTACGAAATATATGAATATATATTATATTATATACTGAATATACTAAATATATATTATTTACAGAATATATACATAATATTATATTCTATATATATGTAAATTATATATATACTAAATATATATTATTTACAGAATATATACTAAATATATATTATTTACAGAATATATACATATATATTATGTATTTATGAATATATACATATATATAATATACATATACAATATAATATATCTATATATATACATATATATAATATACATATACAATATAATATACACATATATAATATACATATACAATATGAATATATATACAGAATAATACATATATACACATATATAATATACATTATTCTCTCTATTATATATGTATATTATAATGTATATATGTATAATGTATATATTATAATATACATATACATAATATATAAGTATATATTTTGTAAATAATATATATTAAATATAAGGAATATATGAAATATACAAAATTTACGAAATATAAATATATATTAAAATATATGAATTATATAAATTATATAAATGTACGAAATATATAAATATATGAATTATATATAAATATACGCAATATACGCAATATACATATATGTGCTAAAATATATAAAATATACAAATATATATTAAAATATACGAAATATATATATTTATATATTTATTAACAATATATATTTATATATTTATGAAATATATAGAGTTATAAAAAAAAAATGGTTTCAAGTGATTTGCCACCCAAAGGTGCAAACAAAAACCTGACCCCCCCCCCCCCCCCCAAAGAATTGAAATCCACCCTAGGGTGGCAAATTGTGCTTAAGGGGTGTTATACATAGAAAACAAATACCATGGCAAATTAAGGCTATCAAACAACCTAAAAGCTAGAAAATACCAGAATTTTTCTACTTTTGGGAATTTGACTTGGAATTTTTGTGCTATCAAACGGACCCTTAGTTCTTCTTGGGCAGATTTTAGAAGAACAAAAAGGAAGGAGGGGTTGCCAATGGCCTTTAGGGGTTATACCTCCTATGTGAAAGGCATGAGCTAGAGGATTGGCATTTTACACAACCAATGGTCTGACAGGGCGTTTAATTTCTACTTTTTTTATGCCTGTTGGGCATTGATGTAGATAGGGAAAATTGTTCTCTAAGTACGCTAGCTTTTCTTGGTAGAGGTAGCATGGACCCATAATTTTTTATTGGGCCTTTTCTTGGTATAAGAAATGAGTCTGTGACATGGAATTGTTGCAATTTTTTTGGGCCTTTTTATTACGTTATAATTTTATTATATGTCTTTGAGTGTTATCTCGAAAGTAAGATAACGATAGTACACACCTTGAAAGTAAGATAACTAGGAATTCATATCATGAGATTAGGGATTTGTGTATTGAATGTATCCATATTTAATGGATTGGACCTGGAATGAATAAAGATTGTAGAATTTTTTACTTCTTCAATTCATGATGTTCCTTTGTTTTATTTTTATTCTTATTGGTGAGTTGAGTTTGTGAATACGTTAAAGTGTTATTGTTTCTCTAAAATGTTCGTCAATCAGGTATCCAACATTGGAGTACTTTAACCAATGATGTGTGACACAATAATTTTATTGCAACCATACAAAAGGTTTAACGAAACATGTACTTTGCAAATGTGGTATCGACAATACATCTTTATTGTTACTTCTTATGATTTGTGGATCATATTTCGGTATTATACCATTGGCATGGGAATTCAGGGAATTTTTTTATAAATAAATAATGTATATGGGATTTTTCATATATAATATTTAATTGACGACTTTTTATACGATGTCCCGAATGGACTTTTAGTAACGTTGTTTAGTTATTTTTTGGTCCTTAAAACAGGTGGATAGTCTTATAAACAAATAAAATTTCTAAAATATTATATTTTTTTATTATAATATAAACTATTTTTCCCCAAAAAAAATTAGCCAATTCAATACTTTGGAAGTATTTGTCATTCCTTCATGAAAACTGTCCATGACTGATACTACAACACAAAACTTTTAAGGTTTCATAACTATTGATAATTTGGAAAATTATCATCGTGCCTTCAGGTTTAATGTTGTTATTAATGCATACTCTATTTTCCACAAGATACATATAAACGACGCGGATGACTTTTGAATTTCAAAAGTCTCACCACAACAAAACACATAATTAGTGGCAAAAAAAATTGTCACCAAGTAAACAAATTTCGCCACCAAAAATATTTTGTGGCAAATTTTTTTTCATCAATCATCCATCATGAAAGCCCCGTCGCTAAAGGTTTTAGTGAGAAAATACAAATTTCTTCACTAAATTATACACCTTTAAGTGAAAAAAGATTATCTCTCACATAATAGCAATCTTTTAGTGACAAAATTATTTGTGGGCCAAGGTCTTATTTTTTGTCACAAAAAGGAAAATTTTGTCACCTAATGTATATGATAATAGGCAAAACGATAACCAATTAGTGACAAAATTAAAATACATCGAGGATAAAATATTTTTGTCACGAAATGAATTTTATTATAAAAAAATTGTAAATTTTAGAATTCATAATTTTTTCATTTCAATTTCATTTCTCATATAGATATTTAGTCAAATAAAATATTAATTATAGAATCGACTAAATTTCATCGATATTATATAAATAATCAACTACCATCATATACATACTCAAAATGAAGTTAAAAAGATTATATAATTGATACGAAAGCATTCGTAGAGATATCTCAAAATCATTGATCAATTACAAAGTAACCTAAACCGTTTATTACAACACATCAACTAAGGCATTAGTTTCTAACTTTATATTTCCTAAAACATTAGTTTCTAATCAATTACAATGTAGCCTCCAAAAAATAATTCGCAATAGATTTGATATAATCTCCTTTTACCCTCATCATCATCCCAAAAAATAATTTCCAAAAAAGAATCCTCGCGATGTCCCAATATGCAATTTAAAAAGTGCCAAGGCATTAATGTCTAACTTTATAAGTATATTAACAATTGATATATAGAATAACATGAACTAATAAAATAACATACATTGAGCTAAACACCAAAAAAATTACAAAATTCAATTTTATTTTCAATATTTTTAACAAATTCGACAAAGTTTACTTTCTTTATAGACGACAACCACCTTCTTAAATTAAAAAAAAAAAATCAAGAAACCCAATGACAATCGACTAAAATACCCCTTCGATCAATTCAAAAGATAAGTAATATCATCGCCAACATTTTTAAAAGTTGGTCAGAGTTTTATATTTTTATAAACTAAAACTACTTTGTTAAATTAAAAGATAAAGAAGTGAAAAAACCCAATGACAATCCACCAAAATACCCCTTCACCGATTCAACAAATAAGGAAATATTAGATAAGTCAAAGGATGTGAATTCAACCATGTCATTTCAATAAATTCAACATCGAAATTATTAAAACTTACCATATAATAAATGTGGGAGGAAGGGAACCCGATGCCTTTAAATCATCAAATATTTTATCGAATCCAAATTGACAAGACTCTAAATGTTTGAGACACTCAACACAAGCCTGTAGTTGTTCCCTTAACTCACGATTCGCTCTCTGCGCTTCCCTAAGGGCCTCCTCCAACTTTGTGTCTCGTTGTGATGTTTTTGATTTTGTAGCTTTTGGTCCATGCTCATGACCTATGATATGTCCCGCTTTAGTACCAAGTACTCAATCAGCTATCTCATTAGGAGTCAAAGGTTCACTACCCTCGGGAGTAGGCTCAACATGCCACTGTTTCATCTTATTCCGTAAAATAAATTAATATATATCATTTCACAAAATTGAAGTTGTGGTATTTGTCTAATATATGTTATATTCTTACATGTAGTTCCCCAGCTTCAGAAGAAGACCATTTTTCAGTAGTGCAGTGGGTTTTCTTGTAGCACTCAATTCGATCTTGCTCCACATTCGCCATATCATTCTTCATAATCATGAAAGATAATCACTTTCATCAATATTTGTGAAAGATAAGATCAACTTCAGAAAAACCAAATATATAATCATGAAAGACACTCATTATCATCAATATATGTAAAGTATGCATCTACATAAACGATAAATGAGATGGGGGAGGATAACTTAAGACACCTACATTTGTTGTCCGTAGTTTGAGTTGACTTTTGATTGTATACATCTCGACATGTAAAAAAAATAGGGCTAAAAATCATTACATAATTGTTACGATTACCACAAGTTTATAGCTGTTACGAGTAATTGGTACCATAGAAATGTTACAAAAGTTTAAGTTAATTTATGAATAAGTTGGTACCACATATCTGCTAAAATAGACTTTAGATCGTATACATCTCAACATGCCCTTAGTTTGAGTTTACTTCTTGCACCTAAAGAGGAATATTACCACAAGACTGATAAAAATGTGTAACCTCTATGTGTTAGCAGTTGTGGAGACAAACCCAAAAGTGGAGAAATTATGAGAATTCATGATGAAATTGGGATTTAATATGGTTGAGAGTAATTAAAAAAAATGGGTATGTGTATTTTTCAAGAAGGGAATTAGATGTAGCTCATTTATCAAATAGACCATTACCTAACATTAAGCTTGTACCACTTTCAGCTAGCTATAGAAGTCCAACCCATATTTATGTATGCTAAGTGAAATAAAATTTTAAAAAAAAGTTGTGGGAATATTTACTACGCATTGGGTTTGAATTTTTACACTAAAGTGGAAGGCACTATGCTTTTCAGTACGAATTTGTATGGAATGAGAAAAAATTATATGCAATGAGAACAGATTCGTATGGAATCAGAACGACAATAAAATTTTGTAATTTTCTCCAATATATACTAAGATTTTGCTTCCTTCGGTTAACACCATTATGTGAATAAAAATATGATTTTACAAGTGTTATATTTACGTGAGTTTAAAAAAATCGAGGCGTCCTCTTTGTAAACTTATAAAGTTAAAAGGCAAAAATGTAGTAAAATTGAAGCTTTTAATAAACTAAAAAGTCACAACATGTCCACTCACTCTATTATAAGCCTACAAGATTAAAGGGCTATACAATGAATTAAGGGAATGTTGGTACCAAGAAATAAGGGTCATAACTCGTGCAATAGTTATTTTACCAAGAAATAAGGGTCGTAACTCGTGCAATAGTATTTTCCTTTAAACATATAGTAACGTAAGTTCCTGCCACAGTTGTATTCCTTTAATGTAAGATGTTAATAAAGTAGTTTTGTTAAAGATTGAATTTACTTTTTAGCACACTTGGAAGAGGAGAAATGAGGCCATTTTCAATATTATATGTATTACAAAAGAGAAGATGGTATTGAATACATAAAAAGAGTTAGAGGAGGATTCGGGAGCTACCTGTATTCAGCAAAGTGTAGGGTCATACACCACTTGGGAATATATAGCTGCTAAATGGTGCTCTCCCTCTGTTGGAAGGCTAAGAGCATGTCCAATGGTGGACATCAACGAAAGCTATAATTACAAATTGAAAAGCGGGTTTTTCTTACATCTTCTTTAATGAGATACAATGGTGGATGTAGGGAAATTTGCAAAGGAGATTCCTACGAACTTATATTGTTCGTAGGAAATGAATTTTTTTTCTTACGGACAATATAAGTTCGTAAAAATATGTAAAAACTCAGATTCCTAATAAAAAATACTTCCTACGAACTTCATTTGTTCGTAGCAGTTCCAATGAACTTCAGAAGTTCGTAAGAAATTCCTACGAACAAATGAAGTTCATAGGAAGAATTTACAAATTCAGTAGCCAACCGATAACTTTGCAAAACACCAACCATTTCTACTGCTGAATTTGTTGATTTCAGTACACCATTGCAGGCGTTTCGATTTGTAAAGTTACCCTTTCGTTCATCTTTTACCATCACCACTACGGATGCTCTAAAAACTAATGTGGATGCAAGCTTTTAGTCTTTTCATTTACAGGTTGCTATAGGATGTGTAGTCCGTGACCACCTAGGACTACTGCAACATTTTTTTTGGCAAAAAATATGGGCTATGTGATCTCTTGCAAGCAAGGTATAAATTGTGTTGGAGGCTTGTAATGTGGTTTGTTCCTTTGAATTAGGAGGGACTATGATTGAGAGAGACTATGATTGAAAGGGACAATTCATAGCTTGTCAACAATTGCACGGGCAGAGCTGATGTTCCTAGTACTATATAAATTATGGTATTTGACATAAAGAGATTGGCCGAGTTATGGGATATTGAGTTGATTTGGACTAGTGGGCCCAATAATAGGGCTGCACACTGGATAGTGTCTGAGATATGTTTGTCTTTTGATAGAGGAATGCACCATGTTGTTGTGAGGGAGGAGCTTAAGGAAATCCTGAGGTCTGACATTTGTTAGAGTGTCTGCCCTCTATTCTTGTTAAAAAAATAGCAATTACAATCATTATATCATTTTAAGGCATGTGCAAGGGATTTATAGAGCTTGTGATAGGTGAGACTGAAAACCAATGCTCGCTAAAGATTTCAAACCACAGTTGCATTCATATAATAGTTTCATTTATATACTGCTACAGTTGCATTCCTATCCTGCTACAATGGAGCCATCAACAATGCCCAACTTCTTTATTTCTCATAAATCCATGGTAATTGTGCGCACCCAAGTGGCATAGTTATCACCAGAAAGAAAAGGCGATACTAAAAGTTCGATAGGACTGCTGATGTGGTGGAAGAGCAATTTTTGAATAACAATTTGTAACTTAAATGTATTTCTTATTAATTTCCTTATATGTCCACACATACATAAGTCCTACATAACAAAATGACAAAATAACACACACACAAGTCCGATATAGCAAGACGACAACATAAGTCCTACATAGCATAACGACAACACAAGTCCTACAACCCAGTGAGATTATACTGTATTTTACGAAAACATCAAATTGCACACACATAAGTTCTACATTGAAAAATGATGACATACTAGTGCTATTAGCAGGGGTTTCCATAGAAAAATTCATTGATGGAGTGGGATTTGAAGCGATCGGCTGAGTTTGATTGGAAGTCATCGGTGGAATAGGACTTGAAGTCATTGGTGGTGGTGGGTTGGGACTCGCCTGTTGAATCAGTCTACCATCAACTCTCATTCGTTTACGTCCAGCAACCATACTGACAAAAAACATATATTTTATGTTAAGATATGTAACATGTCATAATCTTGGTAGAATACTAATAAATAATTACACATAAATAAACATAAACAAATGCATTTAAGTTACAAGGGGTATAAAATTACTCAATATCACAGCATAACTTAAATAACATGAAAGTCTAAGAACAAAAGCACAAAAATTCAACACCATTTCACCACATCACTAAATGTAATAACATGAATATCTAGGAACAAAAGCACAAAACTTCAACTCCATTTCACCACATCACTAAATTTAATAACATGAAATTATAAGAACAACGTCAACGTCAACGTCAACATTATTCGCATCGACATCATTCATATGCAATGGCCCAATATCAACTTCAACAACTTGAACAACGTCATATGGCTTGATTTCCTAGCATTGGGGACATCATTTGTATCTACACCAACTTTTTCCACGTCGAGATCATACACTTGTCGAAGTTGACACTCTTACACGATTTTCAGATATGACTCAACTTTGTGTCGTTAAGATAGAAAACTTGCTTTTCTTTCACCACTAGCACGTATGGATAATTTTTATACCACATACCATTCATTTTTTAAGCAATCGATGTAGGGACATCTAACATCACTATTTGGGCCCCTGTGTTTCTTAACATACTAAATGAAAGACCTAGACCCAGTTACATATTTCTTGCGAAATCTATTAGGTTCTTGGATCCAGCTCCGATCCATGTCCATTTGCAATCCTATTAAATATTAATACAAACATGTTATGTATATTACGTCAATAACTAGAGGAATTTCTTTGTACACACAAAAATGATATGGAAATTACCCCTAGATAATCTAAATGATGAAATCCAAAAATTTTGTTGACAACATCACCTAACTACATTCAACAATCTATTCTCAAACACTAATATTAAAACCACAACACTAAACAATTTATTCTCAAATAACAATACACAATAACATTCCATAATCTATTCGTTCTAAAATAAGGACTAAATAATACAAAGCAATGTAAAGTGGGTTTATGTGAATGTTTTGGAAACCAAAATGCTATATACGTTGGGTGGGGAAATTTATCAAACACATTTTGGTAAAAGATGAAAAATTGCTATGTTTGTACAATTTACTTTGAAAGAAAGTTCAAAATTCATCTACAATGCAATTGTCCCAAACATCAAGTAGAAGAAATATGCCCAAACACCAACACCCTTGGAATTCTACCCAACTTTAATCAATCTCTAGTAAACTGGTTTGAGATTAAACCGATAACAAGGAAACCCAATGACATACAATGATTTATTGTCCAAAAATTTAAAACAAAAGTTGCCAAAAATCAGAAGAAGGCCAAACAACATTCAAATGTTAGCACAATCAATGTCAAATAAATTACGGAGTGAAAAGACCAGACGATAGTTTGATAAATAAAGTAAAAGAACCGAATAATTTGTCGGGGTAACAGTAATTTGTAGCGCTAACTCCAAGCCAGACAATCATATATATATATATATATATATATATATATATATATAATGGATTTAAAAAAATCTAAACAAATATGACTTTTTTTGGTAACCAATCTCGGTTCTATAGAGCAAAATCAGACTCTTAGTTCTGTGTTTATCGTTTTTTTCGTGTGTATATACATATGGGTATATAAAAATAATTAAAAAGAATATTTGAAAGAGGACAAATATTCAAAATCCACTTGTAATATCAACAAATCATATCCAAACAACATATATAATCACAACTATTTAAAGATCTCACCATAAATAAGAAGACTACTTAAAGATTTAGTGACCACATACAACAAATTGCAGTTGAAATCAAATAACATAAAAGAAAAAAATAGGAAACTAACCGGAGAGTGGATGGAGAGAGAGAAGCGACGGCGCTAGGGGTGGGCGAGAGAGGCAGCGTCGGGATGAGAAGCGGCGGTGTGGACGGGTAGGTTTTTGGGGAAGGACTGATGGGTTCAGGGTTAGTGGGAAAATTTTGGAGAGTGGGGTTTCTTTTGTTAGTTTTTTAAGTTTTATTTTTTATTTTTTTAATATTCTATTTTAGTATTAGTGAGGGAAATATCTTGTCACCAACAATACAGTTATTTGATGACGACATTTTTTGTCATTAAATGATATCTAGTTTGTCACAAATAATAAAAGTTAATATTCTAGGAGCGGGAAATATAAGGCACCAATTTTTTGTTGTCATTTGGTGACAAATATCATTAATTCGTCACTAATTTAATGTGTCACTCTAAATTTCGTGATAAATTTTTTCTCACAAAATAGTAACTTTTGGTGACGAAAATAAATTGCCATAATTTTTTTTTGTCACTAATTAGAGATTCTGTTGTGGTGTCTACATGTCTTAACTTAATGCACTATATTTATTGGATGGTAAATGTCTTTTGACTTCCTACATTACAAAATATGTAACGACTCATTATATTTGTACACGAATGGACATCCTAGAGAAGCTTTTTGAGGTTTTCTTCATATGGTATGTTTGATATGAACTAAAAAGTAAACATATATCATACGCAGTTGAACCCTCACTCGTGTATTCCTTCTCGTGTTTCAAGCTTTTATGCAAAAAAATTAAAAGAAGACCGAATAACAATCGTGATTGTATGGTATCTTCTCATATGATGGTATGTTTCTTTTTAATTTATTTTTCATCCAAGCAAAAAACAAATAATTGCTCTGATGAATGTATGGAAATTGAATTTTTTTGTCTTATATTTCGTGTTATTTTTTAAAATTGGATTGTAGGATTTGTTTGTTTGACTTTTTGAGTGAAAAAAGATTTTTATGATTTTTTATTCTTCGATTTAAAAATTAAATGTGTCCGACATGATTTCAAGAAGAAAACAGAGGATAAAAAAAAATAGATATTATATTTATTGATACTATAATTTCATGATTTTCCCAATTTGGCATATCATAATTTTTTCAATTTGTTAAATATAGAAATAGAATTAAAAATGCTGTATATATATAAAGAACAACTATTTTAATTTAAACACACTTTTAACGGAGCAGTTGGATACAATGTTGGGGACATTAATATGTTGTCGTCCTACACTTGGATACGGCTTCGAGAACAAATCATCACATTGATAGATCGATCACCTCCTTCGCTGAGGTGGACTCTAGAAAGGGAAATCTTTACACGGACATGCAAATCCCCAAATTCATTTTTTACTAAGATAAATGTCAACTATCTACAACGTGTTTTTTCCCCCCTAGGCTATATTTTATTCTTTTTAATTTGCTCTTCACATGTAATAGGTAGAGGGAGTGAGAACGATTGATATGACTAGTTATTTCTTTAAAAAAAAAAAAGGGTGGAGGGAAGGGTGGGGTGGAACTGTTGATATCATTTGAATATGATCATAATTTCCTACTACATAATAATATATTCCGAGTGGTGTCATAATTTTTAAGGTGACCATCAAATCGATTTAATTAATCATTTCGTGTCTATGTGCCTCTTTGAGTTTTTGCCAAGAAATCTTGGTAATGGGCTGACTCATTTGTTTATCTTTTTTTTTTTTTTTGAATTTACGAAATATGAGCTCCTTTGGAGCAATTTTAAAGAAAATATCACAAATAACCATTAAAAAAATAGGAAATTAAGAAAATTTCTTGTGCTACCATATATACATATTTTTTTTTTAAATACACTCCCAAATAGTTTTAACTAATTCATTTGCCAAATCAAAATGTTTTTCAAATCGATCCATAAGTTATAATCGATTTGGAAAATCTTATTATCCTCCACGGAACCCTCACTAGTGACCGTTGAAGAAAAATGTATTTGTGTTTCAAATTGTTTATTCCTTGTGTATTGATTAGGAAAATATTTTGCTTATACAATACATTTTAAAATAAATAGAGAGGGACCCGGACAAACAAATAAATATATATTTTCGTTTTCTGGAATATTACCAATTGGTCGCGTTTGCTAATTTTATAGTCAAATGATTCCTATAATTTTTCTTTCCTATTTTCGTTCAAATGTGTCATTAGAAAATATGTAGTAAACATTTATTACCTAAACAACTTTTGTACAACATATATTAGATATTCACTATCTGTGATAAGTATGTAATGTAGTAATATTTACTAAGTGCGAAAACATATAATTTTCGACTTTAAGTTATGAGGAGAAATATGCCCTTCAATATAGTCTAAGATATTCCATCTTTCGATGAACACCTCGCAAATTTTCGTAATCAGGGGCGAAGCTAGGAATTTATGTTGGCGAGGACCACAATTTACTGGTGGTTCGGGGACGGGAGCCCCCGAGGCGATTTTTTTTAAGGTTATTTACGCTTTTATGCAATGTTTTAACACTAAAAATAAATTAACCATAAGCATTTTTTCCAACATGAATCAAGGGTATTTGGTTTGCCCATATTTTTACAACAGAAAAATAAAACAATTGAAATTTGTCATTTTTCCTAAAAATGTTAATTACCATTTATTAATTGAACACTAGAATACCACGTAAAATTAACAATTAAAATAAGCTTTGTTAACAATTAACAATAATAGTCAACAATTAAAATAAATTAAAATATTTCCGTTTATAATAATCTTAGTCTCGAAAATTACAGTTAACAATAACAATAAGGTTTGGGCTTGGTAATAACAGTTAACAACAACAATAACAGTTAAATAAGCCTTTACTAGCTTTGAATAACAATAACAGTTGAAATATTTCGAGACAAAAAGAGCTACCTTTTAAATAAGCATTAAAATATTAAAATATAGAGAGAAATATCTTTACTAATTAACAATAACAATTAAATAAGCATTAAAATATTAATACTATTCTAACAATGGATATACCTTTGCTGTTGGCTTTGAAAATATGGAGAAAGTCGGCTGTTGTGACTCTTGTCCGTGAAACCGAGAGAGAGAGATACTTTGATTTTAATTAACCTAACCATTAGTTAAAGGAAAATAATATGTGTACCAAGTATTTTAAAAATATTTGGGTTTGGGCCTTTTTCTTATGTTGGGCTTAAAAATATAAATATTTGATATATGCTACTTTTTTCCAAAAGTTTGGAAGGGGCCATGCCCCCCCACTGCCATGGCCCAGCTTCGCCCCTATTTGCCGTCTAAAGTTAGTTTTTATGTATTATAGTGGGGATATTTATAAATTTTCATATGTTTAGTTTTTGAATTGAAAGTTTTCTGTCATTTTTTTCATTAGTGCTTTTGAGAGACATCTAAGAGTGGTGATTTCTCTTAATTCTTTATAAAACATCTAGGAGTGGTGATTTCTCTTAATTCTTTATAAATAAAATAGTCTTTATAAAAAAAAGTAAGATCTTTAATTTTTTAAAATAAGAATAACATATAATAGGGTCAATTGAGAAATTTCTTTTAACGGGAATTATAAGGAAATTCATCATTTTAATAGGGCTTAAATGTGAAGTTTTGTTAATTATTTTTACCTTGTAAAATTTCGAGGTTGGATTAACCAATTAACCAGATGGATAGGTTAAAAATCACTAATTTCTTTAGGTAAGAGTCAAGAATATAGATCTGGAATAGAGTTCATAAACTGTTCTGTGGTATTTTAAGTCATCCTTTCCAGTTGGATGATTGTTGGGTCAAGTTTTACTCAACTAAAGTTTAGTTGATAAAAAATACTGGATTCACAAATCGCTTGGTACATATAAGAAAATGTTAACGTTTAATTGGGTTAACTTCAGCTACATACGTTAGTGAAGCTAGTTGTCGAAAATTGTTCAACGGCTCTAGTACATTAATAAAAAATTAGCATGCAAGACGTGCGATGCGTGGACGTATATAGCTTTCTTTCTATCATACTTCCGAATGTACATATATTTTTTTATTGGTAAAATGTCACTACAATTATATCGTACTTCCAAACGTACAAATTGTTAATAACTATTTTAATGAGCATGATGTAGTGTTCAACATTCATTTTTGTTGATTTTCATATAAAACCGTACCCAAATTTATAATTGTTATCACCTTAAAACAAATGATCCCAATGATTTTATTTTGCACTATATAATTTGGGAATGATAACTTTTTCCTAATCTTTGACTCAATTATTATTTTTTCTTTGTCCACTATTGGCAACAATTGCATAACATTCGTCGTGGTGCATTCTTAAGTTTTTTGGTCCGGTTAATATTTCCCAAAAATTTACTTACTACTTAGAATAGATGAATGTATTTCAACAAACAATGCAAGGAAATAGCATGTTATATTTTGAGAACTAGGATGAAAAAGATATATCATATGTTTTGATATCAAATAAAAATTTAAGAAAAAATGTATAAAAATTTCTAAGGCAATATTGAAGAGCTAAGCATATTTCTTAAGAATGTTGCATTATCTTTCAACTATTCCAATGATATCAGCAATTTAAAAACAATATAACAGATAACTATATCTAGAAGATAATACAAAATATAACAAAAAATCTAAATTAGAATGAAAGAGTTTAAATAAAAATAACTTCACTCGGATAAGACAAATGGGCATTGACATTGCATTGGTTTTGTATCCACATATGAGAAACCAATGAAACCAATTTCAACGATAGATTTTATCAAAAAATTAATAGGCAATCCATTTTCATAAACCATATTAACATTCCCTACTCACAATTGTAATCTAATAAACAAAATGAACCTTATCCTCACAAGCAACAAATGGATAAAATATGGTGAAAAAAAAAAGAATGAGCACACTTGAAAGCAAGACAATAGAAAAATAGTAAGAGAACTTTATTACCTAAAGGTGCTTAAAGCGAACAAAATAAAGGAAGGTTTGGGAACAACAAAAGGAAAAGTGGGCACAATAAAGGAGAAAACTAAGAAAAATAAATGTATATAAGTTCTAACCTAAAAGATCTTGGTCCTCTAAAAATGGGGCAGTTAGTTGATACGAAAATTGAAGTGGATGGAGGAACTCGGATAGAACTTTGATGTCTTGGATTCTGATTAGTCAATATCACTGGCGCGCACTCATTTTCATAAGTGATGTGAGTCCCCATCAACAGTATTAACCAATCATAATCCAAAACATCAAAAAGTTTGATTTCTCGATGTCTGAGAGACATCAAACTTCTTTCCGAGGAACTCATATCGTAGGATTTTGATTGTTTTATAGAGATAATAAAAAATTGAAAAGTTCTTTTATGGTCTATTGAAAATAAATGATTTAACTACTTCTTTCTTGTACATTTAATAGAGAGTTTTAGAATGAAGGGAGATATATAGAGTGGAAAACACATAAATCATTGGCATAATATAGAAGAATAGGAAATATGAAGTTTTGTTAGATTTAGAGTTAGAAATTAATTTTATAGTCTAGCTCAACATTTATAGTAGAGCACGTGAAAATGAATGACAATGGTTATAATTACGGGATGGCATGACACATGAATTCCTATATGAGCTTCAAAATTCATTGCAGGGTCACATTTTATAGTATTATATATAGATTATCTTGTACGTTGGCAAACTTTTATGGCCATCTCCATTTCAAATCTATCCAAACGTAATGTGACGAATGTTACATTACAAAATCAACATGTATAAATACCCTTGTGTGCGCGTTAGTGTGTGTGTGTGTGTGTGTGTGTGTCTATATATATATATATATATATATATATATATATATATATATATATATATATATATATATATATATATTATATAAGATATAAGATAGCTTATGGATGGGGAAAAATATATGGATGACATTTTATCCTTTTAAGCATGATATTTTATATGTTGCATGTATACATAACATGCATACACATGCACATACATAAAATATCATGCTAAAAGCTATTATATACTATTATATATATGCATATACATAAAATATCATGCTAAAAGCTATTATATACTATTATATATATATATTTATATATATACTATATTATTTTTTAAATACATTTTATTAAATATTAAAATATTTATTATTATATTAAATTTAATTATTTTTTAAGTTTTATTTATTTTATTTATTTTAAGTTCTGTTTTTCCCGGGCGCAAATTTAGCGTCGTATTTTATCACGGGAGCAAATTTATCGCCGTGCCCTCGGCACGGGCATCTGTTAGTATTATATAAGATATGTGATGTTTATGCCAAAATATATGTATGATATTTCACCTTTTTATGTATGATATTTCATGTCTTCCATGGGTGCATGACATATCATGCTAAAAGGTATAATATCATACATATTAAATCTATATTATATATGCTCTACTACTATACTACTGTTATTTTTTAAATATATGCTATTAAATTAGTTTTTTAATTAAATTATTTTTTAAAATTTCAATATATATATATATATATATATATATATATATATATATATATATATATATATATATATATATTTTAATTTTTGTTGTCGTTTTTTATTAAAGGCGGGTAATTATGGATTGGGTTTTATTATGGGGGCAAATTTATCGCCGTTCCCTCGGCACAGGCATCCACTAGTATATATATTACATTTTACTGGATATTAATTGGCTCTTAATTAAGTATATTTATTTTGTCTTAATGACCAATGTTATAAAAGAGTGTGACACAAACTATTATTTTTTATTATGACAATTTAAGCGGGTAGCATGCTTTGAGGATACATTTAATGGTTTATGGCTTGACAATATTATTTTGCGACTTTCGAGTTGTTGGCACTATTACCAAGGAACAGAAGTATTAGGATAATGACGTTGTCAACGAAAATGTTCAGAGAAAATGAGTGTGAGTTGAACATGTTAGTATTACTTTTAACACAATATATCCACTAAGAAATAGACTATGACCGAAAGACATTTATGAAGCATGCCTAAGATAAAAGTTATGAGTGTAGTCAATAAAGTGTAAGTGTTGTGGCCGACTGAGTGCTTATTTATATGACACTATATTAAATGTTAATTACGGTGTATTTTGAACATTTAAAGTTATGTCTTACATTATTATTTTACAAGAATGTGAATTGATGAATGTGATATGAATAGTCTTTTAAAAGACAATTATTGGATCACAATGACGACCCAAATTATTGACTTTATTAAATAAAATTTTAATATTATAATACATAGTAGGAGTTATGCTATTAAATTAGTATGGAACCTTCATAATTAACAGTTTGATTTTTTTTTGATCGAGCTACTTGTGGAGGACCATTTAAGGATGACGCAACATCGATTGCGCGTTTTGGGATAATTATGGACCAAGTAGGAGACAATTAGGATTATTTGAGTTTGATTAATTCAATAACGCATTCCATAGTAGTTAATACTAACAGTCACATTTGGTTAATTAAAAGGGTAATCCTAAAATCAAACCAAGGGTTAAATTCATAATGAAAGATCACATATTATTGAATCAATAATTAAAAGTCACTAATGATTAAATACAAGCTTTTCAACTTTTAGGTATCCACCATAATGGAAAGTTCATATGAAATATCTATTAGAGACTTGTTTCCTTTCTTTGCCTATAAATAGGTAGCTTGTTTCCATCATTCAGATACAATGAAAGACCACAAAATGAAGCTAAAAGCTAAATCAGATAAATCAGAAATTCTTATAGAGTTATTTAATCGAGTTGATGAAAATAGCAAGGAATAATTTCAAAGGCTAGGATTCAGGGCTTATTCAATCTCTCACTCAATCTAAAAAAACGTTATTAACATGGAATAATGTAAGTATTTTTACTCTCTTATGTAGGTTAAAATGTTGTTTTCATGATGATTTAAGATCATGTAATATAAGAAAAATTGCATCATTAATTATTTAATTTATTAATGTTTAGATAAATAAAATCACATTTTATTGTTTGTATTATTTTATTAAGGTATGTTTCACAGAGTGTAATAAATTTTTAATATATTGCGAATGTCCATATATATTATGTGCATAATGCGTATTTTTAAACATCTCACTATGTACTTTAAATAAGGGTGACCCTTGGAGTATGGAGATACAATGAAATAAAAGAATACATAGTGTCATAAATATTTAATATATTGTGAATGTCCACATATATTGTGTGTATCACATGTATTTTGAAAATTTTCATTATGTACTATAAATAGCGGTGACCCTTGGAGCATGGAGATATAATGAAATCAAAAGATTGTCCTCCATCAAAATAACATATGTCCCTATATATATTGTGTAACATCCCCCATTTTCTCACGCAAAGGTTGGTCAGACACGATACGCCGAAGATGGGGCTTATCAACAATTTATACCATTCATAACACTAAAAAATGGACGTTACTTTTATTGTTCACAATTAAATAACAATATATTCACACACTATTTTAATGCATGAATACAAATAAAAGAATCATACAATGCTCATAAAGTAAATACACGGGTAAATTGATATAAATAAGTGGGCTTATGCCCCTACAATTCTTGATATGAAATAAAATAACCAAATAAAGAAGTACAACCTATACTAGGATCAATGGAATGTAATCCTCTACGTCCAATACAATTACGAGTCTAATCCATTGCCAATCCTGTTGTCCCTGTTTATGAGAAAACCTGAAGGGAAAATATTTATAATTTTGGGTTAGAGCTCTAAAGTTGCAAGGATTCTTCACCAATAAATCTGCAAAATGTAACGAACTCATACTTCACGTCTCTCCATCCACACTCATATGTATCAAGTATCTTACCTCTCATCTAGAAGAAATTCTACTTTTATCCTCGCCGAGTTATGAACTCCAATATCTAATTTGATATGTAACGATAAAACTATCTAGCTATGCATCAACTAAAAGTGAGTATTTACGCTTAATATCCTAGCCCCCGAATCAACTTCATGATATTGCCGACTAAGTTCCATATAAATTTTCAGTGCGTATTTTTATGTACCATAACGTTCCTTTACTTTAGTCTACCTCATCAAACTATTTGATTTTTGAGTCATACTAATTACCGTCTACACAGTTACACTACAAGTTTCATTCTCTGTAATTACCGTCTTCATTCTTAGACCATTAGAACTTATTTTCTTTACTAATATTTCAGAACACTATTTTAATCTGACTTTGTTATTATTAAGTATTGTCCGAATCTATAGAATATGAGAACTCATTCTCTTACAAGGCACGCCACAATGTATATATATATATATGTGTGTGTGTGTGTGTGTGTGTGTGTGTGTGTGTGTAACACACGAAGACATCTATCTTCGACATTTATTCGTGTTCTATCAGTAATACCCGAAGGAGTCCCTCATCCTAAAGCGGGTAACAAAAAAACACATGCAAGTGGGGCAGTGCCTACGCAGTACGCCAGTTCAAGACCCATACCCAGCGATGACAAAGGATCCCAGCATCAACACCTACCTTTCGTAAATGGCGTTGCTATGTAGTACCTATAATATGACCTAATACTATGATTAGCCCACTAGTGTCGACATGTGTTTCGATCCCGAACGTGTATGCAACCCTAATCGATAGGACAGTCCATGAACCCAAGTATTTCCACACAAAATAATAAAATACATACGATTATCCAATATGTATAAGCAGTTACTCTATAACTACTTTTAAACCAAAAATATTTTTTCCATATAAATATGGCCTTCTTGTTTTAATCATAATGTTTTAGTAAGTTATTACATGACATATTATTAAGTCTCTATCCTATGACTACTCCCTAATTAATCATTAAATCCCATATAATGCTTCATAGGCTCACTAATTCATTTACTTGATTATTTACTTCACCGTATAAACGTGTGTATTTACTTCACTAATTCATTTTCAATTTAAGTATGACTTCCCATATTTTATTCTCTCAGGTACAAGCTTATATGTAGATATATAAGGACTCAACTAAGTGAATAAGGGTTATATGTACATATATAACGAATCCACTAATATGAATAAGTAGTTTCACCCTAATTGCTATAATAATCAATACTAACCATTTTATCTTAGCCCACCAGGTTTATGGTGCATTTCTACTCATTATCTTTATAGGGTAATAACTTGAGGAAACTAACCATTAATTATATTCTCAAGTATTCGATGTTTCTTTAACAAGAAATTCCTTTATTTAAACTTACCTCATTTAAATCCAAAAATTATCAACTTATCTTTTAGGGTCTTATCACCTCTGTGCCCCTTCCAATATTCCCCACTCTTCTAAAGACATCCCTGCCATTTATTATTTTTATTTCGTATAGACTTATTCAAGAATCCCACGTAAATCATCTTGTTCATATAGATAACTTGTACTTTAAGTTATTGCATATCACAAACCCATCCCAGTTTAACAAAATATACAAGATCATAACAATATTATTAATATCTTGGAATAAATCTATATCCCTCACTTGGAAAAAAATGGTCTCGCACACCCTTTCAAAGAAAAGTCATAACTATTTCCAAAAAAAGAAAAAATACAAGGTCGGAGCCCATGCGATCATAACGAAAGAATCTACAAGCAGGTTTACAGAATCCATTTTGTAGGGAGGCCGAATCGATTCGATTTTTTCAGTAAGCTAAGAACATGTATTCTTCCAGGACAAGATTTTTACAATCAATTTTAAATGCATAAAACTTTGTTCTACTGATTCAACAAACGAATTTATGACATGATAGTGAGGTCTAACATGTAATGGTAACATACAAAACTAGATTTCTCATCCAAATCGTTATCAAACATCAACAATTAAATAAAAAAAATTCAAGAACCTTATGGTATACAAGTCTCCTGTCATCTTCAACCTCGAGAACATAATTCCAGATTGTAAAAGAGTCCTACATATGAGTTCTACAATGGACTTAGAAATTAAACAATCTACATTTAGGTTTTTGCATGGAGGAAACATGGATATAAGTTCTATCAAAACTCAAGAACTCTAGACATGTTCAGATTAAATCAAGATTTAAATCATATTCTAATCATGGATTCAACATTAATACAAGAATATAACATTTTGAATAAGAATTGAAAGAGAATCTTGACTAAAAAGAGTAGAGGAGCCTCTCTTTTGTTTCTCTTAAAGTGGTTCTTCCTCTCTCCCAAGGTGTGTGGCTTCTAAAAAGTGGTGTGGTGTGGTTATGGAACCCTAGGGATGATCTAACCACTTTTAAATTTCACTTTAATTAGCCTAAATTTTTCGGTATCTATAGGTCCGAACTTAAGGCAAAAAAAGAGTTCATATTCACACCTGGTTTGACCCAAAATTTTACCCAGGGTCCTACCCAACCCATGGATCCATTTTTAGGAACTTAAAATGCGTATTTCAGTCATTTAAATCACATTTAAAAATCTATAAACACTTTATAAATTTATTTGTACGTTCAATTATTATCATATATGTATATCCTTAATACATCTTAAAAAAATCAACGAGATATTAATTTATTCATGTCTATCTTCATTATTCGCAATATATCGTCATACCACAAAAATCATAATACTTTCATCACTTCTACGAGATAATATATTTAAATTAAATACTCCCATATAATTAAACATTATCGTTTAATCATTACACCAAATTAAGAAAAATACAGTTATCTCATCTGAATAATAATTTCCATAATTTCAATCAAATCAATATAACTTCTATTTAATACTCATAAAAATGCGGGGTATTACATTCTATCCTCCTAATAACATAATTATGTCCTTGGAATTCACTACGACAAGAAGCCACGTTTTAATTCCTATCATTATCTTATGTTTAGACCCAATTAATCCATACTCATATCCCATGAGATAATTGAAAGGTTCATCCCCGCCTGTCTTAACAATACTGGGGCATCTATATATTTCACATTATATGCACACACACGTACCATTAACAAAGATGAATGACACATATACATCCAATCTATAGCATTCATACCAAGCATATCCATACATCACATATACCACCATATATGTACATGTAAAAAGAAAATAACCATCATAGTATTCAACTTCCATCAACTCCCGACTTTTGTCAATTTCATGCGTGGGACGTCTCACAAGGGAAATTCAAATAAGAAACCCTCCCAATACACTACTGCATATCTTAGTCAATTATTGAGATCCATCGGCCCAAGACTAAAATCTCATCATGCCTAAGTGATACACTAAATCCCGATAAATGTTTGAGTGAAATTTTTTATATGATATTTAAATATTTCAATGGACCCATATAAAAAAATCATCTTAAAATAACTTTTTTTTTCAAATTTTAAAAAATCGGTCAAACTTTCACAACTTTTAAATTAGACCCTCACATTCTATAAATCACACCAAGTTTTAGTCTTTAAGAAACTTTCTTCCAAATTTTTGTTTATTTTTATTGAAATTAACGTTTCAATCAACATAAGTTCAAAAAATTAAGCAAAAATACATTTCCAGGTTATTTTTGAAAAGTTCACAAAATTCAACTGGCACAGACCCTTATAAATACGGTATTTTCAGCAATTTTTATTGGATTTTCGAAAAATATCTAAAAAATTTATTTTGCCTTATTTCTTGAACATCTATTTTTTTTGAAGATTAACTCCATGGATAAAATAAAATAATTAAAAAAACATATTTTTTAGTACCTAGAATTAGGTGTGATGTATGAGTAATGTAATACGCACGATGTATCAGAACTTATCTCTCTCTCTCTCTCTCTCCCCCCCCCCCCCCATTTCTCTCTCTCCCTATATATATACACATACGTACACACACACACATATTGTGAAACCTGTCTATTTTAACCACGAGTGATCAGTCATTTATCCAAATAAATAGGTTTCCCATTTAGTTCATTCCTAGCATTACTGTCAAAACCTTTTTAAATTACTAACCACCTGTGTTAAATTAATTTGGCACCAAATTTTATCTCCCATTAACATATAATAACATGTTGAAATTAAAAAAAAAAAATATTCAACTATCCACACAATTGATTCAAGTATGAATCATCACAGGATGAATTGATAAATGATACATATCGAATAAACCATTGGTTCCAAATCTAAATTCCAAATCGTAATTCTAGGAAAGTAAAACTGAATCAAAATACATAGTCTGATCAATAAAACTGAATGAATGTATCAACTCAAGGGGCAACATGCCCAAATAAAATACTGAATCATAAATCCTAATCTAGGAATGAGTAAACTAAGAGTCTACACAAATACTGCGGCTATGCATCCTTGGATTGAGTTATCAAGATTGGTATCCCTATCGCTAGACACCTAAAAGTTTAAAAAAAATAGATTTGACACGAGTCAAAGCCCAAAACCATTGAAAATCATTTAGAAAGTATTTAAATTTCACTTATAAAAACAGTTATTAGATACACACAATAGTTACACATACACTCCATTCAGTTCCTCACGTCTCAACTATTGTGCACACCTAACGTCTCCGTTTAGACCCACCTAGCTATGATACCCAGCCTAATTAAACGTAAGTATCTAAATAACCACATCAGGTTTAACTCCCCCATATCTCCCATACGATACTCTACCTGATTAGCAATAAATTCTTCTTATTTATTACCTATTGCGATGTTAATTAGATGATTTTATTTCATATTATTACAACTGACCTCTTCCTGCAAGTACATTGTGTTTTGTGTATTTCTCCTACATCTTACAGGTATTTTATGCATGTGAAAGAAAGAGAGAAATCGAAATGAAAATCGAGAAGGAAAAAAGGAAAATCAAGGGCAAATCCATAAATGTACAGTCAGAATGTAGATGTGGGACCTAAGATAAGTCGAAGACATCAAGTTCACAAGCATATAGGAGGAAACGAAAACCTTATCCAAGCTACAGTTTACAAGATATGAGATTTATAAGATGAGTAGAAAAAATGAAGAAATTTGAATCGATTCGATTTTAAGAAGAATCGGTTCCGGTTTGTAGGGATTTTAATGAAAATAGAACCAATTCAATTCCAAAGTGGAATCGGTTTCCTTTTCTATTTAAAAAAATTTTCAACTTTAATTCCACTTATTTTGAGAGTAAGTTAATTCAACTTTAATTCTATTTTTCAAAACATTTGTAAAAACGTAAAATAATATTCATTCATTACTATCGGACTAAGTTAGATGACTTTTAAGATAAGTTTGAGAGATAGAATGAGGCAAGGAACCCTAGAGTATGATTATCCAAACAAGTTATCGAATTGTTCATATTTTCATTGGGTGTTCTTTAATAAAAGTAATATTTCACTTTGCTATCAATATTCATATTAATTCGAGATTGTTTTTCTATGTTAATGCTAAAGTATTTTTATACATGCTTAAATATAATATCTAGATAATCATGCCTTCATACAACCTAGAAACCATGCTAAATCGGAATCACACCATGTCCGTATAAGTTATTAGATGGTTGGGGTACATGAACTTAACCTAAGTGTTATGGATGGATTTAAAGGTGAATACAATCTAATTAATATTTCAAAGTCCTGAAATGTTATGGATACAAATATTGCAGGTTTATTATTACCGTTTATCCTATATAACTGGATTATTTAAGGGTACGATACGAGTTTTGGTAATTTATCATTCCCGTTAAATAGAATTTTGGATAAGATATTATGAGGATTAAAATCCACATATTTCAAGTTCTTAGAAAGTATTTGATGTTTCTTTGAATTTAGAATTTAGTTTTTAAAGTTTCTATGTTCTATGTAATTACCGACAGTTCGGGGGAGTCTACTCCAACTCCATTTTTCAACATTGATTTAAAATGACGTAGTTATTCTTCTATGCGCAATTAATTCATTAGTTTAATTAATTTTCACTAGTTAATAGAAAAATCCTAAAACAATCATATTTTCCTTCCTTTCCTGAGTCAACCAAAAGGGTATTCTTCTTTCTTACTCATTGCCACGTCTTTCATCCTATTCCCTATTTTTGATACCTGACTTGATCGGATTATTACTTACGCAACAGGATTACACTTGAGCCATAATTCACACGCATTAGAGACACATTACGAGCCACGTCTTGTGTCTTGCACCATTTTCGGGGACTAGATAAACATCTAGGTTAGGTCGAATTAATTTAAAATATGACTCTAAATCTTAAAAAGGAAAAAAAAAATCAGAGAAATTCGAAAATCCAAATAAAAAATTTAGAAAAAAAATACAAAAATATCATCTCTCAAATATTTAGATGCTAAATCCGTAACCAAATCCTAAATCCATTACTACCATAATTCCCAAAAATCCTATAGTAGAGTACAATTCCGATGGTCCACACACTCCACGTGCTCCATAGTTTTGGGTGCCACCTCCTACACCGCCTAAATCCATCATGAGTCATTGGTTTAGAGAGCCCAGATATGGAAATGATACTATTATTGAGAGTGCAATGTCAGATCAAGGTAGTCTTGGTATGGGTGAGGGTGAGTTATCATACCTCGCTATAAGAGAGATCTTATATCACGAGCGAACCATCACTCCGGGATGCATTATATTCCTATATAATATGGGGAAATTTCTTTTTTAAAATGGGATGATTCAAATCCTCCACACATTCCATGCTATGGAGTTAGAAAAACCTGACCTCCACATAAGAGAGTTCGAGGAGGCTTCACTAATCAAACTTGCACTGTAAATGTTGTTCACTTCAAACTTTTTCCCTTCTCCCAGAAGGATAAGGCCAAGACTTGGGTATTGTCTTGGCAACAAACTCGATTGAAACATGGAGGGATATGCAAGAAAAATTTCTTCAAAAAATCACCCCCCACATCCAACTTATTCCATTAAATTTTAAATTCAAACGTTTAGACAACTCAAAAATGAGACTTTTAATAGATGTTGGGAGTATTTCAAGGGGGTTCTTAATATGTTCCCTCACCACAGTTTCAAGAAGGGGAGACTCATTTCCTTTTCCCATCACATGCTAAGCTTAAGTTCCAAATAACTCGTTGAAACCTTGTGCCCTCAGGAGTTCCTAGGGTTAGAGGCGAATGATGCCTAGGCTCCGTTAAAAATGTCACCAAGACTACTCAAGCGTGGGACATATTCGATCTAAACAACTAATTTCGAGCTTGACAAACATCCACAGCTCCTTCTGGAAGATGGAGTAGAATATAAGGAAGAGACACATCCAATTCCATGCGAGCATTGAGAGAGGATGTGTGTGCGATTTGTGAGGTGGGATATTCAACGAAGGAATGCCTGACGGTACTCACCTGCAAAGTTATGCTTGAGAGCAAGTGGAAGCGATAGGAGATTTTAATGGTAATTTTAATGCCCACCACGAAAATTCGTATAATTCTTCTTGGCGGAACCATACCGATTTCATTATGTGCAACCACACACAGTGATGAATCCTAATTCACATGATTCCCCTCATCCGTCGCCTCTCTCATACTTTCAACAAACCCCACCCATGCAAGGACAACCCCATGCACCTCATATCACCTTACTGGATAGAAGTATCGAGGACACTTTGAATCGATTTATGTAAACTAAGACAACGATTATTGCTCAAAATGCCCAAACTTTTGACAAATTAAAGGCATTGTAATCAAAGTTTTAATCCGCCCTAAGTGTCAAAGATAAGGGCAAGTTCTTGGCCCAAGTCCAAAGATCTCCTGACGCGACTGAAGATGTGTCTCTAGTGAGTGCTAATTACGGTTCAAGTGCAAACCGATCATGTAAGTAATAAACCCAATAAGACGGGGTCGAATTCTCAGGGAAATATGATGATCTTTCATAACGACGATACGTAAGACAAAGAATCCTAAGGTTGACTCAGAAAAGGAAGAAAAGATGATGAGATTTGGATTTGATCTACTAACTAAAGGAAATTTAAATTAGACTAATAAATTAAACTACACATGCAAAATTAAAACTATTGTGACCGAATAAGTATGAGTGAGAAAATTAGGTTGGAATACAATCTCCCAAACTCTAGTATGTTTGCCAGATATAAAAGAAATTATGAATTAGATAATTGATCAAACCCAGAATTTATTAATTTCAATCATTACATATATGAGGGTACAAGCCCGCATCATACATAATCAAGAATAGAAATAAAGCAATTTTGGAATAGATGACACGCACATCGCAATCTTAAACACCCCAGTTTTCTAGGAAAAATGAGGTTAGAAGTCCTATGAAAATTCTAACAACTTATCAATACGATCCAATCATTTATTAATTTTGGAGAATTATTTTTATATCCATGCAAACCACATCGAGTTGGGTTCATGCATCCCAACCATTAGAAATCTAGCTAGACATGTTAAAAGTATAATTAAACAAGGAATCTACGTCTACGCTACATGAAAACATTCTTACGCTAAAAGTTATATTGAACAGGATAAAGTGATATCTAGCAGCGAAATAACAAAACATTAACTAAAAATATGGAAGAAATTAAAAGCAACATATGAACGATACTTGTATTAAAGAAAAACCCTTAGATTTAACGTAGATGATGAACAATTGTTGAAGAAGATGAATCCTTGGGTTCTTTCCTTAAATAAGATCTCAAAACTATGTAAAAACTAACTCCCTAATGTCTGACATTACAAAAGAATATAACTATCACGTTTTTTTAGGTGTTTGCCCCATGCACAACTCTATTTTTGGAGAAATAAAAAAAAATTCGTCCTGGCGAATCGGGTCATTTTTTCCTTCTTTGCAAGGCGAACCAGTTCGATAAATACCAATAGGATGAGAAGGTTACACTTTTTTTTATCGGTTCTATTTGGCTTTAACAGCGGGGTGAACTTTTTTGACCTTGCTTTCATCGGTTCGGTTCGGTTACTTCGAATTTTTCTCCCTTTTCTGCTTGATTTCTTCTGAACTTCAAAGGTCCATCACTTCTCCCCCAGGACTCATAATTGGATGCCATTTCTTCCTACTTTCTAATGGACTCAAGGTCTTTAACTTCCCTTTTAGTGCCTCATCTGGATTTCTTGTGCAAAATTACTATTTTTTCCCTGACTTTTCCTCTCTTACATCTGTCTTGATTTTTGAGTTTTCTTTTTTCTTCAGTTATGTAAAATACCAGCATAATGTATGAGAAATACATGAAACTCAATGCACTCGATGGAAGATGTTAGTATCAAGTATATGAGATAAATCAATACAAATTACACTATCTAGGGCAATAAAGTCTCTAAGTTACGGGAATAAATTGGAAGAATTATTGCCTAATCAAACCCCCTAACTTAGAACTTTGATCATCCCGAGCAATGTAAAAGAATAAAATCACGGCTCAACACTTAACAAACCTATTGTTGGGATATAATAGCTCTTTCTCGGGAAATCGATTGCATTTACCATATGCAATAAACTGTTAAACCCCTAGGTTATCCTAGTAGGACGAGTGGCGTCTCATGGGGGGTTGTAGTGAATATACAAACAAAATTCATTTTTTGACTCAAAGAAAAATCAAAATACTTAAAATTTTTACAATTTAAACTTTTTTAAAAATAGTCACCACAAATTTATATTCACAAGTCTCAACTCGTAGCGTGTGTGCACGAAGAAAAAAATTAAACCGCCAATTTCCACTGATTGGTCAATATGTTACTTTCCAAAAATTCATTTTGATTCAATTCTCACGCATACACCCAAAAAAGAATCACTCAAATGTGTGTAATTCTCTCGGATTGTGTGATTTAAAGAGTAAATATAAAGGAACACAAATTCACGCACACAAAATTGAAAGACGAAATTTTTATGGAGAATAGATCTCATCATCGGAATACATTCACTGAAAAATGGGAAACATCATCAGTTATTCACAACAATTAATCTCTCTTGTTATCTTTTCACATTTTATATCTTCACAAGGTAATTAATTTTGCAATTTGAGCTCGATTAGGACTTTTTCGAGTTTTAAGGTGTATTGGGTAGCATTGGGAATGGTTGAGAAGTTTTGAATTGGAAAATATTCTTATGATATCCTTTAGTGATTTTTTGGGCTTTTGCTCTTTTTTTTGTTCCTTTTCCATTTTTTTTCTATTTTTCACACTTTTATTTTCTTGCTATTTTTGTTGAGCTTTGGTTTTTTATTTTTCTTGTCCCTTTTTCTTGCACCTTTTTGGACGTAATTGGTGAATGTTCAATTTTCACAAATTTTGGCAATTGTTTTTCCGGGTGATCAAATGAAAGGGAAAACATTTATTAGGCTCAATTAGGCTCATAAATGGATATTTTTTCACAAATTTTTATGAATAGAATTTTTTTATAACAAACGAGGGCCAACTTCATTGTCTGAATTACTCATTATTTTACCATAGGCGTCTCGAGATTATTTTAGTTTAAAGATATTTTTAGCGTATTTTTCAAGATAAAATCTCACACGTTTACTGTAACCGATCGAAGTAAAGAAGTAGAGATCCTCAACGACTTATTAAAATGTTGAATTGAACTTTGAGTTAACCATTAACTCGAATTGATCTGATAACTCACAAAAATCGAAAGGATCAAAATCTCATCGAGTTAATAATCTCCACACTTATTCGTTAAGTCGTCAATTTTCACTCAATTTCCATCTTTGGTCAATTTTGGCTTTGTGCATTTGGATGTTAGACTTTAAAGATAATTTCTATGACAATTAAAAAAATATATAAATTCTAATTTTTATTTATTTTGAAGAAAAATATTTTTGACTTCTTCAATATTTTCAATTTTTTGGGCAATTTTTGAAATTTTCTATTTTTTTTTTATTTTGGGCATTTTGAAACTTTGTGAAGTTTTAAAAGACGGACTTTCCATCCCCTCTGACCTAGACCTATGCATTGTCCTCAGTCAAATGGACTAAAAGCTAAATATGGCAAAATAAGATCTCAAATAAAAACAAACAAAATTTGAAAATGCAAATTTTTTTTCATACATGAAAGAATAATCAGCATTACAACTATGCAAAGGAATAAGAAACCATTAAAAATCAATACAAGAGATTAATTTCTATCAACACAAGATCAACACGGACATTCTAGTCGGGTGGTGGGCGAGATGGACCTAGAGCGTTCGGGCCATAAGGATCATAGAAATAGATCGGGAGAGGCACAAAAACCTCAACTTGTAGCCTATACATCTCGGCGTGTAGTCATGCCATCATGCTCGTATCGCATTGGTAGGCTTCCCGGTCCTCTCGACGTTCCTCACGGTGTTCAGTCACAAAGACCTCAAAATGCGCCTTTAACGCGTTTATGCGGTTGGTGAGGTCCTCCCCCACTAGTTTTTCCATCTCAACGTCCTCTTCCGTCGGTCCTAGCACTCCCAACCTGCAATTGCCTAGCACTCCTAGTGCACGACTCCCCTCTAATAGGCTTTGGGGGGGGGGGGGGGCATGTGGAGGTGCAATCCCCGTGTCTTTGGGAACGTGATTAAAAGGGGATATGGGAGGGCAAAATTTTATTTTGGGTCCATGGCGGCGTTTAGGATTTCGACGTAAAAAGTGTGAGCAATGTGGATGTGGGTGCCCGAATCGAAGAGTTGATAGAGAAAATTGATGTAGCGGAGTCTCATATCGGAATCTTTAGATCTTTCCAAAATACACCCGCAAATTATGAGGAAGGCGGCTCGGTCTCGTTCATTTAGGCTCCCCACGTGGAAAGTGTTGGAATCGCACACGATATCGGGGGTGATGCTCCCGATACAAGTATGTTTCCTGACCAGCGGGGCGATAGTGGGGTAACCAAAATGGGTTGGGCTTGGGACGCCCTTGGTACGCATCGTTTGGATCAAAATCTCAAGAGAAGATGGAATATGGATTTGATCTACATATGCTTGGGCTATAAATTTTCCCGTGTGGACGAGTGTGCCATAGAACATGCACACCTCTTCCTCCCACACCGCGGGCTTGGGTCCTTGGAAGAATTAGTACCACCCACGTGATCGGAATAGTGTAGTGACGAAGTTAGCAATTTGGTCCATGTTGACCTGCCTTTCAATGTGCATGGTAATGGAGGTGGAAAAGAATACGTTGCACCATCGACAGTCTTGGCGGGATCGAAATTCACCGTCACTGCGGGGAGATGTCGGTGCTTTTCTATTCGACGGGACGTGGGCTGTTGGCCATTTGGAAAGAAGTTGGTAGTGCAAGAAATTTTTACAGAGTAAGAGGTGTGAAAAAAAAGATGAAGAGGAAGTGTGAATTTATAGGTGAGGTGTCATGGTGGGTGGGGGGGGGGGGGAATTTTGAGAGGAAAAATGGAAGGAAAGGGGAATGAATAATGGAGGGAAAGGGGAATTAATAATGGAGGGAAAGAGGAATGAATTGGGGAGGAAAAATGGGATGAACCATTAGAGGGGTGGAATAGATTTCCAGTATATCGAATCGGTTCGGTTCTGAGGTAAACCAGTTCTCCCTTTATTGCTTTTTATTCGACCATATCAGCGAACCGGTTCAGTTCTCTCGGGTAAACAAGTTGGATCCATTATTTTTCGAACCTCATGTTTGCTTCCTAAAAAAACAAAGTGTTGATCGCTATCCCCAAATGCTCTAAGCTTTTTCGTAGTTCATTGCAAGACTCTCTCACTAATAAATCACATCCTACTGCCCTTTAATGACTCTACCCTAAAACTAACTAATGTACACATGAATCATCCCATATGCATTAGGGGTCCGATGACCTATCGAACATTTTTTTCTTCAATCAACCCCGTAAACGGGGTTCGACAACCAAATGGTGTCGGCGTTTTTGAGGCACGCCTCCAAGTACGACTTTAGGCAATTTCCATTAACCTTGAATGTGTCTCCCCCTTTTGGATCTTCCAATTAAACGAAACCATGGGGGAACACTTCTTCAACAATGAACGGGCCTATCCATCGCGAACATAATTTATCGGGAAACAAGTATGGATGAGAGTTGTAAAGAAGCACTTTTTTCCCGAGTGAAACTCTGTGCGTTAGATGTTTCTATCATGTGCGAGTTTCATCCATTATTTGGATACACATCACTACGCATCTCTTCCAACTCATTTAATTGGAGTTTATGAGCTTCACCGGCTTTATTCAAACAATAGGTCAACCTATTGATTGCCCGATAGGCTTTGTGCTCTAGCTAAACGGGGAGATGGAAAGGTTTGCCGTAGACAGAGTGAAATGGGGACATCCTAAGGGGGTTCTTCTATGAGGTTATATAATCCCATAGCGCATCATTTAATCGAATAAACCAATCTTTCCAGTTAGGATCAACAATTTTTCGAGAATTTTTTTAATTTCACGATTCGCTAGCTCAGCTTTCCCATTCAGTTGAGCGTGGTAAGTCGTACCAACGTTGTGAATGACTCCATACTTTATCATAAGCTTTTGAAACAACCTATTATAAAAGTGATTCTCATTATCACTAATAATTTCCTTCGAAGCATCGAAGAGAGAGAGTATGTGTTGATGTAAAAACTTAATCACCACTCTGTTATCATTTTGGGAGCTATGGCCTCTACCCATTTTAACACGTAAACTACCACGACAAGGATGTAGAAGAAGCCAAAGGAAGGAGGGAAAGGGACCAGGAAGTCAATACCCCAACAATAAGATATGTAAATGACAAGTTTAGGGGTTAATGGCATCATATCTCAGCAGGAGATACCTCCCATCCTTTGACATCTATCGCAAGATCTACAACAAGCATTCACATCATGGAAGATCGTGGGCCAATAGAGACCACATTGAAGAATCTTAGCGACCATCTTATTCATGGAAAAGTGGCCTCCACACACTTTCATATGACTTAAACGGATGACGCTATAAGTCTTGTCATCCGGCACACAACATCGGATGATTTGGTCGGCACAATATTTAAATATAAATAGATCGTCATGGAAAAACATTCATTACCAGGTAATGAAGTTCTTCTTCTCTTGGGATGACCAATTGGGAGGGATAACTCACGTGACAAGGGAGTTAAATATATCTGTAAACTAGGGGAGAGAAACAGTGGAAAATAGTTGGTCATCTGGGAAATATTCGTCTATAGGTATGGGATCACTAGGCACGCGAACGAAAGCCGGGACAAATGATCGACAACGACGTTTTCTACCCCTTTATTATCTTTGATGGAGAGATTAAACTCTTTTAGGAGTAGGATCCACCTTATGAGGTGCAACTTATCATCTTTCTTAGAAAGGAGATATTTCAATGACTCGTGGTCGGTAAAGCATGTGATGGGTGAACTAATGAGGTACGAGAGAAATTTATCTAGGACAAAAACTACCGCTAGCAATTCGTTCTCCATGGTGGAGTAATTTAGTTATGGTACGGTTAATGTACGGCTAGTGTAATAGATGACATGAGCTTTCTTGTCCTTTGTTTGTCCCAAAATAACCCCCATATAGTAATCACTCGCATCAGACATAAGCTCGAATGGAAGGGACCAAATCCGAATCTTCCAAGATGGTGGCAAAAACAAGAATTCTTTGCAATGTGTCAAAAGAACTTTGTTATACTTTGTTCCACTCAAAAGGGGCAGCCTTCATAAGGAGGTTACTCAAGGATCTAGCAATGACACTAAATCCTTGATAAACCTTCTTTAAAACTCCGCATGGCCCAAAAAGGAGAGCACTTCTTTTAGTGATTTAGTTGGGTGAAGATCGTCTATGACATCTATTTTGTCCCTACCGGCTTCGATTCCCTTGGACGACACTATGTGGCCAAAAACTATTCCTTTGGTCACCATAAAATAGCATTTTTCCCAATTTATCACGAAGTTCTTTTCCACACACCGAGCGAGTAATTTCTCGAGATTAGAGAGACAAAGATAAAAAGAGGAGCCAAAAATACTAAAATCATCCATAAATACCTCTAGTCCTATCTCAACCATGCCGCTAAAGATACTAAGCATGCACCATTGGAAGGTCGCGGGCTCATTACACAATCCAAATGACATACATATATAGGAAATGTGCCAAAGGGACATATGATAGTTGTTTTCTCTTAATCAAGAACATCTACTTAAATTTGGTTATATCCGGAATAACCATCTAGGAAGAAATAATATGGGTGTCCCGCTACTCTCCCTAGCATTTGGTCGATGAATGTTAAGGGAAAATAATCTTTCCTAGTGCTCGCATTGTGTTTCCGGTAATCAATGTAAACGTGCCACCCGGTGGTGGTACGTTGGCGAATTACCTCACCCTTGGCATTCTCAATCGCTTTTATTCCCGATTTCTTTGGACAACTCGGATAGGTCTCACCCATTTCCTATCCAAGATTGGGTAGATGATCTCGGCGTCCAATAACTTAATAATTTCGGCTCGAACTACCTCTTTCATTATGGAGTTCAATATTCTTTGCGTCTCCCTCGAGGGTTGGTACAAATAAAGGTATTTATACCTTTCAAATACGCTATGCTCCAACTAAAAGATATTCGGTGCTTCTTTAAAAATTTTAATCATTTACTCTGTTGCTCTTTATCTAGGATCTATGAGACAATAATAGGAAATGTCTCATTCTCTCCCAAATAAGTATATTTTACATTAGAGGGTAGTTTCTTTAATTCAAGGGTTTGAAATTTTTCATCGAATGGGATCATGCATGACTCCATCTAGGGTAAATCCTCAAATTTATAAACCCAATTCACATCTCTCAAGTCCTTAGTCGACGCTCTCGCGCCTAATAGTTCTCTTAACCCATCTACCTCTCACCCAAATTCGGTCTACGTACCCTCGCTCTGTTTACTCATCACAAGGAATGTTTTTAAGGCGTCCTTACCATTGGTTTCCTTTATGTTCTCCTCCACTATCTCTTATATGAGATCGACCGCATGAGATTCGTCTTCTTTACCCTCTTGCTTAGATATATTCAAGATGTTTGTCTCGAGGGTCATGTTCCCAAAAGTGAGTTGCATTTTCCCATTGTGTGTATTGTCAAAGAGCTAGCCGTGGGTAAGAATGGGTGGCCTAGAATTATGGGAACATGATTGCAAGAATGGATGGAGGACTCCGTGTCCCAAATGATTAAATCTATCAAAAAGTAGAATGTGTCCACTTGGACTATCATGTCCTCGACAAGCCCTCGAGGTATATTCACTATACAATCAAATAGTTGGAGAGTGATTCTTGGGGACTTGAGGTCACCCAAATTGAGTTGCCTATATATGGAGTAGGGAATAATGTTGACATTTACCCCCAAATCAAGAAAGGCTTTTTAATTTGATTATCCCCAATAATGCATGAAATCGTAGGTACACCCGGCTCTTTAAACTTTGGTGGGAGGTTGTTAAGTAGAATGGAGCTCACATTTTGTGATAGAAAGACAATATTTTTAACCTTTAGCCTTTTTTTCACTGTCAATAAGTCTTTAATGACTTTAGTATAGGCGGGAAATTACTGGATTGCATCGAGAAGTGGAAAATTCATCTTTACTTGCTTAAGGAAATCTAGCCATATTTGTGGGAGGCTCCTTTTTGAGGTGGAACCAACCTTTGAGGGAATGTTATCGTAGTGGGTGGTTTCACTGCAACTTCATGCTCACCAGTGTCATTATTTTCACTCTCTTTCAAGGGGTTTCTTCGGCCCCTTTTGTGCTAGGAAAAACCTCATTGTCTTTAGGTGTGTCATGTGGGGAAGGTGATAAATCAACAACTTTTCCACTACGTAGAGTGGTGGAGGCTTTACCTTGATCTTGATGATCACGGGATGTAGATCTAACACTAGCTTGACCTTGAGCGAGAAACTTTCCCTTTTCTTGGATATTTAAAGATGTTTGCAACCTAGAGATATTCACATTTATCTCGATGAACATGTGGTCATACTTAACATTGGTTGCATGTTTAGATTTGATGAATTGATTTAAAGTATCCTTGAGATTTCTACATAGTACGGGAGGAGGTGTTTGTTGAAAATGAGGAGGTGGAAGTGGAGAAAAATGTTAATTTGGATTCAACGCAGCATGTTGCTGCCCATAGATAAAACCAGGATGGTTTCTCCATAAAGGCTTGTAGGAGTTCCCATGCGGGGCATTGAAATTACCCTTAAATCCCCCTATCGCATCCACTTGATCATGTAACATCACTCTGTAGGTTGGTATCATCGGGCATTCCTTTGTTGAATGGTCCGCCTCACAAATAGCACACACCTTCTCTTTCATGGGTCGGGTGGATCCGATTGGTTCTCTTATCCTTGATCTAACTACATCTCCCACATGATAAAGTATTGGTACTGAAGGAGCAGTGGGAATTTATTGAACCCGGTTTTGGGTATTAGGATCGAATGTGTCCTACGGTTAAGTTGTCTCAGCGACAAGCTTAAGGTGGGCCCTTGTATCGTGTTCATCTAATTTCCAAAATGGTCTCTCACACATTGTCTTAACGAGTTATTTAGAAGATATGTTTAGCCTGTGGTGAAAGAAAGATATGGGACGATATTTCTCAAAACCATGATGAGGGCATGTACTAACTATTTTGTTGAACCACTTGTAACATTTATCAAATGACAAATTTTAACGTTGTTAGAATGTCTAAATTTGAGCCTGTATGGCATGTGTTGGATGTTTGTGGAAGAATTTTAAAATAAATTTGGATTGCATTTCCCTCTATGAGCCCATTGAGTTCGGTGATCAAGACCAAAGCCATGACTTAGCTTTATGCTTTCAGGAAAATGGAAAAAGTTTGAGGCAAACGACTTCTTGTGTACAAGGTTGATCTCTAAAGGTATCACATGCCTCTTCTAGATCACCAATGTGGAGTTAAGGTATTTCTGAATCCAACCCTTGGAATGTGGGAAGTATTTGTATCAGCCCATTACAAAATGGAAATGTCCCCCATTGTACGGAGGTAGAATGCATCCTGGGGTGACAGTCCTCTCGGGATAAAGGAGTTCTTTCATGGGAGGATATGGAATATCACCCTCACCCATACCAAAACTAGCATCCTTAGACATGGCTCTCTCTCCAATTGACTCAGTATCCTCGCTCGGTGTCCTAGAAATGTGACTCATAATGGATTTTGGAAGTGTAAGAGGTGGAACCCATAACTGAGGTGTGTTAGAAGTTTGTGGTATATCGTGGTCGTACTCAACTATCGAATTCTCGTGAACAAGGGTGGGAGTTTATTAAGGGGTTTGTTAGGGATTTTTCATGAAAGGGATACGAGAGATGTTCAATATTTTTTTTTTCTTTTTTGAATTTTTTTGGATTGTTTATTTTATGAATTTTTTTGACTTTTTAAGATAGGAGTCAAATTTAGAGTAAATCGACCTAACCTAAAAGTCTACCTAATTCCCCGGCAATGGTGCCAAAAACTTGATGTGACTGAAAATGCGCCTCTAGTGCGTGATAATTACGGTTTAAGTGCAAACTAGTCGTGTAAGTCATAATCCTGGTAACACGGGATCGAATCCTTAGGGAAATAGGACGATCTCTCGTGACAATGATAGATAAGACGACGAACCATAAGGTTGACTCAGAAAAAGGAAGAAAATAAGATGTTATTTGGATTTGATCTACTAACTAAAGACAATTTAAATTAAACAACTGAACTAAACTACGCACGCAGAATTAAAACTACCGAGACTGAATAAATATGATAAGAAAATTAGGTTGGAATACAATCCACCAAACCCTAGTATGTTTACAAATATAAAAGCAATCGTGGATTATATAATTCATCGAACCAAAAATTTATTAATTTCAAGCATTACATATATGATGGTACAAGGCCGTATCATACATAATCAAGAATAGAGATAAAGCGGTGTTGGAATAGTTGAAACATGCGTCGGATTCTTAAACAACCCGATTACCTTGGTCAAACGAGGTTAAAATTCGTATGACCGTTCTAGCAACTAATCAACACGATCCAATCATTTATTTATTTCAGAGAATTATTTTTATATCCATGCAAACCACATCGGGTTGGGTTCATGCATCCCAACCCTTATAAATATAACTAGACATGATAAAATTATAATTAAATAAGGAATCTACGTTTCATGAAAACATTCGTACGCTAAAAGTTTGATTAAACAGGAGAAACTGACATCTAGCAAGGAAATAGTAAAACATCAACTAGAAGTATGGAAGAAATTAAATGCAATATTGGAACGATTCTTGCAGTGAAAAAAATCCTTATATTTAATGTAGACAATGAACAACTATGGAAGAAGATGAGTCCTAGGCTTCTCGCCTGCAAAAAGATCTAAAAACAATGTAAAAACTAACTCCCTAATGTCTGACATTCTAAAAGAATAAAACTATCACGTTTTAGGTGTTTTCCCCATGCATAACTCTATTTTTGGAGAAATATAAAAACAAAATTTGTCCACACGAACGGGTTCATTTTTTCCTTCTTTACTGGGAGAACCGGTTCGATAAATTCTAGTAAGGTGAACTAGTTCTACTTCTTTTTTATTGGTTCAGTTTGGCTTTGACAATGGTGTGAACTGGTTCGGCCTTTCCTTCACCAGTTCGGTTTGGCTGCTTCAAAATTTTCTCCCTTTTCTCCTTGATTTCTTATCAACTTCAAAGCTCCATAACTTCTCACCCGGGACTCAGAATTGGATGTAGTTTCTTGATACTTTCTCATGGTCTCAAGGTCTTAAGATTCCCTATTGGTATCTCATCCGGATTCTAAGTGCAAAATTTCTGTTTTCCCTTGAATTTTCCTCTCTTCCATCTGTCGTGATTTTTGAGTTTTCTCTTTTCTTCACGTATGTAAAATACCTGCAAAATCTATGAGAAATACACAAAACTCGATGCACTCGGTGGAAGATGTCAGTAGCAAGCATATGAGTTAAATCAATACAAATTACACTATATAGGAAAATGAAAGTCTCTAAATTACGGGGATAAATCGAAAGAATTTATGCCGAATGACCTTCCCAAAGTCAAAATAGAGTTACCTCTACTTCCAACGTAAATAAAGAGAAATGTACTGCAGTTACCACTCTAGATAGTGGGAGATAGTTGACTTGTCACCTCCCCCACAATGAGCAGAATGGTAAGGAGATTTCTCCTGATACGAAAGGGCCCGAAGATGTCCCCTTGAGAAAGAGTGGTAATTGTGATACAATTAGGCCCCATGTGGTTGTGAAACCTCCCATTGCTACCCATACCCTTAACGGTTGGTCTCTCACTACAAAGATACCTCCATTGATAATGTCTGAGACATTCTTAAGCAAGTAAAGATTGATGTACCTTTTCTCGAGATCATAAAGAAAATTCTCGGTTATGATAAATTTCTTGAGGACTTAATCACGGTGAAATGTACGCTAACGGTAATGAAAAAATGTGTTCTTCTCATGAAACTTCAGTTCAGTACTATTGAGTGAACTTCCACCAAAATATAAAGATCCGGGTGCATCGACCATTTCGTGCATCATGGGGAAGAACCAAATTGCGAGAGAGCTAATAGATTTTGGAGCAAGTGTTAACATCTTCCCCAACTCCATATATAAGAAATTTGATTTGGGGGCCTTAATCCCACAAAGATGAATCTCGTGGATTGTTTCGTGAAGATACTTAGGGTCCATTGAGGAGGTGATCGTCCAATCCGACACTTTCTACTTCCAGGTAGATTTTTTCATTTGGGATGGAGAGCCCTCTTCTTTCCCAAGTAATCATATTCCCATGATTCTTGGCTACCAATTCTTAGCTACGGCTAATGAATTGGTAAATAAACACAATGGGAAAATGCCACTAACATTTGGGAATATGACTCTCGAAAAAATATCTACAACATCAACAAGAACGAGGGTGATGAGGGAAAATTGATAGAGAATGATCTTATGAAAGATACTGTATATGAGAACATTATGAGGAAATGAAAGTGATATTTTAAAAAATATTTTTTATACCTGGTATGGTAATTTTGAATTTCTGGTGATGCCTTTTGGAGTAACTAATGCTCCAGCTATATTTATGGATCTTATGAATCGACTATTGCTTCCTTTTGTCGATTCATTTATGTTGGTTTTTATTGATGATATTCTGATTTACTCAGGTGATATGGTTGAACATGAAAAACATCTCAAAACTATTTTGAATGTGTTGAAAGATAAGCAGTTATATGCTAAGTTTAGCAAGTGTGAATTTTGGCTATCGTAAGTCGTATTTTTAGGCCATGTTATTTTTGCGATGGTATATGTGTTGATCCTAAAAAGGTAGAAGCTATTGTAAAATGGGAGAGGCCCAATAATGTGACTAATGTGAGGAGTTTTTTGGGTTTTGCTGGGTATTATAGGAGGTTTATTAAGGGATTTTCTTCAATTCCCTTGCCAATTACTAATTAACCCGAAAAGATGTCAAGTTTGAATGGAATTTTGATTATGAAAATAATTTTGAGGAATTGAAAAAGGGATTGATAATCGCACTTGTTCTTACTATTCCACATTATGGAGATGGTGTTGTTATTTATACCGATGCTTCACATCAAGGATTGGGTTCTATTTTTATGCAACATGGTAAGGTCATTGCTTACACTTTGAGGCAGTTGTATACACATGAACGTAATTATCCTACACATGATTTGGAGCTTGATGCTATTGTGTTTTCTTTGAAATTATGTCATCACAATCTATATGGTGAAGTATGTTGATAACGGATTAGGTCTTAATGTTTGACCATTGAGGACCCTCAATTGTTTGGGAATAAAAGTGAGCGAACTTAGTCTAAGCTCTGCCATTGTACGTTATTAAAATAATACCCATCGAGAAGTGATGGCATCCATAAAGCTTGAGATAGGGGATGGCCCTATAAATCCCATTGGGGAGTTCCAAGTCATCGACATCCCAGCCAGTTTCAATCTATTTCTTGAATGAACGTGGATTCATAGTATCAATGGGTTTTATTCTTCCCTTCATTAGAAATAGAAGTTCTTCTCTAATGGGAAGGTCATTACCATTTTGGGTGACGATGATAACACTGAGAATGCAAGCACCATTAATCTAGTACTTGAGAAATAATATGGGGTGAATTGTATGGTTTTGTCAGGTTTTTGACTTGAAGCATGTCTACTCCTAGTAGGGGATTATTTTAAAGATAGGGTTTGTCCACAATATAATCCTCATGGAAACGTCCATGTGATCCAGATGTTCAAGAACATGCATTTCATGCCTAAAATTTGGCTGGGACGATGACAACGGGGATACCTTAACCCATTGTATTAAAGATGCATTTTCATCCTTGTGGTTTGGGCTATCAGCCATCAGTAGAAGAACCGAGAGTACTCCATCACCTCGACTGAAGATAAGGTTAGAAATCACCAAGACTTTTTTAAGAGATTCTTTGGACGGAAGATTAATTAGAGAGGGTGAAGATTTACCCTTCCATATCTTTCTCGAACTATGGTATGATCATGTAGATAAGAAAATGAAACCAAGAATGGAGACCTTTTTCAAGACAGTTACTCATGGGCCAAAACCAACATTATGTGCAACCAACAATTGAGAAGACCAAAGATAATACCAAAGATTCTGAAGAAAGTGACTCCGAGGATTCATTAAACTTGCAGACACTGGGATGATTCTCTGTATAATTTACTTAGGGTCTACATCATCGGATCCATCATGTCTGATCAATGCTGCTCATGCACCCCTCCTCAACTGACATGCTGCACCAGTTCCACCTGATGATATTCAAACCAACCCAGATGTTTATCCCATTTCCTATTCTTTTGTTGTTCCTCCTTACTCTAATGTAACGAAGACCTTCTTTGATGAGATTCTCAATGTTCTTTTTATTATTAATGAAATAAATGAATAGTTTGAGTATCTTGTCATGCCTAGCATTAATTGTTTTGATTCGAATAAAATTCTTGATGATAATGATTTTGTAAATGAACAATTCTCAACACATCTAAATAAGGTTAAAAACAAACAACATAACTTCATTTAAGTTAACAAAGATGAAACTGTTATTATTAATCTTCGGTCTAGTAGCCGACTACAAAAGATTAGAATAGGGGCCACCCTTGACGAGCTTGAGCTTATTCATCTTGAAGAATTAGTGAAGGAATTTGTAGATATCTTCACATGGTCCTAAGAATACATACCCTAAGTTGATCCCAAGATCGCACATCATGAGATTCTAACTCTCCCAGAATGCAAATAAGTAAAGAAAAAACTACGAAAGCACTACACCGATTGGTTGCTAGAAGAAGTGGCCAAATAGTTGAATGTGGGTTTCATTCATGTGATCAAATATACCACATGGGTATCAAATATCATACCCATGCCTAAATCCAGAGGGAAGGTTCGCATGTTCGTTGACTACCGAGACTTGAATAAGGCCTCTCAATGGGATTATTACTTGCTACCCAATATCGACATGATTATGGACGACACAGTGAGTCACACTCTCAAGTCATTCGTTGATGGGTTTTTTGGATATAACCATATAAAGATGCACCCATATCATCAAAGGAAAATCTCATTTATCACCCGTTGGGGAACCTTTTGCTACACCGTTATGCCATTTGGTTTAAAAAATCTAGGGGATACTTACTAGAGGGCTACCACAACCATCTTGCATTATTTTATACACAAAGAAGTCGAGGTCTATGTTGATGATATGATTATAAAGTCTAAGACTAGGTAAGGTCATGTTCTCGCTCTTCAAATGTTCTTCGAGCGACTGCGATAATACCAGATGTGACTTAACCCATAGAAATGTGTCTTAGACATTATCAAAAGAAAAATCGTGGGATTCATGGTTAAAAATAAAGGTATATAAGTAAATCATACCAAGATGAGAAACATAATTGAAATTCCACCACCCTGGACGAAGAAGGAAGTCATATGATTCCTTGGAATATTGAAGTATATCAGCGGGTTCATCAGAGAATTAACTTATATTTATGAACCCATCATAAGCATCTCTGAAAGGACTTTACTAAATTTTGGAATGAAGCTTGCCAAGAATCCTTTGACCGAATCAAACAATACTTAACCCAACCTTCGGTACTCATGCCATCGCAGCCTAGTCTTCCTCTACTCCTCTCCTTAACCATAACAGATACTACAAATGGGGCTTTTCTAGCCCAGTACCTTGAAGAGTCTCACAAAGAAAGAGCCATTTACTATGCCATTCACAAGTTACCCGGGTATGAAGTTAACTACATGGCTTTGGATAAAGCCTATGTAGCCCTTATTTGGGTCAACCTAAAAATTACGTCACTAGATGTTCGCCTTTTCTATCAAACTTGTATCCTGAATGGATCCCATTATGTACCTACTCGAGAAACCTGGCCTATCGAGTCGAATGGCTTGTTAATTGATGTTTCAAGTAAAATTTTATATTGTGTATGTCACGTAAAAATCCATAAAAGGCAGATCCATCTCTGACTACCTCACTGACTACCCTATGGAAGAAACCGATATCTAGATTTCTGAATTACCGATTGAAAATGTCATTTGTACCAACCAAGATAAACTTTGATAGAAAATGTTCTTCGAGGACACCGCCAATAAGAAGGGTTATGGCATTGTAATCCTCTTAATGGAGCTTGGTTACTCTCACACTTCCATTGCCATCATGATGGAGTTTCCCTGCACCAACAACATGACTGAATACGAGGCATGCATGGTAGGACTAAAATTTAATCTCAAGAAAGAAATTCGATACATATATGTCTATGTGGATGTATCCCTAATCATCAGTTAAGAACTCAGAATATACAAAGTCAAAGACGAGAAACTCTTACCCTTCCATACCCACCTAGAAGAGTTAGCCCCCTAATTCCAAGAAATCACTTTCCACTACATGCCTTGAGCAAAGAACAACCTATCTGATGCCCTTGCTACCTTAGACTCTATGGTTGATATGCCCTATGGAATAATAATGTCCCATTTCCTTGTCCAAAAGAAAGATAAAACGAACCCACTTCTACCACATTGAGCTCATCGCAAAAAAAGATAGTGAAATAATCGATTATTGGTACTATGATATTTGATGCCTCCTCAAGAATGGTAGGTGTCCCCAAGGTCCTAACAAGAAAGACTGAGTAACCCTCCATAGATTGGATACTTAGTATATCTTCTGTGATAAAGCACTGTTAAAGAGGAACTTCGATGGGACCCATTTTCACTGCATCAAAAAGGCTAACATCGAAGAGATGATGCATAAAATCCATAGTGGGGAGTGCGTACCCCACATGAATGACCATATGCTTTCAAAGAAAATTATCCCATAACGTTACTACTAAACTACCATGCTCTCCAAAAAGATTATCCGACAACGTTATTACTGGACTACCATGGTTCAGGATTGCACTCCCTATGTTTGAAGATGTCTCAAATGCCAGCAGTTTTCCAACCTCCAACCCTTGCCTCGGTAGGAATTGTACAACATGACTTATCCTTGGTCGTTTACCACTTGGGGTATTGACATCATATGGAAGGTTACACCCAAAGACTCTAATGGGAATGAATCAATCCTGACTTCCATTGACTACTTCAAAAAATGGGTAAAAGTCGAATCATACGTGGCGCTGAATGCCAAAAAGGTGGCCAAATTTATCAGAAAAATATCATCTGCCGATATGGGGTTCCGCTCGAGTTGGTCTCAAATAATGTGTTGCATTTCGAGGGAAAAGTCACATTAGTGGCCGATGAGTATGGGATTCAAAGATAAAAATCTTCTTCGTATCATCCTCAGACCAACGTGCAATCGAAGCAGCCAACAAGAACCCCAAAGCCTTCATCATCTAGATGATCGAGAGTTATTGAGGTTGGGTTGACCAGATCCCTTACTCCCCTTAGGTATATTACACTTTAGTTCAAGCATCTACTGGGGCTACCCCATACTCTCTGGTATACGGCATGGAAGCGGTCCTACTCGTGGATCTAGAAATCACTTCACTACACGTCATGCTTGAAACAAAATTCAACGAGGAAGACTGGCATCAAAGTTGTATTAAAGAACTGTCACTCTTGGATAAAAAGAGGCTAAAAGATCAGTATCACATACTAGGGTACCATCACAGAATAGAGCGTTCATTCAGTAAGAGAGTCAAGGATCGTGGTGTTCGAGAAGGGGACTTGGCCTTTAAATATATTATATAGCCCATCTGGGACCCCAGAGGGAAATTGAAGCCCAATTAGAGCGGCCCCTACATTGTAAAGAATATCATGTCCGGTGGCGCTGCTGTGCTTACTGATCTTGATGGAGAAGATATGATCCGTCTAGTCCACCTGGACCGTCTCAATAAATTTTACCCCTAGTTCGGAATCTCAGCGCGCTACCCCTCTTCTCATTTCACTTCAATTCTCGAAAAAAAATTCTTCATTTCCTTGTACTCAGAACTATGTGGGGCCTGATCATAAAAAATATTTTTTCTTTAAAAAATGAAACTCAGAAATTTTTCAAAACCCCAGAGGGACGTAGGCAGCTCATACGCTTTACATGAGCACGACCCCCTTCATTTTCACAAAATTATATTATTTTCTTATCCTTGAGAATGAAAATTCATTTATCATATACATGGATAAAGGGATTATGTATGCCCTAGGGATTAGTATAGATAATTCCAACACAAAAAGTCATCAAGATACACAACTGGATGATCAAAACCTTTCTTATTTCACTATTGGGAAATTTCAGTACAATTATATCAACATAAGGAGTCAAAACAACTTCCCTTGACAACCTACATAGTATTTACTTAAAAAAACAAAATGAAAAGAAAGCAAAAACAACCCTCAAATTATTCCCAAACACACAACCTAACACCAGACAAAAGCTTCATAAATAAATTCCATAAGGGTCTTTCCCACCGCTACTAGAGGAACTGGCCCCATCAACATCCATGTCCTGGGATCCCCAGAGCCCCCCTACCTGAAGGGAGTGCCGTAAACCCTCTAAGAAATGATAAACCCGGACAAACTTAGGGAAAACAATAACACCTCCCTCCATGGTGTCAGATACGGCGAACAGACTTTATTTCGTCTCCATGACCAACACGTTGACAACTAATTTTCTCCATAACCACTTCATATAGTCCCCGAAAATATGCTAGATTTTACCAATATACTGGTATGAACGGGTCGATGGTCATCGATTCTCCTATAGAGAGCCCAGTCGCATGTGCATATACTCTGTCAAGTCCTTCACCGAAAAGAAGTCTAGTGTCCAAGGTGGCAGAATCTTCTCCCAGCTAAATTGGCACAAGAGATTCTAGGGAAAGTAAAAAGAGGTTTGTTTGAGGCTGAATAACCTAACATATTGATATTCTCCCAATTTCAGAATAATCAGTAACTCCCACCACCAAGGCACTAACCAACGCAAGCATCGGGCCCCGTGCTCCACAAAAAAATTCTCCTAGCTCTAAATTTCCAGTCATATGGTGATACAGTATCATGAAAAGATGTTTGTCATAGTCGGACATAGGATTACGAGAGTACAACATCCATGAAGCAATGGCTTCGAGTTGTGGTTCCACCAACAATTCCCCAGTCAGTAGCAACAATTTTGAAATCAAGCCCCGAATGACGGTTCTAGCATAACCAATATCACTGACATATTGCCAATGAATAAATTCCATCATGACATGAAGAGAAATCATTCCTCTTGTAACTAGTGACGTGGCCACTACAGGTGATATATGGAGAAGTCCCACTAATAGCTCCCTGGGGGACCAAGACAATTCAGGCATAGTTGTTGCAACACTGGGATTTATCCTCAAGATGGGAAAAAACTCTTCATAGGTCAGATATATTTCATCCAACCCAAAGCAAAAGACATGGTCTTCAAGATACCAGAGCTCTACCGCTTCCATCAATATGTTCCACTCTATAAGTCGATTATACCATAAGGAGGCTCGACACATGTTGAAAGCATCGTAGTCCACATTGTGGGAGAAAATTACCTCCAAGGTTTCGAGGTAGTTAGCAAATTCAACACTACCAGGGAGAGCTATTTTGAAAAATGAGAGATAGTAAGCATGAAGAATGCACAAGAGAAGGAATGTGGAGGAGTGAAGAAAATACTCCACCCATATCCCTTATTAATACTTGGAAAACACTAATTAAATACAAAAACCCTCCAAAAATTGAACAAAAACTTACCCCACCAAGTACCAAGCAATTGAAGAAAGTGCAATCAAAGCCTTTAGTTGATAGACTGTACTGACATGCCGATAGGTAGGATAAGGGGCTTGTCAATCGACAACACCCTATTTTGGGGAAATTCCCTTTTTCCTTTTTTGACAATATAAAAAAATTCAATGAAAATAATTCTTATTCTTAAATAAATTCTGAATTTCCTTATCCTTATGATTTTACTTTTGTTTTAAAAATAAATCATTTTAAAATTCTTTTTACTGTCTCAGAAGCAAAGTAAAAATAGCATGTGCATTAAGTCATTAAAAGAAAAAAATTAAAAAAAACCTTTATTTTATTTTCATAGATGTTGTTGAGTTACGCTGATTTTGCAGGTAGAAAAGAAAATACAATGGGACTCAGCCCAAACCCACCTATATTTTCTCTCTCTACCTTTGCCTACATTCTCTCTCTCTCTCTCTCTATATATATATATATATCTTTTTCTTTCTCTCTCTCTTCTCTCACTCTTCTCTCCCTCTCCCTCTCCCTCTCCCTCTCCAGGAGCCTCATTCCCTACCACACGCTCTCTTCCCCTGATGAGGAGACGACGTACATCCACTTGACCTTTCTTCAGACGAGGTAGACGACACTAAAAAAGAAGGAACCCTGATTGTATACCGAATGTGAGCAGTTGCCGAAGATATCCAATCCCAAACATCCTTCAGCTAGTTAGTTAACACTCGGATATGCTGCCAGAAAAATAGAATAAATCAAATCAGTCAGTCTGAGGAAAAGAAAGAAAACAGGGAATCAAAAGTCAAATAGATGAAGACTATATCAGTGGCATATAACCTCCTCTGTAAGTCCCATCTTCTTTGGATCCAGCGCATTGGGATGGTGCAGCGTATGCGTCGACCCTCTATTAGCCCGTCGGATATTATAAAAAGGATGGGCCAACCTCAAAAAGGGAACCTCCAAGGTCATCACTACTGCCGATGTCAATACATCACCTGCGATGTGGGAAGATCCCACTGGTCAACTCAAACCCGCACGGGGGAGAGGAATCATGTTATATATGATGACTGACATCAACCAGATTGACACAAAATCCATATAATAATATGTCTCCACTATTTGGTATATGACGGGTATAGATCACTCATCATCTCCGCTACCCGTGCATCATCAGACATCTCTTGCTCTGGCCTCATCTATATCGAGGGTTGTGTATGTGGAACCATCACCTCCTCCTCTATGATCTATTGGACTACACTCTCCCTAAGATACCAGGAGTAGCCAAACTCATTCTCCAGTAAACACCACAACTGCGCATTCTCCCTAGTCGCCCCTATATGCTGGATGACCATCCCCCAGGGATAAAAGGTCACCTGCAATGTTCCCCAGCAAAGAAAGATCAATATCGAAAAACACCATAAAGGAAAAATGGTATTAGAAAAGAAAGAAAATTTACCGATCAATACTGTCCCTTCACCTTCTCGAGGTACCCTAATAGATTGTGTCACTGCCATTTGGCACCACTCACACCATTTCGGTCGACACCCTCTCTGAAATTTCGTACGAAATTCCCAAAAAATATCAGATAATCTAAAAAAATCCCCGGAGTTTTGAACCTTCTTTCACCAAGAAAACATTTTTACCACACTTACTTCCCCAGTAGAACACTTACTTCCCCAGCATAATTCCCAAAATTAATTGGATATCCTCCCAATAATATCTCCAAAGGACACCGTAAAAATCCAAAATTACCCATCTAGGAAACATCTAATACTTGGATTAATTCCCCACCCCCAACGGAACCAAAAACTCAAAATCAGATGCTTCCCTAAAATTCCCCATCAGAACCACAAGGTAATTTCCCCAGTGAAGTCTCCAAATTTCCCCAAGAAAATTACAACTTAAGCCCTAAGAATTGGCTTCGACCCGGAGAATTGGTCATCTCTATTTGAGCCCTCATAATTGTCTTCGAACCTTAAAATTGGTCATCTCTACTTAAGCCCTCAGAATTGGCTTCAACCCTCAGAATTGGTCATCCCTACTTAAGTCCTCAGAATTGGCTTCGACCGTCGGAATTGGTCATCTTTACTTAAGACCTCAGAATTGGCTTTGACCCTAAGAATTGTCCATCTCTACTTAACCCTCAGAATTGACTTTGACCCTCAAAATTTTTCATCTCTACTTAATCCCTTAGAATTGGCTTCGATGCTCAGAATTGGTCATCCCTACATAAGCCCTCAAAATTGGCTTTGACCCTAAGAATTTTTTATCTCTACCTAATCCCTCAACAATGGATTTGACCCTCATAATTGGTTATATCTACTTAAGCCCTCATAATTGGATTCGACCCTCAGAATTGGTCATCCCTACTTAAGTCCTTTGAATTGGCTTGGACTCTGAGAATTGATCATCTTTACTTATGCCCTCAGATTTGGCTTCGACCCTTAGAATTGGTCATCTGTACTTAAACCCTCAGAATTGGACTCAACCCTCAGAACTGGTCATCTATACTTAAGCCCTCGTAACTGTCTTCGACCCTTAAAATTGGTCATCTCTACTTAAGCCCTCGGAGTTGCCTTTGACCCTTAGAATTGGTCATCTATACTTAATCCCTCATAATTGGCTTCGTCGACCCTCATAATTTGTCATCTCTACTTAATCCCTCAGAATGGCATTCAATCTTCAGAATTGGTCATCTCTACTTAAGCCCTCAGAATTATCTTCAACCCGTTTAATTGCTCACTCTAACCTCATGCCCTCATAATTGTCCTCGACCCACATAATTAGTCCTTCCCTACCTTAGGTCCTTAGAATCAACCTTGGCCCACAGAATCATCCATCCCAAGCATTTCCTTAGGTCCCAACCCTCTGAATCGGTCATCCTTATCCCTTAGGTTAGAAGAATCGCCACTTTCTAAAACATCATGTGGCGTCTATTCAACAGCTTACACTTGTTCCAAGCTCACCCATCAAGGGGATCTAAAGAAACCACATTTTAGGATACCCTAAGTCTCTCTTTAGGTCCCTATAACCTCCCTATTTAACTACAAACCCTAAATTATATTATAAGTACTGATCTAAAGGCTATTGGGCCCTCCCGAACACCATTTGACTCTGATAAACTCTATTGTTAGAGTGAAAGCTCTTTGAATCTTCCAAGGTCTCTAAATACCATGTCTAACGCTCCACCCCCTGCGTAAATCAACATAATGGTTTAGGAGAACGAACAGTTTTACCATAAAAAAATCCAATCGGAGGACGCCAGGTGCTCCTGAGCCCCGATTTAATCTCATTTAATTTCAGCGACAGAGTGAAAGATCTTTAAATATTCGACATGAACTGAACCCCTTTCCAATGATCAACCCCACACATGAAAACAACAAACGACCCGTTTCCCCCCAAAAACTGATGTAGAGGCCACCGGGTGATTCTGATAACCGTTTAACCAAGGTCAATATTAATTTTAAACGATACTGAATGAATCTATGAAGGTCATTAAAAGCCATTTCGAACGGTCTTCCCTGCGTGTGATTCTGAATTATGGTGCGGATGAACGACCCCTTTTACTCCGGAAGGTCACCGAGCACTTTTCGACCTAGATGACAAAGTCAACTTTTCGAACCCATTGAAGCTCTTTGGAATGTCGACGTACATCACCTAACTTTCCAAAGGTCTTCCCCATGTATAATTCTGACTTATGATTCGAACAAACGATCTGTTTCCATCCGACGATCTCCCGTCCGAAGGATCGATGTGCACTTCCAAGACACATTTGTCCCAAAGTCAGCTCCCGAGCCTGGGAGAGGTCCAAAGGAATTCTAAAGATCCCTAAATTACCTTTCTAACTGTATTCCTCATGCACAATTTGGATCAACGGATTACATTCTACAACCATTTTTTGAGAAAATCAGCATGATATGTTTATTGCCAAGTCCATTTCCCTGCCTATTAGCAGTGTGCCAAGGCTTAACCGTCGATTGGAAGGTCTAGGGATATTCCTATTGGTAGTCCCCAACCCTATAAATAGAGGGCATGACATCACTTCTAGGCATACCTCAGATCTAGCAACATCAGTGATCTCAGCAGCATTCTCTCGAAATCAGTGAAGTTTATTCATGTGAAATTCCATTTAAGTTTACATTCCCATAATTTTTATACCCAATTTGGAAAAATCGTATTCTCCCTCATCCAACCTTAATCTCACATTCAATGGAGTTCATTCAAGATCACATATAAGGCTTCAAATAAGGTGTAAATCCTCCCCCTTCTCTTTAAATTTCTTATTATGCATAAATTACATTAGATTCATAACGTAGTTCTTACTTTAGTTATTTCTCGTTAAAATATCAAATTTTTGTTCATATATTTCACATACTTTATTTTCTATTAAAAAAATCCAATACAAACAAAAAGAGGGTTATGCCCATAAAAAACTCCGAACAAGATTACCCATCACACTTTTTTCAAAACTAAAACCCATTGTTATACACACTCATATATAATAAAATCACATTCGAATCTATGAGATAACCCCACCCTTAAGCCCCATTCGAAATACATGGAGTTCGATGCCTTTATAGGATGCATTGGTATCTCGGATTAAAACTAGAGACACAAGTCTGATTTTAAAAATTTTCTAATTTCCAATTTTCCTAAATTCTCCATTTCTCCATTTATCATGTTCTTGCGTTATTGTAATACATATTATGTTTGTGGTCCTTATTAGCGTTTCATCCAACACATATTATCAATTTATCATAACAATCAATATTGTGTTAAACACATAAATCATACTTTCTATATATTATTTTGAGAACATTCCCAAGGATGACCTCACTCTATCTCTTCCCTGGTATGAGTTGGGAAATTCTGATCTCCATTATATATGCACGCACACACACTTAACGAAGAAATAAAGGAAAACAATAATACAAGACCATGAGAGACTAAAAGGGCGGGATGGGTGTCTCACACCTTCTCATTCGATAACTTAGCCCCCGAACCCTTTCGAACTATTGGTTTTATAAGCATCAATATGTCTTTGATACCTCTCACTCGAGGTGGTGACATATTCTTTTGCCTGTTTTGTTGAAAATAGGTTGGAAAATCCATTAATTTATATTCACCCCATATCGATGACGGCCTTATGTGTTTTTTTCACCCCATTTCCTCTGCACCTTCTTTCAGGGAGAGGGGGTTGATAAAAACACTTTTGGAGTGGACACAAAGGGCATTATTATAAGCCATATTGAGAGATTATGATGTAAAATAATATTGGGAGTATGTTATTTTAGATTTGGGGAAGGAAGTTCATAAGTTGGATCAGCTTAAGTTCCTATATTAGAAGGAAAAAAATCAATGGTAGAGTCAGTAAAAATTGAGAGGGAGAAGAATATGTATTGTGAAATTTTAAAAAAGAGGAGAACATTTTGTGTTCCTAAAAGTTAACATGCCGAGAAATCCGAAGGCATTTAGAAATCGGATCCCAACTTCTATAGCCCTTGTGTTAAATCTCATATCACAAGAAAGATAGAGATGAGATTTAGATTCTAGTTTTGAGTGCTCATGGGGTTGGAGTAATGCAAAACAATCCCAACCAAGAACTTTTAGGAGATTGTAGTTTGGGAAAACCCCATACAAAAATTCATAGGTAGATTGGTTATCATTTATTAACATGGGAATACGATTAATTATGTAAATTGCGATGAGAGTAGCTTCCTCCCAAAACCACTTAGGATATTAATTATAGATAATGAGAGTTTGAATGGTGTAATATATGATGATTTTTCTCTCTGCATGACCATGTTGTGATAAGAATATTATGAAATAATTCCCTATTGGTGAAGAAATATAAGAAAATTGTTTTCTTTGTATTCCATGGCATTATCTACATGAAATTTTTTAATTGGCGAGAGAATTTAGTGTGAATCATATTGACAAAGTAAAGGTGAAGTCTCGATAATTCTGAGAAATTTTGCATGAGATATATCGAAGTAAAATGCATGTAATCATCTATACAAGCTACACAATATCTAGACCCCCCATTGGGGGATGGGGAGAAGGACCCCAAACGTCATAGTGGATAAGATCAAAAGAAATATGCGACATATAATTATTTTTATTAAGTTGTAGTATTGGTTATTTTCCAAGTAGACAAGGTAGACAAAAGACAAGCTCAGTTTTCACTAAACCTAATTGACTACTTCATTTTAAGGAGAAAAGACGCTCAATAAACACGCGATTTAAACAAAAATTCCATTAGGTGAGAGAAGAAGTGAAAGATACAAATGCGGCTGTAGGAATAGTAGAATGGTGACAGGGAATTGGAAGGCTGATTAGATGAAACATACATCCAACCTTACAGCCTATCCCAATAATCGGTCCCATTTTTGTATCTTCTACATGACAACCAGAAGAGGAAAAAAAAGAAAATTTAGTCTAAGGTCACATATTTATCCAATGGATATTAGATTGATGGTGATTTTGGGAATGTGAAATGTGATAGGGAATGAAAGACTATAAGTAAATATGTGACCTATGTGACTAACATGTAAATGGGAGCCATCAGTAATGAGTATGGAAGATGTATCTAAAGCGAGAGTTTTGGAGGAGAAAATTAAAGATTCATCATTCATACGTTTAAAACATGTAGAATTAAAGAACTGAGAAGTACCTAAAGCCACATCCATAGAAGTAACAAAAGTGAATAGTACTTGTTTAAAATAAATTACAAGGTAGTTGGTAGAAACATGTGGAGAAAAATCCATTGGAGGAATAGAACCCTCAGTATTAGCAGCGGTGAGAGATATGGACAACTGAGGATGTGGGACTGAAGCTCCTCTCTTGGAATTGGTGCAAGATTATTTATATGGATTTCTTGGATAATCATTCTTGTATTTATATGGATTTCTTGGATAATCATTCTAGTAATTGTTGGGGCCTTGCTTGTGACAACATTTCTAGATGCATAGACAACAGTTAAAAGAACATGGTTGGTCTTATGGAAATAAGTATACTCATATTGAGATGTGGAGTTATGAAAATAGAATTTTTGGTCATATAGAAGCTAATGAGAAGCAAGGACTGCATCTATAGTGTGAGATTTTGAGATGCCAAGTCTTGTGTCTTCGGAAAGAAGTTCTCAAATAGCACCCTCAAGTGAGGGTGGAGGGCTCTGTAGAGAAAAGAAGATCAAACAAGTTTGAATCGATCATGAAGATCCATCAAAAAAATTATCATGTATTGTTCGTCTCGATAGGCTATGAATTATACAGTATTCATAGAACATGCCCACATAGGATCTAGAAGGACTACTTGATCCATAGTAGCATACATCTCTAACAAGAAGTTATTAATGGATTGTCCTTGCCATTGAATTTTTGATGAAGATTTGTCAACAATTGAAATTGATAAGCAAGGTATCTAGTGGTGTAACGGGTTTTAAGAAAGTCCATGTCTTCTTTAGCATTTTCGTGCCGACCAAATTTTTTATTTTTAGACGTAAGAGATGTTTTACAAAACCAAGTGACATTTAACTATTTTTGCTATTCTAATATATCATCGGTTCTATAAATTTATCACTAGGTCTAGTGGAACCCTCCCGTGGTGCAATAATATCCCAAATAATAACTCTCCATGCTTTGAGACATTTGAGAAAACTAGCGTAACTGTGGCCCAATGTATGTAGTTTGGGTAATCAATCATGATACTAATGGAATGAAATACATCAGATCTCTTTATGATATATACAAACATAATTATATATATATATATACTTTTTTAATAATGAAGATAAGTAAAAATAGCTAAATTAATTAGAGAAGTTAGAATAAAAGAGAAGAGTAACGAAAATTTCAAAACCTTTGGGGTGAAACTTGGTAGTAGTTGGGAGAAAAGATTCCAAAGATGATTTAGACTAAGATTGATTCAAGAAGATTCCGGCCAGAATTTTGACAAATTTCATCAATGGTTTGGATAGACCAAAGAGGCAGATTTTCGAGACTCAAAACTTGGTGTTGATTTTCGATGGTGTTTTCAAGGTGAGAGATGGAGATAATGTAGATTGTCAAGGTGAGAGAACAAGATAAGTTGGTTGGATTTTATTTAGGATGCAGATGAAACTCTCTAGAAATATCTGAGTAAGGTAGCTAAGATATGGAATTTTAACCTTATCTTTGATACCATGTAAACATATTATTTGGATAGAGAAATAGAAAAATGGGTTATAATGATATCTACAAGTGTGAGTTTACAGTATATGTCGAATCTATATATCGCAAAAGGAGAAGGAACGTGGTGGAGTAAAATGAGGATTGTTGGAGGTAGTTGTGGAGAGAGGTGGTTAGGTAGTGAGGTAATGAGGATATTGGTGGAGGTAGTGGAGATAATGGTGGGGTGAATGGAGATAGTGCAGATAATGGTGGGGTGTGTGGAAGTAGTGCATTTAATTGTTAAAAAGTGAGCACCATAAAAAAATTACAAAGAATATATATATATATTTATATATATATATATATACACACTAGGTATGCCCGTGCCTGAAGGCACGCCGATAATCGTAAAACATCGAAAATTTTCAAAATAAGTAATCGCAAAACGATAAAAACTTACAAAGTACGTAATTACAAAACGGAAAAAAATTCGTTTAAAAAAATGATCATAATTTTCAAAGTCATGCCCGTGCCTGAAGGCACGATGACAATTCTCCTAGGTATGAATCATGTGGTCAAGTCATAAAAATTTTTCATTATAGTATATTTTTTCAAAAGATCAAACGTAGTCAATTTTTTTGAAGGACGAAAATGGGTTTCAAAATTATTTAATCGAGTTTAAATAATTTAATAGATAGACACGAGGCAGTGTTCCGAAAGTGTACGTCGTTGATTGTACCATACGTCATTTAGTTCGCAACAACACCATTTAGTCCATCTTGGACCACACATAAACATCATATCCATAAAAATCTAATTTAAGTTCTAAAGTTTTTTTACAACACCATCTAAAGGTTTTAGAAATGAACAAAATTTCCTCAAATTGTAAGACTATCCAACATGCTTGAAAATAATTAAAAAGTCACGCCTACAATTAGTCCATTTTGGGCCTCCTCTAAACAACATTGTCATAACTTTTTTTTTTTATAGTAAATGATATATTAAAACCAAACCGGTTAAGGGAGTGAAACCCGTATACAGGGAGTATACAACACAACCAACATTGTCATAACTAATATATGATTTTTTTATTAATTTCAACATGCACTTTGGCCCGCCAGCAATTAATACACTACATATGTTTTCTTCAGAGTCGTGATATATAATGAAAATATATGTGAGAGAGAATCTATATCATGTTTAGGCTGTTGAATCTTACATTTTCATATACATTAGTTGAATATCGAAAGGAAAAATTAAACATAACATTATTTTTTTCCGATGCATTTTTGTTAGCGACTATCAATACCATCCCACCACAATAAATGAATTGGATATGGTGTACATGTTTCTCTGAAAAACCAATTAGAGAGTTGAGTACAATTTTCAAAATAATTATTCATTAGTTCACCTTGTCTTATATGCTTCAAAAAATTCATTGTCTATTTGTTTGACAAAGTATTAATATGGTGAGAGACTTTACATCATATGATCCTAATTGTTTTATTAATAAACGTTTAGTGAACATATGTTTTAAAAAAATTCCAATAATTTTTATATCAGAGAATAAAAATATATAATCGCAAAACGACGAAAATTTCCAAAGTACATCATTACAAAATGACAAAATTTTCACTCCCCCAATAAAAAATGTAATTCTAAAACAATTTGCTAAATTCATCAAATAAATTCACATATAACATGAAGTTTACAATATTCATGAACTAAATTTACATTGTGCCTGAAGGCACACTCATAATTTTGAAAAATATAAAGTCATGTATACCATAAATAATAAATGTTTTATATATTAGAAGTGTAAATTTTCAAAGAATAGAATCATGTAAATTTAATTCATACAATATTTTTTACAACACAAATGTGTAAACGATTTTTTAAAATTGGGCAAAACTTCCCTTGTTTATAGGACTACCCACCGGGTTTAAGAAATAAAAATACATATCAACAAAAATCCTAACAATACTAATAGCGTCAATTTAACAAATAGTCCGAATATGAGTAAGCAATAAACTATTATTGAAAACTTAATACAAAAATGCCCCAATTGGAAGTTATACTAATAAGGATCATGTGTGATAAAGTTTGCTCATTCAAAAAGAAGTTTGTCAAAACCTACATCGTTGTAAAAGAAACATGTGTCTTCAGTGTTTCTTGTCGGCTCCCTAGACTTCAACTGTAAAAAAGTAGCACACAAACATATATGAGGATACAAACAACTAAAATCATATTACATTAATTATGGATCTTAATATATTTCACTTATTTAGTCTATAACATTAATCGCGGATCTAAAGTCATAGAAACCCATAAAACAATATTGGATACATAATTCGATACTCGAACAATCCAATCATTCTCAATTGGTCACCTATTTTCTCTTTATGGGTTGCTAATCTTTTACCGTACTACTCGAAACAATTAAAAATGTTTACAAAGGACATCTAATTTTATTTCAATCAAGATATAAATAAGATGAATACATTCTAGTGTTATTATTGTACATAGATTACTGTACAAAAATTATTGTACATTCAAGTGTTTTTACTGTACATAGATTACTAAACACAATAAAGAAACTAAGTCATACTATTTTAAAAAAATCTATACGAATGTAAAGAAACTATGCATAGGATTCTAAATATGTAAAGAATGTAAAGACATTATGTACACATTGTAATACCCCGTACTTTTGGCTACATTTTTTTTTGGGATTAATTAATTAAATGCGTATTAATTGGAAATTAATCCGGGTTATAAATACTAACGAGATGCGAGTTGGTATTTGATGATTATGTGCATATATGATTATATATGAATTTGGAATTATGAAATTTGTCGTGAGATTAATATACGGCAATTTGAGAATTTTGTTGAGAAGCGTGTGACCGCCGCGTCATGGTATATTATTTTAATTATAAAAAGTGATTTTTATTTCTATTACCCGTATGGTCGTTTTGAGTGCACCAACGCGTCCGGAAGGGTCGAGATAGTCAAAAAACACTAGCCGGGGGTGTAGTTTGGATTCCGGGGTATTTTTAGGCCATACCGGCAACTTAAAGGGTATTTTTGGTAATTTTACATTTTGAGGAATTAAAAGTGACGAAAATTGGGAGTTTTAATCTGATGTGGATTTGACCCACTAAACCCACTAACCAACCCATATTAACCCATTAAGCTACGGAGGCTATCATTAGGTTTACAACTTTCCCAAAGAAAACCCTAGCCACCTTAAGCCACCATTGGAGAAGAAGCTTGGAGAGGAGAAGAAATTCTGCAGAAATCTTCATCAAACCATCATCCAAACTCAGAGACAATCAAGTCAAGTGTTTTGATTATATTTAAATTCGTAGAATGTTCCTTCCATGTTAGAAAATTGTAGAATATCAATTGTTCTTGAAAGATAATGAAAATCCATTTATTTTGAAGCTTAGAACTTGAAATCTTGAGGAGAATTGCATGTAGAATGATAGGTAGATGAGTATTCCCATAATATTTATGATTGGAAGAAATTAAAACGGATTTATATTGGATTAATTCATGATTCAAAAAGTTAGGGTTCATGTTCTTGATAAGTTGGGAAAAAGTGTAGAGATTTGTAAATTTGGTTGATGTTAGGATGGATTAATCCTTCAAAACGTGTTAGGATGTGATTATAATATGTTTAGGATTGTTTAGAGACCTTAAAACGATTGTTGGGAGTTAGTTTAGAAGAGATTTGAGGAGTAAAAATGGTGAAAAATGAGTTTTAGGAAAATCTGGGACGAATCTGGTAGGTCGTTAGAAGCCCCTGCCCAGGTCGTTCGAACGAACTCGTTCGAACGAGCTTCTAACGAATTGACCAGTCGTTCTAACGAAAGGTAGCCTCGTTCAATAACCTCGTTCGAACGAGATCTCGTTAGAAGGGACAGTTCATTCGAACGAACTGGATCTCGTTCGAACAGCCTCGTTCGAACGAGACTTCTAACGAGTTGACAGAGGAATCTCGTTCGAACAGTCTCGTTCGAACGAGACTTCTAACGAGTTGACAGTTTGGTCCTTTTTGGACTGTTTTGATTTTTGGAGTCCCGTAAACTTGTTCGAGGATATAGATAACATTCCGATGATGATGTAATGATAGAATTGGGACTTTTGGGTATTTATGAGAAGGAAATTATATACGAGAGTTAAATTAATTGGACGGTTTGGGTTGAGACGTGAGTGTCTACTACGACGAGAGAATAAATTATGGTGCGTATGATTATAAACCGAAATAATATAAATTGTGATAATTATAAGTTAGTACGAGAAAGCGATATGTACTACGATTAAACTACGGGATTACTAAGACGTGTGTTTACTTAGTATTGGTATATGAATTGTGTATATGACATACCTACCATACTTGCTATCACGGGAGGTTTGCGTTCGCTTAGGGCCCTCTAATCCTTGTGTTGCCCGGATTTAGACTGGTTACCTTGATGAACATAGGTCATAGAAAGACTTATTGGGATATTAATAAGTCTGTTGATCGTAGGAGCGTAGGTATGTGCGTGACCTATGTGATGTGACTGTGTTCTCCTCCATTGTTTGTGATGTTGTTATCTGTGAACTATTCTTGAGAGATTCGAAATATGTAATCCTTATGTACGTGATGTACTGGGATGGATAGCATAGTATGTGTGCACCACAGCTTAGTTCTCGGGGTGCTTCTATTGCATATTTATGATGTGAATAATATACACTTAATTAATGGGAACCTTCATGTTAATGTTGTGAATATAGTTACGATATTGTTTCGAGAAAAATAACGAGTTAACCGATAGTGATATATTGTATATTGAGCATCTGAAGTTACGTTAAACCCCTACTTAATTACGAGCATTATAATGTTAATAGAATCGAGTAAAAATGGGTAGGACCTATGATAGTCTAGCTAGAGATGATGTCACTTAGCTAGTGGTTTGTGTCGTTGTAGATGGGTACTTACGTTAGGAGTGCATAGTTAGACGAGAGGTGAGAATATCATGTGAGTACACGTCCTAACATGTACTTTGCATTTAATGTTTTTAAAGCACTTGCAGGTTTTTAAAATATAACTCCACATTCGGGCTCTGACCCGTTTGCTTTTCAAATCTATTTTTCTTTGTAAAACCATTTTAGGTGCCCAGCCACAAGGACACCATGCATAGGATATTCATTCAGGTGACGAGCTGTAGCTGTTTGTGGAAGCTACATGGATTTTCTTGTAGACGCCTCTATCACTTGGATTCCAGATTCATTACCTATCAGTTGTAGGGCATGTTGCCCATTTCTATTAGAGTTACATTTCCATTACAGTTTTCAGACTTTGGCATGTATTGATTTAGTATTCAGTTTACTTATCAGTTGTGGGATTTGTAGTGAGGGGTTTTTCCTCCAAACTTTATTTACGTTTTGTGATGGTTATTCTATGTACTTCATTATGGTGAATGGTGTTATTATTCTTTATTACACTTGTTGCATGTTAATCACACTTTAATTAAAATTTGGCACTTACTTTTTAAATACTAGGTGGTTAGTAATCATTAAAATGTTTTCGACAGTGATGCTATTAACTGGACCAACTTGGGATTTTGAATTAATTTAATAAAGGAGTAGCTACCCGGTATTTAATTAGTCGGGGTGTCACAGGTGGTATCAGAGCATCAGGTTCTAGTGTGCTTTAGGATCTGACGGCTTATTATGTTTCCGCTATTTTTCTTTGATATAGAGCCCTACATTTTAGGACCGTTGTACTCTTTTTGTGTATGCTTCGTTCTTCAGCTATTTTAAGTTTATAAACAGCGAACTTATAAACTTTGTTCTTATTTCAGATGCGTCCACGACGTGCACGACGAGTTCCCAGGGATGCAATGCCCGAACCCCAGCCCGATCCAGTTCAGGGCATGATGAACACCGCTGAGGTTGCAGCTATAGTAGCCCAAGTGGTAAATGCCGCCATTTCCGTTGTTCAGCAGGCACCACCTCAGGCGCCAGTTGCCGCACCAGTACAGACTAATGCATTCCCGTCTGCTTGGGAGCGTGTACGTGATGCTTTTCAGAAAGCGCATCTGCCAGAGTTTGCAGGTAGCTCAGATGTGGTAGTCTCGAGCCAGTGGAGGAAGGATATGCAAAGGCACTTAAGGATGTATGTGTGCACGGATGTCCAAAAGCAGGTGCTAGCTACTTTCAAGCTAGTTGAATCTGCGCTACAGTGGTGGGAGTCTATTACCACCATGGAGGAGAGGCATACTCTCACAATTCAGGAGGAGGAGATTGATGAGTCTGAAGCAGGAAGGTAAGACTGTGGCCGAGTATGAGGCCGAGTTCACGAATCTGTTAAATATCATTCTAGATGAGATACCAACAAAGAAGAAGAAGATTAAGAAGTTCACGGACGGGTTGACTTGGAGGATCCGTCAGCATCTGCTAGGGAACCTATCGTGGCCACCTATTCTGATGTGGTTAACGCTGCATTGTTACACTGCCAGGACCACCATTTTCATATGGCCGAGGGCAAGAGGTCAGGGGAGTCTAGCCATCAGGGCAGGACTAGAGGACATGGTGCCAGCGGGACACAATCTTGTCAGGGGCAGAGACAGAATGAGCAGGGCTCCCAGCAGGGGATAATAAGAGGTTCCGGTCAGGGAACTACAGACAGGGACAGGGAGGTTTCCGTCAGGGCCATCAGGGTCCAAACGGCCATCAGGGCCAATAGGGGCAGAATGGGCAGCAGTTTCACTAGGGGCAGCAGGGCCAAGGGAGGAACGGTAATGGCCACCAGGTCCGGGAACAGCAGGGACAGAGAGGAGGGAACTTCCCAGGGAAGTGCTTTGTTTGTGGCAAGACTGGCCATAAGCGATAGGATTGTCCTGATAGGGGCAGGGCCCCACAACAGCAGCAGCAGGGTGCTCGCCAGGAGCCACAGAGTCCTATGTTTCCCGTCGCTCTTCCCGCACCGCCACAGATGGCAGCATTGCCACCCATTCCAGCAGTCCCAGCTCAGCAGGGGCAGCTACAGTATGGACGTGTCTACAACGTCCACCAGGCTGCAGTTCCACAGGGACCGCCCGCGATTGAGGGTACGTTGCCTATCCATGGCACTATGGGTCGGGTGTTATTTGATACGGGTGCTACACATTATTTTATAGCTACACACTTCTCGAAAGCTTTAGGATTGATAGCTACGGCAGAGAGCACAGTGACGTGTGTCGACTCACCATTAGGGAGTGGGTCACTTATTTTCTTTACATGCCGGGGAGTGGGGGTAGAGATTGGTGGTTTGGTATTACCTGCAGACATGTTAGTGTTAGACATGCATGTTCACGATGTGATTATCGGTATGGATTGGCTCATAACTTATAGGGCCATGATTGATTGCTTCAGCGGGAGCATTGTTTTTGCCATTCCGGGGCAAGAGATGTTTGTAGTGGCGATGCCTCGCCCAGAGGGAGGATCGATCGCTCATCTGTATTACATTGAGGAGGATACCTCTAAGGAGGTAGTGATTCCTTTAGATTCTATCCTAGTAGTCAGGGAGTATTCAGATGTGTTTCAGGAGATACCAGGCTTACCCCCCAGTCGAGAGATAGACTTTGTTATAGATTTGCTACCGGGTATGAGACCTATAGCATGCGCACCGTACCGTATGGCTCCAGCTGCGATAAGGGAGTTATGGGATCAGATAGAGCAGCTGTTAGGTCAGGGCTTTATTCGCAGGAGTACCTCACCTTGGGGCGCTCCAGTTTTTTTTGTGAAGAAGAGGGACGGTTCACTGAGATTGTGTGTGGACTACCGAGAGTTGAATAAGGTCACGATACGGAATAAGTATCCGTTGCCTCGAATCGATGACTTATTCAACCAGTTGAGAGGAGCTTCTTTCTTCTCGAAGATTGACTTGAGATCGGGTTACCATCAGTTACGTATCAGGGAGGAGGATGTCTCGAAGACCGCGTTCTTATCGAGATATGGTTCTTACGAGTTTCGGGTTATGCCTTTCGGTTTGACCAACGCTCCAACAGTATTTATGGACTTGATGAACAGAGTGTTAAGGGATTTCCTAGACCAGTTTGTCATTGTCTTCATTGATGATATTCTGGTTTACTCCCAGACAGAGGAGGAGCACGCCGAGCATTTGAGGCAGGTTTTGCAGACACTTCGTCAGAATGAGTTGTATGCAAAATATGAAAAGTGCGGGTTTTGGCTGAAGGAAGTCCAGTTTTTGGGACATATCATTTCCGACCGGGGAATATCTGTTGATCCGGGGAAAGTATCAGCGGTGAGGGAGTGGGGACAGCCCACGACACCAACGGAAATTCGTAATTTCTTGGGTCTAGCAGGATACTACAGGAGGTTTATTCGGGGTTTCTCAGAGATAGCAGGTCCTTTGACACATCTGACTCGTAAGGGTGTGCCATACATCTGGAGTGATGCCTGTCAGTTGGCATTATATGAATTGAAGGACAAATTAACCTTAGCACCTGTGTTAGCATGGCCGAGACCGGGAGTTGAGTATTTGGTTTACACCGATGCGTCTTTGCAAGGACTGGGAGGTGTATTGCAGCACGAGAGACAGGCCATAGCTTATGCTTCCCGAAAGCTTAAGCCTCATGAGAAGAATTACCCCACGCATGATTTGGAGTTAGCGGCAGTGGTATTTGCCCTACGGATTTGGAGGCACTATCTTTTGGGGGAGAGGTTCCAACTGTTCACGGACCACAAGTCCCTACAGTACCTGTTCACACAGAAGGAATTGAATATGCGGCAGCGTAGATGGCTTGAGTTTGTGAAGGACTACCAGTTCGACATCCAGTACCACCCGGGAAAGGCTAACGTGGTAGCAGACGCGTTGAGCCGTAGGCCAGTAGATGAGGTGGCAGAGGTGTGGAAGGCTAAGTGGAAGGAATTGGGACACCAGGATGCAGTGGCCGGATCTTTCATGTCTATGATGACCGTTACACCGCAGATTGTCACGAAGGTAGTAAGGGCACAGGCCAATGACTCGTTCTGTCAGGAGCAGATAGTTCGGTTACTAGGAGAGGGAGTCGAGTCCTATACCGTTAGCTCAGATGGGGGATTACGCTTCAATGGGAGATTGGTAGTTCTGGAAGGGGAGGAATTGCGACACGATGTGATGGCAGAGTCGCACGGCTCACGGTTCGCGGTACATCCCGGAGGGGACAAAATGTACCAAGACATGAGACGCCAGTATTGGTGGAGCGGTATGAAGAGAGATATCACTGAGTTTGTTTCGAAATGCGCCACTTGTAAGCTTGTAAAAGTGGATCATCAGAGACCGACAGGATTGCTACAGCCATTGGAGGTCCCGGTGTGGATGTGGGAGAGCATATCCATGGACTTTATCACGGGGTTGCCAACGTCGTAGAGGGGTCACGACTCCGTTTGGGTAATTGTGGACAGGTTGTCCAAGGTCGCTCACTTTTTACCCGTAACGACTGACTACACTACGGGACAGTATGCCCATCTCTTCATTTAAGAGATTATGAGACTTCACGGTGTACCCTTAAATATCGTGTCTGACAGAGATAAGATATTTGTTTCGCGGTTTTGGGAGAGTTTCCAGGAGGCCATTGACACGGAATTGCGGTTGAGTACGGCTTATCATCCGCAGACCGATGGGCAGATCGAGCGTATAAATCAGATGTTGGAGGACATGCTACGTATGTGCATTATTGACTTTGGGGGTGGATGGGAGCAGTACCTTCCACTGGTGGAGTTTGCTTACAACAACTACTATCAGTTCACTATTGTCATGGCTCCGTTTGAGGCATTGTACGGTAGGCCTTGTCGTTCCCCAGCATGTTGGTTAGAGGTGGGGGACAACAAACTGCTTGGGCCGAAAGTGATTCAGGATACTTCGTCAAGGATTGAGTTGATTCGGAGTCGCATTCGGGTAGCTCAAGATAGGCAGAAGAGTTATGCTGATGCGAAGAGGTTTTTCAGAGAGTTCCAAGTAGGGGACCAGGTTTTGCTCAGGGTATCTCCTATGAAGGGGATTATGCGTTTCGGGAAGAAAGGGAAGTTGGCACCAAGGTATGTGGGGCCGTTTCTTATTATTGAGCGGATCGGACCGGTTGCGTATAGACTTGGACTACCGGAGCATTTGCATCGGATTCACGATGTGTTCCATATTTCCTCGCTGAGGAAATACCTTAGAGATAATCTGGCTCATTCTCACATTGCTGTGGAGGACATCGATCTCCAGTCGGATAGCTCCTACGAGGAGGGGCCGATTGCTATTTTGGACCGAAGCGAGAGGAAACTGCGGTCAAATATAGTTCCGTTAGTGCGTGTTCAGTGGCGACATCACAATGTCGAGGAATCCACATGGGATCGCGAGGATGAGATGCGCGAACGTTATCCAGAGTTATTTTTAGCAGGTACTTTCTAGTTTCGAATTTCGAGACGAAATTCAGTTATTAGGGGGGAAGTATGTAATACCCCGTACTTTTGGCTATATTTATTTTTGGGATTAATTAATTAAATGCGTATTAATTGGAAATTAATCCGGGTTATAAATACTAACGAGATGCGAGTTGGTATTTGATGATTATGTGCATATATGATTATATATGAATTTGGAATTATGAAATTTTTCGTGAGATTAATATACGGCAATTTGAGAATTTTGTTGAGACGTGTGTGACCGCCGCGTCATGGTATATTATTTTAATTATAAAAAGTGATTTTTATTTCTATTACCCGTATGGTCTTTTTGAGTGCACCAACGCGTCTGGAAGGGTCGAGATAGTCAGAAAACACTAGCCGGGGGTGTAATTTGGGTCCCGGGGTATTTTTAGGCCATACCGGCAACTTAAAGGGTATTTTGGTAATTTTACATTTTGAGGAATTAAAAGTGACGAAAATAGGGAGTTTTAATCTGATGTGGATTTAACCCACTAAACCCACTAACCAACCCATATTAACCCATTAAGCTACGGAGGCTATCATTAGGTTTACAACTTTCCCAAAGAAAACCCTAGCCACCTTAAGCCACCATTGGAGAAGAAGCTTGGAGAGGAGAAGAAATTCTGCAGAAATCTTCATCAAACCATCATCCAAACTCAGAGACAATCAAGGCAAGTGTTTTGATTATATTTAAATTCGTAGAATGTTCCTTCCACGTTAGAAAATTGCAGACTATCAATTGTTCTTGAAAGATAATGAAAACCCATGTATTTTAAAGCTTAGAACTTGAAATCTTGAGGAGAATTGCATGTAGAATGATAGGTAGATGAGTATTCCCATAATATTTATGATTGGAAGAAATTAAAACTGATTTATATTGGATTAATTCATGATTCAAAAAGTTAGGGTTCATGTTCTTGATAAATTGGGAAAAAGTGTAGAGATTTGTAAATTTGGTTGATGTTAGGATGGATTAATCCTTCAAAACGTGTTAGGATGTGATTATAATATGTTTAGGATTGTTTAGAGACCTTAAAACGATTGTTGGGACTTAGTTTAGAAGTGATTTGAGGAGTAAAAATGGTGAAAAACGAGTTTTAGGAAAATCTGGGACGAATCTGGTAGGTCGTTAGAAGCCCCTGCCCAGGTCGTTCGATCGAACTCGTTCGAACGAGCTTCTAATGAATTGACCAGTCGTTCTAATGAAAGGGAGCCTCGTTCGATAACCTCGTTCGAACAAGATCTCGTTTGAAGGGACAGTTCGTTCGAACGAACTGGATCTCGTTCGAACAGCCTCGTTCGAACGAGACTTCTAACGAGTTGACCGAGGAATCTCGTTCGAACAGTCTCGTTCGAACGAGACTTCTAACGAGTTGACAGTATGGTCCTTTTTGGACTGTTTTGATTTTTGGAGTCTCGTAAACCTATTCGAGGATATAGATAACATTCCGATGATGATGTAATGATAGAATTGGGACTTTTGGGTATTTATGAGAAGGAAATTATATACGAGAGTTAAATTAATTGGACGGTTTGGGTTGAGACGTGAGTGTCTACTATGACGAGAGAATAAATTATGGTGCGTATGATTATAAACCGGAATAATATAAATTGTGATAATTATAAGTTAGTACGAGAAAGCGATATGTACTACGATTAAACTACGGGATTACTAAGACGTGTGTTTACTTAGTATTGGTATATGAATTGTGTGTATGACATACCTACCATACTTGCTATCACGGGAGGTTTGCGTTCGCTTAGGGCCCTCTAATCCTTGTGTTTCCCGGATTTAGACTGTTTACCTTGATGAACATAGGTCATAGAAAGACTTATTGGGATATTAATAAGTCCGTTGATCGTAGGAGCGTAGGTATGTGCGTGACCTATGTGATGTGACTGTGTTCGCCTCCATTGTTTGTGATGTTGTTATCTGTGAACTATTCCTGAGAGATTCGAAATATGTAATCCTTATGTACGTGATGTACCGGGATGGATAGCAGAGTATGTGTGCACCACAGCTTAGTTCTCGGGGTGCTTCTATTGTATATTTATGATGTGAATAATATACACTTAATTAATGGGAACCTTCATGTTAATGTTGTGAATATAGTTACGGTATTGTTTCGAGAAAAATAACGAGTTAACCGATAGTGATATATTGTATATTGAGCATCTGAAGTTACGTTAAACCCCTACTTAATTACGAGCGTTATAATGTTAATAGAACCGAGTAAAAATGGGTATGACATATGATAGTCTAGCTAGAGATGATGTCACTTAGCTAGTGGTTTGTGTCGTTGTAGATGAGTACTTACGTTAGGAGTGCACAGTTAGACGAGAGGTGAGAATATCATGTGAGTACACGTCCTAACATGTACTTTGCATTTAATGTTTTTAAAGCACTTGCAGGTTTTTAAAATATAACTCCACATTCGGGCTCTGACCCGTTTTCTTTTCAAATCTATTTTTCTTTGTAAAACCATTTTAGGTGCCCAGCCACAAGGACACCATGCATAGGATATTCATTCAGGTGACGAGCTGTAGCTGTTTGTGGAAGCTACAGGGATTTGCTTGTAGACGCCTCTATCACTTGGATTCCAGATTCATTACCTATCAGTTGTAAGGCATGTTGCCCATTTCTATTAGAGTTACATTTCCATTACAGTTTTCAGACTTTGGCATGTATTGATTTAGTATTCAGTTTACTTATCAGTTGTGGGATTTCTAGTGAGGGGTTTTTCCTCCAGACTTTATTTACGTTTTGTGATGGTTATTCTATGTACTTGATTATGGTGAATGGTGTTATTATTCTTTATTACACTTGTTGCATGTTAATCAGACTTTAATTAAAATTTGGCACTTACTTTTTAAATACTAGGTGGTTAGTAATCATTAAAATGTTTTCGACAATGATGCTATTAACTGGACCAACTTGGAATTTTGAATTAATTTAATAAAGGAGTAGCTACCGGGTATTTAATTAGTCGGGGTGTCACACACATGTACACCGTCCTAAATTTGTATGAATGTTTATTAAAAAAAGGAAAAAAATGCATTCAAATGCACATTTTAAAATCCCCTGTTGCTGTGGGTTAGAACAGATAAAAAAAATGAAGAAAAATTTATGCGCAAGTGTATGTACACATATATTTTGAAATGATCTAAAAAAAACAGAACAAAAGATACTTTACATTCATATATTTGCAAATATAAGAAGAAGAAAAATGGAAAAAAAAATTCAATCTTAAAAAAATGAAACAGAATAGATAAAAGAAAAATAACAGAAGATATATTTTGAATGATCTAAAGTTTTAAAAAAAATGCTTTGACAGTTTTTATTTACCTCATCTGAGATGAACAACCAAATATACCAAATAGTACAATAGATTTACCTCATCTAGGCCTTCTCCAATCGTTTATTTCCAAAATGATTTCTAAATAGGGTTATTATCCAAAAAATCCCCTATATTTATGAGATACTTCATACAATTTACTTCTCCAACGGTCACAACCTTTCTATGTGAAATGGCTGCTCTTTTATAAACGCCCGTTGGATTTTAGACTATCTGACGGTCTCAAATTTAATGGAAGTTTCTACCCACGAAACACTATACCCAAAAGAAAGAGTGGGTGGTCCGTGTCATATTATCTAACTGTTTATGTGTTTCCATATTTAGAAATTGTGATAGAAATTTTCTATCTTAGTCATCATGCACATCATATTTTCTTTGCTATAGAAATAGTGATTGGATAATTTTTTTAGTTTCGTCTTTTCTAAGATAGAAAATTAGTAGGATAGAAAGAGCCATTGGAAATGGCCTAATATACAACTGATGCTACGATTTTTAAGGACCATCATCACGGCTCTTCTTCGGTTTGGAGATGGCCTAATATACCACTGATACAACTGATGCTACGGTTTGAAAATGGCCTAATACACAATTGATACAACTGATGCTGCGGTTTGGAGAGTGATGGATCTGTACCAAGACCATCACACGGTCTTTTCAACAGTAACAGTCATCTTTTTAAGTTCAAAATCATCCCAACACCGACTTTTCATTTTTCTTGTCAGACAACACCTTATCAAAATCATCCCAACACCAAATCATCCCAACACCATTCATTTCTTCATCGTTAACAAAATTTAAAAACCTCCTATGCTTTATTTCTTAAACAATAAGAATCAATATCATATTTTGAAATCAATACATTTAATCAAAAAATTTATTTCAGAGTTTCATTCTCCATATATTACAGAGTAAACATCAAGTTTAAAAAAGAAAAATGCATTAACAAATCAAAACATTACATTTGCAAGATCTATTGTATACATGCAAATCTAGTTTTAGAATGAAACCCGATTTGAAAAACAAACCTAGTTTTCTCTCTTTCTCTATTTGGGTCAAAATCCAATTTTAGAACAAAACTGGATTTGAAAAAGAAAAAAAAGGAACAAAAATAGACCCAAAACTTACAAAAAATAGAGCCAAAACCCAAAACTCAAACCTCAAACCATCAGTAGTTACAAAAATGAACAAAGATCTAGGCTCGAGGTGGTACCTGTAGGGGTGTGCGCAAGAGAGGGACACAACATGATTTGGTACTGGATGATATATTCATATCTGGAAAACAAACAATAAAACATTAAAAGAGATCCAAATCTACCGATTCTCGGTAAATCACGAACAAAAAAATCTCTGTTTATAATAATCAAAAGAGATCCAAATCTAGAATAGAGATAAATGACAAAATGAAACTAAGGCTTACAAAATCAGATCCGAGGTTCCGAGTTCTAGTTGAGTTCTAGTCGAGAGGTTCTGAGTTCTCACCAAGGTTATGAGTTTTATGGTACAAAATCAGACTTGTATATCATAAACAAACTAAACCGAACGCAAAAATAAAATAGAAAAAATGTGGTGGATTGTTCTTATCTAGACGAGGGGTATTATTAATGGTGATTTGGGGGATTTTGGTGGTTTCCTGAGTTAAGAGAGGCATAGATAATTCGTTGGTAAGAGAGAGAAATAGACTGAAGCTAATGGACAATGGTTCAGGTTTCGGCTTGCTGAAGATATGGGTTTGGGAGTTTCAAAATGTGAATACATTCGGGCGTAAAGTAAGAAGGGTAGATTACTATTTTACCCTTGATTTTGAATTTTGATTTGGAGTGAAAAAAAAAGTTTAGTGTGTAAAAAGAGGGGGAACTAAAATGTTTAGGGGGTAAAAAAGGTAGTGCATAATATAATTCATCTGATGACATCATGAACCAATCTTATGACATACATAAGTTTTATACTTTATTTTATATATATATATATATATATATATAATGAAAAATACTAGGCAACTCAAAATGGACTATGGGTGAAAATGTAAAAGAGTAGATAGAAAAATGAAAGATAGTGAAAAAATAGTACCCAATTCCTACATTATCCATGTGATCACTTTCAACAACTTGTCATTTTTGTTGGTTCTTATGGTGTCAGGAAATCGATGAGCTTTGACAAATAAAAAACATTTATCACTTTCGATATTTACATGAATATGGTTTATTTGCCCTCTGTTGCAAAGATGGATCTAAAGGAAGTTGAAAGTTCATTTTTTCCAATGCTGATTTGATATTACCACAATACCATTGGTTTTTCTTTATTGAATCTCAACCCTTAACTTTCACTTCAACTATTTTTCCCATTACTTTTAATCTCAAACCCTACTTGTTACACACTAACCCCTACCCTACCTACATTATTGTGCTCTATTATATACATATATAGGAGCATCTCCATCAAGACAATTCATCAAGGGACATATTGTTGAGGCTTTTACTCATGATAAGGACTCTCTATTTCACCTATGTTCTCATGAATCCATGAGATCAAATCGTACATTCTTTGGTTATTATTAGTGTCCACATACTAGAACGTTTGTATTGAACTTCATGAGAGGTCCCAATTTTGAGATAGTTTGATTCCTAATTAGGGAAAAGAGATAATATGTAAGATGTAAGAGATTGGTGCATCTTGTTGGGGTTAACATATGATGAGGCATGCTGTAGATACTTATTCTCAGAAGGTTCACTCGATATTGTGCATATATACTCGTATAGCCACGACATCAAATCATATGTAGTTCATTCTACACGTGTTCCAACATGATGTGTGTACATGTCTAGTACTTGGCTTGAGAGTCGTATAATCTATTTGTAATGCAAATGGTATCTTCTATTGAGGTTCATAATAGGAATGGACCCAAACACAATGATAAAGGAATAATTTGTTATAATTGTCAGCGATCACTAGTGGAAAGGTATTGTCCTTTGGACTAATTTGGAGGTGTAAAAGGTGGGATGTGTCTATTTAGGATTATAATGGATTAGAAACAACCAACATAGATCTTTGTACCCCTTATTAACATGATTAAAGTCCCAGAACTATCGTAGTCCTTGAGTTGGTTAATCCGTATTCAGACTAGAGATGGTGTCATCACTAATAAATAATATGCAAAGAGGTGTATTATATGGATTGGGTTTCACAACTTTGGTTAGGGATAACACTTACATACCCTAGAGGACATGGGATTAAATCCAATGTAGTACCAGCTAGAAGGCCCTATTTATAGGTTTAGGTGATGGGATACCATATATACAATATACAACATTAAGGTATTTAGGGAGCCGAGTCCTTAATATAACATTTCAATTTGGCTGGATTAATAAGTTTCTATGTTAAAAATATATTACTTCAAGCCCATGCTTGACAAGTATTTGTAGGAAAACACACACTGGGGGATGTCGTCGTTGATACAGTCTTTGTTTACTCGAAAAAGCAGTGAGAGTAGCTCAATTTTAGACTTTGGTTATGCAAAGTTTAGGACTAACTTTGCTCAAAGACAACTATTAAAGAATGGTTTTGAAAAGTATGTTTCCATTTTTTCCATTAGTCGTGGAATTTGATTAGCATTTTGTTAAGATTATTTCATTTCAACAAATAGAGGTGTTGGGTTGAAAACAAAGCTTTAATATATAAACATTGTAAATTTCATACCCGGTCCCCTAAATGGTGGTAGGAATAAATGAAATAAACAATTGTGGACACCTTATCATAATATAAATGTGGGGTACATTGAACCAAATTCTATAGATTTTCTTGACCATTCTAACGTGAGAGGAATTTATCCTGGGTAGTGTATCTTGTGAGGTGATGACGTTCAATCGGGAAGAACTTATTTTAGAAGTTTCGACTTTTGCGGGGTGCATATAGAGGTTTTCCTCATTTTCTCGAAGGAAATGACTTTTTTGAAGTTCGAATTCCACTCGAAAGACTTGACTTTTCAGAAGTACGAACTTCACTCGTAGGGGAAGAGACTTTCTCGAAGTACGAAGTTCACTTGGGAATTTTCAAAAGGAGCTCGAGTATCTCGAGCGGTTAGGATTGAATAAGATTAGAAAGACAAATTAATGTTTAGTTTGGGGTATTTTCAATGTTGGTAGGTGCTTCCTTCTATATGGGTCTATTGTCCTCCTTTGATCGTTCGATCCTTTAAGTATTTGGTTAGAGGGATTCCACGATAGGATGGATAGGGGTGGGGGCATGCTTAGCTCCTAGGTAAGATTTCATGGATTTAACAATCATTACCTGGGGTAACTATTTGGTTAAAGGGGTTAGGGTCCTTTAACCGAATGGTTAAAGGTTACCCTAAGATGGTTTTTTTGTTCTCTTTAAAAATTATAGTATTTTTTTATTTAGAGTCTTTAAAGTTTAATTCGTGTGGAGTTTGCCCCCATGTTTCAAGGGTGTTTTGTATCTCATTCCTTTAGGATATTCCATGTTTTTTTAACTAATTATAGAAAAATGACCCACATCTCAATTGAAAATTTTGGTGTCCATAGGGTGGTGTCGATAAGTATACTCCTTGGTTTTCCTATCAATATAGATGGAACAAGTACAATTTCTATTTAGCCTTATAGTACTTCAGTTGCATCCTAGGTATTAGGATACCCATATTACAGTTGTAGGTTCATTAATTCCATCCTTGGGGGAGAATTTTAAGTATAAAAGGAGGACTGAGGTAAGGATTCGAATCACACCCCAACTCTTTATATTCTTGTTTTCAAAGAGTTTCTATTATTCCAACGTGGCCATTTCTATGATAGACACGTTTGTTACGTACCTCAAAGGTTTAGAAGCCACGCGTTTATACAACATCATCTACGAGGCCTTCAACTTGAGTCCTTTCACCTTGTGGTGTAACCCCTTAATCAACTGGATTCTATTGGAACTAGCTTCGTAATTTTAGTACCCTGTTTTGGGTTAGGTTAGGTTTGTCCAACCTATGAAGAATTTGTTTGCCATATTGGGTGTCAACCCTCGGGTTTCTTCCACTAGGACCAACTTTTATCATTAACCTTAAGTGGTTTTTGATAGATTACTGTATATATCCCCTTTGACTACTCGAAAACTGTTGTGTCGGGCAGGTATCAATCTTCTTGTAGTTATTAACTCTATGCAAAAATGGGATTTCTAGGACAAAAGATTTTCCGGCATTGTGGCCCTGGGCTTGACCTCTAAAATTATTTTAGTTATAGGTGGTCTGAGTGTGAACACTCAGGTAGACCCCATAGTAGTATGGATGACTTACCACTGAAACCCTGCTACTCCCATACTAGAAAGGATATTTAACGGTATCGATGACTAGAAATATGGTCAATCTACCTTTATGCGAGGTAAACCCATGATGTTGAACCCTTTGAATATACTCTGACAGTCATTCGTCTGGTTCACTGGATTTTCGAAAATGGAGATAGATATCTTCATTGGTTTGTGCCATGGTGGAGCGAACTGTAACCCAATTTTTAATTAAAAAAATTTCGCTATGCTCGACTTGTTAGTCTCTTCAATAACTCTTTCTAGTTTCCTTCGTGACGTTTATGAGAAAATCTCTCCTATACGCAGAACTGATTTTTGACTGAATCATTAAGGATTATTTTTTGGTCGTTGTTGAATTGTGATAAGCCATCTACCCATTCTACCCAATACATGTGGCAATATTATGTGGTGTATAGGGATTGTCTGAAATGGTTGTGGAAAAACATGATCATGATGTTTGGTGCCGAGGAGACATAACAAAAGTTGCTTATGATATTTGAGACCATGGAAGGGGGTATGGTGATGCCTTTGAAATATTCAAAGTGTGTCGTCAGATTGAACACACGAGGATAAGTAACTAGAATTGGGATTCTTGGAGCGCTGTACGGAAAGTCGATAATTAGGGAAATGATATGACATGGAATTGTGGGAGTTGAGAGAGTTTGTGAAGCCAAATTGGTGTAGGTTTGATTATTAGATGATTTGGTGTATTAGTGACTGGGTATGAATTTGGTTCGACTACATTATACTTCTAGGTAGGTTTGTTGGTATGTGGCAGGTAAGGTTTATGCAAGTATTTATGACTTTCTTGTTGTTGATACTTCGTGTAATTTTCATCTTTTTAAAATAAAAGATATAATAAATTATTATTTTGACGTATTTTATTGATTGTTTCTGAAGGATTTCTTATTATTTGAATTATTAATATTAATTGCTAGGGCATGTATACTCCTTTTGTTCATTTAAAAATTATGAGAAAGACTCGTGTCTCTTTATGGAATAAAATAATATCATTTTATGAAGAAGTTCGGGGCCAAATTCAATTAATTGGTTGTCTATCAGTACACCAAATATTGGACATGGTTACAGTATTGGACCATGATCAGGGCCTATGAGTCATTGTTTGGGATCGTGACCATATCAAGGGTGACAAATTTAGGGTCGTGGTCCAGTGGATTATATTAGTTTTGATTGGCTAGTCACAATTTGGGATCGTGACCAGGTGGTGGAATTACGAGTCTCAAGCAAGCAAGATGTGTGATTTAGTCTCCGATGGGACTCTCTAGTGTGACGATGGATGCGAGGGTTCTTGCTCACCGATTCACTACATCCATTCGATGTCGTGTTATTGGTTCGAAGATGGGTAGTTGATGATCTTTCCCATGAATGTTTTTTTATGCAATGGCCAGGTTTGGTTAATGCCCCGTTATGGTTTGCATTTCATGGGGGAAAAAGGTGAGTTTTTCAGTTGTTCAGAGTGACTAGTTTGTTTGATATAAAAACAAATAGAAAATGTTCATGTCCCTTTCAAGATAATGCTAAGGCATGTTTTTAAAATATGTGGTTAGTTCATATATTCTTGTTATGAAGGTTAGAGAATCGGCTTACGAGTGGGGGAGGTTTAAGGAACCCCCTTGTTATGTATGCTTCCTTAATTTTATGCTTATTACAGTTCTCAACAATAATTGATTACTTTTTAGTTATTTAAAAAAAAATTAGGGAACATAATGTGATGGTGCCTATAAAAAATGTAGATAGGTGATTAGGTAGGAAAATGGTATCAGTGAGATGTGTAGCAACGCCAATTCAACTGGTGAAGGTACATGAGGTTTCCTTATGCATTACTTTGTGCTTTCGTTCGTATAATATGGGGTCATTATTATATGTGTAAGTGTGTAAGAAATCTTAGCATTGAGGTAGTTTAATATCTCGTTCGAGGTTTGAGGAAAGATTAAAAGGTGAGAGATAAGTGCATCTCTGTTGTGAATAGTGTATACGTGTTTGCACGTTTATAAATTGTAACATGTTTGGGAGATTTCACCATGAGACAATTTGATATCTCATATTGGATTAATTATGTATAATGGCTGAAAGTTGAGATATGGATATATCTAAGTGGAGATAATATATTAAGAGGCATATTGTCGAGTCTCTAACACATGATAAGGACTCGATCTTATGCTATGTACCTAAGAGAACTTGTGATTAAAGGTTATCTAGTTCAGTTATAAAGTGTGGTCAAGCATGATGTTTGTGCAAGTGTAGGACTTGGATTGGAGAGAGGGTATATGTAATATCATGATCGGAGTGGACCTGAAGATGTCTGATCTTGGAACATAACCTAGTAATATCTTGGTGAATACTATCCCGAAGGTTTTATCATTCAAACTAGCTTGGATATGTAGAACTAGAAAGAGTTCCCCTAAGAAATGGGTAGGTTGCATGAAGGATGTAATGTTCTATTGTTTTGAATCATAGTAGAACACTAAATCTTGGTATTGAGGTAGACCAAGAAAAGTCACGGGAGTTAGGACTGGGGATGGATGCATCCCTATAAGATAATACATCAAGAGGCATATTATAATCCTTGGCCTTTATGAGTTAATCTACGTATAACGCCTATATAACTAAGGGTCTTGAAATCATTCCAACAGTGGGTTGGATAATATAAAGTGGTATTGGACTAGAGATGGAGGTATCACTAGGAAATAATACACCGAGAGATGTATTATAAGGCTTGGGCTTCATGAGTTTAGTTCAGTATGGTGCATATGAACCCATGGAGACAATTTAGTTCCAATAGCGGGGTTGGATAATACATATGTGGGTATTGGACTAGATATGGAGGCATACCATGGAAATAATATGTTTATAGAAGTATTATAAGGCATGAGATTAAAGAATTTAGCTTCGTGTAGCACCTATGTATCCAACGAGACCTGGAATCAAAGAAAACATAGTTCACTAGTGGGGTATATTTATAGGTGTAGGCAACGATATACCAGATATACAAGGTACAAAAATGTAGTACTTACGTAACGAAGTCCTTAATATAACATTTTCATTGTGTTGGATTGATATATTTCTTTTCTAAAATAATATGTTGATCAAATGAATATGTTCAAAAAGGTATTAAAATGGAAACACATATTCGGGGTGTCACCACCTTGACAAGTTTAGTTCACTTGGAGAAGTGGTTAGAGTATCCTAATTTTAGACTTTTGTCACCACCTTGACAAGCTTAGTTCACGATGAACAAAGCTTAATGGCACTTTATTGAGAACTTATTTTGAAATTTATTTTTTCATTTTTGTATTTTGGAATCGTGGAATTCAATTTGTATTATTCAGCATATGAGTTTGTTTATTCGTCACACAAGTGGAGGTGTTGGGTTAAAAACTAAGTTTAAAAAAATATAAATGATGTAAGTTGTGTACTAGGTCCCCTAAACAGGCATAGGGTATACATGTATACTGTACAAAGTTATATATATACATATATTTCCCTAAAGTTTGGTAGAGATTATTTACCTCCGCAGTGATTCCAACTTTTTTCTTTTGGGGAGAGCCATGCTTTTTATTGTCGGGAAGAGCATCATGTAGGAGGGCAGAATTTTGAGGAATTTGTGCAGGTTTTGACCATGTTTTCTATTTTAGGTCACTTTTTGAAAGTAGAAACTTGCTTTTGGGGAGATTCCATATAAGTACGAGATTTTCCTTTCGAAAAAGAATATTTTCTGAAGTATGAGTCTTTTGGGATTTTGAGAAATAATCTTGAGGATATCAGATTCTCGGGGGAGAAGAAAGAAAAAATCAAGATCAAGGTTAGTTTTTTGAGCCTTTTTTAAGGTAGGTGTCTACCTCTACTTATAGGGGTTTTAACTTATGTGATGGTCGATCGACTAAAGATTATGAGTCGTCAATTCTTTATGGACAACTCATAAAAGTTTCGAATAAGATATGGTTTTGTAAGGAATAGTCAATCGGCAATCCATTTTGGGACTTTAGCTTATCAACTATGTGACTGGATCGTTCGCAGTTAAAAGTTAAAATTTCATTTAGTCGATCAGCTAATTGGCTCAATCTATTTTTGTCATCGTTTTGTATTATTTTTATAATGTTTACCTCTAACTCTGATTGATGCGTGGTTTTAACCATTGGAAAGATAAGCCAATGTTTTCCCTATTCATGGTTCTCAACTTACCCAATCATGAAATGTTGTCCATCAAAAATACCCATAAAGTCATAAAAAGCGTGAATTTAATTAGTCCAGGGACCCTAGGGGTTTGATATCAATTCTGATTAGTGCATGTTCTTCACCGTTAAAAAGATAATTCAAATATTTAAAACTTTTCAGTTACCATCTTCAAAAATATGAAATTTTGTAGGTCCAAAATTTGCATACATTGATTTTACAGAAAATCGGCTCAGTTAGGACTACCCATGTCTTTGGCCTATAAAGTTTGGAACGAATACGTGTAAGGGGGATTTAATAGACGGTGTTTGGATATATGGGGTACTTTTAGAGTTTGATCAGGTCCATGGTGGTCCAAGCTTTACATATTTACAAGAGTTCCCCTGTGATTAGGAGAGGTTTAGGGTTTTTCTATCACCGAAATCAGAATTTCTAGGAAATCGCCTATGACTTTGAGAAGATAGTTTATAATACAAATGATGGGACATTAAGGATTGGTGGGCACATAAGTCACACCTTGATTCCAAATTAGGGTGTTCATAGAGACGATCGACTAAGAGTACGGGCATGCAGATACACATCAAAATTGATGTCCCGACTGAAGACTAATGGTGCAAACATTCGAATTATTCATCCAATGGAATGAATCTATGATCGAGAGATAAACGTTCTCTTTTAAGGTTGCATGGGGACCTTCGGTAAGAGATAACTTAGAGATACGGTGAAGAACCGAAGAGGGATGCTCGACTGTGTGTCAGGACTAGGAACATATTTTTATGGATTAGTTCATGACTTATTTACCTTCTTAGTCAGTGGGGACCAAGTGTAGGTTTCTTTTTTGTGAATGTACGATAATTGAAATAACGAGCGAGAGAAAGCTCCTGGGGTTTTTCTGGTCACCTCACGAATAGTTATCCTTCGTGGTTAGAGAGAACCAAGGGGTAGGAAATTAAGTGTGAATGAATGGCTATTCAAACACTAGGAATATCAGAGTTATGTGTGGTATCCTTCTTTCAACTTTATTTGTTTAAAAGAATAAAAATATTCTAACCACTTTTTACAATATGTAGTTATGGGGACCATACGTAGAAATTTGGGGTTTTGATTTCACATTTAGGGTGCAATATACCTCACGACTAGTTATCCTTCCTAGTTAGTGTGAACCGAGGTGTAGGATATTAAGTGTTAACATATGATGATTCGAACATCAAAAGGGAGAAATCTCCATAGGGGTGTAAGGTATCCTGATTTAAGATTTTGGATATAACAAATATTCAAGATATTCTAACCTCCTTTTATTAATGGATCTATGAGGGCCAGACGTAAGAATCCATGATTTTGATGGCATCTTTCGGGTACGAGGTGAGCTCAGAACTGGTTATCCTTCCTGGTTAGATGGAATCGAGGGTTAGGAAATTCAGTGGTAATGTATGGTGATGTAAACACCAAGAGGGAGGAAACTCCATAGTGGTGTAGGGTATCCTAATTTTAGACTTTGGACTTAGTAAAGATTTATAATATTCCACCCTTCTTTATGTTAAAGTAAGCTACAAGGACCAGATGTAGAAATACAGTGTTTTGATGGGGCTTTTGGGTGCGAGGTCACCTCACGACTAGCTATCCTTACTTGTTAGCTTGAACCAGGGGTTAGCACATTAAGTCTGAACGTATGGTGATTCGAACACCGAGAAGGAGGACACTACATAGGGGTGTAGGGTATCCTATTTTTATACTTTGGTCTTATCAAATATTCAAAATATTTTAGCCTCTTTATATTTATGTTCACTACGGGGACCATACATAGAAACTCATGTCTTTGATGGCATCTATGCTAAAGCACATGATTTCCTATTAAGCGCATGTCTACCTATTTAAGGACATGTAGGGGATGGAGTTATTTGAAGTACATGGCTTCCTATTTGAGGTAACATATGAGAGTGATTAGCTATAGAAAGTAAGGCTACCTATTTTAGGTCGCGAAGGGGAACAAGCTCGTTTAGAACCTAAGGATTCCTGTTTAAGGTCACGTAGGGGATCAAGTTGGTATGGAGTGCATGCCTCCATATATAAGATCATGTAGGGGATCGAGTTAGTTTTAACTATAGGGCTCCCTATTTTAGGTCACGTAAGGGACCGAATGGATTTAGAGTGCAGAGCTCCCTATTTAAGGTCATGTAGGGTACCAAGTTTGTTTAAAGTATAGGGTTTTAAATTTAAGGTCACGTGGGGGACCAATTTAGAGGAGTTAATCATTTGGTTTTAATCGGGCGAGGATTTAATTTTGTTTTAGCAGGTGGAGACTAGGGGTATTATGGGAAAATTAAAGGAGTTTGTGAAATTGATTGGGGAATTCCAAAGATTTGTTGTACTTTTCTCAAAGGATTTTGAGGTTTTGGTTGAAATGTTTGCCCAGCCGATGTCCGATGCTTTAAGTGAGGTGCTCATACCAGTGAGGATTTTTTTAGGTTCGCTCAGGTTGTATGTGAGGATTAAGAGGGTTTTCTCAGGCAATGTCTAAGGCTTAACCGGGGTGTTTGGGGTACCGAGGATTTACTTTTCTTGGGTGGCATTTGAGACTTAAGTGGTTTTCTTAAGGTAGTAAGGCTTTTGTCTAGGATTTTTCTCAGGTGGATTCTGAAGATTTGAGGAGAATGTGAGGATTCACTTTGGTTAGAGGAAATATATGCCAACTAAAGGGATGTGGGCAATCATTAACTGATGCCTTTACGATATAGTTATGAGGAGTGACAGTGTATTTAATACAACAAGAATGTAGTTAGTGGTTACTCTTTAGGAAAATGGTCTTTTAATGTAAAGATATCTTTAGGTAGGGCCATGCGATGATTGATATTTAAGAGTTCTTCATTTTTTCATTAGGAGTAATTGATAACTTATTTTTTTTATAAGAGTACTCTTGTGATATATAATGGATACAATATTTTCATTTTGGGTTAAAATTGTGGGTGAATAATATTAATGGTTTCCTAAATATAAAGGTTATCTTTATAGACCTTTCTAAACTCTTACTTTAAAAATAGATTTTTGAAAGATTTTCTTATGCTCATTATGTGAAATGAACTTATTCCAAAGTATTTGATCATAGGGTCTGCCTTTGGTTGAAAGGGATTTGAATAAATAATGAATATAATTTATGGTGTGAGCGAGTATCTAGGTAGACAATATACATATCCCTTAAGGGAAATTATATCAAGTGTAGTTCGAAGGGTATGGAGGCCTATAGTAAAACTTGACTGAGTATTAGTAGTGTATGTTATTTTTGGTTTTATCTTGAGGACAAGGTTGTTATAGTGGAAAAGAAGAAGGGTACGTGTTTTCCCATTAAGCGTCATAAGCTACGATTCTCGTGTACGGACTTTTGTGTCAATTTTTAAAAAAATGATAACCATGTGGAGTTCTAACACTTTTGAGTGATTTTTATTACTTATCATCGTTCATTAGACCATATGAAATCTTTATTGATTAAAAGAAAATGGCCTTTTAGCTTATGAAATCGAGTTGGGGTTTTGTGTTTAGTGTCTGGTGTTTGACCGAGCCCTAGATCTTATCTTGGGTTGCCTATGTATCTCAATTAAAAGACAACGGTGTGTTTGAATTTTAATGTTTGCGAAAAATATAATGGATAATCGGGTCAATGTACATCTATTGAAATAAAAGTAGGGAGCTCAAAATTTTGTTTGACTTCAAGAAAATGGTTGGTGGCTCAAGCGGGTTTTTTGATGTAGGACTAAGAATGTATATTGTTATAAAATTTATCATTTAGGCTCGTTCGTTCTTAATTCTTTTATCCCGATTAGAGGTATTTGTGGAATTTGAAGCTTCAACCAAGTTTTTTTTCTTTATGGATCAATTTTCTTTTCTCTCACTTTTGCTTTTTTTCTTTTTTTTTTTCACACCGGCTTGTACTCATGTTTAGGACATAACTAGGACAGTGAATGTTTTTTGAACGGTCGAGGTTAAAGTTTTGAGTTAATATGACCATGTTCTTATCTTTCCTCCTTTGTGTTTAGGTAACAAGGCAGGGATCCTCTTATTAGGTATAAACTTGGATTAGGTTGTCCTCTAGGATGTCTAATTACTTTTCCATCGAATTCTATGGAGAATTGCCATTGGTTCACGGAGGGTCCCATACATATATATTTGGGGTACTTAATGTTTCCAAAGTTACTCATCAGTATATCTCTATTAATATTTTAAGCATATTTGACAAGCAGAGTCTCGTTATTAGGTGTGATGTCCAATTTATTTAAAATATTTAACCCACAGACATTACAACATATGAAGTACTTAGAACCACTATTTATGATTCCATTAAAATGTGGAAAGGAAACTTTAGTGATCTCGGAGAAGTTTGACGTTTAGTGCAATATGGGGGAAATTAGGTTTTAACCTATATAGACGTAAGACTTTATTAATTACTTAAATGGTAAGTCTCGCTAGTGAGGTGTTAGGATATTTATAGGTGGTCTAATCGACGGGGTCCATTGAGGAGGATGTAAGGACGACTGGGTTCTTCTTTTCTTAAAATCCATTGCCATATCGAATAAGCTTAAGTTTTGTTCTAGACTACTTCGATTATAATGAAAGAAAACATTATTTTGGGTTAGGTAGAGGTGCCTTTGCTCGTTGAGTGGAGGCTTCACTGTTTTGACATATGGGGTGTAACTGATAATTCTTAATAAGGTGAGAATTATTTGAATAAGGTAGAGTTAGGCCTATGGATTCCCTTGAGCAGAGATTTTAAAAGAGAATTTTCTTAAGGGCGTTAAATTAATGATTCCAACCTGATTGAAATGTGACCTTAGTAGCGGGTTAGTGAGAAAATCACTTATCTAGGAAAAAGAAAGGGGTGGAGTGAGACCGTGAACATCTCAGCGTGATTCCACACTTAGAATTGATAAACGATAACAAATAGAATTTTTTTACTCCAAAATGTTACAAGTGATCATTTATCCATTTTTTTTCTTTTTTCTTTTTTTATCTTTTATTTTTTTATAAAAAATTGTTGATTACTCTAAGAATACACATCGGTTTAGGGTAAGACCTAATATGGATGATGGTTCTGATAAATCCCATGGAATTGCACGGGTTTAGAGAAATTCTAAAGATGGATTGTGCGTATTTGGAGAATTCTCCTAAAATGTTGGTGGGATGGGAAAACGTCTGTTAAAATCACGAAAATGGCCCCGAGAGTCAAATAATTGGGTGGTGCCGATCGATGAAGTCAGTTTAGATGATGTGGTCCAATTCATGGTAGACTCCTTCCAATAAATCAATGTTTTTTTGCAGTATATCCGAGTTACTTGATGCTTTAAGCCTACAAGGGCACCTTGTCCCTTTGCTTCTACATCTCCCTGCCGAATGGGAGGACTGATACGAAGAAGCCATTGAAGTTTTAGAGTGTATTAACTTTTCATTGAAAGATAATATCATTGCCACCGGATAGGGAGACGAATTCGATGATTCAGATGAAGAGCAAGACCCAGAAAAGGTTAGTCCCATAGTTAGCATATGTGATATTATATCATTTAAGGAGCTGCTAGGAGAAATCAACAAGGTGGATGAACAACCCGAGATTGATGAGGAAACGTGGTATCTATATTTCCTCTCTTTTGTGAACCATATGACCAGGTCAGGGAGGTATTACCAAATCCTGAGCATGCAGCCATCCCCAAGCGATAAAGGAAAGGGTGTCGAGAATCTCCTATGCCAGAAATAACCCTCGAGGAGAGCAAGATCCTCGATTAGTTGAAGAAAAACTATTCCAACATCACAATGTGGTGACTTTTTTTATCTTCCTAGATGCACCGAAATGCCTTGAACAAGCTACTCATAGGACCCACAATTCCTCTCATAACCATGCCAAAAGAAGCAGTGAATCTTGTTGGATCTCTAACCTCAACTAGATTTCTCTTTTTCTTCGAAGAAGAAATCCTTAATATTGGTCCAAACCATAATTATACTCTTAATATCTCTGTCGAATTTATGGGAAAGACTATCCCTCTCTCTCTTATCGATAATGAATCAGCTCGGAATGTCTGCTCATTAAGGACCCTTAAGTATTTGGGATTGAAAGTGAGCGACCTCGCTCCAACCTCTGCCGTCGTACGCGCCTACGATAATACTCATCAAGAATTGATGGGATCCAAAAAACTTGTAATAGGGGATGTACCTATAAATACGGTTGTTGAATTCCAAGTCATCGATATCCCAGTCCATTTCAATTTACTATTTAGACGATCGTGTCTCCATAGCATCAAGTGAGTGTCTTCTTCCCTTCATCAAAAACTGAAGTTTTTTGCCAATGGATAGGTCATCACCATCTTGGGCAACGATGACAATACCGAGAATTCAAGATCCAATAATTTAGTACTTGAGATACAACGCGAGCGAATAATATGCTTCTATCAATCTTCGAGGTTGAACCAATTCTGCTCCTAGCAGGGGACTATTTCAAAGATAGGGTGTGTGTAGAATATAACCCTCATGGAAACGTTAATGTAATCCAGATATTTAAGAACATGCACTTCTTACCTGGGCTGGGGCTGTGACGAAGACAACAAGGAATATTGGAACCCATTGTGTTAAAGAAATATCTTCCTCCCTGTGGATTGGGCTATCAACTATCGGAAGAAGAACTCCAAATAACTTGTTAGCCTTAATTAAAGAGATGGCTAGAATGTCTCAAAATTGTCTTGAGAGATACCTTGAATGCAAGATTCATTAGAGATGGTGAATATTTCCCCTTCTGTGGCTTTCCTGAACAGTGGTACAATCATGCGGAAAAGAAGATGAAACTTGGAATTGGAAATCTTTTTCCAAAATAGCTATTTATGGATAAAAAGTTCCAAGCATCAAGTGCAATAAGTCATTGAGAAGGCCATAGCTGATACAAGAGATTTTCTGAGGGAAGTGACTCCGAGGATTATTTCAATTTGAAGACAGGAAGGCCGACACTCTACATGAACCACTCAGAAGTTATATCGTCGGATCTATCCCGCTTGATCAAAGATGATGCACCTCTACTTAACTAGCATGCTACATTTGTGCCACCTACTAATATTCAACTTAACCCTAATGTTTATCCCTTTTCTTCTTCCTTAGTTATTCCTCCCTACTTTGATGTAATCGAAATCTCCTTTGATGAGGTCCTCAGTCATGGAACCAAAAAGGGGAACTATAGTTATGGGTCCCATCAGCACAGTGGGAAGAAGAATGTGTGCTAACAACGATGCCATTTCAACCCAAGGAATCCCAACATATTAAAGTTTAGTATGTTAAATAGAAAAATGGATGAAAAAAGAAGATGTGAGACTTGACAAGTAATTGATTAAATGTTACCTCAGGGGCATTTTTCGCAGCTGAAACGAGGGGCAGAAGGACCTCATGCCGAGGTGATAATTCATAAGGGGCTGGGGGATTTGTCTTTGGTTGAAAAGAGATGCCCATAGAAGCCATTGACTACCCCCCTACAGTAGCATCCTTCGAACGACGGGAATAGGTAAGATCGATCATAGGGGAACGGGAAGTAGACACATCAGCCTGAGAGGAATCGAAATGTCCCCCCACGAAAGTGCTCACGGGGGAGGGGGAGGGGTCTTCCTTCTTCAACTCCCTGCACCAAAGTTGTTAAGAATTAAACAGATGCAACTTGCCTTAGAAAAAAATGTGAGTAAGAACAACAACACACATGCATACCTAGAATCCAGAAGGAGAATGGGAGGATATAACCACTACAGAAGGAGGAGAGGAGGCATCAACAGAGGGAGCTGGAGAGTGATGTACATCGGGGGTTCGTTTCCTCTGGGACTTGGTACCCAGAGTATTCTTCCTCCCACCCATAGCGCCAGTGCCTCGAGGAGCCTTTGAACTCTTCTTCCTCTTTTCCCTTGGTTCAGTTCTATCAACGAGGATATTGGGGAAGGCAGTAGAAGGAGGAATGTGAGGAGTGTATCATTGAAACTCGACATTTATCCGTTCCACCTCTGCCTGAAAATTCCTCCTTATCTATTTAATTACCTCTAAAGATAAGGGAGGCGTAACGGAGGCGATAGGGAATGCCTCCAAAGTGGTTTGCAACTGAGTTTGAGACTTAGATGTTGAGGTCTTGGATTTTGAGGAAGTCCCACTCTTGGAATTCCTAGACCTTTTGGCTGGTGACTGGGAAGGCCCTTCGCTAGTGGCTACTTCGATTGAAGGGTCAGGATGTTTGGGGGTTGCAACGATCTTGGGCTTGGGCTTGGGCATGGCAGTAAGGATCATTGGGCAATAAGGTGGTATCTCGTGGGTAGGATATTTAATAGTTTTACTCAGAGGGAACTCAACTCCAAGAACGGAGTTTCCCTTGAGATCCAACTCTAAGGTAGAGAAAGAAAGGACTGGGGGATAATAGGGAGGACTCTGTATTAACTCATGAATCATGGTAAGTTGCATTAAATGGAACTTGGTCGCATAAGAAGTTGATACGTGCCATTTCCTAGTGGCACTAGGAAGGGTGACTCGACCATCCATGGTAGAAGTCACAACAAGTACCTCTTCTGCAAGATAGAATTAACAAGCCTCAGTAAAAATATACCTTTTATTGCTCAGTTGAAACATAGGTCGAGGAACCCCCTAATCAAACCCAAACCGCCTCCTATATCTATTGGGGTTATAAGTTTAAGAAGTGTACCCACATTCAGTGAAGGAAGGAAGAAACCCAGGAGTGAATAGAAGTACCACGGCCTGCGAAGGATCTTCTATAACTGGAATGAAAGTGACCGTTGAAGCTGTAGAAGGAAAAAAGTTCCAAGTGTGAGCAAAGGTAGACTCATTGTACGTCCTTATGACAGAAGAATCAAAATGATGAAAAAAATCCCATTATCTCCTTTCAGATCTGTATTTTATGGAAGCATAAGAGGCGTGGAGGCTTAATGCCTTGAGTCACGTGGTAAGGAATGGACTTGGCGGAAATGGAAAGAAAACGGGTTTAAAAGAAGCCCGTTAAGATAATAATGTTGGAAAAGTTGGCCATGTTGTAGCAACTGAGTGACCGTGCCATGTCAATATGGGTTCGATCCAACTAAGTGTGGAGGGACCCCATAGCAATGGAGGGCAAAGAAAGGTTGAAACCCCTGCCCAAATGGATGGAAATGTTTATAAGGTCCCTCCTTGGTTGGTCATTGGTTTTCCTAGTCGAAAAGAAGCGCGGAAGAAGCACAAAAATGTAGGCTAATAGTTCCAAAGATGTTCCTTTACCTTGGCTCGTTACAGTAGTGGCGTCCTTCGGAGTAGGAGCTTAAAAAATAGCTGATAAGGGGAGTAAAAGTGACCTTGTTTGAAGACCCAGTGCAATGACGACATATTCGATCAAGCTCAGCTATGTCAGTAGTCTCTTCGGCATCTAAGGCCTCATCATGATATGTAAACTCAACCATGGGCTAAAACCCAAGTAGCTCACAAACTTCCTCTAACATAATGGTGAACTCCCCCATGTAGCAAAGAACGTTTAAGTTGTAACGTTCCATCTGGAAACCAATACTTGGAGCGCAGTGTTGTTCTCGAATAGAGTGAACTCCCCCAACTAACTAGCTTGGTGAATACCAACCTTGGTAAGAGCTGCAATGTGAGAGCTCTACATGTGTGAATGCCAGGCACCAAAATGAGCTGGCGATCCCCTAGGTGCCTCAAAATCGATCTGAGAGTGGAGGAAGTCGCCATGGTCTAAACGAAAGCGTGGAGTCCCCTCTGGAGGAAGAAAGCCCCACTTTGCTGAATCCTCATCTTCATCACACAGAAGTAAAAGATCGTACTTGGACGAAAAATGGCAAGTCTTGGATGTATTAAAGAACTCATCATCTTTACTAAATATGGGAGACCGATAGTAAAAACTTATTTTCTCTTGACGAGAAGCATCCAAGGTAGCAGTGCTAATGGTAGCAGCGGTGCCAGAGGTGGCAGAAAGGGAGCTTAGCTGAGCGGCGGTGGTGGTAGCTTTTGAAACACTTGAATAAGCCATAGTAAGTTGAAATGAAAGAAACAACTTGGTAAAGAAGGTCTAGGAACGAAAAATGGAGGAGCACAACCACAGGTGGTGGCGTAACAGACGAGGGGAAGAAGAAAATTAGGTGAAAGCTTCATAAAAATGGAGTTATGGAAAAGTTTATCTCTCTAAAATAGTTGGAAGCTTAAAGAAGACGAAGGAAAGGGAAGAGTTTGAAAAATAAACGTTTGAGACCTTTTAAACCCGTCTGTTGACTTTACCACCACTACATGTGCAAAGTCGCCTATAATCATTTTAAACAGACACGTGGCACTTTGGGAAGTACCCTAACAGTCGAAAAGACAGTACCACGCAAGTTGAGAAGTGATGAATGGGGAACATAAAGGGTTTCTTTCCTAGGCAGGTTTGAGTTTTTGTGCCAAAATTTTTTGTCAAACATATCCAATAAACCCCCAACGAAGAAACTGTCCCAACGATTCAAAAAAGCTTCGATGTCCCTTCATAACAATTCCAAATGCTGTTTAATTATGACTTAGCCACATCAGGGAGAATTTCTTCTTTTTTAAACATGGTGAAACGTTACAAGGGAGAATTTTACAATACATAACGATAGGGGAAGTCCAAACGATAAAATCACTGCATACAACTATACTCCACAAACTGCCCAAATGAGAGAATTTCATAGTACTTCACCAGAGTCTAAACAGGTATTTGAGAAAGTTAGTAGGTGTTTCGGGAGAATTCTAATTAGTCATTGAAGCAAATCCAGAATAGTTGAAACTCCGTAAAATGAAAAAAATGCGATGTCCCCTCGCCAGAATAGTTGAAGCAGTAACGTAGTTGTTGTAATGAAGGGAGAGATGCTAGATTGTTTTCATACAGAGAAGGTTCATCAGATTGAGAAGTTTTCGTGGATACATTTTTTATTCCCACAATAAAATATCTCCACAAATAGGCAATTGTAGAGGGGGATTAAAGGTAATACTGAGATTAGGGATAATCCCCCCATTTACAACAGTGTTTGGGGTTAAGGAAGCATGGCAGCTTAACGCGGTATCTCAATGAGGCATCTCAGCATGGAAACTCAGTGTGGTAGCCCAGAGGGACCTTCCAGTGAGGAAACTGATCGAAAAGAGCTCATCCTTTAGTCCTGCTGATTAACTTAGTCTCGTTGTACTTTTTGTTTGTATTAAATATGATGTATAACGATTGTAAAGATATTGTTAAACGGTTCTCGTGAGAGACCAGGCTTCGCAGGGCCTGGGAGAGCTTTCATGATCTATTGAACGGACTCTCCGTGGTAAGTTCAGAGGGACTTGGTTTGGAGGATTGAGAAGTGAGGCACTGTTGGGGCTTATACAGACCATCTTAGATACACCTTGTAAAACACTAAAGTACCCTGACCATGGGACCTCAGGGGGAGCAGCTTTGAGTTCCATCAGGCATTGAGTTTTGAGCCAAACAACCACTTACTTAATATCACATCCACTTTATCTGATGTCACTAACCAGCTAGGCAATTTCAGACCTTCACTTGAGTAAACCACCATGATATTTGGGGCTGTGAGACAGTTGGTAAGCCACCTCTGTGACTACAGCCCCCTAACACACAGTGGTTAGGCAAAAGGCATGCCTTGGCATTTAATGCTTATGACGTGGAGATAACTAGTGCATCATGTATTTAATGTCTCTGACATAAAGTATGAGGGATGTCTTTCACAAGCATTAATAACTGATTTGCCTAGGGGGTAGTGTGGGGGGCTATTTAAGGACACCAAACACCTTTGAGGAGATATAATGTTCTTAATAAGAGTACATAAGTTATTACTAGGGAGATTTATTATGAACCAAAGAGTTTTAATCACCCATCATTATCATTTATTACTAAGATTTAATATTTGACAAGAGATCATTGAGGGTGGTGAGGGTGTTTTGACTACCTTCCAAGGTGTATCTAGGGTGCCCATTTTCTGTCTCCCTCTAAGCAAAGTTGCTTCTAAGTTAATTATTACCATATGAGTTATGCATGAGATATTTGATAGTTCAAACTCAATATATCTTCACGGAGTTGTGTTTGTATGTCATGTGGTTAACCAATAGTATTGGTGTTCAACTTATCATACTCTACTAAAAGGGAGTTATACCTTTATCTGATCTAAACTACCCTCTTACATTTGGCGACTCTGCTGGGGAGGCGTTCTTCTAAGCAAGGGGTATGGCGCAGGACAATGTTAATCGAAGGCATAACTTTGATGAAATTCAACACAATGAAGAACATGCAGAGAGAGAGTTGGGGGCTTATAGGGATGGAGCCCCTCGACTAGAGGTACCTCCAGTCCAAGTGATGACAGGTGTCCCAGCGGTGGCCCAGTCTTCTACGAGCGCTGGGTCGGGACAAACCTAAGTGTCACTCCTCATGAATAAATTCTATAAGTTTTTGCAAACTCCCGTAGCTTCAATAGGGTTAAAAGGATTTGAAGCCAACTCCTTCGTGACACTAGGGGCAGCCCCAAAACCCCCACCAAGTACAGTCACAATGGGAACGGTCCCAGCAAGTATACCCTCTGTTATAAATCCAACGATGGGAACCCCAGGAAGGTCAATGGCTCCAACTGGGATTATTTCTCAATATGCCACGGGCACGAAGCCTATGGTCCCACTGATAGGCATTTCAATGACATCACCCATGGAAGAGATGAGGAAGGAAATGCATAAAGAGATGATGAAATTATTGCTAGCCTCCTCACAATCTGTGGGCGAGGTAGCTTCGGTCTATGATGACTTTCAGACGCCTTACCCCCATGAATACAACGATGAGCCCTACCCAAAAGATTATATTCCTCCTATTTTTGAAAAATACACGGAAAGGGTGGAAACTCGAAGGAGCTTATTAAACACTTCATTGAACACTTGGGGGCACATTGCAATAAAAAGAAACTCAGATTAAGGAAATTTTCTAAAACCTTAACCGATAAAGCATACACCTGGTATTCTCTCTTATCTCCTAAGAGTGTTTCCACATGGGAGGAGATGCACATTTTGTTCGTCTAGAAGTTCTTTCTGGAGGAAGATGAGTTTACTTTAACCCAATTGGGGAGGGAGAAGAAACGATCGGGGAAATAAGTGGTGGCTTACGTTCGAAGGTTCAGGGAAATGTCCCTCGATGTGTGGGAGTAGGCCAAAGAGTCCAAGTTACTGCAGATCTGTGCAGAGTTCCTGAGTACATCTGTCATCTTATTAATGAGATGCGCGAGGGGACTTTTGTCGCGTTCCTAAAGCAGTAAGGAATATCTGGTTAGTAGTGAGACCAAATCCAGTGATGGTACCCATGATATTCATGCAGCTAATATAACCCGTGGGAGGGAGGTCTCAGTCCCCACGGGTGGGATACACTGAAGGAATAGATGGGGGAAAGGTGACGAAGAGGGACAATAAGAGGAAGTTCAGGAGAGACATGGAAGACCCACAACCATTGTCTTGTACCATAGAGGAGGCTGTTAGATGTTACAAACGCAATGGTCTAATGAGGAACGGTGTACGAACCCAAGGGCATTCCCGTTGGGGAACCCGACGCTGCAACAAGGGCGGATCCCAAATATTGATAGATTTATCGAAGGGTCCAACATCCAACGGAGAGATATTTCATGCTAAGAAGAATCATAGACAGGTATGTAAAGGCAGGAACGTTGCAAATACCTCCATAAAATGTTAACAATAACCCACTCCTAGCGCATGGAGCCAATCTGGTGGCAGCCTATGATGGGGAGGCAGATGGAGAGGAAAGGGAGCTAACGACGAAGAAGAATGAGTTTGAAGAAGATTTAGAAGATTGTACTAAGGGAATGGCTAATGTAGTGTTAGCATATGAGGAAGCAAGTGCTAAACATGTGGAAGATGTATATATTATTGAAGGCGAGGAAGAAGATGAAGTCGTAGAATACTGTTCAGTTTTAAATTCCCATAAGTTTACCTGGTTCTTCGACCAAGTAAGGACACCAAAGGAGAGTATATTGGAAATAACCCAGGAAATCCTTGACATTACAAGGAAGAACGCAGTCCATTCGCTAAGATGGAAGGGACCCGTGGACAGGTTGGTAAAGAGGTTTCTATCAGAGATAACTTTCAATGATGCATATAGGGCATTAAGATTCCCTCATAATAGGCTATTGTATATGACCTCCAGCATTAACGGGGTTTGTTTTGCAAGGTCTCTTATGGATGGGGAGATTCCATCAATATCATGCCAATCAACTCTTTCCACGCAGCTAATATGTCGGAGGAAAGGTTAGTCCCAATGCCTTTCGTGATTTTAGGATATGACAACTAGTATTACAAGTCCATTGGGTACATGAATGTTGGGATTGTGATGGGAAATCTGAGTTCCAATATCAACCTCCACATAATAAAGAGTGCAACTTCCTACCATCTTTTGATAAGAAGAGTGTGGATGCACAACCAAGGGCTAGTTCCTTCGATGTATCACCAATGCGCCAAGGCAAATATCAAGGGAACAGAGGTGACCATTAGGGCTATGAAGAAGCCCTTCGTTGTCAAAAAATCTCACCTGGTGGATGCAGCCTTTTACATGGAGCTCAAAGAAGACGTCCGACTCCTAACGAGAAAAATGCGGGGAGCATGGGTTCCCTCGATCAGAGAAAGGATGGGGACTTTGAACGAGAAGAATAAAGAGGTTATAAGCAGGAAAATAGTGATGGCCTAAGAAGTCCATCAAGTGGTCCCTCGGCCCCAAAACATTTTGGAGTAGCTTAAAGACAGGGTGAGTCCTATAGTACACCCAATGGAGCATGAGGTCCAATGACAAAGCGTGCTAAGTCGATTTTCAGGAGGAAGAGTTGTTGAGCTTTCTAGAGAGAAGAAAAGAAAAGCACTGGAGACTACCAGTAGACAATGCAAAAAGGTAGTTATCGAAGAAGGAAAGGTGGTTTATCGATTATAACGGTGTGAATGGGTGGCCGAAGAAACTGATAATGAGGCTGACCTGATATATGAGTGCTTTCTGGTTGATCAACGGGGACAATATATGATGATAGACAACTCCAACATATAGGAATTTGTTGAAGATGATGCCGAAGAACCAGAATACATGGTAGATCAACCAATGCCACGGGCACAAGAGTTAGAAAAGTTGAACTTGGGGAAAGAAGGGGAGAACCCAAGGCATATTTTTATCACGAAAGATCGCAGTAAAGGGAAATGAGAGGCCTTGGTTGAGTTGGTTCGGGAGTTTATAAATGTTTTTGAGTGGAAGTACACAGGGATGGAAGGTCTGGATAAGGAAGTGAGCTACCATAAGTTGAACGTGATGCCTTCAGCCATTCCAGTGAAACAAGCAACAAGAACGTACAAGCCTGAGCTAGATTTGAAGATCAAGGAAGAGGTCCAATGCTTACTAACGACAGTATTCATTGAACCGATACAATACCCACTTTGGATGTTTAGCATTGTTCTAGTGAGTAAGCAAAACAAAATCAAATAAGGATCTGCGTGGATTTCAGAGACTTGAATAGGGCTTGCCCCTAGGATGAGTTCCTTCTACCCTTCATCGATAGCCTGATAGATTCAAAGGCTAGTCATGAGATGTACAACTTCATGGATGGGTATGTAGGGTACAACCAGATCAAAATGGGCCCTACGAATGCAGAGAAAAAGATGTTTAGAACCCAATTGGGCAACTTCATGTATAGAGTAATTCGGTTGCACTCAAGAATACTAGGGTTACTTATCAAAGAATGATGATGGCCATTTTCCATGACTTCTTTCATAAATTTACGGAATTTTATGCGGATGATTTGGCCATCAAATTAAAAAAGGAAGAGTCTCATCTAAGCGATTTGAGGAAGGTGTTTGCTCGATGCAGAAAGTATAAACTAAAGATGAACCCACTGAAATGCATCTTTGGAGTAACTAGTGGAAAGTTTTTTGGTTTTGTGGTTGATCGACTAGTAGTACAAATGAACAAAGACAAATAACGAGCGATCTTGGAGATTCATAATCCAAGAAGGGCGAAGGAACTGAATAGTTTCCTGGGTAAAGTTTCTTACCTTAGGAGATTTGTGCCTAGATTGGACAAAATGATGCACCCATTGATGTAGCTTTTATGAAAGAACACAAAATTCAAGTGTGAGGAGGTTCACTAAGAGTCTCTCACTAGACTGAAAAAATTGCTCGTTTCACCACAGACCATGGTTCCCCCAAAGACAGGAATACCGTTGAAGCTATACCTCACATCCACCACGAGGTCTGTTGGAGCTTTGCTGGCACAAGAGATTGACAGGTAAGAATGTCCAGTCTACTACCTTAGCAGAATCATAAATGGGCCAGAGGTCAGATATAGTAATTTGGAAAGGCATTATTTAGCCTTAGTCTTTATAGAAAAAAATCTTAGACATTATATGCTATCTTTTACAATTCATATTATAATCAGATGTGATCCTATTAATTATTTCCTGGAAAGAACTATATTGATTGGTAGGGCAACTAGGTGGTTCCTCATCCTCTCAGAATACGACTTAAAGTGTGTGGTCCCTCGCGCGATCAAGATCCAGGCGTACGCTGACCTATTGGTAATATTCTCCTCTGGGATGTTTGAGCCACCTAAATAAAGTATTCCAGGAGATGAATTGCAGGATAATTACTTGGATGCAAGTGATGAAGAATGGACGATGCAGTTTGATGGATCTTCGATAGAAAAGAAAGGAGGGGCAGGGGTTATTCTTTCAAAAGGAATGTAGGAGATCTGTCTTTCCCAAAAATTAGATTTCCCTTGCTCCAAAAATGAATCAGAGTATGAAGAGTTAGTGCTGGGGTTGGTGGAGGCATTTCGAAGGGGGATTCATTCACTTTGCATCAAAGGGGATTCCAACTTGGTGATTCAACAAGTGAATGAAGACTATGCGTTAAAAAACCTAAGCCTGACACCATACTGAACAATCATTCAGAGGCTCCTCAACTAGTTCCATCAAAATTAAGAGACATCCTCGAATGATGAACTTCCATCTAGATGCCTATGCTGCCATCACCCCGAAAATGGTCATGAGTAACGATATAACTATAGTGGTGATTAAACGAAGAACAACTACTTCGGTAGTACAGCCAATTCTGCCGATGGAGGAGGATGATGACTGGAGGGCAGAGATTAGAAAGCAACTGAAATATGGGGAAGAAGCGATGGAGCTGAGGGAACTAGCCCAATACTTTACAAACCACGGAATATTCACTTTAGAAACATTGGGGGATGGTTATCAAGATGCATCGACCTAGAAAAAGTAGAGCAGAGGTTAAAGAAAACACATGAAGAGCACTTCAAAATAGCTGAGATTCCTCTTGACAGTAGAATTCAAAGGGAGGGTTATTTCTAGCCTAAAATGATGCAGGACGTAAAAGAGTTACAACGAAAGTGTTCTAAGTGCCAATTATTCTTTGAGGCAACTGAATGTAATTTCGTTGAAGCTTAACCAGACTAGAGGAAACCTTATATTGACTTTATTAAAGATAAGGCTATCCCAATAAAGAATATTGATGTGATCTGACTAAAGCAAAGATCCACGTGGTTGGTTCTATGTTCAGTAGGGGCAACTTTATCGAAGGGGCTACTTTAACAGGCCATTGCGTTCCATCACGAAGGAAGAAGAAACCGAAGTACTCAAGAGGGTGCAGGATCCATCTCACATAGGAGGGGCCAAGTTGTATGACCAATTGATGACGTTGGGGTACTATTGACCAAAAATGGAGAAAGACTCTGTTGAGTTCATTCGAAAGTGCAAGGCTTGCCAACTTCATGGAAATATGATCCATGCCCAATCGGTGGACCTACACTCCCTAGAAATGCCTTATCCTTTTCACACTTGGGCGTTCGACCAGGCAGGGGCAATACATCCTTCTTCGAGGGGGAAGATACATATACTAGTAGCAACGGAGTTCTTTACAAAGTGGGCCGAAGCGATACCACTAAGAAGGGAAATAATAGGGGTGCTGAGTAACTTCATCAGAGAATACATCATTTGCCATTTTGGTATTCCAATGGTTATTCTCTCAGATAACGCAACCCATTTCGTCAATTCAGAGGTAACAATGCTCACAGACAAGTAATCTATTGTTCATCATACTTCATATGTGGCATACCCAAAGGGAAATGGTCAAGTCGAGGAAACTAAGAAAACCTTTGTTAATATTTTGGCTAAAATGATGGAGGATTTTTCAGGATCGTGTCATGACAAGATACTAGCTATGTTGTGGGCCTATCAAACAAATAGGAGGAAGCCCATAGGGTATACTTCGTTCTCCCTTGTTTATGGGACTGAGGCGATTCTTCCAGTAGAGTTAGAAGTTCCCTCTGCTCGATATGCCTTGCGAAGTAGCATGCTCCCTCAGAATAGAAATGTGAAGTTGGAAGCATTGGATGAACACAGAGATAATGCAATGCAACACTTTCAAATGTATACAAAATAACACTCCAAGGCATATGATAACTTGGTGAGACCAAGGAAGTTCGTAGAGGGAGACCTAATTTTGAAAGTAGTTGTAAAACACATCAGCATGCTTCACCTACTTAAATTTGTAGCGAATTGGGAGGGACCTTTCATTATAAAATAAGCTCACGATTCAGGTTATTTCTTAATTTCTAAGATGGAGGAAGACAAGCCATTCAAGATTAACAATAAATGGTTAAAAGTCTATCATGTGTAAGTAATTAAGTTTGGACCACTGATGTATCTAGCTATTGTTATGAATATACAAGTTCATTTTATTATAACTCGAGTGTAGATGAAATAATTATAGAAGTTCATAATATACGCAAACAATTGTAGCAGAAAGAAATAACATGGGAAAACATACATTTTTTTCATTCATTCGTAAACTTTTGGGCATTATAAAATTGGGAGCTATTGCCCAAGAATTTCATAACAAAGAAGAAAAGGAAAATGTTTACAATAATTCATTAACCTAAGAGGAACCATAGATCTGTATTAGAGAAAAAATCTCCAGGAAGGCCCGATGAAGCTGTTAGGCAAGACAATTGGGCATTTATAGAAACCTCCAACTCTAATGCACTTGTGTACGTTCGATGAGGAGTTTCTCTCATTTTATCTTAATTAGCCACAGAGATTCTTTGACAACTTCTACCTCCTTATTAATAGCTTCAAGTAGAGGTGCTAGCTTAGCCAACTTAGCCTCCTCAGCACGATAATCCGCCCAATGTTTCTGCAGCAGCTCCCTCTGACTATCTAGTCACCGACTCTTCAAAGTTTTAAAGTGCGCAACAAGCCAATCAAAATAGAAACCTTCATGACCCACCTCCCTCAGATAACCCAGGAATTGGTTAAGGAGGGCTTTGGTGACATTTAAAGTGGGAGTGCTGACGATATCAACAATAATGGTCACCATGCCCTGAAGCCTATAGCTCATCACGGGGATGTTGGAATGCAGGCAATCCACAGTAAGAGTCTCAGGATGGTGGCTTGCAAGCTGCTCAACTACCAAACGATGGCTGGTAGGCATTTGATGGGAACGCTGAAGGACCATGAAGCTAAAGGCGTGAGGAAATAAGTCGAGCAAAGGGAGATCACAACCACATTATCTCTCAGCAGCAGCGCCAGTCGTTTACATTGATCGTTTTGACTAGAATCTTCTGAGATAACGGGTTCCCGATGGGGCAAGGCGATGCGTGAAAGAACTGGTGGGCAACTCTCCCGTGCAACCTGAGAATAGGTAGAAGAAATAATGAGTCAAAGAAAAAAATGTTAACAAGTGTTTTCATTGTTAAGTCACCGATATAGGTGTAGTTTATGAATTTATGAAAAATCTTAACATGTGTTTTCATTGTTAAGCCACCGATATAGGTGGAGTTAAATAAAAATCGTAACAAGTGTTTTCATTGTTAAGTCACCAATATAGGTGGAGTTAAAGAAAAAATCTTAACAAGTGTTTTCATTGTTAAGTCAGTGATATAGGTGGAGTTAGAGAAAAACAATCTTAACAAGTGTTTTCATTGTTAAGTCACCGTTATAGGTGGATTTTATGTAAAATCTTAATAAGTGTTTTCATGGTTAATTCTCCGATATAGGTGGAGTTAAAGAAAAAATCTTAACGAGTCTTTTCGTTGTTAAGTCACGGTTATAGGTGGAGTTTATGGAAAATCTTAACAAGTGTTTTCAGTGTTAAGCCACCATTATAGGTGAACTTTGAAAGGTTGAGAAAAGTAGAGAAAAGTAACAAAGTACCTCAGCAGTAGTGGTAACGAGAATGGGGGACACCATGGAGGCCATAATGGTAGGAACCGCTGGAGGCAAGTTTATTGCCTCAGAAGACTCAAAGGCAACCTCAACTCAAGAAGCCTCAAAGGTCGGTAAAGCTCCCTCTCCAACAAAAGGTACCAAAGAAAATATAGGAGTTTCACCGCGAGAAGATGATGGACCCCTAAACGAGGCCCCAACATGGATGGGTACAGAAGAACCACCAATCTGGGCAGAAGCATCAACCTTGTCCTTGGAAATATGCAGACCACTAAGAGAAAAGGGTTAGGTAAGACTTAATGAAAGCTGCAAACATGAAGCTAAGTGTTAGACAGGAGGAGAAAGTACAGAAAAAGGGAGAAATTAATCTAAGCATTACTTACCTCAGTTATGGCACCAAAAAGGGGAACCACAATTATAGGTCTCGTCAGCACAGTGGGAAGAAGAATGTCAGCAAACAACGCTGCCATTTCAACCTAAGGAATCCCAACATATTAAAGTTTAGTATGTTAAACATAAAAAGGTATGAGAAAATAAAAAATACGTGAGACCTAACAAGTAATTAATTATATGTTACCTCAGGGGCACTTTCTGCAGCTGGAACGAGGGGCAAAAGGACCTCGTGCTGAGGTGATAATTCAGAAGGGGCTGGGGGAGTTATCTCTGGTTGAGAAGAGATGCCCAAGGACTCCACGAACTCCCCTCCACAGTTGTATCCTTCGAACTAAGGGAATAAGTAATCCTAATCGTAGAGGAACGGGGAATAGTCACATCGTCCTCAGAGGAATCGAAATATCCCCACACAAAAGGGCTCATGGGGGGGCCGTGTCTTCCTTCTTCAACTCCTTACACCAAAGTTATTAAGAATTAAACACATGCATCTTGCCTTAGGAAAAATTTTGAGTAAGAACAACAACGCACATGCATACCTCGAATCCAGAAGGATAATGGGAGGATATAACCACTAGCAAAGAGGGAGAGGAGGCAACAACATAGGGAGATGGGGAGAGATGTACATCGGGTATTCATTTCCTCTGGGACTTGGTACCCAGAGTCTTCTTCCTCACACCCACAACACTAGTGCCTATAACACTCCACCCGCCCAGGAAGAGCGAATGGAGCTCTACTATCGATAAAACTGCATAATTCCACAAATAACAAGGTATAGACCATCTAATTCCCACAACAAGAGAAACCACAAATCTCAATCTCTTCAAATCAAAATACAACCATGTCTCTCGAAACAAGAACAACTACAAATAAATCGCCAATGCTCTATACATCAAAATAATACAATTCTTCCAACTTGTATTAAAAATTCTTCCCAAAATAATCCACGCTAAAAGTCATCCCAATTTGTCCATAGCGCTCAATCCAAGCTAACCTGCCAACTGAAAGAAAATATTGGGAAGTACACAATACGATAAGAAAGATTCGCAAAAAATATATTAGCGATGAATAAAACGTAACAACACAAGTACGAATATTCAAATAAAAAATGCAAATCTCAAAAGCATTTTATCAATAAATTTCTCAACAACACATTAATCAGGTCACCAAGCCTCACCCCATCCGCATATGCTTTATCAAGACATAGCCCAGGAAGCAGGAATTTTGGTGGGTGCCCAACATCCGTGGCATGCCATATTAAAATCTCATAAAAACATGATCAACAACAACATGAATAATACCACATGAATCAAAATAATTAAACGATTATTTTTCCAGATTTCCAAGAATTCATCAATTCAAACAAGAGTAAAATTAAACATGAAATCAACGGAATAACTCTTGAGATATTTAAAGAGCATATTGTGTAAAACTCCATACCTTAAAATCATCGCATGAATCGTCACATAAATATCAGCCTCAAAATCTGATCGCACCATCACATTCCTCTCACGAATATAAACAAATCATGTGCTAGCCCCAGCACGACATAACCCCAAATAGTCCTATTTTAAAAAGTCAGAAAAATCAAATCCAAATATTATTCCAATTGCCAATCCGACTTCAGATTTGGATTCTACACGAAAAATTCAGTCAGGTATGTGTTTTGAGTTTTTCTTTAATATCATCCAAATGTAGTAAAAAAGAAGATCTAAACATTCAAAATTGGCTCTTGTAATTACACCCATTTTTGCCTCTTTGGATTTCATTTTTGGCCTCTCTTTTTCATCTTACTTTCCTTATAATCACCCATAATATTCCTTATATAGCTCCTCTCTCAAAACCTATCTTAGAGCCTAAGCTAATGCATATTAATATATTGCCCTTTAATTCAAAATTATCAACATTACATATTTAACCCATTATAAAATGTCCAAAAACAAGTAAAATTTAAATGTTTGATTGGATTTCAAACCAAAATAAAGTATTTTATCCCCGATTAATAAGATAATAATATTGTCAAAATCTTTTAAAATATTTATAAATAAAGCCCTCAAAATTACGGGGTATTACATACTTCCCCCCTTGAAAAGGAATTTCGTCCTCGAAATTCGACGAAATTTAACTCTCGAAAAAAAAATGCAACTCGATTCTATTTCGCAAAATCACACACTAAAGTCCTCAAATTAATTCTTAAAATCCTCACGACGATGCCAAACACGTCCTCAAAAATTTTCAATCTCCAAAGAAAACATGTCTAACCCACATACTAGACCCAATACCCAAGACCCAAGGGTTGTCGTATACCTAAGCTCTGATACCATTTGTAACACATCGCCCGCCCGAAGAGAGCGAACGGAGTTCTACTATCGATAAAACTACACAATTCCATAAATAACAAGTTATAGAGCATCTAATTCCCACAACAACAAGAGAAACCACAAATCTCAATCTCTTCAAATAAAAATACAACCAAGTCTCTCGAAACAAAAACAACTACAAATAAATCGCCAATGCTTAATACATCAAAATAATACAATTCTTCCAACTTGTATTAAAAATTATTCCCAAAATAAATCACGCTAAAAGTCATCCCAATTGGTCTATGGTGCTCAATCCAAGCTAACTTGCCAACTAAAAGAAAATATGTGGAAGTACACAATACGACAAGAAAGATGCTCAACAAATATATTAGCGATGAATAAAATGTAACAACACGAGTACGAATATTCAAATAAAAAATGCAAATCTCAAAAGAATTTTATCAATAAATTTCTCCACAACACATTAACCAGGTCATCAAGCCTCACCCTATCCGCATATGCTTTATTAAGACATAGCCAGGGAAGTAGGAATTTTAGCGGGTGCCCAACATCCGTGTCATGCCATATTAAAATATCATGACAACGTGCTCAACAACAACATGAATAATACCACATGAATCAAAATAATTCAACCATTATTTTTCCAGATTTCCAAGAATTTATCAATTCAAACATGAGTCCAATTAAACATGAAATCAACGGAATAACCCTCGAGAGATTTAAAGAGCATATTGTGTAAAACCCCATACCTTAAAATCATCGCGTGAATCATCACATAAATATCAGCCTCAAAATCTGATCGCACCATCACCTTCCTCTCGCGAAAATATACAAATCATGTGCTAGCCCCAGCACGACATAACCCTAAATAGTCTATTTTAATAACTCAGAAAAATCAGATCCAAATATTATTCCAATCACCAATCCAACTTCATATTTTGATTCTACACGAAAAATTGAGTCAGGTATGTGTTTTGAGTTTGTCTTAAATCTCATCGAAATGTACTCAAAAAGAAGATCTAAACATTCAAAATTGGCTCTTCTCATTCCACTCGTTTTTGCCTCTTTGGATTTCATTTTTGGCCTCTCTTTTTCATCTTACTTTCCTTATAATCACCCATAATATTCCTTGTATAACTCCTCTCTCAAAACCTAGCTTCGATCCTAAGCTAACGAATATTACTCTATTTCCCTTTAATTCAAAATTGTCAACATTACATATTTAACCCATTATAAAATGTCCAAAAACAAGTTAAATTTAAATATTTGATTCGATTTCAAACCAAAATAAATTATTTTATCCCCGATTAATAAAATAATAATATTGTCAAAATCTTATGAAATATTTATAAATAAAGCCCTCAAAATTACGGGGTATTACATACTTCCCCCCTTGAAAAGGAATTTCGTCCTCGAAATTCGACGAAACCCAACGCTCGAAAAAAAATGCTACTCGAATCTATTTCCCAAAATCATAAACTAAAGTCCTCAAATTAATTCTTAAAATCCTCACGACGACGCCTAACACGTCCTCAAAAAATATCTATCTCCAAAGAAAACATGTCAAACCCGCATGCTAGACCTAATACCCAAGACCCAAGGGTTGTCGTATACCTAAGCTCTGATACCATTTGTAATACCCACCCACCCGGGGAGAGCGAACGGAGCGCTACTATCGATAAAACTACACAATTTCACAAATAACAAGCTATAGAGCATCTAATTCCCACAACAACAAGAGAAACCACAAATCTCAATCTCTTCAAATAAAAATACAACCAAGTCTCTCGAAACAAAAACAACTACAAACAAATATCCAATGCTCTATACATCAAAATAATACAATTCTTCCAACTTTTATTAAAAATTCTTCCCAAAATAATCCACTCTAAAAGTCATCCCAATTGGTCTATAGAGCTCAATCCAAGCTAACCTGCCAACTAAAAGAAAATATGGGGAAGTACACAATACAACAAGAAAGATGCTCGACATATATATTAGCGATGAATAAAACGTAACAACACGAGTACGAATATTCAAATAAAAAATGCAAATCTCAAAAGCATTTTATCAATAAATTTCTCAACAACACATTTACCAGGTCACCAAGCCTCACCCCATCCGTATATGCTTTATCAAGACATAGCCAGGGAAGCAGGAATTTTGGCGGGTGCCCAACATCCGTGCCATTCCATATTAAAATCTCATGACAACGTGCTCAACAACAACATAAATAATACAATATGAATCAAAATAATTCAACAATAATTTTTCCAGATTTCCAAGAATTTATCAATTCAAACATGAGTCCAATTAAACATGAAATCAACGGAATAACTCTCGAGAGATTTAAATAGCATATTGTGTAAAATCCCATACATTAAAATCATCACATGAATCTTCACAAAAATATCAGCCTCAAAATCTAATCGCACCATCACGTTCCTCTCGCGAAAATAAACAAATCATGTGCTAGCCCCAGCACGACATAACCCCAAATAGTCTATTTTAAAAACTCAGAAAAATTAGATCCAAATATTATTCCAATCGCCAATCCAGCTTCATATTTGGATTCTACACAAAAAATTGAGACAGGTATGTGTTTTCAGTTTTTCTTAAATCTCATCCAAATGTACTTAAAAAGAAGATCTAAACATCCAAAATTGGCTCTTCTCATTCCACTCATTTTTGCCTCTTGGGATTTCATTTTTGGCCTCTCTTTTTCATCTTACTTTCATTATAATTGCCCATAGTATTCCTTGTATAGCTCCTCTCTCAAAACCTAGCTTAGATCCTAAGCTAACGAATATTACTCTATTGACCTTTAATTAAAAATTGTCAATAATACATATTTAACCCATTATAAAATGTCCAAAAACAAGTTATATTTAAATGTTTGATTCGATTTCAAACCAAAATAAATTATTTTATCCCCAATTAATAAAATAATAATATTGTCCAAATCTTATACAATATTTATAAATAAATCCCTCAAAATTATTGGGTATTACATACTTCTCCCCTTGAAAAGGAATTTCGTCCTCGAAATTCGACGAAACTTAACGCTCGAAAAAAAATGCTACTCGATTGTATTTCCAAAAATCACACACTAAAGTCCTCAAATTTATTCTTAAAATCCTCACCACGATGCCAAACACGTCCTCAAAAATTTTCAATCTCCAAAGAAAACATGTCTAACCCACATGCTAGACCCAATACCCAAGACCCAAGGGTTGTCGTATACCTAAGTTCTGATACCATTTGTAACACATCGCCCGCCCGAAGAGAGCGAACGGAGTGCCACTATCGATCAAACTACACAATTCCATAAATAACAAGTTATAGAGCATCTAATTCCCACAACAACAAGAGAAACCACAAATCTCAATCTCTTCAAATAAAAATACAACCAAGTCTCTCGAAACAGAAACAACTACAAATAAATCGCCAATGCTTAATACATCAAAATAATTCAATTCTTCCAAATTGTATTAAAAATTCTTCCCAAAATAAATCACGCTAAAAGTCATCCCAATTGGTCTATGGTGCTCAATCCAAGCAAACCTGCCAACTAAAAGAAAATATGTGGAAGTACACAATATGACAAGAAAGATGCTCAACAAATATATTAGCGATGAATAAAACATAACAACACGAGTACGAATATTCAAATAAAAAATGCAAATCTCAAAAAGAATTTTATCAATAAATTTCTCAACAACACATTAACCAGGTCACCAAGCCTCACCCCATCCGCATATGCTTTATTAAGACATAGCCCGGGAAGTAGGAATTTTAGCGGGTGCCCAACATCCGTGTCATGCCATATTAAAATCTCATGAAAACGTGCTCAACAACAACATGAATAATACCACATGAATCAAAATAATTCAACCATTATTTTTCCAGATTTCCAAGAATTTATCAATTCAAACATGAGTCCAATTAAACATGAAATCAACGGAATAACTCTCGAGAGATTTAAAGAGAATATTGTGTAAAACCCCATACCTTAAAATCATTGCATGAATCATCACATAAATATCAGCCTCAAAATCTGATCGCACCATCACGTTCCTCTCGCGAAAATAAACAAATCATGTGCTAGCCACAGCACGACATAACCCCAAATAGTCTGTTTTAAAAACACAGAAAAATCAGATCCAAATATTATTCCAATCGCCAATCCAACTTCATATTTTGATTCTACATGAAAAATTGAGTAAGGTATGTGTTTTGAGTTTGTCTTAAATCTCATCCAAATGTACTCAAAAAGAAGATCTAAACATTCAAAATTGGCTCTTCTCATTCCACTCGTTTTTGCCTCTTTGGATTTCATTTTTGGCCTCTCTTTTTCATCTTACTTTCCTTATAATCACCCATAATATTCCTTGTATAACTCCTCTCTCAAAACCTAGCTTCGATCCTAAGCTAACGAATATTTCTCTATTTCCCTTTAATTCAAAATTGTCAACATTACATATTTAACCCATTATAAAATGTCCAAAAACAAGTTAAATTTAAATATTTGATTCGATTTCAAACCAAAATAAATTATTTTATCCCCGATAATAAAATAATAATATTGTCAAAATCTTATGAAATATTTATAAATAAAGCCCTCAAAATTACGGGGTATTACATACTTCCCCCCTTGAAAAGGAATTTCGTCCTAGAAATTCGACGAAACCCAACGCTCGAAAAAAAAATGCTACTCGAATCTATTTCCCAAAATCATAAACTATAGTCCTCAAATTAATTCTTAAAATCCTCACGACGACGCATAACATGTCCTCAAAAAATATCTATCTCCAAAGAAAACATGTCAAGCCCGCATGCTAGACCTAATACCCAAGACCCAAGGGTTGTCGTATACAAAAGCTCTGATACCATTTGTAATACCCGGCCCACCCGGGAAGAGCGAACAGAGCGCTACAATCGATAAAACAACACAATTTCACAAATAACAAGCTATAGAGCATCTAATTTCCACAACAACAAGAGAAACCACAAATCTCAATCTCTTCAAATAAAAATACAACCAAGTCTCTCGAAACAAAAACAACTACAAACAAATCGCCAATGCTCTATACATCAAAATAATACAATTCTTCCAACTTGTATTAAAAATTCTTCCCAAAATAATCCACTCTAAAAGTCATCCCAATTGGTCTATAGCGCTCAATCCAAGCTAACCTGCCAACTAAAAGAAAATATGGGGAAGTACACAATACGACAAGAAAGATGCTCGACAAATATATTAGCGATGAATAAAACGTAACAACATGAGTACGGATATTCAAATAAAAAATGCAAATCTCAAAAGCATTTTATCAATAAATTTCTCAACAACACATTTACCAGGTCACCAAGCCTCACCCCATCCGTATATGCTTTATCAAGACATAGCCAGGGAAGTAGGAATTTTGGCGGGTGCCCAACATCCGTGCCATTCCATATTAAAATCTCATGACAACGTGCTCAACAACAACATGAATAATACAATATGAATCAAAATAATTCAACAATAATTTTTCCAGATTTCCAAGAATTTATCAATTCAAACATGAGTCCAATTAAACATGAAATCAACGGAATAACTCTCGAGAGATTTAAATAGCATATTGTGTAAAATCCCATAGCTTAAAATCATCAGATGAATCTTCACAAAAATATCAGCCTCAAAATCTGATCGCACCATCACGTTCCTCTCGCGAAAATAAACAAATCATGTGCTAGCCTCAGCACGACATAACCCCAAAGAGTCTATTTTAAAAACTCAGAAAAATTAGATCCAAATATTATTCCAATCGCCCATCCAGCTTCATATTTGGATTCTACACGAAAAATTGAGACAGGTATGTGTTTTCAGTTTTTCTTGAATCTCATCCAAATGTACTAAAAAAGAAGCTCTAAACATCCAAAATTGGCTCTTCTCATTCCACTCGTTTTTGCCTCTTTGGATTTCGTTTTTGGCCTCTCTTTTTCATCTTACTTTCCTTATAATCGCCCATAATATTCCTTCTATAGCTCCTATCTCAAAACCTAGCTTAGATCCTAAGCTAACGCATATTACTCTATTGACCTTTAATTAAAAATTGTCAATAATACATATTTAACCCATTATAAAATGTCCAAAAACAAGTTATATTTAAATGTTTGATTCGATTTCAAACCAAAATAAATTATTTTATCCCCAATTAATAAAATAATAATATTGTCCAAATCTTATGCAATATTTATAAATAAATCCCTCAAAATTATTGGGTATTACATACTTCTCCCCTTGAAAAGGAATTTCGTCCTCAAAATTCGACGAAACCTAACGCTCGAAAAAAAATGCTACTCGAATCTATTTCCCAAATTCACACACTAAAGTCCTCAAATTAATTCTTAAAATCCTCACCACGACGCCTAACACGTCCTAAAAAAAATTCTATCTCGAAAGAAACCTTGTCTAACCCGCACGCTAGACCCAATACCCATGACCCAAGGGTTGTCGTATACCTAAGCTCTGATACCATTTGTAACACATCGCCCGCCCGAAGAGAGCGAACGGAGTGCTACTATCGATAAAACTACACAATTCCATAAATAACAAGTTATAGAGCATCTAATTCCCACAACAACAAGAGAAACCACAAATCTCAATCTCTTCAAATAAAAATACAACCAAGTCTCTCGAAACAAAAACAACTACAAATAAATCGCCAATGCTTAATACATCAAAATAATTCAATTCTTCCAACTTGTATTAAAAATTCTTCCCAAAATAAATCACGCTAAAAGTCATCCCAATTGGTCTATGGTGCTCAATCCAAGCTAACCTGCCAACTAAAAGAAAATATGTGGAAGTACACAATACGACAAGAAAGATGCTCAACAAATATATTAGCGATGAATAAAACGTAACAACACGAGTACAAATATTCAAATAAAAAATGCAAATCTCAAAAAGAATTTTATCAATAAATTTCTCAACAACACATTAACCAGGTCACCAAGCCTCACCCCATCCGCATATGCTTTATTAAGACATAGCCCGGGAAGTAGGAATTTTAGCGGGTGCCCAACATCCGTGTCATGCCATATTAAGATCTCATGACAATGTGCTCAACAACAACATGAATAATACAACATGAATCAAAATAATTCAACCATTATTTTTCCAGATTTCCAAGAATTTATCAATTCAAACATGAATCCAATTAAACATGAAATCAACGGAATAACTCTCGAGAGATTTAAAGAGCATATTGTGTAAAACCCCATACCTTAAAATCATCGCGTGAATCATCACATAAATATCAGCCTCAAAATCTGATCGCACCATCACGTTCCTCTCGCGAAAATAAACAAATCATGTGCTAGCCCCAGCACGACATAACCCCAAATAGTCTATTTTAAAAACTCAGAAAAATCAGATCCAAATATTATTCCAATCGTCAATCCAACTTCATATTTTGATTCTACAAAAAAAATTGAGTCAGGTATGTGTTTCGAGTTTGTCTTAAATCTCATCCAAATGTACTCAAAAAGAAGATCTAAACATTCAAAATTGGCTCTTCTCATTCCACTCGTTTTTGCCTCTTTGGATTTCATTTTTGGCCTCTCTTTTTCATCTTACTTTCCTTATAATCACCCATAATATTCCTTGTATAACTCCTCTCTCAAAACCTAGCTTCGATCCTAAGCTAACGAATATTACTCTATTTCCCTTTAATTCAAAATTGTTAACATTACATATTTAACCCATTATAAAATGTCCAAAAACAAGTTAAATTTAAATATTTGATTCGATTTCAAACCAAAATAAATTATTTTATCCCCGATTAATAAAATAATAATATTGTCAAAATCTTATGAAATATTTATAAATAAAGCCCTCAAAATTACGGGGTATTACATACTTCCCCCCTTGAAAAGGAATTTCGTCCTCGAAATTCGACGAAACCCAACACTCGAAAAAAAAATGCTACTCGAATCTATTTCCCAAGATCATAAACTAAAGTCCTCAAATTAATTCTTAAAATCCTCAAGACGACGCCTAACACGTCCTCAAAAAATATCTATCTCCAAAGAAAACATGTCAAACCCGCATGCTAGACCTAATACCCAAGACCCAAGGGTTGTCGTATACCTAAGCTCTGATACCATTTGTAATACCCGGCCCACCCGGGGAGAGAGAACGGAGCGCTACTATCGATAAAACAACACAATTTCACAAATAACAAGCTATAGAGCATCTAATTTCCACAACAACAAGAGAAACCACAAATCTCAATCTCTTCAAATAAAAATACAACCAAGTCTCTCGAAACAAAAACAACTACAAACAAATCGCCAATGATCTATACATCAAAATAATACAATTCTTCCAACTTGTATTAAAAATTCTTCCAAAAATAATCCACTCTAAAAGTCACCACAATTGGTCTACAGCGCTCAATCAAAGCTAACCTGCCAACTAAAAGAAAATATGGGGAAGTACACAATACGACAAGAAAGATGCTCTACAAATATATTAGCGATGAATAAAACGTAACAACACGAGTACGAATATTCAAATAAAAAATGCAAATCTCAAAAGCATTTTATCAATAAATTTCTCAACAACACATTTACCAGGTCACCAAGCCTCCCCCCATCCATATATGCTTTATCAAGACATAGCCAGGGAAGCAGGAATTTTGGCGGGTGCCCAACATCCGTGCCATTCCATATTAAACTCTCATGACAACGTGCTCAACAACAACATGAATAATACCACATGAATCAAAATAATTCAACAATAATTTTTCCAGATTTCCAAGAATTTATCAATTCAAACATGAGTCCAATTAAACATGAAATCAACGGAATAATTCTCGAGAGATTTAAAGAGCATATTTTGTAAAATCCCATACCTTAAAATCATCACATGAATCTTCACAAAAATATCAGCCTCAAAATCTGATCGCACCATCACGTTCCTCTCGCGAAAATAAACAAATCATGTGCTAGCCTCAGCACGACATAACCCCAAATAGTCTATTTTAAAAACTCAGAAAAATTAGATCCAAATATTATTCCAATCGCCAATCCAGCTTCATATTTGGATTCTACACGAAAAATTGAGATAGGTATGTGTTTTCAGTTTTTCTTGAATCTCATCCAAATGTACTCAAAAAGAAGCTCTAAACATTTAAAATTGGCTCTTCTCATTCCACTCGTTTTTGCCTCTTTGGATTTCATTTTTGGCCTCTCTTTTTCATCTTACTTTCCTTATAATCGCCCATAATATTCCTTCTATAGCTCCTATCTCAAAACCTAGCTTAGATCCTAAGCTAACGCATATTACTCTATTGACCTTTAATTAAAAATTGTCAATAATACATATTTAACCCATTATAAAATGTCCAAAAACAAGTTATATTTAAATGTTTGATTGGATTTCAAACCAAAATAAATTATTTTATCCCCAATTAATAAAATAATAATATTGTCCAAATCTTATGCAATATTTATAAATAAATCCCTCAAAATTATTGGGTATTACATACTTCTCCCCTTGAAAAGGAATTTCGTCCTCGAAATTCGACGAAACCTAACGCTCGAAAAAAAATGCTACTCGAATCTATTTCCCAAAATCACACACTAAAGTCCTCAAATTAATTCTTAAAATCCTCACCACGACGCCTAACACGTCCTAAAAAAAATTCTATGTCGAAAGAAAACATGTCTAACCCGCACGCTAGACCCAATACCCATGACCCAAGGGTTGTCGTATACCTAAGCTCTGATACCATTTGTAACACATCGCCCGCCCGAAGAGAGCGAACGGAGTGCTACTATCGATAAAACTACACAATTCCATAAATAACAAGTTATAGAGCATCTAATTCCCACAACAACAAGAGAAACCACAAATCTCAATCTCTTCAAATAAAAATACAACCAAGTCTCTCGAAACAAAAACAACTACAAATAAATCGCCAATGCTTAATACATCAAAATAATTCAATTCTTCCAACTTGTATTAAAAATTCTTCCCAAAATAAATCACGCTAAAAGTCATCCCAATTGGTCTATGGTGCTCAATCCAAGCTAACCTGCCAACTAAAAGAAAATATGTGGAAGTACACAATACGACAAGAAAGATGCTCAACAAATATATTAGCGATGAATAAAACGTAACAACACGAGTACAAATATTCAAATAAAAAATGCAAATCTCAAAAAGAATTTTATCAATAAATTTCTCAACAACACATTAAGCAGGTCACCAAGCCTCACCCCATCCGCATATGCTTTATTAAGACATAGCCCGGGAAGTAGGAATTTTAGCGGGTGCCCAACATCCGTGTCATGGCATATTAAAATCTCATGACAATGTGCTCAACAACAACATGAATAATACAACATGAATCAAAATAATTCAACCATTATTTTTCCAGATTTCCAAGAATTTATCAATTCAAACATGAATCCAATTAAACATGAAATCAACGGAATAACTCTCGAGAGATTTAAAGAGCATATTATGTAAAACCCCATACCTTAAAATCATCGCGTGAATCATCACATAAATATCAGACTCAAAATCTGATCGCACCATCACGTTCCTCTCGCGAAAATAAACAAATCATGTGCTAGCCCCAGCACGACATAACCCCAATTAGTCTATTTTAAAATCTCAGAAAAATCAGATCCAAATATTATTCCAATTGCCAATCCAACTTCATATTTTGATTCTACACGAAAAATTGAGTCAGGTATGTGTTTTGAGTTTGTCTTAAATCTCATCCAAATGTACTCAAAAAGAAGATCTAAACATTCAAAATTGGCTCTTCTCATTCCACTCGTTTTTGCCTCTTTGGATTTCATTTTTGGCCTCTCTTTTTCATCTTACTTTCCTTATAATCACCCATAATATTCCTTGTATAACTCCTCTCTCAAAACCTAGCTTCGATCCTAAGCTAACGAATATTACTCTATTTCCCTTTAATTCAAAATTGTTAACATTACATATTTAACCCATTATAAAATGTCCAAAAACAAGTTAAATTTAAATATTTGATTCGATTTCAAACCAAAATAAATTATTTTATCCCCGATTAATAAAATAATAATATTGTCAAAATCTTATGAAATATTTATAAATAAAGTCCTCAAAATTACGGGGTATTACATACTTCCCCCCTTGAAAAGGAATTTCGTCATCGAAATTCGACGAAACCCAACACTCGAAAAAAAAATGCTACTCGAATCTATTTCCCAAGATCATAAACTAAAGTCCTCAAATTAATTCTTAAAATCCTCAAGACGACGCCTAACACGTCCTCAAAAAATATCTATCTCCAAAGAAAACATGTCAAACCCGCATGCTAGACCTAATACCCAAGACCCAAGGGTTGTCGTATACCTAAGCTCTGATACCATTTGTAATACCCGGCCCACCCGGGGAGAGCGAACGGAGCGCTACTATCGATAAAACTACACAATTTCACAAATAACAAGCTATAGAGCATCTAATTCCCACAACAACAAGAGAAACCACAAATCTCAATCTCTTCAAATAAAAATACAACCAAGTCTCTCGAAACAAAAACAACTACAAACAAATCGCCAATGCTCTATACATCAAAATAATACAATTCTTCCAACTTGTATTTAAAATTCTTCCCAAAATAATCCACTCTAAAAGTCATCACAATTGGTCTACAACGCTCAATCCAAGCTAACCTGCCAACTAAAAGAAAATATGGGGAAGTACACAATACGACAAGAAAGATGCTCTACAAATATATTAGCGATGAATAAAACGTAACAACACGAGTACGAATATTCAAATAAAAAATGCAAATCTCAAAAGCATTTTATCAATAAATTTCTCAACAACACATTTACCAGGTCACCAAGCCTCCCCCCATCCGTATATGCTTTATCAAGACATAGCCAGGGAAGCAGGAATTTTGGCGGTTGCCCAACATCCGTGCCATTCCATATTAAACTCTCATGACAACGTGCTCAACAACAACATGAATAATACCACATGAATCAAAATAATTCAACAATAATTTTTCCAGATTTCCAAGAATTTATCAATTCAAACATGAGTCCAATTAAACATGAAATCAACGGAATAACTCTCGAGAGATTTAAAGAGCATATTGTGTAAAATCCCATACCTTAAAATCATCACATGAATCTTCACAAAAATATCAGCCTCAAAATCTGATCGCACCATCACGTTCCTCTCGCGAAAATAAACAAATCATGTGCTAGCCTCAGCACGACATAACCCCAAATAGTCTATTTTAAAAACTCAGAAAAATTAGATCCAAATATTATTCCAATCGCCAATCCATCTTAATATTTGGATTCTACACGAAAAATTGAGACATGTAGGTGTTTTCAGTTTTTCTTGAATCTCATCCAAATGTACTCAAAAAGAAGCTCTAAACATTTAAAATTGGCTCTTCTCATTCCACTCGTTTTTGCCTCTTTGGATTTCATTTTTGGCCTCTCTTTTTCATCTTACTTTCCTTATAATCGCCCATAATATTCCTTGTATAGCTCCTATCTCAAAACCTAGCTTAGATCCTAAGCTAACGCATATTACTCTATTGACCTATAATTAAAAATTGTCAATAATACATATTTAACCCATTATAAAATGTCCAAAAACAAGTTATATTTAAATGTTTGATTGGATTTCAAACCAAAATAAATTATTTTATCCCCAATTAATAAAATAATAATATTGTCCAAATCTTATGCAATATTTATAAATAAATCCCTCAAAATTATTGGGTATTACATACTTCTCCCCTTGAAAAGGAATTTCGTCCTCGAAATTCGACGAAACCTAACGCTCGAAAAAAAATGCTACTCGAATCTATTTCCCAAAATCACACACTAAAGTCCTCAAATTAATTCTTAAAATCCTCACCACGACGCCTAACACGTCCTAAAAAAAATTCTATCTCGAAAGAAAACATGTCTAACCCGCACGCTAGACCCAATACCCATGACCCAAGGGTTGTCGTATACCTAAGCTCTGATACCATTTGTAACACATCGCCCGCCCGAAGAGAGCGAACGGAGTGCTACTATCGATAAAACTACACAATTCCATAAATAACAAGTTATAGAGCATCTAATTCCCACAACAACAAGAGAAACCACAAATCTCAATCTCTTCGAATAAAAATACAACCAAGTCTCTCGAAACAAAAACAACTACAAATAAATAGCCAATGCTTAATACATCAAAATAATTCAATTCTTCCAACTTGTATTAAAAATTCTTCCCAAAATAAATCACGCTAAAAGTCATCCCAATTGGTCTATGGTGCTCAATCCAAGCTAACCTGCCAACTTAAAGAAAATATGTGGAAGTACACAATACGACAAGAAAGATGCTCAACAAATATATTAGCGATGAATAAAACGTAACAACACGAGTACAAATATTCAAATAAAAAATGCAAATCTCAAAAAGAATTTTATCAATAAATTTCTCAACAACACATTAACCAGGTCACCAAGCCTCACCCCATCCGCATATGCTTTATTAAGACATAGCCCGGGAAGTAGGAATTTTAGCGGGTGCCCAACATCCGTGTCATGGCATATTAAAATCTCATGACAATGTGCTCAACAACAACATGAATAATACAACATGACTCAAAATAATTCAACCATTATTTTTCCAGATTTCCAAGAATTTATCAATTCAAACATGAATCCAATTAAACATGAAATCAACGGAATAACTCTCGAGAGATTTAAAGAGCATATTGTGTAAAAACCCATACCTTAAAATCATCGCGTGAATCATCACATAAATATCAGCCTCAAAATCTGATCGCACCATCACGTTCCTCTCGCGAAAATAAACAAATCATGTGCTAGCCCCAGCATGACATAACCCCAAATAGTCTATTTTAAAAACTCAGAAAAATCAGATCCAAATATTATTCCAATCGCCAATCCAACTTCATATTTTGATTCTACACGAAAAATTGAGTCAGGTATGTGTTTTGAGTTTGTCTTAAATCTCATCCAAATGTACTCAAAAAGAAGATCTAAACATTCAAAATTGGCTCTTCTCATTCCACTCGTTTTTGCCTCTTTGGATTTCATTTTTGGCCTCTCTTTTTCATCTTACTTTCCTTATAATCACCCATAATATTCCTTGTATAACTCCTCTCTCAAAACCTAGCTTCGATCCTAAGCTAACGAATATTACTCTATTTCCCTTTAATTCAAAATTGTAAACATTACATATTTAACCCATTATAAAATGTCCAAAAACAAGTTAAATTTAAATATTTGATTCGATTTCAAACCAAAATAAATTATTTTATCCCCGATTAATAAAATAATAATATTGTCAAAATCTTATGAAATATTTATAAATAAAGCCCTCAAAATTACGGGGTATTACATACTTCCCCCCTTGAAAAGGAATTTCGTCCTCGAAATTCGACGAAACCCAACACTCGAAAAAAAAATGCTACTCGAATCTATTTCCCAAGATCATAAACTAAAGTCCTCAAATTAATTCTTAAAATCCTCAAGACGACGCCTAACACGTCCTCAAAAAATATCTATCTCCAAAGAAAACATGTCAAACCCGCATGCCAGACCTAATACCCAAGACCCAAGGGTTGTCGTATACCTAAGCTCTGATACCATTTGTAATACCCGGCCCACCCGGGGAGAGCGAACGGAGCGCTACTATCGATAAAACAACACAATTTCACAAATAACAAGCTATAGGGCATCAAATTCCCACAACAACAAGAGAAACCACAAATCTCAATCTCTTCAAATAAAAATACAACCAAGTCTCTCGAAACAAAAACAACTACAAACAAATCGCCAATGATCTATACATCAAAATAATACAATTCTTCCAACTTGTATTAAAAATTCTTCCCAAAATAATCCACTCTAAAAGTCACCACAATTGGTCTACAGCGCTCAATCCAAGCTAACCTGCCAACTAAAAGAAAATATGGGGAAGTACACAATACGACAAGAAAGATGCTCTACAAATATATTAGCGATGAATAAAACGTAACAACACGAGTACGAATATTCAAATAAAAAATGCAAATCTCAAAAGCATTTTATCAATAAATTTCTCAACAACACATTTACCAGGTCACCAAGCCTCCCCCCATCCGTATATGCTTTATCAAGACATAGCCAGGGAAGCAGGAATTTTGGCGGGTGCCCAACATCCGTGCCATTCCATATTAAAATCTCATGACAACGTGCTCAACAACAACATGAATAATACCACATGAATCAAAATAATTCAACAATAATTTTTCCAGATTTCCAAGAATTTATCAATTCAAACATGAGTCCAATTAAACATGAAATCAACGGAATAACTCTCGAGAGATTTAAAGAGCATATTGTGTAAAATCCCATACCTTAAAATCATCACATGAATCTTCACAAAAATATCAGCCTCAAAATCTGATCGCACCATCATGTTCCTCTCGCGAAAATAAACAAATCATGTGCTAGCCCCAGCACGACATAACCCCAAATAGTCTATTTTAAAAACTCAGAAAAATTAGATCCAAATATTATTCCAATCGCCAATCCAACTTCATATTTGGATTCTACACGAAAAATTGAGACATGTATGTGTTTTCAGTTTTTCTTAAATCTCATCCAAATGTACTCAAAAACAAGATCTAAACATCCAAAATTGGCTCTTCTCATTCCACTCGTTTTTGCCTCTTTGGATTTCATATTTGGCCTCTCTTTTTCATCTTACTTTCCTTATAATCGCCCATAATATTCCTTGTATAGCTCCTCTCTCAAAACCTAGCTGAGATCCTAAGCTAACGCATATTACTCTATTGACTTTTAATTAAAAATTGTCAATAATACATATTTAACCCATTATAAAATGTCCAAAAACAAGTTATATTTAAATGTTTGATTCGATTTCAAACCAAAATAAATTATTTTTTCCCCAATTAATAAAATAATAATATTGTCCAAATCTTATACAATATTTATAAATAAATCCCTCAAAATTATTGAGTATTACATACTTCTCCCCTTGAAAAGGAATTTCGTCCTCGAAATTCGACGAAACCTAACGCTCGAAAAAAAATGCTATTCGAATCTATTTCCCAAAATCACACACTAAAATCCTCAAATTAATTCTTAAAATCCGCACCACGATGCCTAACACGTCCTCAAAAAATCTCTATCTCGAAAGAAAACATGTCTAACCCGCACGCTAGACCCAATACCCAAGACCCAAGGGTTGTCGTATACCTAAGTTCTGATACCATTTGTAACACATCGCCCGCCCGAAGAGAGCGAACGGAGTGCTACTATCGATAAAACTACACAATTCCATAAATAACAAGTTATAGAGCATCTAATTCCCACAACAACAAGAGAAACCACAAATCTCAATCTCTTCAAATAAAAATACAACCATGTCTCTCGAAACAAAAACAACTACAAATAAATCGCCAATGCTTAATACATCAAAATAATACAATTCTTCCAACTTGTATTAAAAATTCTTCCCAAAATAAATCACGCTAAAAGTCATCCCAATTGGTCTATAGTGCTCAATCCAAGCTAACCTGCCAACTAAAAGAAAATATGTGGAAGTACACAATACGACAAGAAAGATGCTCAACAAATATATTAGCGATGAATAAAACGTAACAACACGAGTACGAATATTCAAATAAAAAATGCAAATATCAATAGAATTTTATCAATAAATTTCTCAACAACACATTAACCAGGTCACCAAGCCTCACCCCATTCGCATATGCTTTATCAAGACATAGCCCGGGAAGTAGGAATTTTAGCGGGTGTCCAACATCCGTGTCATGCCATATTAAAATCCCATGACAACGTGCTCAACAACAACATGAATAATACCACATGAATTAAAATAATTCAACCATTATTTTTCCAGATTTCCAAGAATTTATCAATTCAAACATGAGTCCAATTAAACATGAAATCAACGGAATAACTCTCGAGAGATTTAATGAGCATATTGTGTAAAATCCCATACCTTAAAATCATCGCGTGAATCATCACATAAAAATCAGGCTCAAAATCTGATCGCACCATCACGTTCCTCTCGCGAAAATAAACAAATAATGTGCTAGCCCCAGCACGACATAACCCCAAATTGTCTATTTTAAAAACTCAGAAAAATCTGATCCAAATATTATTCCAATCGCCAATCCAACTTCATATTTTGATTCTACATGCAAAATTGAGTCAGGTATGTGTTTTGAGTTTGTCTTAAATCTCATCCAAATGTACTCAAAAAGAAGATCAAAACATTCAAAATTGGCTCTTCTCATTCCACTCGTTTTTGCCTCTTTGGATTTCATTTTTGGCCTCTCTTTTTCATCTTACTTTCCTTATAATCACCCATAATATTCCTTGTATAACTCCTCTCTCAAAACCTAGCTTCGATCCTAAGCTAACGAATATTACTCTATTTCCCTTTAATTCAAAATTGTCAACATTACATATTTAACCCGTTATAAAATGTCCAAAAACAAGTTAAATTTAAATATTTGATTCGATTTCAAACCAAAATAAATTATTTTATCCTCGATTAATAAAATAATAATATTGTCAAAATCTTATGAAATATTTATAAATAAAGCCCTCAAAATTACGGGGTATTACATACTTCCCCCCTTGAAAAGGAATTTCGTCCTCGAAATTCGACGAAACCCAACGCTCGAAAAAAAAATGCTACTCGAATCTATTTCCCAAAATCGTAAACTAAAGTCCTCAAATTAATTCTTAAAATCCTCACGACGACGCCTAACACGCCCTCAAAAAATATCTATCTCCAAAGAAAACACGTCAAACCCGCATGCTAGACCTAATACCCAAGACCCAAGGGTTGTCGTATACCTAAGCTCTGATACCATTTGTAATACCCGGCCCACCCGGGGAGAGCGAACGGAGCGATACTATCGATAAAACTACACAATTTCACAAATAACAAGCTATAGAGCATCTAATTCCCACAACAACAAGAGAAACCACAAATCTCAATCTCTTAAAATAAAAATACAACCAAGTCTCTCGAAACAAAAACAACTACAAACAAATCGCCAATGCTCTATACATCAAAATAATACAATTCTTCCAACTTGTATTACAAATTCTTCCCAAAATAATCCACGCTAGAAGTCATCCCAATTTGTCCATAGCGCTCAATCCAAGCTAACCTGCCAACTAAAAGAAAATATGTGGAAGTACACAATACGACAAGAAAGATTCTCAATAAATATATTAGCGATGAATAAAACTTAACAAAACAAGTACGAATATTCAAATAAAAAATGCAAATCTCAAAAGCATTTTATCAATAAATTTCTCAACAACACATTAACCAGGTCACCAAGCCTCACCCCATCCGCATATGCTTTATCAAGACATAGCCCAGGAAGCTGGAATTTTGGCGGGAGCCCAACATCCGTGGCATGCCATATTAAAATCTAATAAAAACATGATCAAAAACAACATGAATAATACCACATGAATCAAAATAATTAAACGATTATTTTTCCAGATTTCCAAGAATTCATCAATTCAAACATGAGTCCAATTAAACATGAAATCAACGGAATAACTCTTGAGATATTTAAAGAGCATATTGTGTAAAACTCCATAACTTAAAATCATCGCATGAATCGTCACATAAATATCGGCCTCAAAATCTGATCGCACCATCACATTCCTCTCACGAAAATAAACAAATCATGTGCTAGCCCCAGCACGACGTAACCCCAAATAGTCCTATTTTAAAAAGTCAGAAAAATCAGATCCAAATATTATTCCAATTGCCAATCCGACTTCAGATTTGGATTCTACAGGAAAAATTGAGTCAGGTATGTGTTTTGAGTTTTTCTTAAATATCATCCAAATGTAGTAAAAAAGAAGATCTAAACATTCAAAATTGGTTCTTGTCATTCCACCCGTTTTTGCCTCTTTGGATTTCATTTTTGGCCTCTCTTTTTCATCTTACTTTCCTTATAATCACCCATAATATTCCTTATATAGCTCCTCTCTCAAAACCTATCTTAGAGCCTAAGCTAATGCATATTACTATATTGCCCTTTAATTCAAAATTATCAACATTACATATTTAACCCATTATAAAATGTTCAAAAACAAGTTAAATTTAAATGTTTGATTCGATTTCAAACCAAAATAACGTATTTTATCCCCGATTAATAAGATAATAATATTGTCAAAATCTTTTACAATATTTATAAATAAATTCCTCAAAATTACGGGGTATTACATACTTCCCCCCTTGGAAAGGAATTTCGTCCTCGAAATTCGACGAAACTTAACGCTCGAAAAAAAATGCTACTCAATTCTATTTCCCAAAATCACACACTAAGGTCCTCAAATTAATTCTTAAAATCCTCACAACGATGCCAAACACGTCCTCAAAAATTTTCAATCTCCAAAGAAAACATGTCTAACCCACATGCTAGACCCAATACCCAAGACCCAAGGGTTGTCGTATACCTAAGCTCTGATACCATTTGTAACACATCGCCCGCCCGAAGAGAGCGAACGGAGTGCTACTATCGATAAAACTACACAATTCCATAAATAACAAGTTATAGAGCATCTAATTCCCACAACAACAAGAGAAACCACAAATCTCAATCTCTTCAAATAAAAATACAACCAAGTCTCTCGAAACAAAAACAACTACAAATAAATCGCCAATGCTTAATACATCAAAATAATACAATTCTTCCAACTTGTATTAAAAATTCTTCCCAAAATAAATCACGCTAAAAGTCATCCCAATTGGTCTATGGTGCTCAATCCAAGCTAACCTGCCAACTAAAAGAAAATATGTGGAAGTACACAATACGACAAGAAAGATGCTCAACAAATATATTAGCGATGAATAAAACGTAACAACACGAGTACGAATATTCAAATAAAAAATGCAAATCTCAAAAGAATTTTATCAATAAATTTCTCAACAACACATTAACCAGGTCACCAAGCCTCACCCCATCCGCATATGCTTCATCAAGACATAACCTAGGAAGTAGGAATTTTAGCGGGTGCCCAACATCCGTGTCATGCCATATTAAAATCTCATGACAACGTGCTCAACAAGAACATGAATAATACCACATGAATCAAAATAATTCAACCATTATTTTTCCAGATTTCCAAGAATTTATCAATTCAAACATGAGTCCAATTAAACATGAAATCAACGGAATAACTCTCGAGAGATTTATAGAGCATATTGTGTAAAACCCCATACCTTAAAATCATCGCGTGAATCATCACATAAATATCAGCCTCAAAATCAGATCGCACCATCACGTTCCGCTCGCGAAAATAAACAAATCATGTGCTAGCCCCAACACGACATAACCCCAAATAGTCTATTTTAAAAACTCAGAAAAATCAGATCCAAATATTATTCCAATTGCCAATCCAACTTCATATTTTGATTCTACACGAAAAATTGAGTCAGGTATGTGTTTTGAGTTTGTCTTAAATCTCATCCAAATGTACTCAAAAAGAAGATCTAAACATTCAAAATTGGCTCTTCTCATTCCACTCGTTTTTGCCTCTTTGGATTTCATTTTTGGCCTCTCTTTTTCATCTTACTTTCCTTATAATCACCCATAATATTCCTTGTATAACTCCTCTCTCAAAACCTAGCTTCGATCCTAAGCTAACGAATATTACTCTATTTCCCTTTAATTCAAAATTGTCAACATTACATATTTAACCCATTATAAAATGTCCAAAAACAAGTTAAATTTATATATTTGATTCGATTTCAAACCAAAATAAATTATTTTATCCCCGATTAATAAAATAATAATATTGTCAAAATCTTATGAAATATTTATAAATAAAGCCCTCAAAATTACGGGGTATTACATACTTCCCCCCTTGAAAAGGAATTTCGTCCTCGAAATTCGACAAAACCCAACGCTCGAAAAAAAATGCTACTCGAATCTATTTCCCAAAATCATAAACTAAAGTCCTCAAATTAATTCTTAAAATCCTCAAGATGACGCCTAACACGTCCTCAAAAAATATCTATCTCCAAAGAAAACATGTCAAACCCGCATGCTAGACCTAATACCGAAGACCCAAGGGTTGTCGTATACCTAAGCTCTGATACCATTTGTAATACCCGGCCCACCCGGGGAGAGCGAACGGAGCGCTACTATCGATAAAACTACACAATTTCACAAATAACAAGCTATAGAGCATCTAATTCCCACAACAACAAGAGAAATCACAAATCGCAATCTCTTCAAATAAAAATACAACCAAGTCTCTCGAAACAAAAACAACTACAAACAAATCGCCAATGCTCTATACATCAAAATAATACAATTCCTCCAACTTGTATTAAAAATTCTTCCCAAAATAATCCACTCTAAAAGTCATCCCAATTGGTCTATAGCGCTCAATCCAAGCTAACCTGCCAACTAAAAGAAAATATGGGGAAGTATACAATACGACAAGAAAGATGCTCGACAAATATATTAGCGATGAATAAAACGTAACAACTCGAGTACGAATATTCAAATAAAAAATGCAAATCTCCAAAAGCATTTTATCAATAAATTTCTCAACAACACATTTACCAGGTCACCAAGCTTCACCCCATCCGTATATGCTTTATCAAGACATCGCCAGGGAAGCAGGAATTTTGGTGGGTGCCCAACATCCGTGCCATTCCATATTAAAATCTCATGACAACGTGCTCAACAACAACATGAATAATACCATATGAATAAAAATAATTCAACAATAATTTTTCCAGATTTCTAAGAATTTATCAATTCAAACATGAGTCCAATTAAACATGAAATCAACGGAATAACTCTCGAGAGATTTAAAGAGCATATTGTGTAAAATCCCATAACTTAAAATCATCACATGAATCTTCACATAAATATCAGCCTCAAAATCTGATCGCACCATCACGTTCCTCTCGCGAAAATAAACAAATCATGTGCTAGCCCCAGCACGACATAACCCCAAATAGTCTATTTTAAAAACTCAGAAAAATTAGATCCAAATATTATTCCAATCACTAATCCAGCTTCATATTTGGATTCTACGCGAAAAATTGAGACAGGTATGTGTTTTCAGTTTTTCTTAAATCTCATCCAAATGTACTCAAAAAGAAGATCTAAACATCCAAAATTGGCTCTTCTCATTCCACTCGTTTTTGCCTCTTTGGATTTCATTTTTGGCCTCTCTTTTTCATCTTACTTTCCTTATAATCGCCCATAATATTCTTTGTATAGCTCCTCTCTCAAAACCTAGCTTAGATCCTAAGCTAACGCATATTACTCTATTGACCTTTAATTAAAAATTGTCAATAATACATATTTAACCCATTATAAAATGTCCAAAAACAAGTTATATTTAAATGTTTGATTCGATTTCAAACCAAAATAAATTATTTTACCCCCAATTAATAAAATAATAATATTGTCCAAATCTTATACAATATTTATAAATAAATCCCTCAAAATTATTTGGTATTACATACTTCTCCCCTTGAAAAGGAATTTCGTCCTCGAAATTCGACGAAACCTAACGCTCGAAAAAAAATGCTACTCGAATCTATTTCCCAAAATCACACACTAAAGTCCTCAAATTAATTCTTAAAATCCTCACCACGACGCCTAACACGTCCTCAAAAATTTTCTATCTCGAAAGAAAACATGTCTAACCCGCACGCTAGACCCAATACCCAAGACCCAAGGGTTGTCGTATACCTAAGCTCTGATACCATTTGTAACATCCTGCCCGTCGGGGGAGAGCGAACGAAGCGCTACTATCGATAAAACTACACAATTCCATAAAAAACAAGGTACAGAGCATCTAATTCCCACAACAACAAGAGAAACCACAAGTCTCAATCTCTTCAAATAAAAATACAACCAAGTCTCTCGAAACAAAAACAACTACAAATAAATCACCAATGCTCTATACATAAAAAAAATACAATTCTTTCGACTTGTATTCAAAATTATTCCAAAAAAAATCCACGCTAAAAGTCATCCCGATTGGTCCATAGCGCTCAATCCAAGCTAACCTGCCAACTCAAAGAAAATATGTGGAAGTACACAATACGACAAGAAAGACGCTCTACAAATATATTAGCGATGAATAAAACATAAAAACATGAGTACGAATATTCAAATAAAAAATGCAAATCTCAAAAGCATTTTATCAATAATTTTCTCAACAACACATTAACCAGGTCCCCAAGCCTCACCCCATCCGCATATGCTTTATCAAGACATAGCCCGGGAAGCAGGAATTTTGGCTGATGCCCAACATCCGTGCCATGCGATATTAAAATCTCATGACAACGTGCTCAACAACAACATGAATAATACCACAAGAATCAAAATAATTCAACAATTATTTTTCCAGATTTCCAAGAATTTATCAATTCAAACATGAGTCCAATTAAACATGAAATCAACGGAATAACTCTCGAGAGATTTAAAGAGCATATTGTGTAAAAATCCATACCTTAAAATCATCACATGAATCTTCACAAAAATATCAGCCTCAAAATCTGATCGCACCATCACGTTCCTCTCGCGAAAATAAACAAATCATGTGCTAGCCCCAACACGACATAACCCCAAATAGTCTATTTTAAAAACACAGAAAAATTAGATCCAAATATTATTCCAATCGCCAATCTAGCTTCATATTTGGATTCTACACGAAAAATTGAGACAGGTATGTGTTTTCAGTTTTTCTTAAATCTCATCCAAATGTACTTAAAAAGAAGATCTAAACATCCAAAATTGGCTCTTCTCATTCCACTCGTTTTTGCCTCTTTGGATTTCATTTTTGGTCTCTCTTTTTCGTCTTACTTTCCTTATAATCACCCATAATATTCCTTGTATAGCTCCTCTCATAAAACCTAGCTTAGATCCTAAGCTAACGCATATTACTCTATTGACCTTTAATTAAAAATTGTCAATAATACATATTTAACCCATTATAAAATGTCCAAAAACAAGTTATATTTAAATGTTTGATTCGATTTCAAACCAAAATAATTTATTTTATCCCCAATTAATAAAATAATAATATTGTCCAAATCTTATACAATATTTATAAATAAATCCCTCAAAATTATTGGGTATTACATACTTCTCCCCTTGAAAAGGAATTTCGTCCTCGAAATTCGACGAAACCTAACGCTCGAAAAAAAATGCTACTCGAATCTATTTCCCAAAATCACACACTAAAGTCCTCAAATTAATTCTTAAAATCCTCACCACGACGCCTAAGACGTCCTAAAAAATTTTCTATCTCGAAAGAAAACATGTCTAACCCGCATGCTAGACCCAATACCCAAGACCCAAGGGTTGTCGTATACCTAAGCTCTGATACCATTTGTAACACCCTGCCCGTCGGGGGAGAGCGAACGAAGCGCTACTATCGATAAAACTACACAATTCCATAAAAAACAAGGTACAGAGCATCTAATTCCCACAACAACAAGAGAAACCACAAGTCTCAATCTCTTCAAATAAAAATACAACCAAGTCTCTCGAAAAAAAAACAACATCAAATAAATCACCAATGCTCTATACATCAGAATAATACAATTCTTTTGACTTGTATTAAAAATTATTCCAAAACAAATCCACGCTAAAAGTCATCCCGATTGGTCTATAGCGCTCAATCCAGGCCAACCTGCCAACTCAAGGAAAATATGTGGAAGTACACAATACGACAAGAAAGACGCCCAACAAATATATTAGCGATGAATAAAACATAACAACACGAGTATGAATATTCAAATAAAAAATGCAAATCTCAAAAGCATTTTATCAATAATTTTCTCAACAACACATTAACCAGGTCCCCAAGCCTCACCCCATCCGCATATGCTTTATCAAGACATAGCCCGGGAAGCAGGAATTTTGGCGGATGCCCAACATCCGTGCCATGCCATATTAAAATCTCATGACAACGTGCTCAACAACAACATGAATAATACCACAAGAATCGAAATAATTCAACAATTATTTTTCCAGATTTCCAACAATTTATCAATTCAAACATGAGTCCAATTAAACATGAAATCAACGGAATAACTCTCGAGTGATTTAAAGAGCATATTGTGTAAAAATCCATACCTTAAAATCATCGCATGAATCGTAACATAAATATCAGCCTCAAAATCTGATCGCACCATCACGTTCCTCTCGCGAAAATAAACAAATCATGTGCTATCCCCTACACGACATAACCCCAAATAGTCCTATTTTAAAAAATCAGATCTAAATATTATTCCATTTGCCAATCCAACTTCACATTTGGATTCTACACAAAAAATTGTCTCAGGTATGTGTTTTGAGTTTTTCTTAAATCTCATCCAAATGCACTCAAAAAGAAGATCTAAACATTCAAAATTGGCTCTTCTCATTCCACTCGTTTTTTCCTCTTTGGATTTTTTTTTGGCCACTCTTTTTCATCTTACTTTCCTTATAATCACCAATAACATTCCTTAAATAGATCCTCTCTCAAAACCTAGCTTAGAGCCTAAGCTAACACATATTACTATATTGCGCTTTAATTCAAAATTGTCAACATTACATATTTAACCCATTATAAAATGTCCAAAAACAAGTTAAATTTAAATGTTTGATTCGATTTCAAACCAAAAATAAAGTATTTTATCCCCAATTAATAAAATAATAATATTGTCCAAATCTTATACAATATTTATAAATAAATCCCTCAAAATTATTCGGTATTACATACTTCTCCCCTTGAAAAGGAATTTCGTGCTCGAAATTCGACGAAACCTAACGCTCGAAAAAAAATGCTACTCGAATCTATTTCCCAAAATCACAAACTAAAGTCCTCAAATTAATTCTTAAAATCCTCACCACGACGCCTAACACGTCCTCAAAAATTTTCTATCTCGAAAGAAAACATGTCTAACCCGCACGCTAGACCCAATACCCAAGACCCAAGGGTTGTCGTATACCTAAGCTCTGATACCATTTGTAACACCCTGCCCGTCGGGGGAGAGCGAACGAAGCGCTACTATCGATAAAACTACACAATTCCATAAAAAACAAGGTACATAGATTCTAATTTCCACAACAACAAGAGAAACCACAAGTCTCAATCTCTTCAAATAAAAATACAACCAAGTCTCTCGAAACAAAAACAACTACAAATAAATCACCAATGCTCTATACATAAAAATAATACAATTCTTTTGACTTGTATTAAAAATTATTCCAAAAAAAATCCACGCTAAAAGTCATCCCGATTGGTCCATAGCGCTCAATCCAAGCTAACCTGCCAACTCAAAGAAAATATGTGGAAGTACACAATACGACAAGAAAGACGCTCAACAAATATATTAGCGATGAATAAAACGTAAAAACATGAGTATGAATATTCAAATAAAAAATGCAAATCTCAAAAGCATTTTATCAATAAATTTCTCAACAACACATTAACCAGGTCACCAAGCCTCACCCCATCCGCATATGCTTTATCAAGACATATCCCAAGAAGCATGAATTTTGGCGGGTGCCCAACATCCGTGTCATTCCATATTAAAATCTCATAAAAACATGATCAACAACAACATGAATAATACCACATGAATCAAAATAATTAAACGATTATTTTTCCAGATTTCCAAGAATTTATCAGTTCAAACATGAGTCCAATTAAACATGAAATCAACGGAATAACTCTCGAGAGATTAAAGAGCATATTGTGTAAAATCCCATACATTAAAATCATCACATGAATCTTCACAAAAGTATCAGCCTCAAAATCTGATCGCACCATCACGTTCCTCTCGCGAAAATAAACAAATCTTGTGCTAGCCCCAGCATGACATAACCTCAAATAGTCTATTTTCAAAACTCAGAAAAATTAGATCCAAATATTATTCCAATCGCCAATCTAGCTTCATATTTGGATTCTACACGAAAAATTGAGACATGTATGTGTTTTCAGTTTTTCTTAAATCTCATCCAAATGTACTCAAAAAGAAGATCTAAACATCCAAAATTGGCTCTTCTCATTCCACTCGTTTTTGCCTCTTTGGATTTCATTTTTGGCCTCTCTTTTTCATCTTACTTTCCTTATAATCGCCCATAATATTCCTTGTATAGCTCCTCTCTCAAAACCTAACTTAGATCCTAAGCTAACGCATATTACTCTATTGACCTTCAATTAAAAATTGTCAATAATACATATTTAACCCATTTTAAAATGTCCAAAAACAAGTTATATTTAAATGTTTGATTCGATTTCAAACCAAAATAAATTATTTTATCCCCAATTAATAAAATAATAATATTTTCCAAATCTTATACAATATTGATAAATAAATCCCTCAAAATTATTGGGTATTACATACTTCTCCCCTTGAAAAGGAATTTCGTCCTCGAAATTCGACGAAACCTAACGCTCGAAAAAAAATGCTACTCGAATCTATTTCCCAAAATCACATACTAAAGTCCTCAAATTAATTCTTAAAATCCTCACCACGACGCTTAACACGTCCTCAAAAATTTTCTATCTCGAAAGAAAACATGTCTAACTCGCACGCTCGACCCAATACCCAAGACCCAAGGGTTGTCGTATACCTAAGCTCTGATACCATTTATAACACCCTGCCCGTTGGGGGAGAGCGAACGAAGCGCTACTATCGATAGAACTACACAATTCCACAAAAAACAAGGTACAGAGCATCTAATTCCCACAACAACAAGAGAAACCGCAAGTCTCAATCTCTTCAAATAAAAATACAACCAAGTCTCTCGAAACAAAAACAACTACAAATAAATCACCAATGCTCTGTACATCAAAATAATACAATTCTTTCGACTTGTATTAAAAATTATTCCAAAAAAAATCCACGCTAAAAGTCATCCCGATTGGTCCATAGCGCTCAATCCAGGCTAACCTGCCAACTCAAAGAAAATATGGGGAAGTACATAATACGACAAGAAAGACGCCCAACAAATATATTAGCGATGAATAAAACGTAACAACACGAGTAAGAATATTCAAATAAAAAATGCAAATCTCAAAAGCATTTTATCAATAATTTTCTCAACAACACATTAACCAGGTCCCCAAGCCTCACCCCATCCGCATATGCTTTATCAAGACATAGCCCGGGAAGAAGGAATTTTGGCGGATGCCCAACATCCGTGCCATGCCATATTAAAATCTAATGACAACGTGCTCAACAACAACATGAATAATACCACAAGAATCAAAATAATTCAACAATTATTTTTCCAGATTTCCAAGAATTTATCAATTCAAACATGAGTTTAATTAAACATGAAATCAACGGAATAGCTCTCGAGAGATTTAAAGAGCATATTGTGTAAAAATCCATACCTTAAAATCATCGCATGAATCGTAACATAAATATCAGCCTCAAAATCTGATCGCACCATAACGTTCCTCTCGCGAAAATAAACAAATCATGTGCTAGCCCCTGCACGACATAACCCCAAATAGTCCTATTTTAAAAAATTAGATATAAATATTATTCCATTCGCCAATCCAACTTCAGATTTGGATTCTACACAAAAAATTGTATCAGGTATGTGTTTTGAGTTTTTCTTAAATCTCATACAAATGCACTCAAAAAGAAGATCTAAACATTCAAAATTGGCTCTTCTCATTCCACTCGTTTTTGCCTCTTTGGATTTTTTTTTGGCCACTATTTTTCATCTTACTTTCCTTATAATCACCAATAACTTTCCTTAAATAGATCCTCTCTCAAAACCTAGCTTAGAGCCTAAGCTAACACATATTGCTATATTGCCCTTTAATTCAAAATTGTCAACATTACATACTTAACCCATTATAAAATGTCCAAAAACAAGTTAAATTTAAATGTTTGATTCGATTTCAAACCAAAAATAAAGTATTTTGTCCCCAATTAATAAAATAATAATATTGTCCGAATCTTATACAATATTTATAAATAAATCCCTCAAAATTATTGGGTATTACATACTTCTCCCCTTGAAAAGGAATTTCGTGCTCGAAATTCGACGAAACCTAACGCTCGAAAAAAAATGCTACTCGAATCTATTTCCCAAAATCACAAACTAAAGTCCTCAAATTAATTCTTAAAATCCTCACCACGACGCCTAACACGTCCTCAAAAATTTTCTATCTCGAAAGAAAACATGTCTAACCCGCACGCTAGACCCAATACCCAAGAACCAAGGGTTGTCGTATACCTAAGCTCTGATACCATTTGTAACACCCTGCCCGTCGGGGGAGAGCGAACGAAGCGCTATATCGATAAAACTACACAATTCCATAAAAAACAAGGTACAGAGCATCTAATTCCCACAACAACAAGAGAAACCACAAGTCTCAATCTCTTCAAAAAAAAATACAACCAAGTCTCTCGAAACAAAAACAACTACAAATAAATCACCAATGCTCTATACATCAAAATAATACAATTCTTTTGACTTGTATTAAAAATTATTCCAAAAAAAATCCACGCTAAAAGTCATCCCGATTGGTCCATAGCGCTCAATCCAAGCTAACCTGCCAACTCAAAGAAAATATGTGGAAGTACACAATACGACAAGAAAGACGCTCAACAAATATATTAGCGATGAATAAAACGTAAAAACATGAGTATGAATATTCAAATAAAAAATGCAAATCTCAAAAGCATTTTATCAATAAATTTCTCAACAACACATTAACCAGGTCACCAAGCCTCACCCCATCCGCACATGCTTTATCAAGACATAGCCCAGGAAGCAGGAATTTTGGCGGGTGCCCAACATCCGTGTCATGCCATATTAAAATCTCAGAAAAACATGATCAACAACAACATGAATAAGACCACATGAATCAAAATAATTAAACGATTATTTTTCCAGATTTCCAAGAATTTATCAATTCAAACATGAGTCCAATTAAACATGAAATCAACGGAATAACTCTCGAGAGATTTAAAGAGCATATTGTGTAAAATCCCATACATTAAAATCATCACATGAATCTTCACAAAAATATTAGCCTCAAAATCTGATCGCACCATCACGTTCCTCTCGCGAAAATAAACAAATCATGTGCTAGCCCCAGCACGACATAACCCCAAATAGTCTATTTTAAAAACTCAGAAAAATTAGATCCAAATATTATTCCAATCGCCAATCAAGCTTCATATTTGGATTTTACACGAAAAATTGAGACTGGTATGTGTTTTCAGTTTTTCTTAAATCTCATCCAAATGTACTCAAAAAGAAGATCTAAACATCCAAAATTGGCTCTTCTCATTCCACTCGTTTTTGCCTCTTTGGATTTCATTTTTGGCCTCTCTTTTTCATCTTACTTTCCTTATAATCGCCCATAATATTCCTTGTATAGCTCCTCTCTCAAAACCTAGCTTAGATCCTAAGCTAACGCATATTACTCTATTGACCTTCAATTAAAAATTGTCAATAATACATATTTAACCCATTATAAAATGTCCAAAAACAAGTTATATTTAAATGTTTGATTCGATTTCAAACCAAAATAATTTATTTTATCCCCAATTAATAAAATAATAATATTTTCCAAATCTTATACAATATTGATAAATAAATCCCTCAAAATTATTGGGTATTACATACTTCTCCCCTTGAAAAGGAATTTCGTCCTCGAAATTCGACGAAACCTAACGCTCGAAAAAAAATGCTACTCGAATCTATTTCCCAAAATCACACACTAAAGTCCTCAAATTAATTCTTAAAATCCTCACCACGACGCCTAACACGTCCTCAAAAATTTTCTATCTCGAAAGAAAACATGTCTAACCCGCACGCTAGACCCAATACCCAAGACCCAAGGGTTGTCGTATACCTAAGCTCTGATACCATTTGTAACACCCTGCCCGTTGGGGGAGAGCGAACGAAGAGCTACTATCGATAAAACTACACAATTCCACAAAAATCAAGGTACATAGCATCTAATTCCCACAACAACAAGAGAAACCACAAGTCTCAATCTCTTCAAATAAAAATACAACCAAGTCTCTCGAAACAAAGACAACTACAAATAAATCACCAATGCTCTGTACATCAAAATAATACAATTCTTTCGACTTGTATTAAAAATTATTCCAAAAAAAATCCACGCTAAAAGTCATCCCGATTGGTCCATAGCGCTCAATCCAGGCTAACCTGCCAACTCAAAGAAAATATGTGGAAGTACATAATACGACAAGAAAGACGCCCAACAAATATATTAGCGATGAATAAAACGTAACAACACGAGTAAGAATATTCAAATAAAAAATGCAAATCTCAAAAGCATTTTATCAATAATTTTCTCAACAACACATTAACCAGGTCCCCAAGCCTCACCCCATCCGCATATGCTTTATCAAGACATAGCCCGGGAAGCAGGAATTTTGGCGGATGCCCAACATCCGTGCCATGCCATATTAAAATCTCATGACAACGTGCTCAACAACAACATGAATAATACCACAAGAATCTAAATAATTCAACAATTATTTTTCCAGATTTCCAAGAATTTATCAATTCAAACATGAGTCCAATTAAACATGAAATCAACGGAATAACTCTCGAGAGATTTAAAGAGCATATTGTGTAAAACTCCATACCTTAAAATCATCGCATGAATCGTAACATAAATATCAGCCTCAAAATCTGATCGCACCATCACGTTCCTCTCGCGAAAATAAACAAATCATGTGCTAGCCCCTGCACGACATAACCCCAAATAGTCCTATTTTAAAAAATCAGATCTAAATATTATTCCATTTGCCAATCCAACTTCAGATTTGGATTCTACACAAAAAATTGTCTCAGGTATGTGTTTTGAGTTTTTCTTAAATCTCATCCAAATGCACTCAAAAAGAAGATCTAAACATTCAAAATTGGCTCTTCTCATTCCACTCGTTTTTTCCTCTTTGGATTTTTTTTTGGCCACTCTTTTTCATCTTACTTTCCTTATAATCACCAATAACATTCCTTAAATAGATCCTCTCTCAAAACCTAGCTTAGAGCCTAAGCTAACACATATTACTATATTGCCCTTTAATTCAAAATTGTCAACATTACATATTTAACCCATTATAAAATGTCCAAAAACAAGTTAAATTTAAATGTTTGATTCGATTTCAAACCAAAAATAAAGTATTTTGTCCCCAATTAATAAAATAATAATATTGTCCAAATCTTATACAATATTTATAAATAAATCCCTCAAAATTATTGGGTATTACATACTTCTCCCCTTGAAAAGGAATTTCGTGCTCGAAATTCGACGAAACCTAACGCTCGAAAAAAAATGCTACTCGAATCTATTTCCCAAAATCACAAACTAAAGTCCTCAAATTAATTCTTAAAATCCTCACCACGACGCCTAACACGTCCTCAAAAATTTTCTATCTCGAAAGAAAACATGTCTAACCCGCACGCTAGACCCAATACCCAAGACCCAAGGGTTGTCGTATACCTAAGCTCTGATACCATTTGTAACACCCTGCCCGTCGGGGGAGAGCGAACGAAGCGCTACTATCGATAAAACTACACAATTCCATAAAAAACAAGGTACAGAGCATCTAATTCCCACAACAACAAGAGAAACCACAAGTCTCAATCTCTTCAAATAAAAATACAACCAAGTCTCTCGAAACAAAAACAACTGCAAATAAATCACCAATGCTCTATACATAAAAATAATACAATTCTTTTGACTTGTATTAAAAATTATTCCAAAAAAAATCCACGCTAAAAGTCATCCCGATTGGTCCATAGCGCTCAATCCAAGCTAACCTGCCAACTCAAAGAAAATATGTGGAAGTACACAATACGACAAGAAAGACGCTCAACAAATATATTAGCGATGAATAAAACGTAAAAACATGAGTATGAATATTCAAATAAAAAATGCAAATCTCAAAAGCATTTTATCAATAAATTTCTCAACAACACATTAACCAGGTCACCAAGCCTCACCCCATCCGCACATGCTTTATCAAGACATAGCTCAGGAAGCAGGAATTTTGGCGGGTGCCCAACATCCGTGTCATGCCATATTAAAATCTCATAAAAACATGATCAACAACAACATGAATAATACCACATGAATCAAAATAATTAAACGATTATTTTTCCAGATTTCCAAGAATTTATCAATTCAAACATGAGTCCAATTAAACATGAAATCAACGGAATAACTCTCGAGAGATTTAAAGAGCATATTGTGTAAAATCCCATACATTAAAATCATCACATGAATCTTCACAAAAATATCAGCCTCAAAATCTGATCGCACCATCACGTTCCTCTCGCGAAAATAAACAAATCATGTGCTAGCCCCAGCACGACATAACCCCAAATAGTCTATTTTCAAAACTCAGAAAAATTAGATCCAAATATTATTCCAATCGCCAATCAAGCTTCATATTTGGATTCTACACGAAAAATTGAGACAGGTATGTGTTTTCAGTTTTTCTTAAATCTCATCCAAATGTACTCAAAAAGAAGATCTAAACATCCAAAATTGGCTCTTCTCATTCCACTCGTTTTTGCCTCTTTGGATTTCATTTTTGGCCTCTCTTTTTCATCTTACTTTCCTTATAATCGCCCATAATATTCCTTGTATAGCTCCTCTCTCAAAACCTAGCTTAGATAAGCTAACGCATATTACTCTATTGACCTTCAATTAAAAATTGTCAATAATACATATTTAACCCATTATAAAATGTCCAAAAACAAGTTATATTTAAATGTTTGATTCGATTTCAAACCAAAATAAATTATTTTATCCCCAATTAATAAAATAATAATATTTTCCAAATCTTATACAATATTGATAAATAAATCCCTCAAAATTATTGGGTATTACATACTTCTCCCCTTGAAAAGGAATTTCGTCCTCGAAATTCGACGAAACCTAACGCTCGAAAAAAAATGCTACTCGAATCTATTTCCCAAAATCACATACTAAAGTCCTCAAATTAATTCTTAAAATCCTCACCACGACGCTTAACACGTCCTCAAAAATTTTCTATCTCGAAAGAAAACATGTCTAACCCGCACGCTCGACCCAATACCCAAGACCCAAGGGTTGTCGTATACCTAAGCTCTGATACCATTTGTAACACCCTGCCCGTTGGGGGAGAGCGAACGAAGCGCTACTATCGATAAAACTACACAATTCCACAAAAAACAAGGTACATAGCATCTAATTCCCACAACAACAAGAGAAACCACAAGTCTCAATCTCTTCAAATAAAAATACAACCAAGTCTCTCGAAACAAAGACAACTACAAATAAATCACCAATGCTCTGTACATCAAAATAATACAATTCTTTCGACTTGTATTAAAAATTATTCCAAAAAAAATCCACGCTAAAAGTCATCCCGATTGGTCCATAGCGCTCAATCCAGGCTAACCTGCCAACTCAAAGAAAATATGGGGAAGTACATAATACGACAAGAAAGACGCCCAACAAATATATTAGCGATGAATAAAACGTAACAACACGAGTAAGAATATTCAAATAAAAAATGCAAATCTCAAAAGCATTTTATCAATAATTTTCTCAACAACACATTAACCAGGTCCCCAAGCCTCACCCCATCCGCATATGCTTTAACAAGACATAGCCCGGGAAGAAGGAATTTTGGCGGATGCCCAACATCCGTGCCATGCCATATTAAAATCTCATGACAACGTGCTCAACAACAACATGAATAATACCACAAGAATCAAAATAATTCAACAATTATTTTTCCAGATTTCCAAGAATTTATCAATTCAAACATGAGTCCAATTAAACATGAAATCAACGGAATAACTCTCGAGAGATTTAAAGAGCATATTGTGTAAAACTCCATACCTTAAAATCATCGCATGAATCGTAACATAAATATCAGCCTCAAAATCTGATCGCACCATCACGTTCCTCTCGCGAAAATAAACAAATCATGTGCTAGCCCCTGCACGACATAACCCCAAATAGTCCTATTTTAAAAAATTAGATATAAATATTATTCCATTCGCCAATCCAACTTCAGATTTGGATTCTACACAAAAAATTGTATCAGGTATGTGTTTTGAGTTTTTCTTAAATCTCATACAAATGCACTCAAAAAGAAGATCTAAACATTCAAAATTGGCTCTTCTCATTCCACTCGTTTTTGCCTCTTTGGATTTTTTTTTGGCCACTATTTTTCATCTTACTTTCCTTATAATCACCAATAACTTTCCTTAAATAGATCCTCTCTCAAAACCTAGCTTAGAGCCTAAGCTAACACATATTACTATATTGCCCTTTAATTCAAAATTGTCAACATTACATATTTAACCCATTATAAAATGTCCAAAAACAAGTTAAATTTAAATGTTTGATTCGATTTCAAACCAAAAATAAAGTATTTTGTCCCCAATTAATAAAATAATAATATTGTCCAAATCTTATACAATATTTATAAATAAATCCCTCAAAATTATTGGGTATTACATACTTCTCCCCTTGAAAAGGAATTTCGTGCTCGAAATTCGACGAAACCTAACGCTCGAAAAAAAAATGCTACTCGAATCTATTTCCCAAAATCACAAACTAAAGTCCTCAAATTAATTCTTAAAATCCTCACCATGACGCCTAACACGTCCTCAAAAATTTTCTATCTCGAAAGAAAACATGTCTAACCCGCACGCTAGACCCAATACTCAAGAACCAAGGGTTGTCGTATACCTAAGCTCTGATACCATTTGTAACACCCTGCCCGTCGGGGGAGAGCGAACGAAGCGCTACTATCGATAAAACTACACAATTCCATAAAAAACAAGGTACAGAGCATCTAATTCCCACAACAACAAGAGAAACCACAAGTCTCAATCTCTTCAAATAAAAATACAACCAAGTCTCTCGAAACAAAAACAACTACAAATAAATCACCAATGCTCTATACATCAAAATAATACAATTCTTTTGACTTGTATTAAAAATTATTCCAAAAAAAATCCACGCTAAAAGTCATCCCGATTGGTCCATAGCGCTCAATCCAAGCTAACCTGCCAACTCAAAGAAAATATGTGGAAGTACACAATACGACAAGATAGACGCTCAACAAATATATTAGCGATGAATAAAACGTAAAAACATGAGTATGAATATTCAAATAAAAAATGCAAATCTCAAAAGCATTTTATCAATAAATTTCTCAACAACACATTAACCAGGTCACCAAGCCTCACCCCATCCGCACATGCTTTATCAAGACATAGCCCAGGAAGCAGGAATTTTGGCGGGTGCCCAACATCCGTGTCATGCCATATTAAAATCTCATAAAAACATGATCAACAACAACATGAATAAGACCACATGAATCAAAATAATTAAACGATTATTTTTCCAGATTTCCAAGAATTTATCAATTCAAACATGAGTCCAATTAAACATGAAATCAACGGAATAACTCTCGAGAGATTTAAAGAGCATATTGTGTAAAATCCCATACATTAAAATCATCACATGAATCTTCACAAAAATATTAGCCTCAAAATCTGATCGCACCATCACGTTCCTCTCGCGAAAATAAACAAATCATGTGCTAGCCCCAGCACGACATAACCCCAAATAGTCTATTTTAAAAACTCAGAAAAATTAGATCCAAATATTATTCCAATCGCCAATCAAGCTTCATATTTGGATTTTACACGAAAAATTGAGACAGGTATGTGTTTTCAGTTTTTCTTAAATCTCATCCAAATGTACTCAAAAAGAAGATCTAAACATCCAAAATTGGCTCTTCTCATTCCACTCGTTTTTGCCTCTTTGGATTTCATTTTTGGCCTCTCTTTTTCATCTTACTTTCCTTATAATCGCCCATAATATTCCTTGTATAGCTCCTCTCTCAAAACCTAGCTTAGATCCTAAGCTAACGCATATTACTCTATTGACCTTCAATTAAAAATTGTCAATAATACATATTTAACCCATTATAAAATGTCCAAAAACAAGTTATATTTAAATGTTTGATTCGATTTCAAACCAAAATAATTTATTTTATCCCCAATTAATAAAATAATAATATTTTCCAAATCTTATACAATATTGATAAATAAATCCCTCAAAATTATTGGGTATTACATACTTCTCCCCTTGAAAAGGAATTTCGTCCTCGAAATTCGATGAAACCTAACGCTCGAAAAAAAATGCTACTCGAATCTATTTCCCAAAATCACATACTAAAGTCCTCAAATTAATTCTTAAAATCCTCACCACGACGCTTAACACGTCCTCAAAAATTTTCTATCTCGAAAGAAAACATGTCTAACCCGCACGCTCGACCCAATACCCAAGACCCAAGGGTTGTCGTATACCTAAGCTCTGATACCATTTGTAACACCCTGCCCGTTGGGGGAGAGCGAACGAAGCGCTACTATCGATAAAACTACACAATTCCACAAAAAATAAGGTACATAGCATCTAATTCCCACAACAACAAGAGAAACCACAAGTCTCAATCTCTTCAAATAAAAATACAACCAAGTCTCTCGAAACAAAGACAACTACAAATAAATCACCAATGCTCTGTACATCAAAATAATACAATTCTTTCGACTTGTATTAAAAATTATTCCAAAAAAAATCCACGCTAAAAGTCATCCCGATTGGTCCATAGCGCTCAATCCAGGCTAACCTGCCAACTCAAAGAAAATATGTGGAAGTACATAATACGACAAGAAAGACGCCCAACAAATATATTAGCGATGAATAAAACGTAACAACACGAGTAAGAATATTCAAATAAAAAATGCAAATCTCAAAAGCATTTTATCAATAATTTTCTCAACAACACATTAACCAGGTCCCCAAGCCTCACCCCATCCGCATATGCTTTATCAAGACATAGCCCGGGAAGCAGGAATTTTGGCGGATGCCCAACATCCGTGCCATGCCATATTAAAATCTCATGACAACGTGCTCAACAACAACATGAATAATACCACAAGAATCAAAATAATTCAACAATTATTTTTCCAGATTTCCAAGAATTTATCAATTCAAACATGAGTCCAATTAAACATGAAATCAACGGAATAACTCTCGAGAGATTTAAAGAGCATATTGTGTAAAACTCCATACCTTAAAATCATCGCATGAATTGTAACATAAATATCAGCCTCAAAATCTGATCGCACCATCACGTTCCTCTCGCGAAAATAAACAAATCATGTGCTAGCCCCTGCACGACATAACCCCAAATACTCCTATTTTAAAAAAATTAGATATAAATATTATTCCATTCGCCAATCCAACTTCAGATTTGGATTCTACACAAAAAATTGTGTCAGGTATGTGTTTTGAGTTTTTCTTAAATCTCATCCAAATGCACTCAAAAAGAAGATCTAAACATTCAAAATTGGCTCTTCTCATTCCACTCGTTTTTGCCTCTTTGGATATTTTTTTGGCCACTCTTTTTCATTTTACTTTCCTTATAATCACCAATAACATTCCTTAAATAGATCCTCTCTCAAAACCTAGCTTAGAGCCTAAGCTAACACATATTACTATATTGCCCTTTAATTCAAAATTGTCAACATTACATATTTAACCCATTATAAAATGTCCAAAAACAAGTTAAATTTAAATGTTTGATTCGATTTCAAACCAAAATAAAGTATTTTATCCCGAAACAAAAGTTATGCGCAGTCAAAGAGGAGCGTGAAAGTCAAATATCCGAACCGGTCTGCCCATACCCCTGACCGGTCCGCCTTGCCAAACTCCAGAGGACCCCGGATCGCATGAAAAATGAAGGAGGAAAAAAAAAAATGAACCGGTCCACCCCAAAATAAAAATAACCGATCCGCCTTGGGGGCAGATCGGTCCGCCTAAGACCCGGACTGGTCCGGCCTTCGAGATCTGAAAATCTTTTCTCTTCCTAAAAAGACACCTAGTGCAACTGACTTCTGAGATTGTTGTAGGGTATAAAAGACCCGATTTAGTATTGTTATAGATACGAAGAATTAGTAGGTTTTCCTGCTTCTTTTCCACCCTAGTTTAGCTAAGAATTGCAGTTTAATTCAAGTGTCGAAGATTGATCTAGTAATTTTTGTGAGTATCGGTTTCATTCATTGTTGCACTTATTGTTTGGATAATTTTAGTGAGTAATTTTTATTTCTAATTCTTTTCTACATCTAATTATCATTTTTCTTAGATTAATCATGAATTCCTGCATATGAATTATTGTTTTCATTGAATTCAACATGTTAGGCTAGATTTACCAAGGTCGGGGTACATGAACCGAACCTGAGGTGTTAGTGTATGTGTATAAAATTAATCCGATGAATTTATTGATTGACTATGATCGTATTGCATAATGACACAATAATTGTAGATCTTTATATCACGTTTGCCTCTGGGTACTCGTGATGATTTAGAGTGTAATTGGAGTGTCACTATCGCGATACTGATTTACTCATCCTCAGATTAGGTATGACGCGGGATTGAACCTCGTATACATAATGCTTGGGAGTACTAAATTCCGGGTCAGATCAATCTGATAAATTTATGATTAATATTACAGCTGCACTACACTAGGGTTGGGCGATTGTATTCCCGTCCAAGTTTTTCCCATCACTTTGTCAAAAGTTTCAAAATCAATTTTTATTCATATTTTAGGTAAATTAGTGTAGTTGCATTTTTCATAATTTCATCTTTGCATTTAGTTGTAATCATTCCCAAAATCAAATCATTTTCCCTTTATTTTTAGAGTCAAGGTTAGGATTCCTCCGTCTTTCCCGTCGTCACAACTTCGTTGTCCTTTTTCCCTGAGGATCGATACCCGACTTATCGGATTATTACTTGAGCGACAGGCTCACACTTGAGCCTAGAGTGAACGCATTTCGGAGACACATTTTCAGTCGCGTCAAGTTTTTTTCCGCATTGCATCGTCCAATGGAATAGAAGTTGATAGGGCAAATATAGATGTCATAGCTGACCTTCCCCCATCGAAATCGCTGAAAGACGTGCGCTCCTTTTTGGGTCACGCGGGGTTTTATCAAAGGTTCATTAAGGACTTTAGCGCCATCGCTAGGACCTTAAACAACTTACTCATGATGGACTCCCCATTCGAGTGGACTGAAGCATGCTAAAATTCTTTTGAAAAATTGAAGAACATGCTTGTGTCCGCCCCCATCATGCAAGTTCCGGATTGGTCCTTACCATTCGAACTTATGTGTGATGCCAGTGATTACACGATCGGGGTTGTTTTGGAACAATGTCAAGATAAGGAAGCTCATGTCATATACTATGCCAGTCGGGCTCTTACCGTACCTCAACTCAACTACTCTACCACGGAGAAGAAGTTGCTAGCGGTCATCTTTGCCCTCGATAAATTCCGTTCCTATCTTATTGGTTCTCCTATTACTGTTTTCACCGACCACGCGGATTTGAAATATCTACTTGCGAAGAAAGACGCCAAGCCGCGCCTCATAAGGTCGATCCTACTCCTACAAGAGTTCAATCTCTCCATCAAAGATAAGAAAGGAGTAGAAAACGTCATTGCCGACCATTTATCTCGGCTTTTGTCTGACGTACCTAGTGATCCCGTACCCATAGACGAACATTTTTCGGATGAGCAGCTTTTCGCTACCTCTTCATATCCCTGGTTTGCGGACATAGTGAACTATCTTGTCACGGGAGCCGTCCCACCCCACTGGACACCGCAAGATAAGAAGAGGTTTCTTATGTGGTCGCGCATGTTCTTTTACGATGATCCATTCCTTTTTAAATACCGTGCAAACCAAATCATCCGACGTTGTGTACCGGATGAAGAAATCCCAAAAGTCATCCAGTTTTGTCATTCGGAAGCTTGTGGAGGAAATTTTTGGACGAGTAAGACGTCCGCTAAAATTCTGCAATGCGACCTCTTTTGGCCCACAATCTTCCTGGATGTGAACGATGCTTGCAAATCATGAAATAGGTGTCAACGGATGGGACCATTACTCGACGAGACATGATGCCTCTTACCCCTATACTCATCATTGAGATATTCGACTGTTGGGGTATTGACTTCATATGTACTTTCCCTCCACCTTTGGTTTCATATACATCCTCGTCGCGGTAGACTACATTTCTAAATGGGTGGAAGCTATAGCTACCAAGACTAATGACAATAAAGTGGTGATAAAGTTTCTGCAGGAACACATACTTTCCCGCTTCGGTGCACCGAAAGCAATAATCAGCGATAATGGTACGCACTTTTGCAATAGGCGATTCGAGAAGCTTATGAGAAAGTATGGTGTCGTTCACAAGGTTGGAACGACATATCACCCACAAACGAATGGACAGGCCGAGCTAGCAAATTGTGAAATCAAGAACATTCTTGAAAAGATCGTCAATCCTACCCGGAAAGATTGGTCCCTTAGATTGAACGATTAGCTATGGGCCTACCGTACCGCATACTGGAATCAACTTGGCAGTCCCCTTTCCTCTTTGTGTATGGAAAACCTTGCCATCTTCCTGTTGAGCTTGAACACAAGGCGTATTGGGCGATTAAGCAATTGAATTATGCCATGGACAAGGCCGGTGAAGCCCGAAAGCTTCAATTGAATGAGTTAGAAGAACTACGCAATGATGCATATGAGAATGCCAAAAGTTTGAAAGAAAGGAAGAAACTCGCTCAAGATAGCATCATTCGACGAAAAGAGTTTCTCCCCGGGTAAAAAGTTCTACTCTATAACTCTCGGCTTCACCTCTTCCCAAGAAAGTTGCGGTCACGTTGGTCTGGCCCATTCGTCGTGAAGAATTTTTTCCCCATGGAGCTGTTGAACTAGACGATTTAAAAGGTGTAAATACATTCAAAGTGAATGGACAACGCCTAAATACATATCTAAAGGCGTGTGAAGAAGAAGTAGACACCGTCTATTTGTCGAACCCCATTTACGGGGTTGAGTGAGCTGTTGAAGTGAGGTCGTCGCACCCCCGACGTGTATGGGGTGAGAATCGTGTGTGTTTTGAGAGTCATTAGCACTAGGTTTCGTTCGGGAGAAGCATTCGTGTGTTTTGAGAATTCTGAGTCAAAGGGTGTTGACCAGTGAAATCGAGAGGGTCCTAGTTCAATTGGATAGAGAGGATATCGGTAATGTGAAATTTTTTGAAGAAGAGAGCTTGAAACCAAAGTAAAAGAAGTCTAGCCCAACAACCCTGGGGCGGACCGATTGCTTTTTCAGGCAGATCGGTCCGACCCCGGACCAGTTCCTTTTATTTTTAAAGGAACCGGTTCGCCTGTCGAGGGTTTGAAAAGCCAAAGGGACGGACCGGTCTGTCCCTACCCCGGACCGGTCCACCTTCAGCAGAACTGCCTCCTCCTCTTCCAAAGATTCACCCCCTTTACTCCCAATCCCATTCATTCCCTCCAATCCATCTTTCCTCTTCCCAAACCCAACCTTTCCCTCCCAAATTCATCCCCTTTTCCTTCCAAACCCCTTCCCTCCAAAACCAACCCTTCCCCTCCCCTTTCCACTATAAATGCACCTCCAATCCTCCCTTTCTCCTCACACCTTCAACCCAAATACTCTCTTCTTCCTCTCTAGCTTTTCAAGCAACTACCTCCCTCCTATTTCCATGGCACCCCGTGTTCCCCCCACCAAATATGCATCCACTGTGATCCACCCCTCCGGTCACGGCAAATACCGCTCCCGCCAAGAAGAGCGATGGTGCGCTCAATACATCGGTTTGGGCCGCAAACTCCATATGGAGCGCGCGGTCCAATGGGAAGATCTGCCCAAATCTGACATCGCCCTTTTCATGGCCCGAGGTTGGTGTCGTTTCCTCACCCAACCTCACGAAGCGGTTTGGGCAACCGGAGTCCGCTCATTCTATGGTACACTCGTCCAGATGGGCCAATTCGAGGCCGAATCTTTCGTGGATGGGACTCCCATACCCTTTTCCTTGGGCCGTCTCATGGCCAAGTTGGCCGAGTTTGATGTCCCGGATGTCCAAGAATTTACTTATCCCCAAAATGTCCCCCCGGTCGACAAGGACATTATAATGGCTCGCATTGCACCGTACGTGGCTTGGGCGGGGCAAACTGTCACCGTTGGACGTCTCAATGACAAGGCGCGCCTTACATTTAAGATTATATGCGCCAACCTATTGCAAACGTCCAATGACTCTGCCATGCGGCCTCGGCAAGCTAGCCTCACATATCATCTCTTCGACCCCCAAACTTCCATCCATTTGGTCCGCACCTTATACGCGGACATCATTAACTCGTCCTTGGATGAGAAGGGCGTCGCCCCTTCCTTATGCCCACTTGATCACGTCCATACTTAAGGATGCTGGCATAGAGGCACCGAGGGACCATACGCTCCTCCCCGGTCCTTTCGGACAAGGGACCCGCACCAAAAGCGCCAAACTACTAGCCGTCCTGTGGGCTATGCGGGGTGATGATGTCGAAGAGGAGGCTGCCTCGAGCGAAAATGAGGACGACGTAGGGGCAGCTGGTGTGGACATTGAGATGGGGGATCTCGGTCCGGACAAAGCGTCGACGGACGAGGAGGACGACCCTGATTTCCAGTGGGCAGGCACGGACCTATCCGCGTGTATGTCGGCTATTGAGACCAACTTCAACACCTTTTAGACCAACTACGAGCGCAACATGAACATCGTTCTCCGCTTCCAATCGGACATCTATCGGCGCATAGGGGATCCTAATGAACCACTACCATCCTACTACCAGAACGCCTATGACCCCAACGCGCCCAATTCCTCCCATCCCCCACCCCGGTGAAGCTTTATATGGTGTTGGCAGCATTTTCTTTTTTTTCCCTGTTCACAGTTGTATGTCTTCCCCTGCACATTTAAAACAGTCTTGTTGTAATAAAAACTGCATTTTCTCTATTTGTTTCTTTTTTTTTTCCACACTTTTTATTCGCTTTGAGTTAGATTTTAGTCCTTTTTGCTTGAGGACAATGCAAAAGTCTAACTTAGGGGGGGTCACAAGTGCGTATTTCTAAAACTTCGCAAAATTTCCAAAATGTCCAAAAATTTCCACAAAAAAAATCATAAAATTTTGAAAAACCCAAAAATATTTTTGTTCAAAATAAATAAAAATTGGAATTCAAAATTTTCAAAAATATCATTAAAAGTCAAATTGAAGTCTCAAGTTGTAAAATTCAATGTACAGAAAGCCAAAATTGACCAAAGATGGAAATTGAGCGAAAATTGACGACTTAACGAATTAGTGTGTGGAGATTAACAAACCCGGTGAGATTAGAGCCTATCACTTTTTGCGAGTTTTTAAATCAATCCTAGTTAATTGTTAACTCAAAGTTCTTTTCAGCGCTTAAAAAGTTGTCAAGGATCTCAATCCTTTCATTTTGATCGGTTTTAAAAAATGTGTGTAATATTGCTTTGAAAAAAAAACATGCCAAATTGATCTCTAAACTCGTATTCATCTCGAAGCGCATATGGTAACGCAATTGGCATTTTGGGCAATGAATTAGGCCCTCGTTTGTAACCCAAGAATATTGGCCAGAAAAAAGTAGCGAAAAATTACCCCTTTTGTAACTCAATTCGAGCCAAACAAATTATCCCTTTCGTTTGATAAACCCGAAAAACCCAAATAGCCGAAATTGTGAAAAATGAGAAAATTCAGAATTTAAGTCCGGAAAGTGCATAAAAAGGGGCAAGAAATAAATAAATACGCTAAAAAAAAATAAAAAAAAATAAAATATGTGAGCAATATCCCGGAAAAAGCACAAGTGGACAACATTAATGACTTTTCCAATTCCAACCTTCCCGACAATTGTCATTTTACCCCATATACCTCAAAACCCGAAAAAGTCCTAACCGAGTCTGAATTGCGAAGTTGGTTACCGCGTGGAGAGCTAATACACCAAAAGATAATAAAGGAGATTAAGTGTGCGAAATAAAAGAAATGTTCCCGTTTTTAAAACCGTAATCCTTTGATGAGGTCATTTCACTACAAAATTTCCGTCTTTCTAACCGTATGCGTGATTTTGCTTCCATTACATTTACTCTTTATATCACGCATACCAAGAGAATAGCCATAATCCGAGAAATTCATTTGTGAGAGCATTCCGTGAGAAATTGAAATCAAAATAAATTTTCGGAGAAGTAACCTAATGATCAATCGGTGGAAATTAGCGATTATATTTCTGGCTACGCACACACACACCACGGGTTGAGACTTGTAAATATGACTTGATGATGATTATTTTCTGGAAAAGTTTGAATTGCACAATTTTTGCATATTTTGAATTCTCTTTGAGTCGAATTTTGTGGGTATATTCTCTGCAAACCCTCACGAGACAACACTCGTCCTACTAGGGTAACCTAGCGGTTTAACGGCTTGTTGCATACGCTAAATGCAATCGCTTGCCCGCGAAAACGATATTCTAACCCAATAAAATGATTTTTTTAAAAGAGTTGAGAAATGCTAGGATTCTTTTACATTGCTCGGGACGCGCAAAGTTCTAAGTTGGGGGGGTTTGATTAGGCATAAATTCTTCCTAATTTATCCCTTGATTTAGTTACTTTTAGCACCTAGAACAACGTAATTGAGCTAGATTTATCTCATAACTGTGCTACTGACTGATCCTAATGAGTACACCGAGTTTCTGGTATTTTGTAGTGATTTTGCAGGTATTTGAGGTCAAGAAACGAAAGAAGGAAATCGGTAGAATCAAGAAAGAAAGAAGGAAAAGTTTCAAGGGCAAAAGAGTAATTTCTACACGGAATTCGGATGAGGTACCTAAAGAGAATTTGAATACATCTCATTCACAAGCACAAAGGAAGAAACGGTACCCCATTCGGAATCCTGGAACAAAAGTTATGAGCAGTCAAAGAGGAGCCAGAAAGTCAAATATCCCGACCGGTCCGCCCATACCCCGGACCGGTTTGCCTTGCCAAACTCCAGAGGACCCCGGATCGCATGCAAACCAAAGGAGGAAAAAATAAAAGGAATCGGTCCGCCACCGGACCGGTCCGCCCCAAAATAAAAAGAACCGATTCACCTTGGGGGCAAACCGGTCCGCCTAAGACCCGAACCGGTCCGGTCTTCGAGATCTGAAAATCTTTTCTCTTCCTAAAAAGACTCCTAGTGCAGCTAACTTCCGAGATTTTTGTAGGGTATAAAAGACCTGATTTAGTATTGTTATAGATACGATTCCTGCTTCTTTTCCAAAAACCCTAGTTTAGCTAAGAATTTCAGTTTTAATTCAAGGGTTGAAGATTGATCTAGTAATTTTTGTGAGTATCGATTTCATTCATTGTTGCACTTATTGTTTGTATAATTTTAGTGAGTAATTTTTATTTCTAATTCGTTTCTACATCTAATTATCATTTTTCTTAGATTAATCATGAATTCCTGCACATCAATTATTATTTTCATTGAATTCAACATGTTAGGCTAGATTTACCAAGGTCGGGGTACATGAACCCAACCTGAGGTGTTAGTGTATGTGTATAAAATTAATCCGATGAATTTATTGATTGACTATGATCGTATTGCATAATGACACAATAATTGTAGATCTTTATATCACGTTTGCCTCTGGGTACTCGTGATGATTTAGAGTGTAATTTGAGTGTCACTATCGCAATACTGATTTACTCATCCTCAGATTAGGTATGCCGTGGGCTTGAACCTCGTATACATAATGCTTAGGAGTACTAAATTCCGGGTCAAATCAATCAGATAAATTTATGATTAATATTACCACTGCACTACACTAGGGTTGGGGGATTGTATTCCCATCTTAGTTTTTCCCATCATTTTGTCAAAACTTTCAAAATCAATTTTTATTCATATTTTAGATAAATTAGTGTAGTTGCATTTTTCATAATTTCATCTTTGCATTTAGTTGTAATCATTCCCAAAATCAAATCATTTTCCCTTTATTTTTAGAGTCAAGGTTAGTATTCCTCCGTCTTTCCCGTCGTCACAACTTCGTTGTCCTTTTTCCCTGAGGGTCGATACCCAACTTGTCGGATTATTACTTGAGCGACAGGCTTTCACTTGAGCCTAGAGTGAACGCATTTCTGAGACACATTTTCAGTCGCGTCAAAGAGCTAATAAATTTCTTAAAGAAGAGGTAGAGTGTCATTGTTTGGAGCCACGCGGACATGCCTGGCATCGACCCTGAGGTTATGTGCCATAAACTCAACGTGACTAAGGATGCTAAGCCAATTAAACAAAGACGAAGAGTTTATTCTAGGGAAAAGTATGACGTTATTCGAGAAGAAGTAAGGAAGTTGGAAGAGGCCGAGTTTATCAGGGAAGTTATATATGCGAAGTGGTTATCAAACACCGTCATTGTGCCCAAGGCCAATGGAAAATGGAGGATGGGCATAGATTTCACCGACCTGAACAAGGCTTGTCCTAAAGACAGTTATCCCTTACCTCAGATCGATCAGATGGTGGATGCCACACCAGGGCATGGGCTCATGAGGTTCATAACGCGTATTCTGGTTATAACCAGATCTTCATGGATGCTTAAGACTAAGAGAAGACAACCTTCATCACTGACAAGGGGACATATTGCTACAAGGTTATGCCCTTCAGCTTGAAAAATGCAGGGGTAATGTATCAACGTCTTGTGAATAAGATGTTTGAAAATCAAATAGGCAAAACTGTGTAGGTGTATGTAGACGATATGTTGAAGAAGATCTTAAAGTCCTACACTCACGTGGAAGACCTAGAAAAGATCTTGGATACCATGAACTTGTACATAATGAAACTCAATCCCACGAAGTGTGTCTTCGAGGTAGGAGCTGGGAAATTTCTTGGATTCATAGTCAATCAAAGGGGAATAGAGGAGAATAATGAGAAAATCAAGGGTTTGCTTGACATAAAGACACCAAAAAGTATCAAGGATGTTCAGAGGATGACTAGAAGAGTAGCTGCACTCAACAAATTCATTTCCAGAGCGACGAACAAGTGTCTTTCGTTCTTTAAAGTGCTTAGAAAGGCATTCGAATGGGACAAAGAGTGTGATGAGGCTTTTAATCAACTCAAGTCCTACCTCGGATCTCCCTTGATCTTATCTCGACCCATAGTAGGATAAACTTTATATGTTTATCTAGCAGTCTCTGAGTTAGATATAAGTGCAGCCATAGTAAGGGAAGACGCTGGGGTCCAAAGGCTTGTATACTTCAACAGTAAGGCCTTTCAAGGGTCTGACCAGAACTATCCTTGGATGGAGAAGTTGGCCTATGATTTGATACATGCTTCCAGGAAGATGAATCCCTACTTCCAAGCCCACTCTATGGTCATCCTCACTGACTCACTACTAAGGCAGGTCCTCCACAAACCTAAGAAATCAGGTAGGTTGATGACCTGGGCCATTGAGTTGGGAGAGTGTGACCTTACTTATCAACCTAAGGTGGACATTAAAGGGCAGACACTTGCAGATTTCATTGCTAAGTTCACATAGGTAGAGGGCGAGGTTGAGAATAACCTAGAGGCTGTAGAGGGATCAAATAATAACATCTTTCGAGACCCGAAAGAGTTTGTGTCCAACAGATCTAGAAATGGAGTGGCCGAGAATGAGGAAGACAGGTAACTCTTCAAGTAAGGAACCCTGTCAGAGGGAAGCTTCTCGAAGAATGAAGACGTTTGGAACCTCTTCGTTGATGGGTCTTCTTACGAAAGTGGAAGCGGAGCAGGGTTGATACTCTCAGCTCCGGATGGTACCAATGTTGAATATGCACTAAGGTTCAACTTTAAGTCATCAAATAATGAGTCAGAATATGAGGCCATGATAGCAGGTCTCTCCTTGGCAAAGACCCTTAGGGTTAGCCGACTCTTACTTTAGAGTGACTCGAGATTATTTATCAACCAAGTGTTTGGAGTTTATGAGGCTAAGGATGAAAGGATGGCCAAATACCTGAATACGGTAAGAATAATGCTAGAAGGTTTCGAGGAGGTAAGGATGAAAAGAGTACCTCGATATAACAATAGCCACGCAGATGCACTAGCAAGGTTGGCTTCAGTGATAAGGATGAACATTAGAAGGAGAGTACCTGTCAAGATTCTGCTCAAGACGACCATTGAAGAAAAAGAGGTTAGCAGCACTTGCCTCAACTTGAACCTGGGGGACTCATGGATGGACCCCCTCATCAAATATATCAGAGAGGGAGAGATGCCGAAATCAAAGCTATGGAGGAGGAGAATAAGGTACAGAGTTACAAAGTTCTCAATAATAGGAGATATCCTATATAAAAATGGATTTCTGTTACCCCTCCTCAGATGTGTTCATCCCATAGAGGTCCCCCGCGTCCTACAGGAGGTACACGAGGGTTCTTGATCCAGTCACATAGGAGGAAGACCTTTGACTAAGAGGATTATTACACAAGGATACTTATGGCCGACCTTGGCCAAGGATGCTGCAGTCTATGTGGAGAGGTGTGACAAATGCCAAATATTCTCCACTATCCCCCATCAACCTCATCAGCCTATGATGTCAATAAGTTCTCCTTGTCCACTCGCAGTATGGGGAATTGACTTGGTGGGTCCCTTACTAAGAGATGTGAATAACTACAAGTTTTTTATAGTTGCCATTGACTATTTCTCCAGATGGGTAGAGGCTGATCCGATGATCATGATTACAGAGAAAAAGACCTTCCAATTCATTTGGAAGAGCATCATATGCAGACATGGCCTTCCAAACACCCTCATCTCGATCAATGGAACCCAGTTCAATAATTCTTACTTAGAAATGTATTGCGAGAGAGTTAGGATCAAGAAAATTTTCTCTTCTCTTGGCCAGCCTCGGGCAAATGGGCCCACCGAAGTCACAAATAGAACAATCCTCGACAGGATCAAGAAGAGGTTAGAAGAAGCTAAGGGTAGATGGACTAAAGAGGTTAATGCTTTATTATGGGACTAAAGAACAACATCTAAGATGCCAACGGGGGAAACCCTATTTATGTTAGCACATGGCTCAAAAGTTTTCACACCAACAGAGGTCAAACTCCCCACTCACAGGGTTTGGACCTATGGCCCTGAGAAGAATGGGGAGGAGAGAAGACTTGACCTAGATTTAATTAAAGAAAGAATGGAATACGCATAGATCACACAGGAAACCTACCAATAGAGAAACATAAAGTTCTACAATCAAAGGGTGAAATCAAGATCCATAGCCGCCGAAGACCTAGTGCTGAAGAAGACGTTGCAAAAGGCAAATAAGCTTCACCCAAATTGGCATGGCCTTTACATAGTGATTGAGGAGGTTGTACTCGGGACCTACAGACTGGAAAACCTTGAAAGGGAACCTTTTTCCAATCCATGGAATGCTGATCATTTGAAAAAGTATTACATATGATGTTGCAATGATTCCTATGTAAATGTATCACCTTATGAGGAGATTACTTATGAGAAGATCAGTTCCTGTGTCAAATCTTGGTTCCTTATGATTTGGTGAAAGTCATGAGGGCAACATCTTAGTTGATGACCTCAGACCTTAAAACATCATAGTTTGGTGATAAGGTCTGAGGTGAACATCACTCTTGGATGACCTCTGACCTTAAACATCATTAATTTTGTGAATATTTTATGGGGGTAACATCTTAGTTGATGACCTCAAACCTTAAAACATCATAGTTTGGTGACAAGATATGAGGTGAACATCACACTTGGATGACCCCAGACCTTAAACATCATTAATTTGGTGAAAATTTTATGGGTGTAACAACTTTGTTGATGACCTCAAACCTTAAAACATCATATTTTGGTGACAAGATCTGAGGTGAGCATCACACTTGGATGACCTCAGGCCTTAAACATCATTAATTTGGTTAATATTTTATGGGGGTAACATCTTAGTTGATGACCTCAGACCTTAAAACATCATAGTTTAGTGACAAGGTCTGAGGTGAACATCACACTTGGATGACCTCAGACCTTAAACATCACTAATTTGGTGAATATTTTATGGGGGTAACATCTTAGTTGATGACCTCAGACCATAAACATCATTAATTTGGTGAATATTTTATGGGGGTAACATCTTAGTTGATGACTTCAGACCTTAAAACATCATAGTTTGGTGACAAGATCTGAGGTGAACATCACACTTAGATGAACAGACCTTAAACATCATTAATTTCATGAATATTTTATGGGGGTGACATCTTAGTTAATGACCTCACACCTTAAAACATCATAGTTTGGTGACAAGATATGAGGTGAACATCACACTTAGATGACCTCAGACCTTAAACATCATTAATTTGGTGAATATTTTATGGGGGTAACATCTTAGTTAATGACCTTAGACTTTAAATTTCATAAATTTGTAACAAGGTCTGAGGTGAACTTCATACTTGGAGGACCCTAGACCTTAGACAATGTTATAAGGACACCATTATATTGAGGCTTCAGACCTTAATTTGAACAAATTGCATAACATAGAAAATAATTCAAAGAACATTCATCAAAATAAATAAAGCCCTCTTCAGAGGTAAACCAGGTGAAGTTAAGAATTACAAGTTAAGAACTAACATAAATTGATATCAGAAGTGACAGATTGACATGGATCAGGAACAAAAAGATATATAGTAAGAGCTTCACGAAATATGTTTTAAGTATCTGCAGTCTCAGGATTGGTGACCATGCCCACCCTTCCTTGGCTGAGGTTGGTCACTTCCACCCCATCATCTTGAGGAGCAACGTCTTCAGTCCTTGTGTCTTCTTATTGAGCAGTCTCGGTAGGTACGACACCTCCTTCCTCCTGAACCTCTTGCAAGTCCTGAATAAACTGAGGATCAGCATAACCCAAACCAACGAAGTCAAAGGCTGCCAAGATCCCTGACTCTTTCTCTTTCATTACAACCCATTTTTCGGTGGCCTTAACACCCCTTTCGAGGTATTTAAAGCTAAAGATGATGAATTAGTAAGAGACCTTATAGTACTCCAAAATATTCTCTGAGGCATCATCCAGAGAAGCCTTCATAGCGACATCGACCTTGTGTTGGAGAGAGTCAGCCTGAGTCTTCAGAGCAAAGCTATGATCCTTCTTAAGATTGTCCATGTCCTTCTCCATTCTCTTAACATCAACCTCAGGCTTCTCTACGGAAGCTTTCAGACGCTCCACTTCAGTATTAAGAGAAACCTCACTCTTTTGGGCCTCTTTTCCCTTCTCAATCAGAGGAAGTTTCCTCAGAGTCCAGTCAATGAACTAGTGCATGGTGAGGAGACCCTACAAAAAATGTGGATAAATGTCAGTTGAATATCTGGTATAATTCAAAACTGATGTTACACATATTTAGCAAAAGGAAAAGTCTTACATGGATAGATCGGTGGAGGGCGAACTCAGCCAGCAGAGGGGTGTCTAGAGATCGATAAAACCGCTTGTCGGAGTCAGTCATTACGAAGTCGATGGCATCTAAGGCCTTCAAACTATGGATAATAAGGATGTTGTCGATCTTCAGTTGCTCATGACGAGCAACTAGTGCATCCTCAGAGGGGATGGGTATCACGTGATCCCCTTTGGAAGTTTTCTTTTTCTGCCTCTGATCCTCGGGGTAAGGGTCATTAGATCTCCTCTTCTTGGAGGCCTCAGCCCCTGAAGTAGTAGTAAGAGGAGGAGGCACAGTTACACCTGCTTTCTTCACTAGTTTTGTAAGGCTGGGGGTTTCCAACTCCCAAATGTCTTCTGAAACTCCCTTTAGACGCTATGCAAATAAGAAGATCTGATTTGGAAGATCAGAGACATAACAAAATTAGAGGTATAACTTATTGAAATGATAAAATAACTTACGGAGTTCAGTCAGAGGACTCCCCCCAAGGCCAGTTTCAGAGAGGTAGTAGGGGGTCATCTAATGCTCGTACTTAACCAACATACTATGTTCCCCCTGATCTTGAAGGTCTTTAACCTTCTGAAAGTTATTCTATCTTAGTCCAGCGTCAGCCTTGGCAGCCATCGGCACCTTTCCCCACCTCAGAGGTATCCTCGGCTCTAAAGATGAAGAGGGGACACAAGCACAAAATTCCTATGCCCCGAAGGCTAAGAAGTATCGTGGTTTCCAGTAATGGTTGGAAGTCTAGGTAACCAACAACATCTTCTTAGTAGACTTTCGAACTAGAAAGTGATAGTAACTTAGATGATTCCTAGTAGAGGAGAGCACGTAGAACCTTGTGAAGACCTGGAAAGTAAGGTCTGAATGATGGACCGACCTCCATAAGATGATAGCCCCAATCATTACTCTCCAGCCATTGGGGGAGAGTTGGGAAGGATCAAATTTAATGTAGGACAATATGGCCCTAATTATGGGATGAATGGGAAGTCGAAATCCCAACTTAAACATCGACTCATATAGGAAGATGTCACCATCTCAGCCGCTAAAAGCCTTGTCATGCCTCAGAAGCCTCCTAAGTTTTATTGAGGGACCTATGGAATAAAGATGTCTGGAAGCTAAAAGGTCGATCTCACTGACAGTTCTCTCTATATCGACTGCCTCCGAGGTGTTAACATCACTTTCTCTACCATCATCCTTATCTCGAGCAATGTCGGCTTAGGTAGGGGTGTGAGCACCATCAGGAAATCTCTGAGCAAACTCAACCCCTGTAGCAGCGGACAACGAAATAGCATCAAATATTGGGGGAATAGCTATACTAGGTCCAACAATTTTAACATCAGAGGAAGAGTGTGAAGGGCTATAACTATTTTTAGATGGGGCACGACTAGAAACCTCGGATTGGTCAGGGGCTTGATCCATCCTGATTGAATAATCCATGGCTTCTTGAAAATAATCCACAGACATAGGGTCTGAGGATGACGACTCATACTCAGACATCGGAACGGGTTCTACTAGGACCTCTGTAGGCACAGATGGCTCAGGATATATCACATTCAGAGGGGGTGGAAATATAGGTATGAGGGGGAAGGCCTCAGCCCTATGAGCTTACTCTTGGGCTCGCTCTATCTGCCTAATCTTTTCTAAGGTCTTCTCCCTATGAGAGGACAAATCCTCTAAAATATGGTATAAAGGTCTGAGCATGTAAAGACGAGACTACACTTGAGGACCCAAAGCCACAAATGAACAAATTGGCATGACTTAACTAAAAGATCAAACCTAAATTTTGAGGATTTCCAGAGCAAGAACAATGTCACCGAAAAAAGTAATGTCACCGAAAAACTAATAGGAGACCTAAATGTTCACCAGAAAAAATAGAAATGTCTATTAAAATATGGAGATGGAGATGTGAAGAGAAGATGATACCTTCTTAAGTATGGAACGAACAAGAAGTGGATCTGAAACAAAGAAACCCCAAATCGATCAGCAAAGCTCTTGGAAGAGAAATGGCAGAAAGAGAGAACTCTAGTGGGAGAAATGAAGAAAAAAGAAGAAATGGGGGGCTTTTAAACCCATAACCATATTGGTGCGATTCCCAAGGCTCATCATTGCCTTGGGAACCCAAAGATACAAACCTTAAATGCACGCCAATCACTCAAGCAAGTGACATGTGTCAAGATGGTATTGGATCACAAGAAAGCTTGGCCAGGACCTTACAAGTACCCCTCAATCACCTATTCACATAGGTAACTAAGGGTTAGGGGTGATTGATATGCCCAAAATGTACCTGATAATTCAGAAGACGTCAACCTCGGCTCATGAGCGGGCCGAGGTTACAAAGGCTCCTGACTGGCTAATATTACTCTTGTCCTACATAAGGTCGTCCATGGCCGACATTATTAGACACCTCAGTCAGGCAACATCAGAGACCACGACTTCCCCATTGATCAACCTCGGTTGGGAAGGAGCCGAGGTAGCAAGGATCACTACAATCGTGACAAACCTTAGCTGGGAGTTAGCTGATGTTCCAGCTACTCCAATATGGCCTCAGCCCAGGCCGACGTTATAACACCACCTGTATTATTTAAGCCTTCCTACTTAGCTGAGGGTCATCATGGATAACCTCAGATTGAGCATGAGCCGAACCTCACCAACCTCGTACTCTTCTAGGCCGAGGTTGGTATCCATCAAAGACATTCGAGCATTGGTAAGCATATGCAAGGATAGGAATACGTGTATAAAATCAGTTGTAACCGAATCAATCCCCTCACGTGGGGGAATATTTCATCATCATTCTCTACATGTGACAATGACATATGTCTTCATCATATTGGATAGATCAACACACACATGATCATTGCATGCATGGGGGGTTCATTACACCCCACCACACTATATATACTTGTCTTATCCTACCTGGAGGGGGATGGATGATAACAACCCTAGCTAAAAATCTGTCCAATGATACGGTAGAGATAGAAAGATTGAGAGATTGTATCCATGGCCACTAGTGCCTTATTCTAGTAACCTTACTCACTCACATGCATAGTGGATGTAGGACTAATTGGCTGAACCACTTTAACATTTCTATTCATCCTATTCTCCTTATCTCTATCTCTAATACTAGTTTATACTTGAGCTACCATTGTCATAACTAATTCGAGCTTATGAACACCATGAAGGGTGGTGCTGTTTCCAGCATCATCAATGAGGATGATTCATTCAGAGGGTCAAGGTTAATTTTGACCTCGAAGAGATGACGATCGAGCGACGATGTCAATTCTGACTTAAAAGGAGGTGACGACCGATGGACGAGGTCAATTCTGACCCCAAAGAGGTGACAATCGAGGCCCAAGGTCAATTTTGACCTGAAAGAGGTGACGATCGAGGGTCGAGTTCAATTCTCAGCTAAAAAGGGTGACAACCCAGTACCAAAGTTAGTTCTAACATAAAAGAGGTTAGGACCCAAGTCTGAGGTCAATTTTGACCTAAAATAGGTGACAACCCAAGACTGAGGTTAATTCTGATGAAAAAGAGGTGACGAACCAAGGCCGAGGTTAATTTTGACCTAAAAGAGGTGACGACCGAGAGCTGAGGTCAATTATGACATGAAAGAGGTGATGACCGAGGACCGAGTTCAATTTTGACGTAAAAGAGGTAACCACCCAAGGCTGAGGTCAATTCTTACCTAAAATAGGTGATGACCGAGGGTAGAGATCAATTATGACCTAAAAGTGGTGACGACCCAGGGCCAAGGTCAATTTTGACCTATAAGAGGTGACGACCAAGGGCCGAGATCAATTCTAACCTAAAAGAGGTTTATTTTTTCGTAGAGAAATTTGGCGACTTCACTGGGGATGCGTAATCTTTCTCTAGGTATTTGAGGAATCATTGGATTTTAGGTTCCATTGGGGGAGAGGGAATGATTAGAGAGTTTTTTAGCTGGTGGGGTGTCCTCTGGAGATGTTTCTGGGGAGGATTGTTTTCTGGAATTCTGTTGGGAATGTAAAAAATGTTTTTCTTAGTGAAAAAGGTTCTAAAATGAATTTGACAATTTTATGATTTTTTTTGAATTTTCTGTTATTTTTTTGGACTTGTTATACGAAATTTTGAAGGGGATGTCAATCGTCATAGATGGAGGGGTGCCAAATGGCAGTGGCACGGTCTTTTGGGGAGTTGATTGGCGGGTGATAGGAAGATGTCGATCGGAATGTCCCTTAGCCTCCTATAAAAAGGGGGTGTGTTCTCCTCAATTTACACAACTTTTTGATTTTCCTTCTTCTATAATTAACTTTTGCAAATCCTTCTAGCATCCAAAATGGCTGATTTATCAACCACCACATCCCATATCACATGGCTTAATGCTAATGATTGGGTAGGGTTAGAGTAGAGGCCTAGGGTGACCCCCGTATTGGGAAGCGAGAACTCATTCGAGACGGTGGTAGATGAACAGACTCTTGTGCGTGACCCCTCACGTCGTCGTTCTTCTAGGGTGGTGAACTGTGGTGGATATGTATGTATTGAATGACCTTTGGTATTCTTCTCCTTTTTTCTTGATGAATTTGCCTTATTTCTTGAAGGTGACAATGGTTTTCTTTGTTTCTTTGACAACCCGATGTCTCCATGTGGACTATACGTGACCGAGGGTCGACGGGTCTTAGTCATGTTTGGGAGAACCTTCCTTTTGTGGTGATTTGGATGGTGTCTTCATCTACATTTATAAGTCTTGCGTCTATTTTAGATGAGAATCGTCATTCCATTATTGTTCTGTGTACTTTAGGCGAGAGATGGTGGGACATTACCCACACCGTCCATTCTAGTTCGGGAAGATAATGGTGACTCCCATTGATGTGCAGAAGCTACTAGAGATGGACTGTGAGGGTGCCCAAATAAGGTGGACCAGACGTTAAGGGTGATGCCGTAGGCAGTGACGATGGGTTTGGGTGATGTTTAGAGGGGGGTTCTGGGGACTCTCTCCATTTGTCTTTGCTGAGGGAGATTTTTTTAAGGAGGAGGATTGATGAGAGTGACGGGAAGCAGGTTCGTCAGATGTCCTGCTTATTTATCTTTATGCTGTTGGGATATTTTCTGGTGGCGATGAGTGGAGACGTCGTCCACTTATGATTTTTTTTTTGTTTCTGAGGGTCTTTTTGAACATTCATTTCTATGATTGGGGGAGCCTGACTTTGGTGACCCTTTATTACTCTCTGGATGCATTCACTCGGTGATGCTGGTAGACTTTTACTAGAGCCACGTATCTACTTTAAGTATGCCTTATTTTTGCATTTTCCTTTATGCATTATCATTTTCCTTTCAAGTGCTTCTTTTTGATTTCATGAATGCTAATTTATGTCCTTTGTAGACATGGTTTTATGAGGTGATTTGGTTAACACCCAATGGATTTCTTTTAAGGATGACTATATCGGGGATTTATACCGGATATACCAGTCGTGGAAGTCCAACAGATAAATGAAGAAGTTTCTCTCTAGAGACAGTGCGTCAGGTCTTGAATGGCCTGACGAGTAAGGGGGTAAGCCTTTTTTTATCTTGAGAATGTCCTTTCCTTTGGTGATATCTTATTGATACTAACCTTTTGTTCATGCCGGGGATTTGCAGGTGACTTTTTATCCTTGGGGGACAGCCATTGAGCACACTAGGGGGACTGGAAGACATGCATAAATACGGCGCCTATTAGCACATGAGTTTGGTTACTCTTGTAGTTTGACATATCATGAAGGACGATGTTGTGGTGCCACCGGATAAGCCCCCTATGTTCAAGAGACGTGTGTGAGAGATGTTAGAGGATGCCCAAGTGGATAAAATGATGGGGGAGCCATACTCTTTGTACAGTTTCATAGTAGTGATGTGGGATTATATGGACTTCATCTCGAGATGATTGATGCTGCCCATTATATGTGATGATGCTTCTCCCTAGGTAGGACTTGAGTCGACAGGTGGGGTCCTCACGTCAATGGTGGTAGTGACGATGTCAGAGTATTCTTTTATGCTGCTGCATGCGCCTGGTTACAACATTCGGTGAGCTGATGGGGGTCGATGCATTTACAACATCATCTCAATGCGATGGACTCGCAGTAGTTGGGCCGGACAAAGGAGGCCCTACGAACTGAGGTATATTTTTTTGTCTATTTTCGATTTCCTGATTTATTTCTTTTTTTCAGACTTGACTGATTTGATCTTTTAGATTTTCCTTTAAAGCATATCAGTGTCTCCCCTACTTAGTTGAAGGACATCATGGACTGGATATCTTCGACGACTACCGATATTCATGAGGTGGTTTCGATCCCTTCATACTTGATGTCGTCTACCTCGTCTGAGGAAGGATCGGGTCTGGAAGTGGTTGCAAATCGTCTCATGATAGGGGGGAGAGGGCACGTCATAAGGATGGGGGCTCTTAGAGAGATAGAAAAATAGAGAAAGAAGAAAAGAGAGAGAAATAGAGAGAGAAATAAGAATGAGAGAGAAGAAGAGAGAGTAAGAGAGAGGGAGTTGGGAGAGAGAGAGAGAGAGAGAGAGAGAAAGAAATTGGGTTCGGGTTGAGTCCCATTATTTTTTGTTTTTTTCTTTTACTACAAGATATCTATGTAATGCAGAAAATATATGCAAATAAAAATGGAGTTTTTGTTAATTTCTTTGTTTTAGTTATTAATGCACTTGCACTTTATACTATGCTGCTGAGATCGTAAAAAGTATTTGAAAATTAATTTGAGAAGGATTTTATTTTAAAATGAGATAAGTATAGAAGAAATTTGGAATTCCCTCAGGATAATTTTTTTTTTATTTTGATAAAAAAGGAAAAAAGGTAATTTTCCCAAAATAGGGGGTTGCCAATCGGCATAACCCCTGTCACGCCTATCGAAATATCAGCCTAGTCTAATTAACTCGGGCTTTGATTGCATTTGTTTGGTACTTTATAGGGTAAGTATCCCTCCGATTTCTATGGTTTATTTGTTTTGTTTACTGATTTTTTGGTATAAATAGGGGTGTAAATGGGGCTTTTCTCCTCACACATTCATTTCCTTTATTTCTCACATTTTACTTGCTTATTATCTCTTTGTCTTGTAAGATGTCTCTCCCTTATAGCATTGAGTTCTCCAAGTACCTCGAAGCCTTGGAGGCGATGTGTTCTAATAATGTCGATTATGATGCTTTTCATATGCGACGAGTCTCTTTGTGGCATAACCAGCCCATAGAATGGAGCTTGCTGATGGAGACAATCGAGTTTTGGTATCCCGTTGATAATTTATTTTTCTTCATATTGGATGAGATTTGTCCCACTTATGAGGAATTTTCTTCCATGCTAGGCATAAATCCCAGTGTTGCTTTGGCTTTGCCTGAGTTTTCCCATTCTACCGGGAATTGTTGGCTAGACTTATTCACATCTCGCCTTTGGTGGCCAGGCCGTTCATTATGGGAGGAATGATTTCTCTTCTGGTGGTGCCGTGGTCCGTGCATTAGAAGGACGTGGGTGATTCTAGGTATGCCGGGGCCGTCATCCTAGTCCTTATTTCAAAACTTTTGTTGGTGATCGGGGAGACGCTAGTGGACCCCCAACTGGAACCTTTCATTTCTTTGATGTCATACCATTACAATCCTATGATGATGGTAGTGGAAAAGATCTTGAATGGCTTGGATGACTAGAGAGAGGCTCATTCTAAATTTTAGAGAGGGAGCCCCATGATGCTGTTTAAGTGGTTATCCGAGAGATTTCGCATGGTGGTCCCACACGAGTATCCCTTGCTGATGATTCTAAACTTTTTCTCAATCTATATCATTAGCATAGGCCTAGACATTGAGAGTTAGGCAGACTGGTTCATAGAGCACGGGGCCCTAGGTATGTATTGGTCGGTGCCATGGTGGGGGAAGCTGCTGGAAATTCTTGATCTTGGGGAGTACCAATACGTTCGACTAGTTGGCCTCATGAAGTCCTTTTCCTACTTTTCCTGGCGGCTTATGTTCCAATATGATTGGGAGAAAATCTTTCGACCGTGGATAGTGGATTACTTTTATGTGGAGGACCGACGGAGCATATGTGGTTGGTCTCTTTGTGGGAGAATCGTCTTTCGTCGACCAATCCTTCCCAATCTATTGGGCGAGTATGGCATGTTTTTGGGGACTACGTGAAATGGTTGTGGAGAATATTGGTCACCAAGATGATGGCTGTGGAGAATGGGCAAAGGTGGTGTGCCTTTTTTGATACTATGGAGGCAGGTATTGTGCTCTTCCCAAGGGTAGTCCGGGCTTATCGCTCAATGGAGCGTCAACATTATTCGCTCCATGCAAGGGTGGTTTGGGGACCCCAGGATGTGGGAGATGGAAATAGTTCTTCTAGCAGTTGCGGGTAGAATTCGCGAAGCTTTTATATCGTGTTTGGTTCTGTTTGTGGTTGTTTTGGTTATTTTGGAGTGGTGTGGGTTGTTTTTATTTGGGTTTTCAGGAAGGCATGTGTAGGATGGCGAGGGAAGTCTCTTGATTTCTTATGCTAATGTAATTCTACCGATATTTAAAATAATGAAATAAATAAGTTTTTAATCATCTAGTGACTATTGATGAAATTCACATTTGATTTATCTATACCAATCGGTAAGGCATACATAATCCTTTTGATCATGTATATTGTTGATGTAAAAAACTAGATCGCTCTAATTATTCAATCACAGATAAATAAATAAGACAAATATTTTTAAAGTGGTTCGGCTAGGAATAAAGCCTACGTCCACTGTTATGTTATTGCTGAGTGTTTGTGGAATTCTTGATTACAAGTTCTCTCAAGAAATTCCGGTCCCCTTGAATGAGGATGATACATGGTATTTATAGCCTTGAGGCTGTACATGAAAGGTTCGATACATTAAATGACATACATATGAAAGGGTAATACATTTAATGCAGAGTGCGTGCCAAGAATATAAGCATTCAATGAATATCTGAGCTGTTGATTATCTGGCAATTAATGATACGACCGAGATGCAGCTCGGACCGCCATAGCTGTTCGCTGATCAGGAATTCCTCGGAACGTTAGAGTACCTCGGTGCGTTGGAGTTCCTCGGTGTGATAGAGTTCCTCGGTGTATTCTCGTTGCTCAGAAAGAAGCATGGTTGGTCGGGAAATGATCTTCCTCGCTGCTATTATATCATGTAGATTGACACGTGTCTTCATCTTATTCGTCCACATCAGCATGTTAATTTTGGTATCAACAGAAGCCCCCAATGTTTCATATTTCGAACTTTGAGGAGTATGGAACATTCTTTCTCGGTATATGGCAATATTAAATGTCCTTCCCGGGTTTCAGGAACATTGTATTCAAATTTCCTTCTTATTTCGCAGTTTCCGCCTTTTTTATAAACGCTTCGATCTTCGTGCAATTTTTGTCCTTTTAGCCGCCGGAAGTTCAGTAGTTTCTTTTTGGTAATCATTTCTTTCGCTGTTTTCCAATGCAAAGTATTTAAACTTCTTTGGTAACTATATCGTCGTCTACGCTTTCCATTTTCTGCATTCAAGCTTTCTATTCTCTTCTTCTCTCTTGTGCGTTCATCCTTGTTTCCGTTCGTTGCCAACATACCTCCTTTCTTTCTGTAAGATATTCTTCCTTTCTTCTGTATCTCTTTTATTCAATATGGTTTATATCATGGAGTCTGTTGAGAAATTCCGTTCTGATTTTTCCATTCCTTCGTGGGTAACTTTAGAGGTTCTTTCTGAGCCTTTAGATTACTTTCGATTGGCTGAGGGACATTGGTTCCCCAGTCTTTTTGTTGCTGAATGCGGTTTTTCCTTTCCACTAAACTCATTATGTCTTGAGTTTTGTCAATATTTTGATCTTGTTCCTGCAAAAATAGCCCCCAATTCATGGAGAATAATTAACGGGGTGCACAAATTAAATCTAACTCATGGGACTCGTATTGGGATCCCTGAAATTATGTTTTGTTATAAATGGGCCACTCTAGATAATATTTATTATTTAAAAACTAGATATCTGAATAGGGCTCTTGTAGTTAATCTCCCTGACTCAAATAGGGATTATTTTGAGCATGGGTTGATCATAAAAAATTGGCAACATGCGCCTTTATCTGGGAATGAAGTATACAACGGTCCCAGATGCCCCCCATACGGCAATGGGATAGGTTTATTTTTCATTTTATTTTACTTATGAAATTATGCTTTCATCATGTTTGACAAAATGTATGACTGATATCTCGACATGTATTTATTTGCAGTTGATAGCGAAAGAAAAACTCCAAAGGAATCAGAAGTGAATATTAAACATCTGAAACTTATCTGGGGTTTGCATAAGACGATTGCTGACGAACACATCAGATCTGCTTCATATTTACTACAGTATAAGAGTTACACAACCTCTTATACTGCTCGCCCTGTTGAACCAGCTTCAACACCAGAAAGTTCATCTTCAGATTCTCATATCCCCTTATCTCAGAGAATGGGCAAGAAGAGAGCTCCTCCTGCTCTATTTGGTGAAATTTCTTCTGCTGTTGGAGCCCAAAAAGGCAAAATTGATGTCCCAGAGGGGACTAAAAAAGTAGATGCTGGTTCCTCCAAAGTTGCCGAGAAGCCCCCAGTGGCCCCGAGCAAGAAAAATGCTCCTGCTGATGTAATTGCCATCTCTCCGACCAAGACTTCTTCCTTGGTTGATGCTGCTGACCGTCCTTTGAAGAGATTGAGGAAATCGTCCTCAGTTAATCTTGCTGGAACTGCATCTTCTCTACCCGCTGGTGGTAGCAGTGTTTCAAACATCCTCCTTCCGAGTTCTTCAATGAGCTCAGTTATACCCGAGGTTCTCGGGGTTGATGAAAAAATTCCTAGGGATACACTGACATCCCTAGCTGCTCGTCATCTTTCTTCAGTAAATTTCTCATACCTTTGGTCTTTCTTTCTTTTCTTTTTTTATTTTTTATTTTTTATTCTTGTATTTGTGTTGACTCTATTGTTTTTCTTATCTTTCAGCTGGTGAACTGCTTCAATACCATCGTGAAGAAAGATCAAGTTATTAAAGCTTCCAGTTCCTCGTCCGATGTTGACGATGCTTTGTTGGGTTTAACCCAATCTGTGAAGGAATCTCCCCAACAGTACATCGAGGAGAAAACTGTTTGGAAGAAAAAGTTGGCTGTGGCTGAGGCTGATAAGATGAGGATGGCTGAAACCTCCAAGAATTTGGAGGAGAAAGTTAAAGTTTAGAGGTTAAACATCAGGACTCTGATGATAAGTTGAAAAAGGCAGAGGAAGAATTATCTACTCTGCGAGATATCAAAGTCAAGAAAGAGGAATTGGAGGTGAAGCTCTCCTCGGAGAAGTCGAGGAGAAAAGTTGCAATTAAGAAACATTTCAGCGTTGGTTGGGAGAAAGGATGGGAGAGAGGGATAGCTGCAATGACATCCCAAGTTCAATATGGGGAGTTGAAATACTTCCATGATGGCTGGGTAGCTGCTCTGCAAGAGCTAAAGGTCCAAGACGATTCTGAGCTATTCCAACGGCATCTCCCTGGTCCTCCTCCACCAATTGTGGAAGAAGAAGAAGATGAGCCTGTCTCAGATGAGTCTTCTATGGCTACGGGCGATCAAGTTTCTGCCTCTCAACCCTCTGCCACCGAGGACGTTTCTTCCATGCCTCCTCCTTCCGAGAAGAATCCTACCGATCAAGCTGTTGTTACCACCGAGCAACCGAGCTCCTCGTCCCAGCCTCCCGAGAAAGTCTTGGGGGACAAGGAAAAGGTGTGAAGTTGTTCGGTATCATTTCTATATTTCCTTGTAATCGAACAATGTAACTTTTTGATGATCTAATAAAATTTATCTTTGCTCATCTTTGTTGTTGATAACTTGTTTTTGTTGATTGTTGTCTTTTTCTCGTCTTTAGTTTGTTGCTAGAATGGAATTGATCTCTTCACATGATACCGAGCTGATGCAGCAATGTCACCAATACTATAAGGCTGGTCATACAGACCTTAGTACATCGGAAATTACTGATATTCTTGGTCATGGTGCTTCAGAGCAGGCTATTGAGGCTTATCGGTACTTGAAAGATTTACTCGACCGAGCTGTGGCCAACAATGTCGCTTATTATGACCTGATTGAAGAGCTGCATTGTTCCTTAGAGGATCTCCAAGGTCAGCACAATGAATCAATGGCTTGTTACACAAAGATTATGAAAATAGATACCAACAACTTTCTTTTGAAACAGGCCATAAGAAGATCATTGCTGCATATGATATTAGGGAAAGGACCCTAAAAGGTGAAGTTGAAGCCTGCAGACAAATTGCCGAGATCCTGGAACAAGAAAATAATAATTTGCAGAAAAAATTGGCTCAATATGAATCTGCTGCTTCATCTTCTACTGCATTAATACCAGTTACTGATGAAGGCTTCTCGTTCTTAGAGGTCGAAAACGCCAAATTACGGCAAGAGCTGGAGGGCTTAAGAAAATCTGCCATTTCTGGAACTGCTCGGGGACGAGGAAGAGGTTCTCGGGGGCGAGGAAGAATCCTCAGCCAAAATGTTGAAGAAGCTCGTACTCAGTCTACTTTGGAAACTCAAGCATTCCAGTTGAAAGTAAAAGACCGTGCTCTGACTGAAATGTCCAATAAAAATCTGTCTCTGGAAGATCAGCTGGCATCGATGAAATCTGCCTTGCATAATAAGGATCTTTTTGCTAAAAGCCTTCATGAACAATTTGATAGATTAACCTTCCAATTCCATAAACAGCCAAGGGAATTCTGGATGGCAGGATACAATAAAGCCCTTGTTCATCTGGATGATCGCATTGAACATGCTAACAATGAAGGTTACAAGCAAGGATGGTTAAATTCATTAGGTGTGTTAAAGTTGGAGCAAGGGAATTTTTTATGGGACTATCATGCTCCATCATTATTAGACTTGCCTGTACCACCTTTCAAATTGGATATGGCATGGATCCCAGCTCGTTCCATTCCTCGCAGTCTAATTTCAAAATATCTTGGTGATTATAGCCTTCACTCCCAAGTTGAATTATCTCGTCCTGAGCATCTTTTGGATACACCTTCTGTTATGAACGTCAGAATGCTCAGAGATGTTAATTTCATCAATTCTCCCCTTTGCCTAGAAGACCCTCCTGCCGGCGAGGAACCTGTTTCTAAAGCACAGGGCAAAAAACCAATAGAATAGTAATATCCATGTAACAATGTAATTTGTAATTTATTCTAGATTAATGAAAAGATTTTCATTTTCTGTTTGCCAATTTTGTTAGTCTTGTGTTTATCAGACACCTTTACATATGTATCTATGTATCTGTTAAAAAGATAACAATATTATTGTTCAATAAGCAACTTAATAAAAGGTTACAAGTATTAGTAATGTTTCTCGATCACTTAATAATAAAGTAATGAGTAAAAATGTTCAAACTGTTTCCAACCAACCAAGGTGGGTGAATAATGTTTGTCGACCAATTACAGCTGATGGTTTTTTATCCCCGACCAGCTATACTTGGTTTATTTATAAAATTGCGTCCGACCAACTAAGATCAATAATTTGTCCTCGCCAACCAACTACAGTTATTGGGTTTTTATCCCCGACCAACTATACTTGGTGTATTTTTTGAACATTTTGTTCTTCAAAGAACTCATTGTAATAATATTACCTCCCGACCAACATAAGTTGTAATATGAGAGTATATTTTTATCTTACCAACCGTAATTGATGCTGGTGTACACTTTCTGGCTCCTTAAAGCTTTTGGCTCCTTAGAGCATTTTTTTGGCTCCTTAGAGCATGTCCTCCTAACCAAAGGAGGTTGGCTACTTATAGCACTTTTGCTCCGTAGAGCTGTCCTCCTAACCAAAGGAGGTTGGCTACTTATAGCACTTTTGCTCCGTAGAGCTGTCCTCCTAACCAAAGGAGGTTGGCTACTTATAGCACTTTTGCTCCGTAGAGCTGTCCTCCTAACCAAAGGATGTTGGCTCTTTAGAGCACTTTTGCTCCGTAGAGCTGTCCTCCTAACCAAAGGAGGTTGTCTCCTTAGAGCACTTTTGTTGTGTAGTGTATTGCACTAGTATTCCCCGAAAAATTTTCAACCAGAAAGAAAATGACGAAACATCCTCGTTTTATTCATAATGAAAGAAATGCTTTACATTTGACATCATTGATAATACTTGCGTAGGTGTTCAGCATTCCATGCGTTCTTAAATTCCTCTCCTTCTAGAGTTGCTATTCTGTAAGTTCCTGGTCGAACAACCTCTGTAACTCGGTAAGGTCCATGCCAGTTTGCTTCCAGTTTATTCTGCTTCTGAATGACCTTCTTTAGCACATAATCCCCCTCTTTTAAATAACATTTCTTTACCCTTTTGTTGTAAAACAGAGCTGTTCGTTGTTGATAAGCAGCATTCCTAATGGCTGCCTCTTCTCTGACTTCCTCGAGCATATCCAAATCCATCCTTCTCATCAGATCACTGATCGGAGAATTGAAATTTAACACCCTGTGTGTTGGTAGGCCCAACTCGGCAGGTATCACAGCCTCACTTCCAAATGCTAGCATATATGGTGATTCTCCTGTTGCTGCTCGGGGAGTTGTTCGGTAAGCCCACAAAACTGACTGTAGCTCATTAATCCAATTTACTTTAGCCTCACTTAACCTCTTCTTCAACCCATTTAGTAATGTTTTGTTCGTCACTTCAGTCTGTCCATTGCTTTGGGGATGGCCTGGTGCTGAATGAAACTTCAAGACGTTTGACTGATGACAATAGGCAGCAAATTCTTCATTATCAAATTGCGTTCCATGGTCTGTGATGAAAGCGTGGGGGAGACCATACCGACAAATGATATTCTTCCATATGAACTGATACACCTTCTCGTACGTCATGTCAATTAGTGGTTCAGCTTCCACCCACTTAGTAAAATAGTCTACTGCCACGATGAGAAACTTGAACCTTCCTCGGGTCGTCGGCAGTGGTCGAACCAGATCAATCCCCCACATGGCAAATGGCCAAGGTGATGTTATGGGTGTCAACAATGCCTGTGGAGTTCTTCGGATGGAGGAGAAACGTTGGCACTTGTCACACTTCTTAGCATAGGCTATACAATCAGCTCTCATCGTCGGCCAGTAGTATCCCTGTGTCATCACCCTTTGCAGAAGAGTCCGACCTGCTACATGAGCTCCACAAGATCCTTCATGTATTTCTTCAATCAATTCTTTGACTTCTGATGGATGCACACATCTCTGCAAACCTGCCATAATTCCTCGTCTATACAAAACACCATTAGTTAACACATACCGAGCAACTTTATACTTCAATTTCTTGGCAGCTAGTTTGTCCTCCGGTAGCACTCCTTCTTCAATGTATGCTCTGATAGGATCCATCCAAGATGGTCCTAAATCAAGGGTAATAATCTTCACCGTCAGATCTTCTTCTATGCTCCGACTTTCTAGTACTTCAATTGGTATTGTTCTTCGCAGCTCGGTGCGCGTAGCTGACGCTAGTCGGGCCAATGCGTCTGCTCTAGCATTCTCCATTCTCGGTATCCTCACCAATTGAATAGCATCAAATTATTTCAATAACTCCATCACTTTTGCATGGTACTTCACCATTAACCCTCCCTTCACTGCATATATTCCCATCATTTGATTCACAATTAATTGAGAATCACTGAAAACAATTACTTGACGTGCCTCCATAACTTTCGCCAAATGAAAACCTGCTATCATAGCCTCATATTCAGCCTCATTATTGGAAGCTTTGAATTGGAATCTCAAGGCATACTCCATGTCAATATCATCTGGAGAGTTTAAAACAATCCCTGCTCCACAACCAGCCACGCAAGATGATCCATCTACATATAATCTCCATGTATGTAACTCGTCTTCAAATTTCTTATCTGTTAGAGTTCCTCGATGAAATATCATCTGTTTTCTTTCATCATCCCCGGGTATCCTTCGTTCCTCGTCGGTCATTTGTTCGCGCCCTTCTACCAACCGGAGTTGGTCGGGGTTTGAATATGATGATTTTTCTACATCCACAAGTCCTTTTACCAACCTTGGTTGGTTTGGATCTGTGTCTGTTGATCCTGTGTCGTCCACAGGTAGGTCAGCAAGCACCTTTTGCTCCTCGGGGGTATCAGGGTATGTGAACTCTGCTATAAAATCTGCCACGGCTTGCCCCTTCAACGATGATCTGGGTTCATACACAATATCATATTCACCGAGCTCTATTGCCCAGTACATCAATCTTCCTAATTTTTCTGGCTTGTGAAGGGCTTGTCTTAACGGCATGTCGGTATACACAATGATGGTATGGGCCTGGAAGTATGGCCTCATTCTTCTACTTGCTTCAATTAATGCCAGTGCCAATTTTTCCAGCTTTGGGTATCTGATTTCCGCACCTCGGAAGGCCTTGCTTGTGTAATAAATTGGCTTCTGGACTCCATTCTCCAATCTGATCAACGCCGAGCTAACTGCATTTTCTGATACTGCCAAATACAAGTACAACTTCTCTCCAGTTATTGGCCTAGACAATAATGGTGGGGCTCCCAAATACTTCTTCAAATCTTGAAAGGCTTTCTCACATTCATCAGTCCACTCAAAACTTTTTCGTAGTGTTTTGAAGAATGGGAGGCATTTATCAGTTGCTCGGGATACAAATCTGTTGAGTGCTGCAACTCGTCCGGTAAGACTCTGCACTTCTTTCTTCGTCGTCGGGGATCGCAGCCCTAAAAGAGCTTTGATCTTTTCTGGATTTGCCTCAATACCTCGTTGGTTGACGATGTATCCGAGGAACATTCCTTCTCGTACTCCAAAGGTACATTTCGTCGGGTTAAGCTTCATCTGGTATTTATCCAGTTGATCAAAAGTTTAACTCAAGTCAACCAAATGATCTGCAGCTCTCTTGCTTTTGGTGAGCATGTCGTCGACATAGACCTCCATATTGCGGCTGATTTGTTCGGTGAAAACCTTGTTCATCAACCGTTGATATGTTGCACCTGCATTTTTTAAACCAAAAGGCATAACATTATAACAATAAGTTCCCCTTGGGGTAATAAAAGAAGTACTTTCCCTGTCTTCAGGTTTCATTTTGATTTGGTTGTAGCCAGAATAAGCATCCATGAAGCTAAGTAGCTCGTGTCCCGAGGTAGCATCCACTAGTTGATCAATTCTGGGCAATGGAAAATGATCTTTTGGACATGCCTTGTTGAGATCAGTAAAATCAACACACATCCTCCATTTGTTGTTCTTCTTCTTTACCATCACCACATTCGCCAACCAATCTGGATATTTCACATCTTAAATGAATTGGGCTTTCTGGAGTTTCTCGACCTCTTCTTGTATGGCCTGGTTCTTCTCGGGACTAAACACTCTTCTTCTTTGCTTCACAGGCTTGATCTCCTTATTCACATTGAGTTCATGACATAAGAAGTTTGGATCTATTCCTGGCATGTCTTCATGACTCCAAGCAAAAGTATTCTTCCTGTTTCTCAAGAAAGTTATCAACTCCTGTTTTATTGAAACATCCAACGACGATCCTATCTGAGTTATTCGTTCAGGATGCTCGTCGTCCAGAATAACAATTTCTGTAGATTCCACAACCTGCCCTTTTACGAGTTGAGATTCATCCCTAGGGTCAAGAGTTTCAATTTCTGTGCCTTCCTCCACTTGGTAAGTAATAGTCTTTTTCTTTGATTCTTCAAGTTCCTCTTGCTCGGCAGACGAATAATAGCATTCCCGAGCTACTTTTTGATCACCTTTCATAATTCCTACTCCAAAATTCGTTGGGAATTTCAAACACTGATGTACTGTAGATGGAACTGCTTCGAACTTCTTCAATCCAACTCTTCCCATGATGATGTTGTAGGCGGACTGCACATTCTTATCCATCACAAAAAAGCGTATTCTTTCTGTTCGATAAGCCGGCCAAGTTCCAATGAGTATATCCAACTTGATCGTCCCAAGTGGAAAAACTTTCTCGCCAGCAAAACCCAGAAGGGGTCTGTGATAAGGTTCTAATTGAGATAATTTTAAATTCAAGCTATCAAAGCATAAATAGTACATGATGTCTGCCGAACTACCATTGTCTACTAACACCCTTGAAATGACCACATCCTTCATCCTCATTTTGATCACCAGAGGATCATCATGAGGGTAAAGAACACCTGCCAGGTCGTTTTTTGAAAAACCAATCACTAGCTTCTCTTTGTTTACCTTCCTCGGATGATCATCCTCGGCCAGGTTTATTCGCTGAATGTATGAACAAGCTTGAGCCTCTCCGAGGTAAGCTTTTCTTTCTGCAGTAAGGTCTCCTCCTCCTGCATCTCCTCCTGTAATAACATTACAATCAAATGATCCAAAATGTATGGAAAATACCTCTCGTTCAGGTTTCCTTGGCTTCTTGGGAAGATCGGGGTCATCATCTGGATCCTCTTCATGGTCCCTCCTCTTTTTCTCCTCTGCACGACGAGGAGATCTAGATCTCTCTCTAATTCTATCATCATTCTTCCTCCCACTCCTGCGATCTACATACTTTGATAATTTTCCTCTTCGGATGAGTGTTTCAATCTCGTTCTGAAGGGCTATACAATTTTTGGTCATATGGCCACGATCTTTGTGAAACTCGCAATATTTGGCCTTATTCCTCAGGTCGGGATCTGTCTTCAGTTTCTCTGGCCACTTGATTTCCTCGTTATTCCTGATTTCTTCCAAAACATGATTAATACCCACTTTCAATGGAGTATAATTATCATACTTCTTTAGGGCTTCCAACTTCATCCTGTTATTCTTGGAGTGTTTGTCACCACCATTACCTTTCTGATCTTTCTTCTTAGAATTGTCAACCTCCACTTTAACTTCTTTATCCATATTCTTCTTCGCAGCCATAGCCTCCTCGGCATTCATGATTTTGGCCGCCTTTGCCATCAACTCCGACATATTTTTATGTGGATCTTTGGCCAAAGTGTAGTACAGCTTGTTAGGCAGCAAACCACTCATCAGAGCAGTGATTGCTGTCTTTTCTTCATAATCTATGACTTCCAACTTTTCGTTATTGAAACGAGTTATGTAATCTGTAGTACTTTCACCTGATTTTTGTCTAACACTTAGCAAGTGTGCTACTCGCTTTACCGGCTTTGCTCCAAAACAAAAATTGCCAATAAACAGCTCGGCTAACTGAACAAAAGTTGAAATCTTACCCTGAGGAAGATTATTGTACCATATCTGTGCAGATCCGGTAAGAGTTCCCGAGAATGCTCTACACCTCATCTCGTCGGGGACAGCGTAGATATCTGCAGCAGCTTGGTATTGTTCTATATGAAGTACGGGATCTGTCTTTCCATCGTACTTGGGAGTCACTACGGGTGCTTTGAATTTCGACGGTGTAGGGAAATCCACAATGGCTTGCACAAAAGGTGTTCCTTGAACAAAAGTTCTCTGTAAGGGGTTCCTCGCCTTAGCCATTTCTCCCAGTCTATCCTCCAACCGTTGAATGGAACCTTTCCATGCTTCATTCCCTTCCTCGGGCCGCTTAGTCCGAGCAACTGATTGCTCTGACGTAGCTTCCTGAGATTTATCTCGACGAGTAGTTGGTCGTGATTACGCAGATCCTTCTCTCAAACCTGGTGGTGGTCGAAAACTTCTTGATGGAGCCCTAGGTGGACTCATGTTCCTCCTTGGTCCTAACCGACTGAAAGGAGACACTCTGCTTAACCTTTCCAAAGCGCTAGTTCTCTCCGGAGAGAGAGTGATACGTTGATCTGTATCCGTAGACCGTATCGATGAAGTTCGCCCAGGTTGATAAGAAGAATCATTAGACTCCTCATTGCGATATGACCCAGTACGTCTAGATTGCGATTGCCTATGATCACTCCTTTGCCCTGAATAGGTAGGTGCAGCGCCCTGAAGAGTTTGAATGAGTTGCCTCATAGATTCTTGCATGGCGGTTTGTCCTTGAGCCAGATTCGTCATAATTCCAGCCAGATCTGGGGATGCAGATGGATTTGGAAGATTTCCAGTATTTCCAACATTTCGATTACTGGATTCTGGATTATCTGCCATTGGTGATAAATGATTTTTATGAAAAACGATAATAACAGTCGTTTCCCACAGACGGCGCCAATCTGTTGATGTAAAAAACTAGATCGCTCTAATTATTCAATCACAGATAAATAAATAAGACAAATATTTTTAAAGTGGTTCGGCTAGGAATAAAGCCTACGTCCACTGTTATGTTATTGCTGAGTGTTTGTGGAATTCTTGATTACAAGTTCTCTCAAGAAATTCCGATCCCCTTGAATGAGGATGATACATGGTATTTATAGCCTTGAGGTTGTACATGAAAGGTTCGATACATTAAATGACATACATATGAAAGGGTAATACATTTAATGCAGAGTGCGTGCCAAGAATATAAGCATTCAATGAATATCTGAGCTGTTGATTATCTGGCAATTAATGATACGACCGAGATGCAGCTCGGACCGCCATAGCTGTTCGCTGATCAGGAGTTCCTCGGAACGTTAGAGTACCTCGGTGCGTTGGAGTTCCTCGGTGTGATAGAGTTCCTCGGTGTATTCTCGTTGCTCGGAAAGAAGCATGGTTGGTCGGGAAATGATCTTCCTCGCTGCTATTATATCATGTAGATTGACACGTGTCTTCATCTTATTCGTCCACATCAGCATGTTAATTTTGGTATCAACATATATGTTAAAATGAACTGACCTTCCCGAAGATAAGGAGATAATAGTATTTTGTGAAAAAGAAGGGGGTCGCGCTTATGTAAATGGATGAGTTGCATACTGACCTCAGAGGGTTTTGAAAAAAAATTGAAATTCATTTTTGAAAATATTTTTGGAGGATCAGGCCCACATAGTTCTGGGTAGGGGAAATTAAGAGTTTTTTATAAGAATAGAAGGGATATGAGAAGAGTCGTAGTGATCCGAGATTTCAAAGTAGGGGTAGAATTTCTTGAGACGATTCAGTTTAACTGGACGCACAATTTCCTCTCAATCAAGGTCGGTGAGCATAGAGGTGCCACTTGATAGGATCTTCTTCACGATCAATGGGCCGCTCCAATTGGGCTTGAATTTTCCTTTGGGGTCCCACATGGTCTCTACTATTTCTTTGAGGGATAATTCCCCTACTTGGACACCGCGGTCCTTGACTCTCTTATTGAATTATCGCGCCATATGGCGATGGTACCCTTGTATGTGATATAGAGCCTTTAGCCTCATTTCGTCCAAGGGGGACTACTCGTCAAGATGGCTTTAATACTTATCTTCCTCACTAACATTGTTTTCAATCATGACGCACAATGAAGGGTTTGCCAATTGTATGGGAAGGATTGCTTCCATACCATAGACTAGAGAGTAAGGGATATCCTTATAAGAGGTTCAAAGTGAGGTGCGGTTTCCCCAAAGGGCATAAGGGATCCCGTCGGCCCAACCTTGGCAACTCTCGATCATATAATTGATGATGTCTTTAAGTTTCTTATTAGGTGCTTCGATTACTCCATTGATTTGAGGTCGGTATGGAGAAGATTCGTTTCCTTAAATCCTATACTCGTCGACCACCTCTGTAACTTTTTCCTCAAAATGTAACCCATTGTCCGACACCAGCTCGTACGGGACCCCATATCGACATATGATGTTCTTCTTGATGAACTTGGCCATTTTCTTGGCATTCAAAACTGAGTATGACTCGGCCTCGACCCATTTAGTTAAGAAGTCAATGGTGACCAAGATGAACTCATGCCTGTTATATGCTTTTGGTGTAACTTTCACTATGATCTTGATACCCCGTGTAGAGAATGGACAGGGATAAGTTATGTTGTGGAATTCCTACAGAGGAAAGTGTTGTCGATTGGAAAATTTCTTGCACTTGAGGTATCTTCGGACGAAGGTTGTGCAATCCTGAACCATGGTAGTCAAGTAATAACCTTGTCGAATGATCTTTTTAGCGAGAATATGGTTATTCAAGTGGGGTCGGCATTCCCTGTTGTAGATGTTTGACATCAGTTCTTCATTGTCATCCCCTGTGATGTAATTCAAATGGGTTCCATTCAACTTTCTCTTAGACATTTCTTTATAACCTATAATGTACTAGGCATCCAGTCCGCAGAAGGTTTCTTAGTCTTTCTTATTAGATCCTTGGGGATACCTACCATGTTTGAGGAGGCGTCAAATATCGTAGTACCAGCAGTTGGCCATCCCGAGATCTTCCTCTATGTTCTAAGTTTAATATTGTAGCAGTGGGTTGGTTTGTCTTATTTCTGGAGGAGGAAAGGGGCCGTGGTTATTCCTTCAGGCATGCTTGACAAACCCAAGGGTAATTAATAGAATTTTTTTCTTGGTGATTAGGGTGAATCTTGGTCTGGTTATATTCGACAAACCCATCAACGAATGACTTTAGAGTGTGACTGGCCATATTGTGCAAAAAAAATTGATGTTGGGTAGAAGGTAACTATCCTTCGGAAAGGCCTTCTTCAAGTCTCGATAGTCAACACACATGAAAAACCTTCCCTCCTGATTTCGACATAGGTATGATGTTGGCTATCCATGTGGGATATTCGATTACATGAATGAAGCCCACATTCAATTTCTTGACTACTTCTTCTTTAACTTTGAGTGACCATTTGATGCAGAGATTTTGCAGCTTCCATTTAACTGGTTTGCATTTCGAGAGTGTCAGAATCTCATGTCGTGCTATCTCAGGGTCGATGCCGGGCATATCATCGTAGGACCTTGAGCAAACATCCTTAAATTCCTTCAGTAGTTCTTCGAGTTACACACGCTCATTCTCATCAAGGGTAGCTCTATCCTAATCTTGCGTATTTGTCTACTAGAACTGAGATTAATAACAATAATTTCATCTTCATTATCTTGAACACAATTATGTTGTTTGTTATTAACCTTATTTAGATTAGTTAAGAATTATTCATTTGAAGTGTCATCATCATCAAGAGTTTGATTAGAATCAAGACAGTCAATGTAAAGAACAATAAGATACTCAAAATATTCATTTATTTCATGTCTTCCGAAGAAGATCAGTCTCCATCCATAATGGACTATGTTTTTACACAACTCGATAACACCACTCTCGAAGAGAACACCATGTAGTAAAAACTTATGGCACCATAGGAAGGTTGGTTGGTCATTGTGGCTGCATTTTCTCTCCACCTTTATATGAAGTTACTAAATGATTCCCGAGGTTTTTGCCTGAGAATCTCTTAATTTTAGCGAGTATCCTCTAACTCTTCATTGTATTATGACATGAACTCGCGGGCAACATCTTCCCAACTTTGGAATCTAGACTCCGCGTGATATAAAAACCAACGAAGAGCATTATACTTTAAGTTTTTTTGGAGCATTTGGGACATTATTTCCTCAAAAGCCCCTAAGAGGGTCATGGATCGGTGATAACTGCGAAGGTAAACAATTGAAGGTCCATTACCTTTGAATTTCTCGATGTTAGGCATCTTGAATTTTTTTGGTAACCTGGCTTTAGGATAGGAGACATGTGGGTATGGACCATGTTATTCTAGAGAGTCTGTCTTAGTCATATTTCTTGATCAACATCTTTAGGTCCTCATTGACCTTGTTCAATTCTTCCTGCTTTGGATCAATGCGCACTGGTAAGTTTGCCCCTGGGTGGGCAAGTTTTGACATAAGAAGTCGGGTTGGTAGCGGAAAATTGATAGGAATATCACATGGAGCATGCTAGTATTCCTCTAGAACCAAAATAAGCTCTAGTGTGAGGGGACCCATAGCGCGAGGGAAGAGGACATTAGGCTCTTCGAGAACAAGGAACCGATTTTGTTGCATCTCTTGAACCTAGATTTGGTAGTGAGTTAAGATATAACCTCACATTCAGCACATGGTATGTGTTCTCTATAGAAAGAGGATGAATTCCAGACTCAGAGGAAGTGAGAGTACTAACGGAGCTTTGGGGCAATTTGATAGAAGACTGAAGCCAATAAAGAGCCAGACAAGGGTATGCGATCGACCTGAGAAGGAGGAAATTGGGATTTATTTTTTTTATAAGAGAAAGGGAAAACTATCTTTTTAGAACAGGAAGGAAAATGATTTTGGCAAATTTTGGAAAAGATGAGGACCAAATATTTTTTGGTAAAAATGGAGGAAAATAAATCTTTTCGATATTTTTGCTGAAAGTTAAAAAGATATTTTTGCACACTCTTTGGAAAAAGAAGGAAGGAAAAGATGAGAGATGGGTATCAACATTATTATTATGTTTATTAGATTCTCACTTGTATTAGGTTTAACTAAATGAAAAAAGAAATGGTGGACGGTACCCGAGCCTGGAAAAATATGTAAAAACTATGGTTGGACTTATTACCAGGCTTATGGATATGGTCTCGTTTTAAAAATGGCGCAAAAATTTAGGCGGTATGCAGACCCGTCATTTGGTAGAGTTTCGAGTAAAAACTGGTAAACTAAATATGAGTTCCCCAGGTTTGAAATCTATATGTGGGTATGTAGTTGTTCGGTTAATTGAAAGGTGTTTCCCCTTTTGGCATGAATTCCACGATATACGTCTTTCCTTTGAGGGAAATCAGTACGTGTGGATAAGCCATTTAATATACCTGAGTGTATGTGAATTGCCTCACTAAATAGCTCGTGGTGATAGTCCATGTAAGAGTGAATTCTATATACTCGACCTACGTGAATAAATTCCCTTCGATATATCTCCCTACATCACTTCGGTGAAGTAATACAATGCGGGGGGAACCGTTCTATATACATCGATTGTACTTGTCCAATTGAAGGCGAGAGTCATATCGCTTAGGATAAGTGCAACCTGTCGAACCAACGCCCATCACGAAGTGACCCCCCAATTACGAGGAAAAAAATGGTCAATAGCAATGCTCTTTGGCAATGTAGTCTATAGTATACATGATCATGCTAAGCAGGTAATAAGGTACAAGTATAAAAGGTAAATCTATACTAAGAATGAATATGTGAGATTGAGTGATGTGTAATTATTTATACCTGAGAGTGAGGTAGTGAACCTAAGCATGGATCAACTACAAAGTGGTGTGTAACAAGTGTGAGTGAGCATGGATATATACAAGTACGATTTGTGGACGTGTGTTAGTGACACCTAAGCATGGATTTCTAAGTGGTGCATGCAACATGTGGATATAAGTAATCCTAGGTGCACGTGGTGTGTAGTTTACATTGAGAATTTCTACAGGTGTCCGAGTGAGTAGTGATATAAGCATGAGGTATATAGGTGCACGAAATAATAGAGGAGAGAAGAGGGAACATACAGGTAGGAGCACATGCACACAAGAAAACAAAACACCCATGAAAACAAAGTCTAGCCCTCTTACGAAAAATGTCCCTAGTGGAGTCGCCAATGAGGCCATCCCAATCGAGAACAAGGGGGGGGGGGGGGGAACAAAAGGTCTTGCGTCCTTAATTTAAAATGCTATGACCGTCGTCGAGGTGGAGTAAATGTAATGAGATGGAGTTTCCATCTTATTTTGTACAAAACAGGAAAATGAACGTGTAATCGCCTCGAGAGAGCGGCATCAAAGACAAATTGATGCATAAGAAACCAATATTTCGAAGGTTCGGGGGGTAAGTTAAGGAATGGGAAGGTGTTAGGCACCCATCCACCCTTTTAGGTCTCTCATGGTCTAGTGTTATTGCTTTCCATTATTTCTCCGTGAATTGTGTGTGCGTGTATATATAATGGAGATCGAAATCGTTCTACTCATACCATGGGAAAGGTAGAGTGAAGTCATCCATAGGAATGTTCCCAAAATAATATGTATAAAAAATATAATTTGTGCATTTATCGCGATATTGATCGTTATTATGAATAGAAAATATGGGTTGGATGAAACATTTACAAACATGATATGTATATTAATGAGAGAATATTATAAGTGCGGAAATTAGGAAAATTGGAGGATTTAGAGAAATTGATAAATTATAAAATTGAGAAAATTAGACTCGAGTCTCGAGTTTTAATTTGAAATGCGTAGGTAGCTAATAAAGGCATCAAACTCCACATAGTTTGAATGCGTCATGGGGGTTGGGGTTTATCCCATAATTCCGAATGGAATTTTAATAGAGGTGTGTGAGTAGAATTTTTTTTTGATTTTGTAAAAGTTTGATCGATAATCTCATTCGGAATTTATGGGTGTAACCCACTTTTTGTTTCTTTTTTTTTTATAGAAAGTAAAGTACGTAAAATATTGAAATAAAAATGTAGATATTAATGTGTATGAACTAAATCATGAATCTAATGAAATTTATGCAAAAATAAGGAATTTAAAGAGAGAGGGGAGGATTTGGACCTTCTTTGATTATTAATATTTGATCTTAGATGAACTCCCTCGGGTGTGAGATGAATATTGGACGAAAGAAATGTGATTTTTCCAAATTGAGTATGAAAAGGATTGGAATATAAGCTTGAATGGAACTTCACATGGAGGAACTTCCATGATTTCGAGAGAATGTTGCTGAGATTATTGACGCTTATGGATCTCTGGTGTGCTTTGGAAGTGAGGTTAGGCCTTCTATTTATAGGTTTTGGGGTGGTGCTGATCGACATTCCCGGCTGGTGACCCAAGACACACTATTGATAGGAAGGTATCTAGACATGTCGATTGAAAGTCTTGGGAAGATTTTACTAGAAAAATGGTCGTAGAACATAATCTATTGATCTGAATTGAACACGGGGCATACCATTAGAAAAGTAATAAAAGAACTTCAAGAGTCCTTTAGACCTGCCCCAGGTCCGGGAGTTGACTCTAGGTCAAGTGTGGCTCAGAAGCGCACGTTGATCTTTTAAATGGGAGATCATTGGATGAAAACAGATCGTTCGTCGGCATGGTGAGTCATAATGGCGCATGGGGTAAACCGTTGGAAATATAAGGAGTTGTACTTTGACATTCCAAAGAGTTTTTCTCGGTTCAAAAAATTAACCTTGGTAAATTGGGGCTCGAAAGCCCCCCGTGACCTCTCATAGTAAAACGGATCATTGGTCCATACCGTAAGTTAGAATCATGCACGGGGCGGACCGTTGGAAAGGGTATTCAGTTTCCTTTATAGATTGATTCAGTCTCATTAGAGTTGAGTGCTTAACCACCGTCAAATAGAGCTTGGGACTGCCCGTTGGCCTCCGAATCAATTTTTATGGGAAACGGATCGTTCGTCTGAAAAATTATGTGGTTTTACGTATTGGTTGGACCATTGGAAAGGGGTTTCAATTACCTTTAAATATTAAAAGAGATTTTACTTTGAAGATGAAGTTGATTGGGATCAAATCGTGGCCCGGGAGTGCCCGGTGGCCTCCGAATTGATTTTTTATAGTTGAATGGTCCATTCGTATGAACTATTATGTCGATTCACGCATGGGGTGGATCGTTGGAAAGGGGATTCAGATCCCTTCAAATATTCAATGATATTTCTCTATAACAATAGAGTTTCGCAGAGGCAAACGGGGCCTGAGAGGGTCCGGTGGCCTCTAGATCGACACTTGGAGTGTGATCTAGGCTTTGTGATGAAATGGGGAGGTTCTAGGGACCTAAGGAGAGACACAGGGGGTTTTGGAACGTGGTGTCTACAATAGCGAGATGAGAATCGAATCAGTGATAAAATCTTATTCACAAGATATGGTCAACTTCAATTAATTTTAAATTTACCTGTTGGATCACAAATGGGATTTATAATTTCTTTGAGATTGAGGACACCTTCTATCACACCATGTTTTTTAACTTTTTTATTTCACTACCATTCAACGTGATGATGATAACTTTGGGTGTAAAAACTTTGTCAATTTTTTTCATCCAATAGTGCGAGTTCATCCTAATGGCTATGTTGCCAATTTATTAGTCACAATTATTTCATTGAAACCCATTTATTTGCTCATTCTAGCATTCCTGTACAGGCTTTTTTGGGAATTTATTCTCATTTATTGGCCCCTAATTTCATTATACATACATTGTGCGTGGTTTGTTTGAGCTTTCATAGGTGTCGAGAATGAATGTCGTGAATTTGATTGAATTCCAGGAAAGTTGTAATTAAAGTCGCAAAGTAGACGACATTTTAATAAATTTACAATTTGGGTTTTTATCCCTTACTCTTCACAGAAGTTGAAGTTGTTCGAGTCATCTTCGCATGGACGTAAACGACGCAAGAATTTGAGCTAAAATAAAGAAGTTACCGAACTTTATTCAGAGCATGCACTTGGAAACATGTTTGAATTGATTCAGTCCCTCAGTCGAATAGATTTGGTTTGGCCCAGTGCAATAGTTTCCTTTTTACAAATCAATTTGGTTATAGTAACGAATCGATTTTCCCCTGTTCTTGCTTATTACAAATTTTCTATCCAGGATATTTTTGGGGTTTTTACCCTTTGTTTCCCTATTGTAATAATCAGTTTTATTTACATAGAAAGTTTTCCATGTTTAGAAACTCTCTATGGTCTCGACTAGGTCAAGTTTATTTATGGCATTTCCTTATATGTAAAACATTAATTACATTCAATATAGTTGGTTTTAATTCAAACTTTGTCCAACTACTACTTCTTGCTTACTTAATTTATTAGCCTTAACTTCCATTTATTGGTATCTCTTGTATTAGTTTGTGTTTAACTAGATGATTAGTTTAATTATATTGTTCTCTTGTATGCTTACCTTTGTTTCAATCCCAAGTAGCTAGTCTTATAGTTGGGTATCATTATCCCACGTAGTCTTCTTGAACTTCATATGTAGGGTTTGGTTTATAATTGTTATAATGGAACTTCATGTGTTGGTATTGGAGTACCCTAATTTCTTAACTACCCCTGTCTTGCAAAGGTAGTGATGGATGCTTTACTACAACCCCAACCCATCTATCACCATAGCTAATTAACCCTTAATAGTCCATTGATGATTTTTATCTCTAAATGGTTGATGTTCAGAATTAATTAGTTATGATCGATTAGAATTAATTTAAACCAAGTTCTATCATCTTCGTAGTGAGTCCAGTGTAGGAAAGTGATCCTTAATCCAAATTATCTCTCATATCTTCATAGTTTACCCATTCTCATTTCATTTAACGTGTGTTAGGATATCGGTTCACTAATCTCACCACTTCAAACAACAAATCGTCTATTACAATTTAAGTTTATGAAGTATCGAGTGTATCTTATAACCTATCTTTGTTATCTTATGTAATTTCCATCCCTAAGAAATACGATTACAGACTTTCCCGAAAACTACTTGTTGCGAAAGATTTTCAATTGAATCACACACTATTTATATAGCATTAAGTTTTTGGCACCGCTCTTGGGGATTGGCAACAATCTAAGTTATATGGGGTTCTATTTACACCTTTTTGTTCCATGTTGTTAGCGTGGCCTCACGGTTTCCAAAACTAATCCCAAAATTCCATAAATGCAAGAAGTGAGTGATAAAACTTGAAATCCTATTGTGGAATCCTCATCGTATAACGAACGTTCAAACTATTGGAGACCATATCCAACTCCTTCCATTTTAAACTCATCTTATACCAGAACCCACTCTAAGCCTAACACTAAGTCCGAAAATCAAAGTGAACATGGTAGTGGAGGGGAAGTTGAGCCTTCTTATAGAACCATGAGAGATTACTTACAATCGATGAGGACCACCTCTCGGTTATGAATCAACTTTCTTTATAATGCCTTGCAATTCCATTTGTATAATGAAATAATTTAATTATTACACATATACATGGAATTAGAGATTGAGTAACCCTACTTACACGTGCGAGAGTTTTAGGAGGTGTGTGCTACCTTTAGTTATCAAAGTTCTCCTCTCGATGTCACATAACTCAAACTCCTTGTATTATCTCTCAAGTTCAAAGCTAAAAGTTGTCTTTGGTCCATATATAGGAATTTTATAGGAAGTCGGCATGATATACTGGTCCAGTTTTTGAAGAAATTCTTCACTACCCATCGCACTAACTCTCTTAAGATTCAAATTCAAACCTTTTCTGAAAGTGAGTTTGAGACTTTTGAGAGATGTTGGGAAAGATTTAATAAGCTATTAGGTGAGTTCCCCCACCACGGTTTTGTGAAATGGATACTCAATTCCTATTTCCATAATGGGCTTATGCTAAATGGTAAACAAATGGTGGAGACTATTTGCTCCAGCTAGTTTTTTGGGTTAGATCAGGATGATGTGGAGGCTCATTTAAAGTATTGTGCTGAAACTACCCAAGCTTGGGATACTTCTAACCCAAATAAAACAAATCCGCAATCTTCCATTCCACCCACTTCTGGCCCTGAGATATTTTCGTTCACCAATGAGGAAGAAATTAAAATCAAGATAAAAAATCTATCAAATAAAGTAGAGGAGTTCGGCCTAAAGAGTCGGGATCCCATTGTTGCAATGACTTCATCAATAGACGGGTTGTGTACCATACGAGACATTAGTGTTCATACCACCAAGGAGTTTCCCATCCTCCCAACTTACAAAGTGGTCCTTAATGATCAAGCAAATGAGATTGGGTTTATTATGACAGCACAAAATATTCCTTTGGACCAAGGGTACAACCCATCTTGGGGCATCCGGGTCGGTTACCAATATGGACACACTCAACAAGATCAAAATCCTCCACCTCTTAATCTCGTCCCCAAATTCTAGGCTCTCCGACATTCATCCTTATCTGCAGCCATATAAGAGGAACCTCTTAGACACCTTGCATGCATTGATACATTTAATACCCCATCATAGATAATAAGTATGCAATGATAATCGAAATATTACATTCAGAGAAAACAATTTAAAGAATAAATATATTAGGGGATTACGCCAAATGGAACGAAAAGTGGCGCCTTACGAAAAGTAATTACGGAGAAAATTTTGCACATAGCATGGGTCGCTCGGATGCGTATTTAAGTTATAAAAATCCTAGTAAGTATGTTGTTTAATTTTGATGCAAAAACACCAAGGAATAATTATGACACGTTCATGGTTAATAATGCGGTAATTTGGGCGGTACACGAGCGATTTTTTTAGCATGCCTCGCGATCCAAAATATCTAAATGACCACTTTTATAAGGTCCAAAAAATACATCTAATATTACCAAGGGGTCAAAAGTCCAAACATAAACAAAATTATTTTTCGTCAAAGAAATAAAAGTGCTAAAAAAATAATTAAAATCTCTAAATCATATTAAAGATTAATTTTAAGAAACTTTCTCTTCTTCGACATCTACGAGAACAATCATTTAGACCCTTTTTAGGCAGATTTTCGTCAGGACGCATCATGCAGAATGCGAACTTGAGCGAATTGTTTATGACAGTTGGTAAGTCAAAAAAATATTCCGACCTTATATCTATACTCATAAAAATATAAGGAATATTACCATGTACGAAAAAATGGAATTTTTTTTTTGTACGGAGGTCTCGATTCTTGTATGGATCATGTAGGACATTTTGGAAGGTCGAAAAAATATTTGCGAATTTGTTTTTAACTCAAAAAAATTCAAGGAAGAAGGTGCAAGTGTAAAACATTACAAAAAATATATTTTTAGAGAGAGAAAGTGACAAAATTGACAACATTTTATGGGGTATAAAATGGGTGGTTAGTTATAGACTTAGTCGAATTCAGATTTTTATACTTCGAAAGGGTTATTTATTTTTTTAGACACTCTATTTTCTCAGTTTTTGGGTCTTCTCTTACACCTTTTTCGTATAGTTTATAATAGAGAGAGAGAGGGAGAGAGGAAGCCATTGTTATTCAAAACATATAATCCCCTCTAAAAAACATTTCCTCTCATCCTTGTATTCAAGCAAGCCATTTTCATAAAAAAAAAATTTGTAACTCCTTCCCTTAAATTTTTCCACCCCCTAAACACCATCACAAAGACCTCAAAATCCCATTAAAGTCCCATTCAAAGTTTGGACAACTAGTGGGTGTTTTTGAAGTGGGTTTTTTATGAGCTTGAAAGGGGTGTTGCTTAGGCCATCCATGGAGTCATGTTTGGAGCATGGAAGAGAAGCTAAAATGACTCCACTTGAGGCCACCGTTTAAGGTGGGGGTGTTACCCATCTTCCACAAAACTCATTTTCCTTCATTGAAGAACTTGAGGTGGAAAACTGATAACTTGAAAATAGTTTAAAGTTGAAAATATTTTTAGCATGATTTATTGCATACTTAAGGCCTTAATTATGTAGAAATATTCATTCATGCTTTGTTGATGATTACTCCACATTTTAATATAAAAATATATATTAGAGTTGGGTTTTTATGAGATTAAAGTTAGTGAGAAATTTCATAATATTATTTCACAAATATTGGGTGTAAAAAAATGTAGAAAAATAGTTATGGTTCACCAATGGGTTATTAGTGAGACTCTTAAGGTTTAAGTAAAAGGAGAACTTAAAAGAAAAGATTGAATGAGTTTTAAAAATATATAATTTTCAACCCACTATTCACAAATATTTTATGAAATAAAATATTTTAAACTCATATTTTTAAGGCGAATAAATGATTTATTAATGTGAAAAACACTTGGTATGTATATGCTCATTTTATGAGATCAATATAGTGATTTTAACGTTGATGAATCATTATGAAATGGGAAAATGAAGTTTCATTTAAAAAGTAAACTGTTTAGTTTGTTAAATTAAGGTTTGGGGTTAAAAGTGTAAATATTGAAAGTGTAGTCTTCTTGAAAACTTTGGGTGAAAATATAAATGATGAAAGTGTAGAAGACTAAGTGTAAATGAAAGGACTAAACATGGGTCTTTATGTAAAAAAAGTAATGATTAAAGTGTGTAACACAAAGTTTGAAATGCCAAGTATTAAATGTGTAAATTGTTGACCAAAACGAATTTTTAGTGTTAAAACCCATAAATAAAGTGTGTAGACTATAATATGTGAAAATTATTATTTTATATATTAAAGGGAGTAATGTGTAAAAATTTAATTTTTTTCAAAGTGAGAAGTTGAAGATGTGTCATAGTGACTAAAATTCCTACGTGTTATGTTTGAAGCCACAAAAAAGATGTTTTTTTTCGTAAATAACACTTAAAGACAAAAGTGAACTTATATATTTTGATGTAAATTGGATAAATTGGCAATTTACATGAAGTGTGACATTTTTAGGACATATAATATTCAAGAGTATTAAACACGTATGAGGAAAGAATGAAATGAGTCATTAAACAAAAATAATTTTAAGTGAAAAAACCAAGGAGGCCGTGAAAAAGGACGACAATGTAATATAATGATTTTTCCTAAATGGATAATGGGAAAATGGACGTTTAAGTCCAAGGCTTTGGCTTCGGCCCGAAAAGGCAAACTAACAAGGGAAATATGAAAAGTGTAGAACACATTGGTGAGATAATGATATTGGATGATGCCATGATAAATACTTAAGCATGGCTATGTTGTCTCTAGTGGTGAAAGACCCCAAACCAACTGCAATTTACTTCGCGCTCGGTGCCAAACGGTGAAATTTCATGAAACTGTGGGTATTCGTGTGTTATGACAGGTGTGTGTGTCAATAAAATCCCTAAAGAAAATGCTAAGTCATGAATTGAATAATCATGAAAGACAATAAATGATGGTATTAACTAATTGATTTATTAACGCAAGAATAATACAATAAAAGAATAATGTTTATCTGGTAACATGGGATGGTTAAACAATATTACTTAATGATATTTAAGCTACCTAATGAGGTTTGGATCATAATAATCACAAGCGTGCATTATATTACGCCTTCAAAGGAAAATTTGTATTTTTCTAAACATAATGTACGCATGCGTTGAATGGAAGTCCTACACTATGGTTAAGTAACTCTGGCGAGAGTTAATAAACATTTGGTAATAAACATTTGAAAGTCAATGGAATATTTTCCCAATAATTACTAATTGTTTAACCGTATGCGCAAATGGGAATAAATTGGTAAAATTACTTTTTTGGAATAAAATGGTTTAATACATTGGGATATGTATTTTCAAATGTATACATGTAGATACATACATACTTTCACATGAATGTAGTGTAGGGTGTGAGTATTCTTTTCTATCGTTCATTTTTACACTGCATTTGTATAGTTCCTAGTGAGAATTAAGCTCACTCCCTCCTTTTGTTACGGTAGGCTGCATGCAAATTCGTATTTTGAGCGCGTTATATAGGTATGTATTTACTTGCATGTACATTAATGTCTCAGTTTACTTTGCCCTTGGGGCACTTCCCTTGGTTTATATCACGTGTTGATTGTAAATTGAACTCGCATGCTAATAAGCGTAACATTAAGTAATAATAAAACTGGATTAGAAACATTCGCCAGGATGTTCATTAATAACCTTTAAACCCGGGTCATGGCATTACAATACAAGCACAAACAACAGTTAATAATCAAACCATTTAACAAGTTGTTCTCATTAAGGCACAAGTTCCAAAATTGACGTTGTTAGTGGACCCCCAAGAGAAGGGAACCCCCCCCCCCCCCCCCCCCCCGCTCAATGCCAATCTTTGGAACAAGCCAACTCCATCATATCTCTTAGAAGTGGGAAAGAGATTGAAAATCCTATCACATCTTCCCCGAAATAATCCGAAGAGATCTTACTCACACCCTAAGAAAGTGAAGCGACTCCATTGAGGAGTTGTGAAAAGTTGTTTGCCAAGGAACCAGAAGCCCCAATTCCATGTCCCTTTCCATCAACCTAGCCTCAAATGATTTTCCCCATAGATAAACCCATGAGGACTAATAAATCATGGAGAATTTTGAATAAGTTAAGATGAATCTTTATCTCCTTAATGATATCAAGAAAATCCGTTTTTACGAGAAGGTTTTAAATGATTTATGTACCTTTAAGACAACACAACACGATTCCCATATTCAAGGGCCCCGATTGTCCAATAATTTCGTGTGCGATTGGGAATTTTTCTATTAATCACGCCTTTTTTAATCTTGGATCTAGTTTCAAACTCTTTTCTTATCCGGTATATCTTTAATTGGGCCTAGGTGATTTTAGCCCAACCAAAACGAGAATACAATTAGATGAAGGGTCTACCAAAATTCCTAGGGGTGTGTTAGAAGATGTCCTTATCCAAATAGACACTTTTTTCTTCCCGACCGACTTTATTATTCTCTATACTAATTCCATTCCATGTCCCAACACTCAACCTCCCTATCATACTAGGACAACCATTCATTGCAACCGCAAACGCCTTGATCAATTGTAGGAATGGGGAAATGAATTTATCCTTTGCAAATATGACGTTAGATGTCATTATTTTCAATATGGCACACCTCTTAACCGACGAGGATGAGTGTATAACACAAGTGAATTTTGTTGGGGAGGTGTTGGAGGAAGATGATCAAACCGTGAAAGATTCCACTGGGTGGTGCGTGTTAGACACATGTTTTAACAGATGGGAGAGGCGGACGTATGTGAAAACGTCAAAATAGAGAAAGAATTGTAGACTTATGATTTCAGCCCGATTGATGACTCAAGCATATTTGAACCAACCATTCACGTCAGGTCATCAATATCAAGTGAGGTGCATTTTTTGGAAGAAATTGAGGTTGTCGAGGTAGTTGTCCAATCATTCATGAAATTAACCAACCTTAATTGTACAAATCCATGTCCCCCACTATCGAATGTCTATCCGTGCGAGAAAATCAATTGTACTTCCAATGGCTATATTTTTGACATCACATTATCGAACATAAAACCTGACATACATGCTAATCGATGGAATATCCAATGAATGAAATCACGAATGTGGATGGATTTGTTGTTGGACATTGCATGTAACAACCTCGTATACGGGGATGGATAGGCTTCCCGAAATCGATATATTTTTGTGCCGAGAAACCCCCGACATGTGAGTGGCTGCAAAAAAATTTGTCTCGAACCATCATTACGTATGTTAGACTTATTTACACCCAATAAAACCAAGCAAATCCATCCCAATTTGTTGTTTTGGTGTTATCCAAATCAGTGCGAAATAGAGTGTCACCCAATTAGGTCCTAATCGATTCGGTGATGAATCGAATCGATTTTTTTCAATCCAGTGCCAACGTCCCCATTTTTGAATTGATTCGTCTTCAATCTGAATCAATTAATACAAAGGTAGTAACAATTTTGAGGTTTCTGAATCGGTTTTGTTCCCACACTGAATCGATTGGCCTTATTCTAGTGTTTAAAATTTCCGCTTTCTTTGTATTTCCCACTTCATTCTTTTCCCACCTTCAAACCTACGCACTCCCCTCTTCTAAAATCATTTCCCCACAAGGAAATCTACTTATTTCTCAAGGCAACCTCATTCAAGGTAACGTTTCAATCCTTTATTTGTCCATTTGAATATGTAAGTTGTGTGCGATGTATTCAAGTAGGGGGTAATGTCATTTTATAAATGAGTTGCTCCTTTTTCATTGAAATGCCCTAATTTATCAACTGATTTCCATGTACATCCAACAAATAAAATATTTTTAAATTGATTTGTTGTTGATGCTATATTTGTTGGGGGTGTTTCATGAATCAAAGGCATTCCCACCCTAGACTGAATACAATGCACACAAAGTGTTTGATAAAATTCCCCAACAGGTTATATGTGCTCAAAAGCCTCATTTCTCACACCTTTTATCGTGCATTTATGTTGATTTTTCTTTGTTTGAGTGTTGTGCACGTCGAATTCATTTTTTTGATAGGCTTCTTCCGATGTGCTCTCTCCATCCCCTTTCGACCCATTTTCATGCTATACTTTAATTTTGTGCATTCCATCCATTGTGTATGCATCAGATTAATGTTTTGTAGGGCTCTATGGTTACTAAAATAATATCAAATGTCGTGACTAGTCGAAGAGGATTCGATTCCTTCCAAACTAAAGAATAAAGGGATGAGTTTAGGACCAAGTTCATATTGCACCGCCTTATTGCGGTTGAAAGACAAGTTAACCAAGAGGATCTCCCCACTTCCGTTAGGCATTACCTGCAAAAATTCTCATGGGCGGCCAAGGGCGGGGAGGTGAACGAGGAGAATGCTTGTCAATTTTATGCTTCACTCATCTTAACTGGAGATGGTACATATGAGTCCTACGTGAGGGGTAGAAGAATTTTGATTTCCAAGCCTATCCTTGCATTGCACTTGACCGAGGATGCAAACCCCAATGATTATGATTACCCCTTTACTGGTGATGGGAAGATGTCAAATGATGTCCGTATTGTGCGTCTTGTTCCCGAAAATGTATAGGTCGGGGACACTTTCCCCACTTTTTAAATGGTCGATATCCACCGTCCTCATCACATAGTGCTTTCCAACCCAAACAAAGTCTGTCCTCTGGTCCAAGCAGGCCCATTTCCTGTACAACCACTCGAATATATAAATGTTGTCCACTACACCAAATAGAACGAATTGTCACCTTTCAGCCGGCCAACCTTATCACCGTTATTGACCATGATAAAAAACACGATTTTTTTGTCACGACCAATTACCGTTACAAAGCCGTGATTACTGGTTGTCACGGTCAATGACGGTGACAAGTACATGACAAATACAGTTGTCACGGACTTGTCACGGTCATCGACCGTGACAACATTAAAAAGTTGTCACGATCAAAGACCGTGACAAATTCGTGACAACTTTCCTAGTAAAAAAACCTTCCGCCTTTTTTTTCTCACAGATTTATTTCCCCCTAAATTCTCTCTCACTCTTTAATCTCTCTCTCTCTCTCTCTCTCTCTCTACTTTCAGGTTCATTTTTCCTCTCTCTCTCTCAATCTCTCCTATGTGAATGTGTGTGTATATGTATATATATGTGTATTTGTATATGTTTATGTGTGTGCAGGTGTGTGTATGTGTAGGTGGGTGCCTGTGTAAGTGTTTTAAGGTGCGTGCATGTGTGCAGGTGGGGGTAGGGGTGTGGCGGCGGAGGGGCTGGGGAAGTGGGGGAGGGCAGGGGTTAGGGGGAGCAACGTGTAGTGGGGGTGGGGTTAGGGGTAGGGGTAGGGGATATGTATAGGTGGAGGGGGGGTGAGGGCAATGGGTGTGTGTGTGTGTGTTATAGTTACAAATTTATTAAATTATTGACATACATTATAAAAATATATATACTCCTAATAGGTATTGATCTGACCACACTAACCTAATCGGTATTGTTTAGAAAACTATATGCTCCTAATAGTTATTGATTTGAATCTTATTGTTTAGATAATAAAATTACTTTGAAATTATAAATATTGTTTGTGTATTCTTATTTAGGTTTAAAATTGGTTAGAAAGTGTTAATGTTGATTGGGTGTTATTATTTTGGGCTTGAAGCCAATTAGTCATATGTATTTAATTTTTATGTTGTTGGAAATGAATTAATTGAGTACATGAATTAGAAGGAGTAAGTGATACATATTTATTGGTTTGTTGTTGCTGTTGGATTGTATTGGACAAATGTGGCTGGATATGGATGTTGGTCGTTTAATTTTTTTACGATCCTTAATTTAAGTAACAATAATAAATCCTAAAATAATTATATTGTCATAATTTGTTGGGTTGGTTAATTTTGGAAGTGGCATGGCCACTGGATTATTGTCTAGGTGGGGGGAGGGGGAGTTTTCAACTTGTTTATAAAATGACTTAGTGTCGCGACCCGTTCGAGAGTGGCCTGACCACATACTTATGATAATTAAACGAAACATACCTAAAATTACATATAGTGCGCATAGATACTAGATTTCTTTTTCTTATGCGTACACATTGAATAACCCTTAGACCCGTTAGAGTGTCATTACCCCTGTAATGAGATTCCCCTTTGGACAGTTTTGGATTGCTTAGTTCCTGTATAATAATATTCTTAGGGGCTTAAACTTGTTACTTTTGGAGGAAGTTCTGCAGTCATATCTTAATGTTCTTTTTGGTACATACTAGATGATACGATGTTAAGTGCCTAAAAAAGTGTCGATATATTTTCCCGTTGGGCATAGACTAAACCATTTTTTTCACTGTGCAATGGATAGAGTAGGCAATAACCTCGTATGCTAGGGAAGAAGAATGGTATAATCTCATGCGTCATCTTATTTATTCTACATATTGGAGGAGGATGGGTTATGAGTTTCCCAATTTTTCTCAATAAAAGCGTAAAATTTGTTTGGCAATATCAAGAGATGGTTTCAATCCATTTGCAAATATAAGAACCAATCAGAGTGTATGGTCAGGGATCCTAGACCCACTCAACTTACCTCCTTCACAGTGTATGAGACTTGAATTTTTGATGATGTCGTTATTGATGCTTGGACCAAAGGATCCAAGTGATGACATCAATGTCCACCTGGCTCCTTTGGTAGAAGAATTAAATGAGTTGTGGGAAGAGGGTGTGCAAGCATTTGACTCTTTAAGAAAAAGAAGAGTTTTACGCTGAAAGTTATGTTAATGTGTGAAATTCATGATTTTCCACCTTACCGGACATTATCTGATTGTGTAGGACATGGTTATTTGGGGTGTCCTATTTGTGAAGAGGAGACTGAATCTCTTCGTCCCCCCTCAAGATAAAAAAATGTATACCATTGCCATAGGAGGTTTTTACCCCCGCCCATACTTTCAGATTTTAGAAAGTTTCCATTTTTTTATTGGGCGGGATTGAACATAGGCTACGACCAAGAAAACTTTCAGGTTCAGAAATTGAAAAAAATATTCTGATTATGGACCTAGTATGCCAGGTAAGAATCCTAAATTTGAGAATATTAAGCATAATAAGACACTAACTGGGAATGAAACATAGACAATAAAGACATGGTCTAGGAAGTTAATTTTATTTGACTTGCCTTATTGGATGAATAACCCGATGCCCCATGTATTGGATATGATGCACGCACAGAAAACATAGCTGAACATATTATGGACACATGCCTTGGAGGAGTCATTCGGAGGATGGAGTAAATGCGCAAAAAGACCTTAAATAATTGAAACTTAAGCCACAACTATGGTTGAAAGAAGATAGTAGGCGGAGGACAATAATTCTTGCTAGTGTGTTTACTTTGACGAGTAAGGAAAAAAAGGTTATTTTAGAAACATTATATAATGTCAAGGTTCCATCTAATTTTTCATCCAACTTGAAAAGGATTATGAATTATGCTACTGATGATTTACATAAGTGTATGTCCCACAATTGGCATGTGATCGTGTAATTGGTTACTCTATTGTTTAAGCATTGTTTCTCCAAGTATAATAAATTGCAGAGGGCTATTCTATAAATTAGTATCCGCTTCTCAATTTTATGTGAGAAGGTAGTCAATCGAGAACACATAGTGGCCGCAAATTTGGCGGTTACCAAAGAAATTCGTGTTATGGAGAAGTACTTTCCCCATCATTCTTTGACATAAGTGTTCACTTATTGGTACACCTATGCGATAAGCACTTCTTTGCAGTCGAGTTAGATATCACTTGATTTATCCACTTGAAAGATTGTTGAAAGTTTTCAAACATTACGTTAAGAATACATGATATATTGCAGGATCAATTATAGAGGAATACATCACCGTGGAGCCATCAATCTATACTCGGGAATGTATTCCCGATGCGACCAATGTTGATGACATTGATGAGTTCATCGATGAAGGTGGTCATGCGATGTGCAAATGAGTGAAATTAAAGAGCTTGCAACATGAACAAGTAGTTTGTTATCTATTTAAAATACATGAAGATGTCGAAGAATGGAAAAACTAAGTTTAAATTACTTTAAGTTTTACATTATTTTAGATTATTTTATACGTGATTAATTTTGTAATACGTTCGTCACATTAATGTTATGCAGAAAATATGAAGCCAGTGAGAAAAATAAATGACGAAAAACAACGGCACAATTTGATAGCAAATTTAGGTTGTGGTTGTGACATGAGGGAATTATAATGAAAATGATTGTTATTAAATGTTACATTACAATAAAACTTTACAACTCACCTAATGAATTTATGTATATTCTAAGCTTTTAAAGACGGGTAATGCGACATCAAGGCTTGGTCATCTATCCACTAGAAACTTGTTCATGTCATAAGAGTACAAAATGTATCAATTGAACGGTTACGTATTTGGTGCAAGGGTGAACAATGAAAGTACAAATGTATAGAACTCGGGAATTTCATACAAGGTTCTTGCTTTCTTTTGAGCGAGAACAAAAGAAAAAAACTCGTCGAAGCTGAAATGATTTATTATGGTGTAATTCAAAATATATCTGAATTGGACAATTTAAGATTCAAAGAGGTCATATTTTACTTTAATTGCGTAAGAATTGAGGACAAAAATGCTTGTAAAGTTAATCATGGCACCAATTTGATCATGATTTAGATGTCTAAGTTTAAGAGCAACGAACATATGAGCGATGACACGTTTGTTTATGCTTTTCAAAAGGTAAAGAAAGTGTTTTACTCAGAGTATATCAACAACGAAACGTGGTCAATCATCCTACATGCACTTTAGTCTAAACAGTAATGTGGATGACTTGGTTTCTCCTACCGAATATTAATCCATTTATGATGATAACCCCAATTGGAAACAATTTCTAACTATGTAATAAGTATTCCAATTATCGGACGTTAGTTTAATTCTTTTAAATCATTTGTACTCGATCGGTTTACTGCATGTAATATTTAGATTTAATTATTAAGCATTAATTCAAATTCCATGTCTAGTGGGTGTATTATTCTAGTGTTTTATTATTATTGGATATCAATGTAATGCTTTTAATTCATTTTTACTCGATCAGTTTAGTGCATTAATTCAAAGTTTCCAGTGTTCTGTTATAATATTGTTAGTGCTTTGTATTCTTCTAATTCATTTGGATTTTTACTAATAACAACATTTTTTTACAGAAAATGTCTTCTTCAAGTCTTGGCGGTAGCAGAGGCGACGAGGGATCCTCAGCACCTTGGCTTCCAAAATGGGGAAAATTGGGATCGATCATTGATAATAAGACGGGTTTATTAGCTAGATCCCTCGAGTTGGTGAAGATGATTATTGGCCCGGGGTACAATAGTTGGAGGGAGGTGAGAAATGAGATCAAGTTGGCTATTTGGGCAGCACTATAGGTAATGTGTTTACATCTATTTTCGTATTCCAATCTCAATTTCAATTTCAATTTAATATCAATATCAATAACAATTTCAATTTCAATTTATATTTATATTTAGTAGCAACTAACACTTACTTTCATTTATTTTGTATTTATTTGATAACAACAATTCGGCCTTCCCCCACAACTCCACGATTCCATGTTGGAGAAGTTAAGGGAACAACATAAGACGTGAAAGAAGAATTTATGGTCCCGATACTTTGGGAAGACCCGAGACTCCATTCTCAGACTGTGTGAGACCGTCCCGATGAAGCAGCCGATCGCATTGGCACAGTGGCAAAATTTTTTTGACCCTGGGATCGAGGAGCGATAATTGGCATCTCTCCAATCAGGGAGGGAAAGCCAGGGAAAAAAGTTGGGTGTGCATTACTCCGGGTGGATGTCTAATGCCGAGGTGGAGCACATGATGGCAAGTTTTTATTTTTCTACAATTATTGTTTCATGTTCATGTTGCTTAATAATTATGCATTCTTTTATATTAGGAGACTGGGAGTGGCCCTAGGGTAGGCCACATAGGCTCTAAGCCTATGTGGAAATTCAGACGAAGAAGGTCAAGGACAAGGAGGTGTTCCCGAGCATCGCGTCCACGATTGTAAGTTATAAATGTTTAAGTTTTGTTAATTATGTTATAATTTTTTTATTTACTTAATTAACTAAATGTGTGCTTTTTGTCATTTCAAGAAAAGCTCAGGGAAGTGCATGAGTCATAGTCTGATGCCAACAAGGAATTTTTGGCTAGGGATGCAATCACCCAAGTGCTAGTTGTTGATCAGAAGGGGACGACTAGTGGGTGAGCTCGCCGGTGGGGAAGTCTAGGATCATTGGAATGGAGATGAGCAACACTGGGTTGGCTCGTCAGGTGCACACGCATGACGAGGAGCTATCAAGGTTGGATGTGATGATCCTTGATATGTACGACATCATGAACCATGAGTTGGGCAAGGGATAGACGACAGAGAAGACGGTGGAGGTGGACGTGGACGTCATTGCTTCATCATCGATACACGCGGACTCGTCGTTATATGATCCACTTCCCATCTTCACTCCCGTCGAACGGCCTATGTCAATAGTAGATGGGCTGAGTGTGTTTTTACTCGACATATATGGTTTCCAGCGGATAGAGAGGGGGTTGAGGGACCCTCCCGGGTATGACTGTTCATGGACGTCCCCGTCAAGACTTTGAGTCCAAGGTGCTCGTCATGCATGTGATACCCCAGAAGGAGAACTCTGCATTGGGGTTAAGGGAATAATGTGACGTGATGAATATTGAGAGATGTATCAATGTGTATATCATTTGTCCTTCCTTCCTCCTCCAACCTACTGATGACTCTATGCCTTAACATTATTTTTATCTATTTTGTTTGGACACTTGGATTATATTTGTATTATTTTGATTTGTTACATTTTCGATTGGATATGTATTGTATTTTTATTTTAATTGGAAATGGAATTATATATGCAATGAATTGGTGTAGTCTTTCTATTTTTTTGTATATATGTTGTTTGAATAGGTACAATTTTACTATAATAAGTACAAATATCTTGCTGGGCAGTGGCAGTAGCCATACTACCCAGTAGATTTTTTTAAATTCTACCCAAAATTGTCACGATCTTTGAATGTGACAATTTTTTAGTTTCGTCACGGACTTTGACTGTGAAAAAACTTTTCATGGTTAATGACCATGACATGACCGTGACAAGTCTAATGAACTTATCACAATCAATGATCGTGATAAGTCTATGACAAAAAAAGTTTTTACCCCTAGACTTATCACGATCATTGACCTTGACAACTTTGACTTGTTACTGTTAATGACCCTGATAATTCAATAGTTTGTGTGTTGTGGTCATTAGCCTTCGAGTCGTGCTATTACAACAAATGTTGAAGGTCGCCTATTACGATATAGGATCAACTAATCTCCTTTTCTTGCGCCTCATTTACCGAATTTGCAAAAGTGCCAGATGTGAGGTGTTGCACAATGACAAATTAACCTCCCCACATTCCTAGACAATAAGACAAATGGGAAGTACTTGGGCAAGGACTACTAGGAGAAGTGAATGAAGAGGATGATGGATCACCCGACCGGAGGGGCCAATCTTGACGAAGGGGACGCATTGATTCATGATGTCCCAGAGGTTTTACCTTAAATTTACCCAATTAGAGACTTGGGAATTATGATGGATGCTCTCTAAGTAAACTTCGCATAATTCAGGGGTACCTTCCAGTGCGACATATCTATGCTCACCCGTGCTGAGATGGAGATGCTCACCCACATTCGTGGGGGTGAGACGCTGGTACCTCCTTACCTATTTGATCCATATGAGCCCCGTGACAACCACACGCTCGGTTTTGTGAGTGACGGCTATGAGTTTCCTTAGTCTACTTCTTTATCTCTATCGCCTTACTCTCTTAACCATGATGATACTTTTTGCTGGTTTTTGCTAGTTTTTGGTTGGTTTTAGTTGTGTATTTGTGAGAGTGTGAGGATACTTTTATGTATTTCTCTTTTTGACTATTAATCCCATGTACCCAACTCTATTATTAATGAAATTCTAGATTTTATTATTTGCATTTGTGTATCTCTCTCTTTATTGCATATATTGTTGTTTTCTTGGTACTATGATATTAATGGGTACCTCGTCGCTGATTTTGGGATTTGATCCTTATGGGGTGACATTTTCTCACCCTATTTTCCATTTTTTCCCTACTAACATCGATGACAATGTTTATTTCATGTCAGGGGTCGTGATTTGGATTTCTGCAACCCATTAACATGTTATTATTAATTCGCATATTTATTTATGAAATAAATAAATATTAAAATTATTACTTTTCTCCCATGTCTCCAATCATTCCGTATATAATCGTCATACCCTTTCGTATAGCGATGATGCATGTTCAGAATTTCTAATTTATCTGGCTTTGGCCCATGTATTATTAACATTGTGAATAACTTCTCCAAATTAAATTGTGACGCCGATGAGCTTCATACGCAAACAATTTTCTATGATTTGGTTTAAAGTTATTCCAATTTGTTGATCATAATGCGCACGTTATACACTTTCATAACTAAGATTCGAGACAAACCTTCAATTATGAGCATATACAATTAATCTTTCTCTTTCTTGAAAAACATACCTTGTTGCCAATCTCATTTTCTTTTCATTGAGTGAATATTAATTGAATTCATCATGATTATGACACTCAAGCATGATTTTTAATAGTGTTGCGTCTCTAGAATCACATGAAACCCTAGGAAAGGATCAAAGTCCTTATTAGCTATTTAGACCTTTACGAACTTAGCTTAGTCATGCATATGTCCCTAGTCGACCCCGTTGAGCATTATTATGACATTTCGTTTCATTCCCAAATACCTTAACCACCTCCATATTGGAGTTTTTTCCCTTATATACACCTTCTGCACCTTGATTTAGGATTTTTCACTGGATTTAATAATGTGCTTCTGACGTGGAATGCATTCAAGAAAAGAAAAAAAAAGAACAAAAATAGAATAAATTGCTTTGATATGTGTGAATCCCATTTCACTGCATCTATGTAAATACAAGTATTACTCTCATGAATATCTTGCTTATGGAACTTGAAATCCAATTTTGAAAATTCCTACTTTTTTCATTATCCTGAGTGTTACTCCCAAGTCCCTATTACTCCAATAAATCAAATTTTGTTTCCAAACCCTAGCCTAACCTTAGTTACATACTCAAAAAGTCATATTTGATTATAAGGTGATGTTGATTAAAAGGTCGAACATTTACAACATTTGTTAGAGTGAATATCACCATGATTAATATGTAATACCCTTTTATGAGATTCTATTTTTCACTTTTATATATCGTTCTTCTATTGATGACAATTGTGGGACCTAGTTTCCATTTACAATTACTCCTTATCCCGCACGTCTCGTGTGTGTTACATCCCATTTTTTAGTGCTTTCATTTGTTGAGCGTAACAACTAGAGAGAACTTGAGTCATGCATGTATTAGAGTCTACATGGATTGTGAAAGTTTTGCCTAATCGAAGTTGCCACATGTGTCCGCTTATTTTGTATTTATATGGTTTCAATTTCTGTTGAAGTTCCTCGTGTAATGCCAATAGCTACAGACTTTTTTATGAGCATCATTCACTTTATTGATAAATTATGATTTATTTATTATTGTTGATCATTGCATTGATTTTCGAATAATCATGGTATGAGTCGACTTGATGTTTTTGGGTATCATCCTTAGAAACCCTCACAAGACAACATTCGTCCCCTAAGGTTGCCTAGGGGTTCAACGGCTTATTGCATACGCTAAATGAAATCGTGTGTCCGCAAAAGTGTCATTTTTCTTCTTTGTACCTATCTCATGTTTTGTGGTTGTTTTTGCGGATCTGTTTTTACCTACTTCATTACTCGATACTAGCAATGTGTAAGTTAGGGGGTGTGATTAGTCACGATTATTGCATTAAAACCCCTTTTATTTTTTCATTATAGCATTCTTGCATACATTATTCCAGAAACTTATGCTCATTCATTAGCTAACCGGTAATTTCATAATATATATACATTGTGCGACATTTGTTTGATCTTTTATAGGCATCGAGATTGCATGTCGTGAAGTTTGGTTAAATCACAGGAAAATTTCATTGACATTCACAAAGTCGGGGGTATTTTAATAAATTTGGATTTCGAGATTTGATCCTAAACTCTTCATAAAAGTTGAAGCTCTTTGAGTCATCTTCGCGTGGCCTTTGATGACATGGGAATTCGAGCTAGAACGAAAAACTCACGAAACTTTATTTGGAGCATGCAAGAATGTCCGAATGGATTCGGTCCCTCAGGTAATCGAGTCGGTTTGGCCCATTGTAGTAGTTTTCCTTTTGCGAATCAATTCGGTTATAGTTTGAATCGATTCACCCCTGTTCTTTCTTATTATAAATTTGCATCCCAAGATATTTTGGGGGTTTTAACCCCTTTGTTGCCCAATTGTAATAATCAGTTTTATGTACTTAGAAAATTTTCCAACTATAGAAACTCTATCCTCTCTCTCCTAAGTCAGGTTTATTTAAGGAGTTTCCTTACATGTATTGCATTAATTACATTCTATAAAATTTGTTTCAACTCAAGCTTTGTTCATTCCTTCCTTACTTCATCATCTTTAACTTGCATTTATGGATATCAATTGTATTAGTTTGTATTTAACTAAATGACTTGCTTAGTTATGTTGTTCTCTTGTATTCTTACTTTATTTTATATCATACGTAGCTAGTCTTATGGTTGGGTATCATGATCCCACCTTGGATGCTTAAACTTCATATTAGGGTTTGGTTTATAATTCTTCTAATGTAACTTCATATGTTGGTATTGGAGTATCCTAGTTTCTTAACTACCCTTGTCTTGCAAGGTTAATGTGTTATGCTTTACTACAACCCCGACCCATCTAGCACCAAAGTTAATTAACCTTTAATTGTCCATTCTTGAGTTTTGTCTCTACATGGATGATGTTTTGAATTAATTAGTTATGATTGATTACAATTAATTTAAACCAAGTTCCATCATCTTTATAAAGAATCCAAGGTAGGAGAATTATCCTCAATCCCCTTTATCTCTCGTATCTTTGTAGTTTACCCGTTATCCTTTAATCTAACACATTTTAGGATAGAAGTTCACTAATATAAAAACATCAAACAACAAACCATCTTTTACATTTGACCTTTGAGACATATATAGAGTATCATATAACCTATTTTTTTCTCTTATGATAGATCAATCCCTGAGGAATATGATTTTGAACTTCACCGAATTCTACGTGTTGGGAAATATTTGAACTTGAATCACACATTATTTATAGAGCATCACCAATCGGCCTTTACAACTTGACTCTCAAGCATGACTCACATGGATGGTATTTCAAGTTCAACAAGAAGGACTTGTTCGATGTTATGTATTATGGTGTAACCTTGGTGTGTAGTCTGACCATCGTGTGGTATCCCTAGAGGACGCAAGGGATTCAATTTGCCCAATCTCTATAATTTTTAGTCATTTTGGTGTCTATGTGTTTGAATCTTTTATTAACAGCTTCAACAACCACATTAGGGAGAAGGCTTTTGTCTTTGGATTTCATCTTGCATGATAACTTTTTTGACTTCAACATTGAAACCAATCCCATTATCTGATACCAATTTGTGATGAACACCGTAGTGACATTTGAAATTATTTCATATGAAATTTAACACATTCTTCATATTTTATATTGCATATGACTCTACTTTAACCCAATTTGTGAAATAATTGATGGAGACAAAAATGAATTCATACCCATTTGATGCTTTAGATTAACTTTCCCAATGATGTCGATGCCCTATGTTGAGACGGGTGAAAGAAAGGTCATATTGTATAACTCAAGGGAGGTAAATGATGGAGATTGGTGAATTGAAAGAATTTGAGGCACTTTCAGACATAGGAATCATAGTCTTGGACTAAGGTGGTCGAAAAGTATACTTATCGAATAATTTATTTGGCAATTATATGTTCCCAATTATGGATTTTTTACTTTACTTATTCAATATTATCCCCAACTATACAATGAAAATGGGTTCTATAAAAATGCCTTTTGAATATCATCTTGTCGCAAATGATGCATATGGTTGTATGTTATAAGGAAGGTTGACATAGTCTTTCTTATCAACCATGCTGAAGGAAGCACTAAATATTGTAATACCATAAATCCCACATCGTGAGAATATTCTTTTATAGCAAGCCCGATATGATAACAATGAATTGGCATGGATCATTTATGAACATGGAAGGGGGCATCATTATTCCTTTAAGCATGTAGACTATGGAAGATAAGTTTTCTAGTACATCTATAAAGTTTTTTCTCGAACGGGGGAGGTAGTGTCATGTGATATCTTTTAGTTGAGAAACTAACTATTTGAGGTGAGGAGTTTCTTATCTTTAACTTTTCATTTTAATAGAATTTATATTATAATGAGGGTTGAGTCGCCATAGATGTCGATGTGCCGAATTACAGTCTTGATGGTGGCCTTGAGGCCCATTGTGCATGATTTATATTTTTTCATGTTGTTGGTGTAAGAAAATTCCAACTTGATGGGGATGATAGTGTGGGGGTCATTAGGTGCGATTAGGAGCATCTCGATGACATATTAATTTTATAGCAAATCCATCAAGGAACATCTGCCATTGGAGCACTTCATGAGAAGTACTGATAATATCCTCATCCAAGAGCTCAGAAATCTATAAATTGGATTCTCCCACGGGATTGTTGATTATGTAATCACACACACACACACACATATATATATATATATATATTCTTTTTTCAGAATTCTGTGTGACATATGTGATATTAAACTCGGATAGAAATAATAACCAATGGTCCATGAATCTTGACAAGGCACATTTTCTAGCAGATACTTCATTGGATACATTCGAGACACTAAATTTACGAGGAACTCAAGCATGTAGTGTCAAAGTTTCTGAGTGACCCAAAGTAGAGCAACAAATACCTTCTCCATGGCGGTATAGTTTATTTTGTACATTACCAATTTCTAACTAACATTATGTATAGCTTTCTCCTTGCACGATTCTTCATTTTGTTGGGCCAACATATCCACGGATATAGTGTTTGTGATAGTCATATACAAAATAAGGGGTATACTAGGTTGTATTGGCATGAGCACCTAAGGTCGAGTAAGGTATTGCTTGATCTTATTAAAGAATTCTTGACATGCCTCATTCCATACTTTAGTTGAATCCTATTATAAGAGTTTAAAGATGGAATATCATATGGAAGTGAGGTGACAAATAAACCTACTGGTGTTTTAGAGCTTGCATAAAAATATGAACTTCCTTCTCAGTCTAAGGTGGTGGAATCTCAAGGACCCCTTTAAGTTTAAAAGGCTCCACTTTGATCCCTCTTTCTTGACCATGAATCCAAGGAATTTACCCTTTGTAATGCCAAAGATGAAATTCTATGGGTTGAGGTACATCTCGTATTATCACAGTCATTCAAAAAAATTTCGTAAGATAAATATGTGACCTTCTCGAGTTTTGGACTTGATGATATTATCGCCAACATATACTTCTAGCTCTTTGTGTATTAGATCAGGTAGGATGGCTATAATTTCTCTTTGATATGTAGCCTATATGTTTTTAAGACTGAAAGTCATGCTATTTTAGTAAAAAATACCCCATGGAGTGGCAAAAAAAGCCTTTTCCTGGTGGTCGTGATGCATTTTGATTCGATTAAACCCTATGAATCCATCGGCGAGTGACTCAAGAGCATGATTGGTTATTTTTTTATTTATTGTGGCGATATTGGACAAAGTGCATCCTTCGGAGAATATTAGTTTGTATCCAGGTAGTTGATGCACATGAAGACATTTCCTCCCAATATTGGTATAGTGATAATGTTGGTAAGACAAGATAAATATTCCAACATGGAAATGAAACCTACATTAATTTTCTTGACCACTTAATTTTTCACTTTGAGGGACCATTCTGTCTTATGATTTATTAGCTTCTTCTTGACTAGTTTATATTCACGATATGGGGTATCTCATATCGAACAATAGTTTGGTCGATGCCAGACATATTGTCGTAAGACTATGCAAGCACATCCATTAACTCTTTTCAGAAATCTTCATGTTACAATTTCTCGATCCCATTAAATATTCACCATATCCTAATCTAACAGGGAGTGATAATAGAACAAAGATAAATAATAACAATATCATCATCATTATTTTGAACATGGTAGTACTCACCTCCTGTGATAAAGTGCCCATTCAGAGTGTCTTTGGAGATCATTTCCTTCCTCTTTAACACTTTCTTTTGGTATGACTGGTGAAGATCTATATGCTTAGGTCGTACCCTAGACCACATGATAGATATGTTTCCTTATTGTCGATGGCCCATCCACATTTTTTATATGAAATGCATTTATTGAGCATTCCTATTATGTTGACATTTCCATATGGGCTTTATTCAGGACTGACTTTGACTTATAAGTCTTTTTCGCCAGGAATAAGGAGTGGAGGAATCTTAAAACTGGAGAGGAACATCTAATTTACAATGTGATGGATCTTAAAAAATGAGTTGCGAGTATCGGTTCCCTCTAAGTTATCATCATCTTCAATAATGGTGGTGACCTAGTTATCCGCAAAGTATTTTTTCTTTTGATGGAGGAAAGAGGCTACTCCCATGATAAAATGGAGTTATGGTTAACTAAGGAGAAGGTTAAAATTGGTAGGGATAAAACCTATAATTCCATCTAAGGGTATATCATTCCATCCCCCAGTAATTTAGATATTAAGCCCACGACTTCCATTCACGTGTTATCTTAAGCTCTCACAACGGTAGATATTGTAATGATATCACTGACTTGTAATACTTGACATCTAAGAGTTCTCAATGGGAAAACATATAAGGTATCACCATTATCCATGAGAACTAATGATACTAACATTTCCATGACCTCCACTGACATATTGAGAGCACAAGTATGATCCGAGCCATACTTGGGGATTTATTCGTTGACAAAAGATATGAGTCTTTTCATAGTTAGGGTTCCAACAATATGGGAGGAATTTTTAGTGGAGTTAATAGGTGGAATGGTCGGTCCTGTTAGAAACTTTATAAGAGAGTTCCTATGAAGTTTTTAAGACATAAAGAGTATCCATAGGGTGATGCTCGTTTGAGTCTTCTTGAGATGCTCAAGGATTTTACAATCCTCAACCTACATTTTAAGCATTGGGATTTCATCAGCAACCCCATTCCCCCCTGCACTTAGGTGAACTCACTGATAGGGGGAGTGGATCTTTTTAGTATTGGCCTAATCGAGTAACGTGGAATACAAATGATGGGGAGAATATGAATGTAGTGTATTTATCAATTTTTGGTACTGGAGAAACTTCAATAATTTCTTACAACTCTCCAAAAGATATCATTCAATAGTATTAGGCAACTATATCATGATTTTCATCAATAAAAATATGAGTTATTTGAGGAATCGTATTCATTCCCCATCTAGTAGAGATTATGTTTTATTTCAAAGAAAAACCAATACATTCTACAACGTCAGGAGCTTCATTATATAAGTATCTCAACACGGGTGAGAATGTTTCGGGTAAGGTACCAGATATCCTTTGAGTTTTATTATTGTGAGTAGCTGAGGTGCTTCACATATTTTCTTTTCTATGACATACTCCTCTAAAAGTATTTGAATGATATTATGCAAGTTAAATACCTATAGATGTGCATACCAATCATTGCATTGTCAAGCCCACTTTTGGGCCTCGATATACATATCACTGATCTTCTCACAATTTCTTCTTTGAGGGTCATCATAAATAAGAATTTCATAAAAAAACTTCTAAGTTATTACGGGACACCCGATAGCTTTTTACTTTATATTCCTAAGTTGATTTAAATAGTAATGAAATCTCTTATCATGAGAGAAGGTGCCCTATTGGTTGTATTTTTAGGATTTAGGATGAATGATGGGTAATCATTGAGATCAACAGGTGATTGGTAAGATTTTTTAGATGAAGTAGGCTTGTTGTTGGGTCAAAATTTGGTAAAAGTGTCAAAATCTCGATCATAATTTTTTTAAAGGCGTTCACGCTAGCTTGATGCATTTGTAAAGAGTTTTGAGTAGTGTTTCATTTAAGGTTCACAGGAGGGGAAATGATGGCCTTTCGATAAGGAGTTAGATGACATTCAAAAAATGATGGCAGTGATGAGTGGTGTGGCCAAAAATATGGTGAATCCCAATATGGCCATCATGTTTGAAATATTTTGGGAGTGAGGACTTAAGTGTGTGATAATCCAAGGGTTTAAATAGATTTCATTACAAGAGATCTTGGTAAATTCTAGAAAGATGAGTATGGAGTTCTTTATATTCTTTCATGGTTAAAAAAGGATGGACATCTAGTGACCATAAGGTATAAGGCTGAGAGGAAATATTATTGACAGTAATAGGAAGAGGCTTATCATTCTTACGGGGAGTAAAATTCCTAACGGGATTCTTTGATTCAGACTCGATTTTCTAACTATTGGCAATTTCATTAATATCAATCCCTACCTACCAAAGGGCTGTGAAATAAGTGTAATATTAGTACGCATGGAAGTCTGGATGTATGGTAAGAAGTTGTGCTTTACAATGTTGACGTGTTCTTCAACGGGGAAGATGGTAATAGTGATGAGTTTCTCTCTCAACCTACTGATGAAACTATGGATAGATTCTCTAGGGCTCTATTTAATCAATGCCAGTAACTAAAATAAAATAGTCATTTATGTAAATTTTAAATTTTACATTATGTCACATAAGGTTTAAATAAGATAAATAACATTTACATAATATCATTTATCACATTTTAATTTGGGATTGATATTTTTTTAAAATTGTAATAAATGTGAGATAAATGAAATAAAATTTATGTTAAATTATTTAAGAATGTGAAATATGTATGCCCAAACACTTTACATCTTACAAAACCAACATAATACAAGGAAACAAAGGGGGAACCCAAAAAAAGGGGGCAAAAAAATTTGTCATAATTTTAATTTCACGCTAGAAAATCGCGTGTTTTTTTTTCTGGGCTCTCGCGACTCAAACCTTCTTTCTTTATCAAACCCTACCTCATTTTCCTCTTTCTCTTTGAGTTCTCTAACGCAATCCTCTATTTTTTCTTCATTATTCAAACTCTACCGTCCCTCTTCCAACCACTTCACCCCCATAATCAACCATTAGAAATCTTCTCTAGTAATTATGTTAATTTCAAGAAATAAATAGTTTTTAAGATACTCCAACTCAATATCGAATTTTCCTTAATTTCATTTCCTCTTATTGTGTTTTGAAACATTCAATTATGATTTGTTGTGATTTTCGAAAATTGATTTCATCATGTTTCAATTCATTATGTTCGTTATGTTTGATTTCGTCTTCTTCGATTATAAATGAAAAACATTTAAGTAGATAATTTGTAAGCCAATAATCCACGAACCCAAAACGATTTCATCATGTTCGATTATAGGTCTTAAGCTAATTTCCAAATTTATTGAGAGTTTCAAACAAATTTATCAAACAAGTGCCATTAATAATTTTGTGTTACAAACTAATTTTCAAATCTATTTCCATGTTGAAATTTGGTTTTTATATTTGATTTCAATATTTGAAATCTGGGTGACCATGTAAATTTTCAGATAGATTTCGATGTTTGAACTGAGTATCCAAATGAATTTCAAATATCAAGATTCATTTTGATGTCCAGGTGCATCTTCGTTATGTTTATTATTTTTTCAATTATCTGTATTTATATTTTTGTCCTTTTGTATCCAAGTTTATTTACATTTTTTTTATTCAGTGGCTTTCAATTGTTCACGGGGAAGATTATTGAAGAATACGTTTTAACGAGTATCTTTAGTATTCCTGTTATGTTTTCCTTGTGTACTATTTAATGTAAATGGTTCAGATTATTGATTTTATATATAAAAGGATTTATCTTAGTCAATTGATGTTATATCACACAATGTTTAAATGAGATAAATAACGTTGACGCAATGTCAATTTTCACATATTAAGAATGGGACCAATTTTTTTACATTTGTAATAAAGATTAGATAAAATAAATGGGATGTTTCTAAATATTAGGATTTTGCTAAAAACAATGTAGGGAAACTTTTCTGAAATACGATTGTAATAGATTCTTCTTCTTTATGTTGTGTTTATGGTTAGTTTGCAAACTATCTCTGCATTTATGAAGTCAGTTATTGTTCTCGCATGGAATTTTTCTCATGTCTTTGAATATTTCTTTCTAAATTTTCCATTTAGACATGTATTTCATGATATGTTTTAACTTAAAGTACTAGTTTTGATATTTTACTTGTGTATTAAGATATATACACTAGTTTTATAATGTTTGAGGATGAAGTTCGGTAATTGGGATATATTTGGTGTGGGGTGTAAACATATGAGAAATGTGGCAAGTTATGTGTTGTTATTTGGTGTATTTAATGGGTGTGGTTGATGTTAGGGACCATTAGTCTTGGATTCATAATAATTCTTAGATTTTATTCATTACTAATATTTCTTGGGCCCTTGAAATTCTGGCCAACCCTTTATTAATCCACCTAATCTATATAGAGATCTTTATTTAAAAATATGGTTCTTGATATTTCTTGGGTTCAATTCCTTCAAAATATGTTTTTTTCCTTTCATTACCTTATCTTGTAGTAATGAAGTATTATGTTAAGAAAAAACATATCTAGTATTGCATAAATTTCTTTCGCGATTCTTATTATACATGGTTCATAATGGATATGTCTTAGATGAGCATGGAATGATTATCAAAAGAATACAACGAATGGGTAGAAAATTTTATTAGGGTTACTCAAAATGTCATGAAAAATGTGAACATCATACGATGCACATCCAATCAATATGAAAATAGATTAAAAGTTGGTATGATAGAAATAAGAAAACATATGCACAGTGTGAGTATTTATCCAAATTATACTTCGTGGAAATGGCATGGATAGAAAAATCGGACTGAATCATCACCAAATATTATCATGGGTGAGAGTATTTTTAAAGATTACAACATGGATACCATAGAGGAGGTTGAAGATATGACTGAAATGGTCAAGGCAATAAAAGAAGACTCCATGAGAAATGTAAAAAAATCCAAAGTTGCTTGTAGATGCATAGAAGTCATTGTATGAAAGTTATAAAAGTATACAAAGTTATTTGCTATCTTTAAACTACTCGATATTAAATACAAGAGTGGGTGGCCCGATAAAATATTTTTAGACGTGAAATCATTGTTTGTCAATATTATTGCTGTTAATAATGTATTTCCTTCATCTACTAATGAGGCAAATTGTTATGTGTCTTTCTTAGGAATGGAGTATAAAAAGATACATGATTTCCCTAATGTTTGTATACTATAAATAATTTGGTATGAAGATGCCGTTGAGTGTTCCATTGGCTGAATGTTAAGGTATATGGTGAATAAAAATTTGCCGGAACAAAAAGAGATAAGGAGAAACAAGGTGTTCCTTTAAAAGTATTATGGTACTTTCCTACCTTTATAAGATTTAGAAGGTGGTTTCAATCTTAATAGGTTACAAAGTCTTTGACATGGCTTGCATATGAGAGAATAGTTGATGGTCTGTTGCATCTCCCAACAAACTCCTAACTTGGAAGCTAGTTGATGATAAGTTGTCTAATTTAGCAGTAGAACTAATAAACCATCAATAGACATTATGAAGAGATGGAATCAATACTTGGAGTTAACATAGTAGTAGGTATAATTATTGGTATGTTATGTTAGATACATATAACTTTGAACAAGGTTGTATATAAAGAGAAAGTTTACGATGTGACTATGTTGATATCAGGTTAAAAACTATTGAGGAATAATGTAGATGTTTATTTGGATCCATTTATAGATTATCTAAAAAACTTATGGCAGGAAGGATCAAAGGCTTATGATGCCTTTCGAAAAGAATCTTTTATTTTAAGGGTCATACTGTTATGGACACTTAATAATTTTAAAAAATATGGAAATTTATTTGGATGTGTTTTCAAACGCTATTATGCTTGTCCAATATGTAGTCAATACTTATATTTCAACGTATTGAAACATTATGGTAAGTGAATCTATAATGTGCATTGAAGATACCTTCCATAAAAAAATCCATTTCGATGCCAGAAAAAGGATTTTAAGGGTCATCAAGAATTTGAAGCCTACTCTAAAACTTTAAGTGGTGAACAAAGGTTGATAAATGTTGGGGGAATCAAGGTTTGATGGGGAAAGATGCTAAAAAACAAGTGGGGGTCAATTTGAAAAAAATCCACATTGCGTAAGAGATTAAAAAGTTAAGATAAGTCCTCAACACTAAAGAGATCGAGGCAGAAAGATACGAGAAATGATATATATATATTATTGGTGGTAGTCGTAGTGATGATGGTGAAAATTATGGTAAGAAGATATTTATATTTTTTAACTTTCATATTGGATGCATTTTTCTATTCGACATAACTTGGATGTCATACACGTCGAAAATAATGTTTTCGATAATATTATCGTAACCTTACTTGATATTTTGCGAAAAATAAATTATGGAATGAAGTGTCACCTCAACATTAATGATATGGGCTTAACAAGTGAGTTAGCACTGCTTGTTAATGAAAAGGTAACTTACCTACCATCAACATGTTATACACCGTCGAGAGAGGAAAAAATAATGTTTTCCAAAACTATGCATAACCTTAAGGTCCCTAATGGGCACTCTTCAAATTTTACAAGACATGTCTCAATCGAAGATTTGAAGTTTTGCGTTTTAAAGCCTCATGATAGCCATATTCTAATCTGAAAAATTCTTTCAATTGCAATTGAATTCGTGTTTCCAAAATATGTGGGATATGGTTATATGAGAGTATGCTTATTCTTTAATGCTCTTTTTGGAAAAGTAGCAGATTTGCAAAACTTGGTTGAAATTTAGAATGATGTTGTGATCACACTATGTTTGCTGAAAAAAATACTTTCCACCATCGTTCTTTGACATCATGGTGCATATATTACTGCATCTTGTTTGAGAGAACAAACTTTGTGGTCTATTTTTCTATATGGATGTACCCAACTAAGAGGTTAGTTCATTCAAATTTAATATTATGTATTAATATAAGAACATATATGCGTACTAATTTAGCTTTCACTTTTTTTATGTTTTAGGTACATGAAAGTATTAAAGGGTTATGTGAGAAATCGAAATAACCTCGAAGGTTATATTGTTCGGTGTTATGTAAAAGAAGAAATAATCAAGTTTCGTTGAGAGATCTTATCTGAATTATATGCAACAACAACTCCTCTTAGAAGAGATGATGGTAAAACTTTAGGTGGTTATGACATCATTCAAGTTGTTTGAATGTCCTTCGAGTAGGCACATCTTCATATATTTCATAACAAAAATAGCATTAAAACATATATAGAGTAAGCATATTAACTTCCTTTTCAATATGAAACCTCTTCCTCGCATAAGGAGTTGTTGAAACAAGCCCATCCTCAAAAAGGAAACAAAATGAAAAATGCTTGGAAAGTGAGCAGAATCGCACCTTTATGTAACAACCCAGGCTTTTGAGAGACTATTTTATATTATTTTGCCTAATGGGCTAATTTTATAAAATAGGGGAAGTTGGAGTAGATATTATTTCCCCTGATATTTAGGGATAATATTTACTATATTTTGTCTATTTACCGTTATGAGAAGGTAAATAGCATTATATTGTGATATTTTGCGTCGTCATATGTAAAACGACGGTTATGACTCATAATTAAATTGGACTATAACTAATGAAGAAAAATGAATTTAGAACATAAAATTTTTTCACGTTATCCCGAATGCCAAAATAGGGGGTGTGGTTATTTTTAGAATAGTCGAGATAGTCAAAATAAGTGCCATGTTGTATTTTTGAGTTTTGGGCACTTTTGGTGGGTTATGACTCAATTATGTGGATACGAGTCATTTTAATGGTGTATTAGCAAATAAAAGAGGGGATTTATGTTTTAAGACTCGTATGAGTCCCCCAACCCTTTTATTCCCTCATTCTTGTGTTAGAAGCCAAGAGAGAGAGGAGAGAGAGTTGGGAGAAATGGAGAAAAGAGAGAAAATGGAGATTTGAGACCGGATTTCGTTGCCACCAGAGGAGGATTCGAGACTACAACCTCGAGGCAAGTTTATTACTTGCTAGATATAGATTTAATGTGATAATTTGCATGTATAGTTAGTTTTTGGGATATTTAAACCATTTATGGATTTTGGGGATTCTTGGTGTTTAATCCTTTAATCTTGATTAAACAAGATTTGAGGAATAAATATTAGTCATTGTTTGTGTAGAAGAGATTTGGGAAAATTAGTTGTTGTTGATGTTCGATAAAATCAAAGATATGAGGTTTTGGAAAAATTAGCGTTCTTAAACCCGTAGCCCAAATTGGGCAAAACTGCAGGACCAAATCGATTTGGCCCTAAGGGCGAATCGATTTGGATAAGGGGAAGGTTACATGTCTGGGAGACCAAATCGATTCGGGTTTAGGACGAATCGATTCGTCAAAGGCAGAATGTCAGTTTTACTCACCGAATCGATTCGGCTTTTGGGCGAATCGATTCAGTTGCCCTGTTTTTGTGAGATTTTTCCTAGTTTGTTTTAGCCCTTTTTCTTTTAGGTTAGAGGTCTAGGACCCTTAATTTGTGAAGTAAAAAGAGTTCCTAGAGGGTTGAGTTGGGTAGACTAATGTCCTAGGATAAAATGGGATGATTGGGCTTACCCCGAGGGCTAGTTTGTGTAAGTTAATGTCCGCATGATATAGGGAGTTAACCTAAAAAGAAATTGGAGATTAGAGGTGAATGTTGTGAATTTTGGGAGTCTATTATTGATGAAGACTCACTTTTATGGTTCATGAAATTGTATGAACTTTTGGAGAATAGTTTGAGGATAATGGCACTTCGGGTCTTAGGACATTAATAAAATATGACACTAAGAATAAGAAAGGCATATGCTAATATGTGGTACTAAATAAATAAGTACAAATGAATGATTTTTGAAAATGTAAAATATGATGTTTTCAAAAGGAAAAAAGTAATGTTTTTCATAAATTTTAATTTGTGGATACACACCTCTCTAAATCATTATCATAAGGGAAGTTGCGTGCGTGTGGTGAAGCCCCCTGTCTAATGAATGCATGGTGGATATAGTCCCTAGGCCATATGAGCTTGTCTTGTATATTTTCTATGATGGTTAGGTGATTATGGGTGTGGTCATGACTATCCCGCCAGGCATATGGCCGCTTCCCGACGTTTTAATAGGATCCCAGGTTGTCTTGGTGATAGGCCTTGGAAGATGATAGCCATTTAGGGGCGCGCACAGTGAGGAAACTCAAACGAGCGATCTTAGATTGCGTTATATAATATGATATATAACTATGTGCAATAATGTGGGACATTATTGGTTATTAAAGAATTTTATGATAATGAAATGGCTTTAATTTATATTTCCCGGATGGAAGAAGGGAAATGGGACGTTAAATACATTTCCTGGATAGAAGGAGGGAAATGGGATATACGGTTTGGCTTCGATACATTTCTCAGATGGAATAAGGGAGATGGAAGCATATGGTATGAAAAAGTATTTTTATGATAATCAAAATGATTTTTGAATACACTTCCTGGATGGAAGAAGGGAAGTGGGATTTTATGAAAAAGGTTAAAGCATTTTTATGATAATAAAACTTGCTTTAAATTATACATATATTTTTTGGATGGAAGAAGGAAAATGAAAAGTTATGAAATGGAAAGTTAAAGCATTTTTATGTTAATAAAACTTGCTTTAAAAATGTATTTTTCCTGGATGGAAGAAAGGAAATAAAATGGGTAAAGAAGGCTTTGAAATGAGATTTATTTGGTAAACATTTGATAAAATGAACTTACCATACATGTAATTCCTAAAGAAATAGGAACTGTGACTTCTGATGATGAATTGATATATTTTATATTTCCTTGAGTAGCTGTAGATGTGACCTCCCATGCATAAGCATACACATAAATATTAATTTCGTGCAAAGGGTCTAATGGATCTCAACGATCAACTTTGCCTAAGTAGTAGTGTATCGGGGAAGTTCCTTTTTTGGATTTCTCTTTGCGAGACACCCCACGCATGAATAGGGCATAGTGTTGAGACTGGGGAGAAGTTAGCCTTTCGTACTTGGGTTAACTAGAGCATCTCATGATATTATGCTAGGTTGTGCTTTTAGATTGAGATGTGAGAAATATTATGTTAATTGCGAGAGACTTACGCACTTAACTGTAATGCATTTTAGTCACATGGGAATCATATCAAGTCGGGCCCCGACCTATCTATATTTATTTCTTTTTGCACATACTCCTTACCGTACAAGGTCTCTACCGCAAGGACACCCGTAAATACATTTCCATTTCCAGTTATCATGGAGCTATAGCATATTACGGATGTTGTACGTTATTCGTATTATACACTTCTTTCCATTGTACTCTAGTTATGTTCAGTTTATTTATTCGGGCGTGTTGCCCAAGCATTTCACTCACTTATTATAGTGTAATATTTATTTTGTAATACTTGGTGTAACTATTTGTATTGGTCTGTTCACCGACAGCGGATTCGGTGATTATTTATTACATTGTTATTCATTTACTCGTTGATTTTTGATATCCACCGTTTTTGCAAATGGGATTGTCTAAGTGTTTTTCTTTTACTTTCAAAATTTTAAATTTGACAGCCCGTTTTCTAAAATGATTGGTGGTTATCTCGTACTATTACTTTAATCGACAGTGATGTTGAGGATGGACCATCTATGATTCCTGTGATTATTAGATTATTGGGCTGGCCACCTATTATTTTAGTAGGCGGTTTGTCACACTTTATTCATTAGTTGCTTAAAAGGGTATGATTAATTTAATAAATTAATATATTTTATTTGGTAAGTTACTAAACTTATTAAATTAACATGTTGAGCTGAAGAATAACTCCCACATAACAATGTCTAGTAATCTTTAAAATGGACTACTTATGGACCTCATTGAGAAATGATTAATGTTTTCGACCATGTCATTAATTTCACTCATTATCAAACAAAGATCCGTGATGATGCATGAGTAACCCAAAATAGTGGAGTGATCCTAGTTTCTAAGATGTTTCATATAGCTAATGCGAGGAACACCAACCCCATTCGTACATATATGATTTTTATGGTCTTATTAAGGAGACAAGGATGATCAACTCTTTTTCTAATAGGATTATTGTATTTATGTGTAACTGGGTTGATAAAAAATAGCAATCAACATTGATGATGTTGGTTTCATATCCGTCGACTTTGATATATTTGGTCGTAAATCCGATTCTTTCATCTTGGCCTATGAAGCAAAATAAGTTTTTAATGTTCCTGACCAAATAAATCCAAAATGTTCAATTATATTGTCAAATCCTTAGAGGGATTGATGACACAAGGATTATGCAATGGATTCAACCTCAGTTTGGATCTTGCACAAATATGACAAGATAGTAAATAGAAAACATTTTAGTAGAAGAGATAAGAAAAATATAGATAAACATAGAGATATAAATGGTTCGGATATTGGCTTACGTCCACTACGCAACGTGAGATGGTGTTTTCACTAGAATAGGGATCTCCATAGATTAGATGCAAGTGTAGACCCCTTAAATACCTCTTTAGGTCCCTAACACTTCTCCTCCCACCATAAGACCCAAGGTCTTACTCTGATTCCTAATCTAGAGGATGCCAAGTTGTTCAAAACCTCTTTTGACCTTGATAAACTCTTCAACCGAAGATAATCTCATTGAAACCTCATAAGGTTTTTAGCCCCCATTCCAACATTCGATACCGTGCACGAATTGGCCTCATGGTTCATGGGTTCTCACCTTTTTATGCTAAGACCTAATCTAGAGGACACTAGATGCTTTCTAATCCTATTTGACCTTGATAAACCCTCTAAACTGAGTGAATTGAATCGAATCCTATCTTAATACCCTTTCTGTTGGTCCATACTGTGCGTGAATCAGCCACACAGTTCAAACATACTCACCTTTTTAGTTTGAACCTTACTATACAAGACATCGAGATCTTTCGAGCCCTATTTGGACTTGTTCAACTCTCCAGCTTGAGAGAAACTCATTCAAACCTCATAGGTGTGTGAACGCCCATTCCAACAGTCCATAGAGTGTAGGAATCTACCTCATGTTTTGCGCATACTCATCATCTTACTCTATGACCCTTTTCGAGAGACCACTAGGTGCTTTCGAGCCCTGTCTGACCTCGGTCAACTGTCGAAATTGAGCGAAGCCCATTGTAATCTCATTGGGATCTGAATACCATTTCCAACTGGCTGGACCGTGCACTATTTGAATTTTATTCCCCTTTTTCTGAAAAATTCCAATATGAACTCTCTACAGGCACCCCAGACCCCTACCTATTGGCATGGTGCACTTTTCTTCACCAGCAAGACAGGGTGTACCGATAGGCAGGCTATGGGCTATGCCGATTGTCACACCCATGAAACCCTATTCTTTACTATTTAAGGAGACCACCTCTTTCACAAGGAAACTTTTTTGAATTTAGAACATCTTCTTGAAATCAGTGCGTGAAACTTTTTTCAATTCTTCACATCAAAACTATTCCAACTTTTTATTATTTATTACACACATATATTATTTTCACAATTATATAAAAAGGACAAAAGGAGGGTTTTCCTATAAACCCCTAAACTAGAATTTTCTCATTTTCCACACTCCGTACACTTGCACACATTTTGTAAAATCAAACTAAAGGAAGTTCTAACTTTGAATTTATTGGTTAAACCCCAACCTTTTCTGTTATCGAACTACATACACTTTGATTCTTTGGGGCTACGTAGGTGTCCCGATCCAGTCTTGGGATTCAAGTCCTATATTCTCATTTATTAATTTTTAGTTTTCTTCCGTTTAGTAATATTGTGGATACATTTACTTTTACATATTAGTGTTGCCGCTAAAAATACACACTCACTTCCTGATATTGATTTGTGATTTGATGGACACTCACATTATATTTTTATGTTATTATTTTGTACACTCCTTAGTATGATTCCCCTCCTTTTTTTCAATGATGTGATTTGGATGATTTATTTCTCTCATTATTCACACCACATACATGTAAACATCTATAACATTTTGGAGAATTTGAGAACATTATCATAACCCATGAGAGCCCGAAAGAGAATAATGGGTGCCTAATAGCTTCCCATTTCATAACATAGTCCCAAAGCACTCGACGCATTTGGTTTCATACTCATCAATATGTCTTTTGTTGTCGTTATCTTGGGATGACTACATTTATTTGACTTGTTTTGAGAAAAATAGGTTGGCAACTCCATTTCTTCATATTGTTCCTATTTGATGACGATCCGTTTATATCTGTGGAACCCGTAAAGATTTATGCGAGTGGCAAAAATAGGATTCCCTTATCCTCGAATCCCCATACGCACGAAAAGAGGGTCTTCTCAATTTTTCTCTCATCTCCAATTTCGGGAACAACCTACGTTAGAGGAGTTTGAACCAGATGGCCACAGTGGCGACTCCTCTAAGTACCTTTTTTGTAGATGAAAAAACTTTATTTCACAATGGGTATTGTTTCATTTTCTCTCCTGCTTTTCTACATGTGCACGTATTCATCGACTTGTATGTTCCTCTTACTTTTATACATACATATTGTATATATGCTTGTTGTTATAATGATGTTTATCTATGCCATACTCTTTTTTCTTTACATGAATAAATCATCTTCTTGTCAAAATTTTTACCCTTTACTCACTTGCATATATTCGACATGTTCCACTCTTTACTCAGTTGTATATATTCACCATAATTTACTCCACACATTGTCCCTCATATACATCTTCAATATTACCCACATGTTTCATCCACCCCTTGTAGATATTCACGCTTAGTCACACTAGCATGCACTTCCATATTTATCTCAATAGCATATATCCACATACACATGTCACTTTCTCAATTTGCACATCTTTCCCACTAAATTTGGGTATATTCACGTCTCACATTTTGTATCTATCATTATGCTTCGTATAGTCTCCATGCTTCAGGTGCATACTTGTTAGTATTAATCTCCATAATTATCCCCTTTATAACACACTACTTGTATATTCACCCTCATAGTGATAGTAGTTATCTTATTTAGCATACATAAAACTCTTCGTAAAATAATAATTAAAACTCATGAATTTTTGCACACTACGTCTCCCGAGCATTATAATATTGACAAAAATCTTGTTTCATACTGGGGGGTCACTTGATGAAGGGTGTCGGTCCTATGGGGCGCTGATAACCTAAGAGATATGATTCCCACCTTCCATTGGCCTCGTGCCTCCAGCATATGTCTAATGGTTCTCTCGCATCATTCAACTTGACCAAACTCATGACGGGAGGTGTATAGTAGGGAACTCATTAGCATACATCTAGTATATCGAATTTTCTCTCACACATACCATCTCTATGAGGCATATCATGATGCTCAAGTATAACAAATGGACTATCCACATATACTAATGAATGATTTGCCTTCTGGGCAAGAGGTGTATCACGAAAGTCATGCCAATGGGGGGGGGGGGGGGGCGCCTTTCCCCTAACTTAGCAAATGTATCAACCATATATAGGCATTTAGCCTATGACACTCACACCTTATTTGTCAATGCAGAACTCTCCAAAACTCCATCTTTCCTTACCACCCGAATTTTTGCAATACTTGGCCCATTTTTAAAACAAGACTCTATCCACGAGCCTGGAAATAAGTCAAATCGTGTCTTCCATCATGTACCCTATCTTTTTTTTAGACTCAAATCCTTTTTTACATTTTTTGCATTTAATGCCAAACATAATACAAAAAAAAAATAACAATGGTAAGGACTTTATTTTTTTCCCTCTTTTCCAAACAAAACCAAAAATGCTTTCTCCATTTTCAAAAAACAAACAAAATATCGAAAATAGCTCTCTTTCCCTTAAAATACATGAAAATAATTCATTCTCTTAAGTGTGATCGCATACTTTGATTTTTGTCCAAGCTCCCTACTGGGTCTAGTCTTACATTAAACCACCATAATTCTCTGTCGTTTCCCTTCCTTCTTATACTGAGATCGAGTTATCCCGCTAAAGGTCATTCATTGAGAATATTGACCAAGCTCTGAATGCGCAAACATATCTGATGACCATCCTTGCTCAGCTTAGCGCTAAAAATGACCTTCAGGCATTCGACCCTTCCACTAAAATCAAGAAAGTTGAAACACCACTCTATCTACGATCTCACCAAAGCCCCTCTAAATATATCCTTCCTTTCTCCTACATCTTACAAACCTCATCGATAAATCTCTGTCACTCTTTACCCGAGACTATATTTCCATTCATACCTGCTCAGAAGGGTGAAGCATGGAATTTCTTACATTTCTAGATCATCTTCAAATTCGGGCTGAAAATGCTTTTTGAAATGACCATTAATTGTGCGAAGATCAGTGATTTATTTATGGAACTACATAGTGGGCTCGAGAATTGGATGAATAGGTTTTGGCCGTGGAGGAGTTCAGCATAGAAAAAATTATACAGGCCATGTCAGATATGCTCCTCCAGAAGTAAGAAATATGTATTGTCACCAAGTTTCTACCAATCCTAAAACTCCAAGGGTGTCTGGTCCTTTCTTTTCTTCACTTCCCCACTGAGTGAGAAGATATGTATTATGAATCTATAAAGGTTTTTAAGTGCATAATTTTTTTATAGAAAGATGATATCATTTCCATCGGATGTGGGGATGATTTTAATAGTTTATATGATGATTGAAACAATAGGGAAGTCATTATGGGATGATCTCCTTTGAATAATTATTAGTGTTTCAACAAGGTCTCCATAACACCCAAAATAGATGAAGATTAAAGGTTCTTGTTCTTCCATGCCATCGTTAACCACGTGACATAATTTAGTCAACATTACAAATATTTAATTCCTTTGTGAATTGGAATGGATAAGGGAAAAGGAATTGTTGAGGAACTCCTGATGCCAGAGATGATAGTTGAAGAAAGCAGGGTCCTTATCCAGCTCAAAAATAATTTATCCAACATTACCCTGTGGGGATCATGCGCTCCTAGTTATATATAAATGCCTTGATAAAGCTCCTCATGATACCCATGATTCCTCTCACTAATACCCCTGAAGAATCAGTGAATACAGTTGGATTTTTTATTCCGACTACACTCCTATCCTTATTTAAAGAGGAAACTCTAAAGATTGGTCCTGATCGTAACTACACCCGCAACATCTTCGTTGAAGTCATGTGGAAGATGATTCCATTGGATCTTATGGATAATGGATCTGCTCTTAGTATCTTCCTGCTCAGAACCCTTAGTTTCCTAGCGATAAAAGTCATTGGTCACACTCGAACATTCGTCGTTGTGTGTGCAAATGACAATATTCGCGAGAAGTCATGGGTCCCATAAATCTTAAACTAGGATTGGCCCTATTTTCACTCGAATAGAATTCCCAGTTATTGACGTACCCACTTGCTTCCACCTACCCCACGGTAGTCCATAGATGCACAGTATACGAGGGGTATCATTTTCTCTCCACTAGAAATAATTTTTTTTTGCCACTGGTTAATTAATTATAATTATCAATGATGACTGTAGTTTATATGGTACCATCACCATCAATATCAACACAGTAATAAAGATTCAACACGAAGGAAATGACATGTTACTCTCAAATTTCAAGATCGACCCACTTAATATCCTAATTGGGGACAATTTTAAAGAGCAAGTATGTCCAGAGAACAACACTAAAGGGAATGTCAATGTAATTACAATATTTAAGAACATGTACTCCATACCTAGAATGGGGTTGGGTCGATGCCAATGGGTAATTCTCGAGCCAATAGTCTTGAAGGAATATTTTCCCCTATGGGACCTAGGATATCAACAATCCTCGACTGAACTTAAGTCGCTTCGATAGCAATATCATAAAATAACATTAGAAACAAAGAAAAAAATCTTAAAAGACTCCCTAAATGGAAGGTTTCCCATGGAAGGTGAGTGTTTCCCCTTTTATTAATTCCCCGAACCATGGTATGACCCTATTGAGAAAAAAATAAAGTCGAGGATTGAGATCTTTCTTCAAAGATGAAGTCTATTGGGATGAAGGACATAAATATAAGGTAGAGCCTCCAAAAGAAAAAGACTGGGCCAGCACCAAATTTTTTTAGGACAGTGACACTTATGAATACTCTGACTTGCATTCATTGGGGCTAGATCTCTGTATAATGCACTAGAAACTCTAGCTGCCAAACCCAGTTCAGAAGATCACAATCATTTATGCCTCCCTCCTAAATTATCATGTCATTCCTATCCAGCCTATATCAGTTAACCTGAACCTCATTGTTCATACTCTCTAGGAAATACCCCGGTCTACTATTTTTTCTCCTATTTCTTATGTAATTGTGAAAGAGTCCTCCTTTGATGAGGTTCTCACCACTATATTCCTTAGGAATATTTTTAATGAAATATTTGATGATTTTTAGTACCTTGGTATGCCTTGCATTAATTGTCTTGATTCCAATCAAACTATTAATTAACATGATTTAATTAATGAGGAATTCTCAATTAATCTCAATAAGGAAAAACTTAAACAACATAACTGCATGCAAACTAATGATGATGAGGCTATTGTTATTAATCTTAATTTTAGTAACTATCCACGTGATATAAGGATGGAGTCCACCCTCAACAAGCATGAGTAGTCACTATTTAAAGAGCTTCTAAAACAGTTCTTAGACGTCTTTGCATGGACCTATGACAACATGGATGGCATTAAGCCAAAAATAAAGAAGAGAGATCCCTACCGTCCTCAAAAGAAAACTTGTTAAGTAGAAATTGAGAAAACAATGAACAGTGTGGTCCCTCAAGGGCAAAGAAGAAGTTGTCGAACTACTAAATGTGGTCTTCATTCACGGGGTACAATATTCTACGTGACTTGTAAATATCATCCCCATGCCCAAATTGGGAGGGAAAATCCATATGTGCGACTATCGACATCTAAATAAGGCATCCACGGAGGATGATTATCCTCCACTTAATGTTTATCATAGATAACACTACCAGTCATGCCTTAAATCATTTCTGGACATTTTTGTTACGTATAATCAGATTATGATGCATTCAAACCATCGGGAAAAGACCTCCTTTATCATCATGTGGGGAACCTTTTTCTACACAACATTGTCATTCATTCCCAAGAAGGTCGTGGGATACCTACTAGAGGATCAATTCAACCATTCTGCATGACTTTATCCATAAATAAGTTGAGGTCTATGCCAATGACATGATCATCAAATCCAAGATTGGGGAAGGTTACAATCCTATATTATGAAAAATTAGGACATTGGTTAAGATATTTTAACTCGAAAGCAAGATTTTAACTCTAAATGGTTGATAATATGACATTTGGAGGAATTTAACTCCAAATGATTTGTAATATGGTTTGTAATGTGACTAATGGTAGAAAAATCATATATTTACATCTTAAATAAGGCTAGTATATTAGTCCTTCAAATCTTAGTTTCCAGCCATAAATCATAATGTTTTGGGGTCGGTAATTGATTATGCTTTGGTTGCAAAATCTGTATATAATTAATTCTATGTTTTTAGTTTTTCCACTTGTGTTGCGATGCTTAATGTAGATGTATATGAATGGATCTTCATTGTGCACAATTTTAATGTGGTGTAAAAGTTATATATCCCGTTGATGTTATCTCATTTTTTCACTTTCTTCAACTTCCATTGGTATTACTATAAACGAATACATTTTTCCAAGTTAAGTTCGATATCGAATAATATCGTATTGAATCCATTTTCGTAGGCAAAGTTGGATATTAATACAAACACCAAGAAGATGGTGTTTTTCTCCATGGATAGAAGTTGGAGAGAGTTATAAACACTACTCACTAGGTGTTAGATTAGACCACTAAGATATCAATCGAGATTCTCAAAAATCCTCAACCAAAATACTAGAACTTAATTAATGAAGACATGTTAAATTAATTTATTGGCAGCAGGCTAACAAAACTTTTTGAGATATAAATAACAAAAGAATTACATTATGAATTAGACTTAATATATTATTACAAATCTATTGATTGTCAATGTCACTCATTTTGATCTTCTGATGTTTTAATTACAAGACCTTAATTAATGTACAAAGGGTAAAGTGACTCAAGTTCAAATATAATCACTGTATCAATAAGAAAAGGGTTATCTTTATCTTGCCAAATAGCTGGTATATTTTAGTTTGAGTATTTCAATTTTATTTTAAAACAGTTTGAACATTGAATGTATTATTTAGCAATCTGGTTTTGGGTGGTACAATTGAGAGTAGAAAAAAAGGAATGGGTTCAATATTTGAAGATGGAAGGAGTTTCTTGTGGATGAAATGCCATGAGAGAAAAATAGTGAATACGAGGATGATTCATTGCAAGAGATGGTTGAATAAATTATCAGTTTTTACACATTTTTACATATCAAAATGTGAAAAGGTCATTAACCCAATAGTAATTCCTCACCAACACATTTGTATTTTTCAAGTCGTTTCTATTAAGTGTTCTCAAATTTACATATTTGGCCATGTTGGAGGATGAATTGAGAAATATGTTTAATATGGGAGTATTGACGCATAAGGAAGCAACGGTGTTCTCATTATGGCGTTGGGTACTCTTGAACACCCGACACGTATTCGGGGTGTGGAATTTGGAGTCTTTCCCATAAGATAGTTCAATCATCTAAAGTGTGGTTTAAAAATACATATTAGTGAGTTAGAGTTTGAATTAAAATAATAAAAGAAATAATTAAAGTATTTGGAAGTTCAATTGAAGTTGAGAAATGAACAAGCTGCCACACGATGAACAAAAAAAGTTTCTTCAAACACTCATAAGAGTGAAAATATAAAGCATTCAAGTTATGGTGGAAAAATTATTATACAAGAAAATTCTCGAAAGATAACATAAAGAGAATTTTAAAACACATACTTAAAAAGTGTTGGAATTTCAGTTGAGTTTATTGATTTGTTTTTAAATTTCATTGGGATATCGCATAGTAAAAAATCAATAACTTGTAATATAGCCAATTATTTAAAAAGTACAAAATGCGCACTTCTCAAAGGTAATAGGAATCAAATAGAATTTTATAAACACATATTTCGAAGGTGTGATTTTGGTGGTATTTATCGATTTATTTTTGTGTTTCTTTTCTATGAAGTTAAAAAACAGTGGGATATCACGTAGTGAAAACTCACTAACTTGTTCTACACCTTATGTTGGAAAGATATGAAATTAGAATTCTATTTTTATACTGATAGAATTCATAACACATGAGTGTTATCCATTATCTAGCCTGCAAATTGTGATATTACTCATTTATTTATTGTTTTTCAAAAAGGAGATCCTGAGGGGTTGGTTTATGATAGTAATTTCTCACAGGGTCAACATAGCCAATATTATTACTATAAGTAATTTTATTGACATAACCATCAGAATTTTTGAAAGACTCCTCAAAGTCATGAACTTCTTTCAAAGGAATGTCAAATTATAAATCAGAATCAACGTGGGATAAAGTGTTAAATTTTAAACCTTTGAGATTATTCTCAATCCTTTTAAGTTGGAATATAAAATCAGTTTTATTTCCCATTTTAAAACCTTTAACCTCACTAGGAGGTTTAACTAAAGGTTGGTAAAGACTTTTCTTAAAGTCTTTAGGTTTCTTAACCGTAAGATTAACCTGGAGGTTCTCAATTCTATTGAGTTGGTTCCCTATCGTATTAAGGATAAGGTTTGTGTAATTACCTTGTTTGTAGAGATGATTTAACATAGTCTTATGGGTAAGGAGTATGTCCTCAGTTTTAATGTTAAGGAAGGCATTGGCTTCTAACTTAGGAGAGCTGCTACTATGGCTAGTGCTTTCAGCATCTAGGGAAAGTGGTTCAGTAGGAGGATGAACAGTAGATATAGTCTATTTGTTCGAGGTTTTCTAGGTTTTTAAATGTTTATCTTCCATTTTAAGAATATGTTTATCCTCAAGAACAAAAAGATTCTCATCTTTAGAAAACATTTTAAACCAGACAACAAAAGAAGTAACCTGCTGGTTATTTTCTACCCATTTATAAAATTCATTTTTATAATTATCTAACTCAGTTTTGCTATATTTGGAAAAATACCAAGCATAAAATTTAGCATAACCAGGTAGATAAAATTCAGCATTAATTTCTTTCCTATTGATTGTAAAATCCATTAAAAGGAAAGAGGGTAAAATTCTGAAGTTCATTTCAGACGACGTAGGAGATTCTCTATGCTGAGAAGTATCTTTCTTCTCATAAATACCATGAGGTATTTGTTCATTGGTAAAAATACCATGAAGATTCATATCATCATGATATGGATGGTTTTTAGGATCCTCACAAACACAGTGTCGTGAAGTAGATGGAGGATATGTAACAAAATGTCTAGAATACTGGCCTCTAGAGGATTGACACCTATTAAAATTTCTAAAATTTAAGAAAACATCAACATCTTTATGCTCAATGATATCCCCAACATCTTCATTTTGACGTGGCTGGGGAGGAAATCAATTTCATCCCAACTTATAGTTCTAGGTGTGTGAACGTTAGAATCTATAACATGTGTGTCAATTAACACGGTTTTACCAAAATGACTAAATTGTTTAATATTGGGAGACATAGTATTCACTACCTTGTAATAAATTCTATAGATAATCCCAATAGTTTTCGATCTAGAAAGACAATTATAACCTTTAGTTTGAACCCTAAGACTCAAAGCTTTACAAAGGTGCATATCGGATAAAGACAAAGTTATATTTGTAAACACATCAAAATAAACAGGTCTGTTACAAAGACTAGTTTCAATTGCTCACATCAAATATTGTCTAAAATTAGTACACCTACCATCATGTAGAGTAGCTTGCAAACAAGCGTTCATACAAGAAAGGGTCAAAGGTTTAAAAGTAATTTTAATTAAACCAACATGAATAAAATGATAATTTTTATCTTTTATATGATCTTTAAGATCATCCCATTTGAACAGCTCGATACACTTATGTTGCTCGTTCAGACTAATGGTTTGTTTCATAGTCTTTATAGCGTACTTGCTACGAAAGTTATACCAATTAGTGTTGTAAATAGTTTTAGGCTGGACTTTAGGAATAGTCAACATGTTCAAATCCTTTTTAACATCAAATTAAATTAAATAAGAGTTCTTCACTAACTCTTGTGAGTTGTGTGTATCAATGGTGTTTAAATCCATAATACAAATGTTAATATTTAGGATAGTAATAACCTTAAGATCTGAATTAGGAAAATATTATACATATCAAAAATCTAGATTTAAAAGAATATAACAAGTCGAATTAGAAATCACTTCTGACATCCAGTGGTCAACGATTTACTCGAGAATAAACCTCAATGCCTCACATGACAACACGACAACCCATTACGCGATGAATACGAGTCCATATCAAAACCAGATTTCTATTTCTCCTCATTATTATCATTTAAATTAGGTTTTTAATGTGAATAGAAAAATACTATTCACGCCGGTGAACAGTAATTTACTATTTAGGTGAATAGTAAGTTACTGTTACGACATAAATTTTAGACCATTATTATTACTAACCTAAACATTAACACACAGTTTAGCCAATCATGGATCTGATACCATATTAAGGTCAACACCACTCCAACATCTGTAATAAAAAATTCTTTCAAGTAGAGGAACATTGAGATGGTTAACTCTACATTGAAGATCCCATCGAGAGATCCAAGGAATAGCTATCTCAGTAAAAAATAGTAGGGTACTGAGCCCTAGTGGGATCTTATTTTTCCCTCTTAATTTTGGATGAAATTGGGTCCAAAGGAGAAAGAGTTTTTCCCTGGTAATTTCATCAGGGAAACAATCAATTTCTGGGCCAAATTTATCCCACCAATTGATAACCCATCCTGGGTAACTATCCATTAAGGAATTTGGGCACAAAACAAAGAACCAAGTGTGTTTGTACTCACCATTTTGGTAATAAAATTATTTCGTACGAGCCTGGACATAATCCCAATAATTATAGGATCCAGTGTGCGAACTCAATTTTTGCGCCTTTAGAGGATGAATTCCCCATTCTCGGGGAGCGATGAACTATTTTAAAACAGCCTTGCTATAAGCATTAGGAGACTTAAAATTGTGTGTATCAAGAACTGTAATGAATCCACAGTCTAACTACCAGGGTAAAACCATTTATGATTGGAATATAGATGGTAAATATGAACATGAAATCTATGAATTGATTCATCAAATGTCCATATATTCCACCATTTGTAAACAAAATTAGGCCTCTGATCAAAGCATTGCTCAGATGATCATTGCTGGGTTTACTAGAACTCTTAGGAGTTGGTGGGCAAACATTCTTACTAAAAATCAAAGAAATGACATTATTAATGCTGTCAAAATTATAAAAGATGAACATATTCAAGTCATATGTACACAGGATGCTGTGTACAATTTAATGCTTACCATTATTCATTATTTTATTGGCAGTAGCGATTACAGTGGAGAACCTAATAGAGAATTATTATAAAACCTTAGATGCCCTACCCTTAGTCAATTTAGATGGTATAAGGATGTCTTCATTGATGGGGTTACTCAAAGACTTGACGACAATCATGACCATTGGAAAGCCAAATTTATTGATGGTCTTCCTACTTTCTTTGCTGAGAAAGTCCGTAAGAAATTAAGAGAAGCTAATGATAGCATCTCTATCCCTTACGATCAATATACTTATGGCCAACTAATCAGTGTCGTCATTCAGGAGGGACTTTCTCTCTGTAATGACCTTAAGCTACAGAGGCAGCTTAAGAAACAAAATATTTCTCTGGATAGAAAGAATTAGGAGATTTTTTTTATCAATTTACTTACAATACTCCTGAGACTTCTACTTGTAAAGTCTCCAAAAGAAACAAGAAAGATCCTAAGAAACCCTATAAAAGTAAAAAGAAACATCGTAAAAATATTTTTAATCAGGGGGATAATTCCAAGAAGAAAATTGTTAGGAATAAGAAAACTAACAAATCAAACCCTAAATGTTTCAAACATGGCAAATATGGTCACTGTGATAATAAATGCAAAATGGAAACTAAAATTAATAATCTTCAAATTGATGATCATTTGAAGACCCAATTAAGGAAACATTTTCTTAATTTCGACTCCTCTGAATGTCTAGAGGACTCCTCCGAGAATGAGGATGAGCTTTATTACATTCAAAGATCTAGTGACTCAGATATCTCCGAGAAAGGAGATTGTCAGTGTGAACCTTTAACTGAGAGATGCAATCATCTCCAATCCATTCTTCCAATGAATGGATTAAGTCTTAATCTTCTTACTAGTCAGTAACAATCCATGATTAATGTCATCAATCAGGTTACTGACCCTAACGTTAAGCTTAAATTAATTATGTCTTGTTATACTCAGGAGAGTATTCCAAATTCTTTAGATACCCTTTCTGAAAACAAATAGTACAGCCTTTCAGAAGTACTCAACCATCTTGGAAAAGTTGAAGATTCTAATAAACCCGCTAACATTAAAGACCTAAGACATGAAGTCAATAATCTTAAAATTGAGTGAAGACTTCTTAAGGATCAACATAATAACATGAAAATTGAGATTAATAATCTCAAGAATCCTTCAAATCATTCTAATCCAAAAATTCCTAAAACTGAAGATTCAGTGGATTATTTGGGTGTTATGAACCGTGTACCCAGTCAGAAGTGACAACTGTCAACCTTGTTATCAACAAAGAATTTACTTTGTGTAATATCATTTCTCTTATTGACATTGGTGATGATATGAATTGTATTCAAGAAGGAATTGTTCCTACTGAATACTTTAAGAAGACTACTCAATCCTTGTTTAATTCTAGTTGTGATAGCATGGGCATTAAATATAAATTAACTAATGTCGCCATTTGTAACAATGGAATTTGTTTGGATAGTACCTTCTTGATTATTAGTGATATATCCCAATAGATAATTGTAGGTACTCCTTTTTTATCCATGCTTATGCCCATTGATAAAATTGATTCTAGTGGAATATATGCCACCATTCAAAACAAAAAAAATGTTTTCGAAATCATTACCCAACCTGAGATTAAGACAATCAGCTCTTTAACAAATAATATTATTTTCAAAGAAAACTATTTGAATTTTCTTCAAAAAGAAATCTCTTTTTTAACTATCAAGCAGAAGCCGGAGTTACCTAATGTACTAAAAAAAATATTTTTAAAAACCAATTAATAACTGAAGTTTGTAGTGATATCCCTAATGCTTTTTGGGATAGGAAGAAACATATTGTTTCTCTTCCGTATGAAATTGATTTTAATGAAAAGTCCATTCCTACCAAGGCCATACCCAGTCAAATGAAGACTAAATTCCTCGACCTTTGTAAGAATGAGATTCAGAGTCTTTTAGATAAAAAGCTTATAACTAAAAGTTACTCACCTTGGAGATATACAACTTTTTATGTTAACAAGGCGGTTGAAAAGGAATGAGGTGTTCCTAGGCTTGTAATTAATTACAATCCCCTTAATAATATTTACAATGGATAAGATATCCAATTCCTAATAAAAAGGATTTACTTGACAGGCTTAACTCTGCCACTATCTTTTCCAAATTTGATTTAAAATCTGGATATTAGCAGATCCAAATTGCCCCATAAGATCGGTATAGGACTGCTTTTGTGGTTCCTTTTGGCCATTATCAATGGAATGTTTTTCCCTTTGGGCTTAAGAATGCCACCTCTGAATCTAAAAATATCATGGACGATATTTTTAATCCTTATTACGATTTTTCTATTGTCTATATTGAGGATATCCTCATCTTTTCTCAATCGATTGATCAACACTTTACACATTTAAATTTTTTTAAAGATGTTATCAAAACTAATGGTTTAGTTGTCTCCGCCCCTAAAATGAAAATTTTTCAAACTAATATTCGATTTTTAAGACATAACATTGGAGTAGGGAAAATACTCCCTATTGATCGAAGTATTGAATTTTCTTCCAAATTCCCTGATGAGTTAAAAGAAAAAACTCAACTCCAAAGATTTCTTGGAAGTCTCAATTATATTGGTGATTATTATAGGAATCTTGCATAGGATAGTGCAATCCTTTAGACTAGGTTGAAAAAGAACCCTGCTCCTTGGACCTTAGAGCACACCAAAGTTGTTCATAAAATCAAATTAAAAGTCAAGAAATTACCTTATCTAGCTTTGGATAATCCTTCATTTTCTAAAATTGTTGAAACTGATACCTCGGATATTGGCTATGGTGGTATTTTAAAACAACTTAATTCTTCAACTAAAAAGGAAGAACTTGTTCGTTTTACCTCTGGATCTTGGAAAGATGCCCAAAAAAATTACTCTACCATTAAAAAGGAAATTCTTTCGATCGTTAAATGCATTACAAAATTTCAAGATGATTTGTTAAATCAGAAATTTTTACTATGAATTGATTGTAGTGCTATAAAACAGGTTTTGTAAAAAGATGTTGAAAATATTGTTTCAAAGTAGATTTTTGCCGGATGGCAAGAAAATTTATCCTAATTTGATTTTGATATTGAGCATATCAAAGGTGAAAACAATCCTCTTCCGGATTTTCTAACCAGCGAATTTTTACAGAATCAATGAGCGGCCCCTCTAGAGGGCGTGGTAGAGGTCGTGGGCAATCCCACCAAAGTCCTATAAAAGAGAAGATGGTGGTCTATGATGACCAATATCCTCTGATATAGGATTATTTGGAATTTCTTCGCCAGAGCACGCAGAATAGGGGAAAATTGAGTTCCCCTCCTAACCCCTTTACCAAAAAGAAGTCTGCTAAAAAAGTCTTGGAAAGCATTAAGTATGATTTCATTCCTTATCAGAGGACTTAGGAATTGATGCTCATTCTCAATGAAGAAGATGACAAGCAAATGTCTTCTCCATGGGAAATTAAGTACCTTTACTTTGATACACATAATTATGATACGCAAGAACGAAAATACCGGACGGTATATGAGGCGATTCTCACTGAGACTGAATCTGTGGTGTTTAATCATACTAACAAACACCAGAACAATTTCAAGTCTCCTATTGGTTATAGAAAGGCTATTGTAAAATAGTTCATCGCTCGCCGAGAATGGGGAATTAATCCTATAAAGGCGCCAAAATTGAGTTCGCACACTAGATCCTATAATTATTGGGATTATGTCCAGGCTTGGACTAAAGCATTTTATTACCAAAATGTTGTGCACAAACACACCTAGTTATTTGTTTTGTTCCCAAATTCCTTAAAAGATAATTACCTAGGATGTGTTACAATTGGTGATATAAATTTAGCCCAGGAATTGATTGTTTCCCTCATGATATTACCAAGGAAAAAATCTTTCTCCCTTGGAACCAATTTCATCCAAAATTAAGAGGGAAAAATAAGATCGCAGTAGGACTCAATACCCTACTATTCTTTACTGAGATAGGTATTCCTTGGATCTCTGGATGGGATCGTTAATGTAGAGTTAACCTTATCAATGTTCCTCCACTTGAAAGAATCTTTTTTTATAGATGGTGGAGTGGCGTTGACAGTAATATTACCATCTCAAAAATAAAAGATAGCCTAAAACACCACATGGCTACGGTTGAAGATTCACCTCCTCCATCTGAGAAGATGACACCAGCTGTTAATCCAATCAAGGATTTGAAGTTTGCAAACAAAAAGAAATTTCCCAAAGCAACGGAGTAGGAGTTACTACAGAAGGTAATGGATTATTCTCAAAGCCAATTCAGATCGGCTTTCAATTTTCGTGGGGTAAAGGACAATCCCCTTATGGATGATTCTAATCCTATTCCACTTCCTTCAAACGATGATACTCCTATGGACTCAGTCAAGAATGACAATCCCTTCTTTTGTCCTACCAGAGAATCCCAAAACCCAGAAGATGGTGAGTTTATCCGTGACATGTTCTACACCAACTTGCCCACTAATCCAACAATGGAGGAATTCTTCAACTCACTGAGTTTAACGTTTCCAACTAGAAGATTGGATGGTACCTTCCCTAAATAGGACCTAGAGGATGGTCAAGATGATTTTAGATAGCCGTCCCACAGTTAGCCCACCCGGCCCCTCAAAGATGCTCGCCGACACATAAAGACAAATAGGTCTCTATCTCAGCAATTTGATAATCATGGAAGGACCCACTCGCCCAATTGCCAACAACTCGTGACAAATGGTAGGACCCATTGGCCCAAAAACCGACGCCTCAACAAAAAAGACTTTGTCAGCCTCGAATATGGAGGGGCCCAAGTGTTATTTTCTTAGGAATTATTTATTCCTTCTTTTGTAATATAAATAGAGGACCTCTCTTCCTCATGAGGCACCTCTTTATTTACTTTCTCTCTCTCTCTCTCTAAATTTATAATAAGCTTATGGACTTTCCGACCTTATTCCGGTGGACTCTTATTCTGTTTGTAAGTTTTAGGTTTGTGTAATAAAAGTTTGTATATTTTAGTTATTATTCCGCTTATATTGATCCTCTTGTTACTTTATGGTATCATATCCTCTATTTGAAAGAATCTTTTATTACAGATGGTGGAGTGGTGTTGTTATTAATATTGCCATCTACAAAATAAAAGATAGCCTAAAACACTACATGGCTATGGTTGAATATGCACCTCCTCCATCTAAGAAGATGATGCCAGCTGTTAATCCAATCAAGGATTTAAAGTTTGCTATAAAAAAGAAATTTTCCAAAGCAACGGAGCAGGAGTTACTACAGAAGGTGATGGATTATACTCAAAGCCAATTCAGATAGGCCTTCAATTTTCCTGGGGTAAAGTCCAATCCCCTTATGGATGATTCTAATCCTATTCCACTTCATTCTGATGATGATACATCTATGGCCTCAGTCAATAATGACAATCCCTTCTGTCTTGTCAGAGAATCCCAAAACCCAGAAGATGATGAGTCTATCTGTAACATATTCCACACCAACTTGCCCACTGAGCCAACAATGGAGGCATTCTTCAACTCACTAAGTTTAGCCTTTTCAACTCAAAGATTGGACGGTACCTTCCCTAACCCGGACCCAGAGGATGGCCTAAATGATTTGAGATAGTTGTCCCACCCGGCCCCTCAAAGATGCTCGTCGATGCATAAGGACAAATAGGCCTCTATCTCGGCAATTAGACGATCATGGAAGGACCCACTAGTAGGACCCACTGGCCCAACTTCCAACAACTCGTGACAAATGGTAGGACCCATTGGCCCAGCATCCGACGCCTCAAGACAAAAGACTTTGTCAGCCTCGAATATCGAAGGGCCCAAGGGTTATTTTCTTATGAATTATTTATTCCTTCTTTTGTAATAAAAATAGAGAACCTATATTCCTCATTAGGCACCTATTTCTTTACCTTCTCTCTCTCTCTCTCTCTCTCTAAATTTGTAATAAGCTTGTGTACTTTCCGAACTTATTCCGGTGGGCTCTTATTCCATTTTTAAGTTTTAAGTTTGTTTTAATTTCATCTTGTAATAAAAGTTAGTATATTTCAATTATTATTCCACTTATATTGATCCTCTTGTTAATTTATGTGAGATATTTCATGGAGGATTCATTCACATCTTTTAAAACAATGGTAGTTAATAGTTTTTTCTTAAAAATCTTATTTAACCGTGTACCGTTTTTGTTACTTGAATAATAATCACTATTTCGTTAGTTGAATATTTTAGATGAGAATATTTCCCAACAACGAAACATAAACGCTAGCTGAGATAAATGAATTTCAAATGGAGTTCATTGAATTTATTATGGATTATATATATTTGGTACACTATGTGGACTATACGTGGTGTATTTTGTTGAAAATTTATAAGTTTATAATTAATTGTGTCCTGGTGAGAATTTTGTTGACTATCTTTGGTTATGTTTTGATGAGAATTTTGTTGACTATATTTGGTTGTGTTTTGCCCATTTTTTATTTGTTGTATAGTTAGCTATTCGGTTGAAGAGATAGTTATCAACAACAAGTCTAGGTGCTGAAGTTTTCATCAACATGTTTTTTCATCCTCAAGATTAGTTAACTTGTGTATCTTTTCGGTTGCGAATGTTATTTAGTAGGTCTAGTTTTTGTTGTGGATATTCGTATCTAGCAATATGGTGATATAAGAGTTTTTGGTATGAATATTTTGTATTTGAAATACAAAATATTTTTCGTAAATATGTTGATTCTATGCCAATTGAATACATAGGTGTGTATGGTGGGGATTCGTTTTATATTTGCATTTAGACACTTCTATCACTTGCGAAAAGACTCATATAAAATATTTAAAATTTTATAAATATGAATTTGCTAGTCACATTCTTCAGAAATGTGATGAATTGAAGTTAAATGTTTCATATTATATGTGTGTTTTTGAAAAACTAACACTAATGAGATTTCTTTTATCTCAGTTTTATGAATATTTATGTCATGGATTTATATATTAGTTTTAGAATTTTTAAAAACTGACATATATGACTGTTTTGGCTGATTTTAATAGACATAAGAGGCTATTTTCTTATAGTGGGGTCCTTGTGGGTCTCTTCCAAATCTTTATGGTGTTTATACCGAGTCATGAGCTCTCTCGCTACATCTTCCCAAATATGAATCTGAGACTCGTCCAATGACCAAAAATAGTAAAGGAATTTTTTTTAGCATCTTTCAAAACAATTGAGTAATTATCTCTCTTATAGCCCCAAGTAGGCTCATAGAATGGTGTTAGTCACTAATATGCACAATGATAGGTCAAATACCTTCAAATTTCTGAATATCGGGCATTTTTAATTCCTCTAGTACTCTAGCTTACGGATAATGGGACATGTGGGTGTAATTCACGCATTTCCGTCAAATCTTTACCTAGTCAAATTTTTGAGAGAGCGATTTAAGATCCTACTTCACTCAGTTCAATTTATCTTCCTTAGGATCGATAGCATTGGGTACGAGAAATGTAGCCCCTTATTGAGAAAGATTTAGCATTGGTAGATATGCAGGAGGTGGACCATTGACATGCGAGGAATGCTGAGGATGAACTTCCTGTTAATACTCTTTTGGAGCCCACATTGGTTCAGGCATTTGTGGTAGCATGAGGAAAGGTAACATTTGGTTATAAAATTTCTAAGATTTGACTCCTATTCCTTATCATCTCCTGGACATCAGACTGTAGATTATCAATTTTTGTATTAAGTTGAGCGAGCATTATCATAAGATTCGGTTGGGAATTAATGTTCTGATTAGAGTTCTCCATAATAAATATTCTTAATGACGTTTTGGTATCGGCTGAAGTGGTTGATGAAGCATAGAACTTCGAGGTAGTTTAACAATACATCAGATCCAATATGGATCCAGGACAAGGAGTGTGGTCTCACCTAAGAGGGAAAGGATATTTTTAGTTATTTAAGAAGAATTTTTTTTGTATATTGAAAATTTGAGGAAGGAAAATTCCCCAGTGTAGTTCTTATTATTAGGTTTCACTTGAATTGTGTTTCGCCTAAGGTGCATGTGAAATGCCAGACATTACTCGATTCTGGTAAATAATGGGGTTGGCAGTGCAAGACACGATTTAAATTATTCCCATACTCATGGATATGGTCATGTTTTAAAAATGGGTGAAATATCATAAAATTTGGGCGGTAAGACAACCCAAAACATTGCCAGAGTTTCACGATTGAACTGAAAATCTTGGTATGAGTGTCTTAAAGAAGATGCCTATATGAGGTTTATGCGGGCTAGGTTAGCGTGAGGGTTCCCCCCTTTGTCATGACTTACATGATATACCTCTCAACTATAAGGATAATCATTCATCGATACATATGGAAAAGCCATTTAATATGCATGAGTGTACATGAATTGCCTCACGATTTACCTCATGGTGATGACACATGTGAGAATGAATTCAATGTCATCGACGTAGGTGAATGGATTCCATGTTATATACCTCTCATCGTGATTTTGGTGAAGCATTTCGATGAGGAAGGAATCATTAGATATATGTTGAAGGTACTCACATAATGGAAGGCGAGAGTCATATCATTTAGGCTAATTATGAATGAAGAATCGAAAACCCATCATAATGTGACTCTCATATACGAGATAATTATATGGTCAACGCTTTATGTTCATATGATATAGTGTGAAAAATTCATGACTCTTAATTAGTATTTTTGTGCAAATTTTTATGTATGCTAAGAGGAATATGTACAACTACTAATAATAGAATAAAACATTCAAATATATATGGTTCGCATATGAAAAAGATCTAGGTATACAATAGGAGTAAAACAATTAAGTATGTACGCATAACATGAAACATAGAGTATATAAAAGTGATCAAAACATGGAGATATGTGCAAGATATGAAACATGTGTATATAGACCAGTGAGAGGGGTATATATATAAAGTGAGAGTACTATGGTGATGTATGCAATTTAAGAGAACATGGATGTATGTGCGAGTGAATGTAGATATATAAAAGAGGCGTATAAATGACGTGAAGCTGTGACATGTGAAGAACGTGAACATGTATAGGAGGGAATAAGTGTGGAATAACCTACAAGTGGCATGGAGTATGTGAAAAATGTGTACAAGTGGATTAAAATATGGAAAATATATACCAGTGAGTGTGAAAATAGTCAAATAAAGCATAAATATATACAAGTTACATTAGGCATATAATAGAAAATAGGTACATATATGTGATGAGAAGACAAAAAAAAAAAGAATATACATGTTAGCATGTCATGTGAGCGAAGAATATACAAGTGAAAGCATATATACACATGTAGACAAATAGAGAAAGGAGGAAACTGAAAACAAATCCCATGTAAAATAGAGTTTAGTCCTCGAAAATTAATATTTCCATCGGAGTTTACACTATAGTCATCATGGAGTACGGGTTCTCCCAGATCCCAATATGCAAAATGGGGCGTCAAGGAAGAAAATACCGTTCCTATCACTCACGCAACTTTTGCAGCACCCAAAGACATAAGAGTTTGTTATCATGGGTGAACAATGTAAATATTTGAGTCCTTGGTCAATTTTACCAAGAATAGGCAAAATATTTATCCGTGATGAAAAATATCACATAAAAGACTAGTGACTACATATGTAACAAAGAACATCATAAGTTTGGGGACTGAGTTATGGAATGAGAATGTTTTAGGAAGCCATTCCTCCATTTCGATCTCTTATGGCTTGTAAAAATATACTCCTTCTCTAAAACGTAATCATTGCATATGTATGGAGTGAAAAATGTGTATACATGAGGATAGAAATCATCATGACCACGACATAGAAGAGACGGGAATGAATCATTTGAGGGGAGTGAGACTAATTGAATGAGAGAAAGACAAAGGTGGCCAGTATATGAGAGATATGAGGAATCATGATGCACTATGAATGAGTGAATGTAAATGTTTACAGAGATCACTAGAAAGGTGAGAAAATGGATAAAAATGGCCAAACTATAAGCAATGTGCCAGATCATGATTCACTATGAGAGAATGAATATGCATGTCTAACGTGACAGCTAAAAAGTAAAATAGATAAAAAAAAAAAGATGAGGATAAATATACTATGAGTGATACACTGGATCGTATCTCACTATGAACAAGTGAGTATGGATGTCAGTGATGGGTAAAGACAAAAATTAATAGCCATATATATATATATATATATATGTGTGTGTGTGTGTGTGTGTGTGTGTGTGTGTGTGTGTGTGATAATAAGTTAGAATGGTGTTTTCACAATTTATAAGATGGGGAGACACTTTACGATTTATATCGAAGACAATAAGGCAAGAATCCAAGGGTTGAGATTAAAAGATAATTTTTTCCTTTTTCATCCCTTTAGTAATTCATTTCCCCCTCTTTTCCATAACTCTAATTAAGTTCTTCATCATCTACAAAAATTCAAAAATATGGGTAAAAGAGTAAATTGCTTTGCACCTAGCTTTAATAATTTACTTTAATTCAAATTGGGGGCATTTTGGTAACACTCCTCCAAACATCTCCCACACCCAACCTCTTTCATCTATCTCTATGCCTCACGACACCAAAATCATAAATCCCAGCAGTTATTGAGTTTAAACCTTCATTCATCCTCACACACACAACCTCTCCCATCTATCTCTCTCATTTTGTATCTCTCCACGCTCTTTATCTCCAAGCGAATCTGGCTTTTTATTTCTATATTTTAGGTTCATTTTTGTCTATTTGGGTTTCGATTTCAGGTAACCATCTATCTCTCTCTCTCAAACACATTATCTTTCTTTAGGTGATTAATTTGAGGTTTTGTGGTTATTTTGTTTGTGTTTTTTGTTTATTTATTTAGGGTTTTTAGATTTTATAATATGATCAAAATGAATGAAAGTTTAAACTCAGGTATTCCACTTCTCTCTACATACGCACACAGAGACTCCATCCACCACTTCAAGTAGTGGTGGATCAGCTTGGATTAGCACTACTGGTAAATCATATATTGTATCAGTCAAAGTTCATTTTTTTAAAACTGGATTGCGAAGAAATAAAATGTTGAAAGTAATAGGAATTTCGTTGTTCCTGTGAACTGAAATGATTCATTAAAATGGGTAACTTTGAAAATATTCCTGTGAACTCATATGATATGATCCGTTGTTCCTATGAACCGATATGCTTACTGGGTTTTTCTTTCTGAAGAAATCTTAGAATCCTGGCTAGATTAGTGACGAGAGAGGAATATTCTACGGCCAATAAATTTCTTAAGTATCTCATAGTTAATGCTCATTAGTTGGCTATAAATTCTGTTAGCAAAAGGTGTTTTGTGTTTTTTACTCACTGTTGTTTGGAATGTGCTTTTAAGCTGAAAAAGGAGAGTGGAGGGGTCTTCATAAAAGCGTAAGAGCAAGTCAGGTTTCTGTAATTGCAGATGGCATCTCTCCTCGCTACGCCTCTCTCATTATATCGCTTTCTTAGCATCTTTGCAACATTGAGTAAAGAAACAACTCACACGTCTCTGTGTGTGTGATCTCTCAATCCGATGTGCTTCATCGACGGTGTGGTTCACAATTCGGTGTGGTACACAGCTGATTTGCAACAACTGAGCGGTGTGTTCACAATAGTTGAGTGGTGTTTGATTTGCATTCGATTCACACGTTGTTACTTATTTTTACTGATTTTCAACTCCAGTTTCATCTCAACACGTATTTGCATTTGATTGTTACTGGTTTTTAACTAATACTATCCCTGATTGTTACTGATTTTTTAACTGATACTATTACTCATTGGTACTGAGTAGGAGATTGTGTATTTTTTGTAATCTTATGAAATGGGTATTTTTTAGGGAAATTAAAAAATAGATGGGATAGGTAGGACACGTGTTTGTATCCATCTTGGGGCTCTCTCACCCACATTAACCCAATTCTTCTAAGTAGTCATGCTTTAGTGCCAATCATATAGAATAAACATAGCTTCCCATTTCCAAAGCCTGGCCATGGGAATGAAACCCCACTTGTAATTAGCAATTAGAATCGAGTACCCAACTCTTGAGACATAATTTCCTATTTCGAAGGTTCAAAGAAGAATAATATAGCATTTTTTTAAAATTTAGTTTTAACTGGTACCGATTTTTCACATAGAGGTTCACAACAGGTTCACACAAAGTTTGATTTGACAATTGTTGGTACTGATGCCAGAGTCAGAGTTTAGTTTTGTTATAATTGCCTATCAAATAGGCGTGCTCATGCTTATAGTAATAAAACATAATGTGTACTTGTGCCTATAATAACAAAACAGTTTGGGTGAAAAGATTTGAATTTTCACTGTACACAATCTTGCAACTGAGATAATGAATAGTCTTTGATACATATTATTGTATGTAAGTGGTTTTATACCATTTCACACTTGTTTTATATTTTTATTCAAATGATTTTTTTTATCCTAATGTATGTATTGCTGAAACAATTGCAACCGGGTCTGTATCTACTTAAGTCAAATGATTTGGTTCTGAAACTATTGTTTTAATTTTCTGTGTTGGTATTGATGCTTTAAATTTCTGCGATGGTATTACAGTTTCAATTTTCTGTGATATTAAAACTATTTGGTACAGATTTAGTTGATGTATTGAAACAATTGTTAAACTTTTTCTATATTGGTATCTAAACCACTGTGTACCATTTTTTCTGTGTTTCAAAAGTTGGTACTGATCTTTCTATTTTTCAATATTTGGCACTATTTTTTATTTCAATAGTTTGTACTTTTTTAGGTTCAAGATGTCTAAACATGCATATTTGGGTGTGGTTTAGATTGTGAATTACTTTGTGGTGTGCACTACTTTGTGGTACTAATTTGTGGTATATTTGGGCATAAATAGGTAGTTAAAAGTTTGAAGTGTAATTTTTTTTTGAAGTTCCATCATTTGACACACCTTTTAATGTTTCTAGAATGTATTTTGTTCATACGTTTGGCACTAATTTTTTCCGGTTTAATTAGTATCCGACTTATTCCTTCACATGGTGAACCTTATCGTATGCGGCACTGTATGATATTTTTACCTCTTATGTACTACGGTGTTCCTTATGATCTTTTTAACTTATTATTTATTTCTTTGTTTTCTGACAGGTCAATGCAGACACATCATATGTGCATGCCTGTTTAACTGATGTACGTGCAGTTGTATGTTTTAATAGGGTTTATAGAGTTATGATTTGTTCGTTTTATTCTAATTTGATATATCTTTCCTATTTTGTAGATCTAATACATTTGTTTTTAAAACTTACTGACTTAATGTTAAAGTGTTTTGTGGGGATTTCTCATATGATTTCGTTTTTCTGGTTTTATAAATTTTTTTGTAGATTTCTCAGAGGCTTTTCAATTTTTGGCATGGGGCTTTGTGAATAGATTTTAAGATTCACATTTCTCCAATATCACATGTTTTTTGTAATTTAAGGTAATTAATTTTTTTTAAAGTGTATTCGACAAGATACATTTATGTGTCGTCTATTAGTGTTTTACAGGTTTGAAAATTGCAGCGTACATATTTTGAATTATAATCACTATAAATATGGGGTTCTTTTTTTTCTTCAAATTATTTTTATGCACAATCTCTTTCTGAATTGATTTTTTTGCTTACATGTTTTGTTCTTATTGGAATATTATTTGGTGAGGTTTTAGGAATGCACTAATTTGGTAGTCATAGGCGTTTATAGGTACTGATTTAGTATTTATAGGTGTTCATATTGATATAGTAATCATTGGGACATTGACGTAGGGGAGATTTTTTGTTTTATTTTGGTTATGTCTAATTTATGTCGGAATTTTGTCACATCTGATTAGATCCATTGTTCACTTTTTGTTTTTTTATTTCATCTAACTATTATCCTTAAATGTGACCACTTCACATATTATATATATCAATTTCATATAAGTCATACTTTACATGTTATACTACAGTTAGTATGTACTTGACATGTTATGCTACAGTTAGTATGTATTAGATATATGCCATACTTCACATGTTTTGTTATCTAAAATCCCCTTATCCTAAATGTTTTTGAAGTTACTTATATAAATATTGTAAGATATAGAAATTTTAACAGTGAAAAACATCTCACACACTCCTCAACTTTATATAGATGCGTGTGTTTCCTTTCTATGCGAACTCTATTTTTTCTCATAAGTAATAGATATCGACATAATTCGCCAGCCTTCCAGAGAGGACAAAGCTAAAATGCGAGACTAAAGCAAGTCCCCACAAATATGGTCAAAGTATTAGCAAAACAGAGAGCAAAATATAGTAAGGTAAATTGTACGATCTTACATATTAGAAAGTCCCCACAAACTTGGACAAAGATGATTTTGATTCTACCTTAGTGTGCTGACTCAAGGTGTCACTTTTCCACTGTAGTATGGTAAACTGTATGATCTTACATATCATTGATATTGTGTTTATTAATTTTCCCTCCTACAGAGCGCAAAATGATGCTTATAAGCACTCGATTAACATGAGATAAAGGGGAGCAACAAGATTTTGATAGGAGTAACAATATTTTGATGGTTACATAACACACACTAAGGTATTGAATAATGAATCTGAACTTGGAGATTAACTCCTTATACATTATTTATCAACTCTGTTGAGCGAGAGTTTTAGTGGTGGCTACCACCATAGCAGGGGATCATAATTGAATAGCGGTTACATGTATATATATATATATATATATATATATATATATATATATATATATATATATATATATATACGTTGTTGCTTTACACGTTTTTAATAGCTCAAGACTTGGTAAGATATGCATATCATTACTGCACATTTTTATAGATGCTTGTGGTAGTTATCAGCAACTACAAAGGTGCTTGGGTTGTTACGGGATGAGGTTGATGAGATATATTGGGTGTTGACTGAATCTGTGTATCCTCGATTATTGGACAAGTAATTAGTTGTGGTAATTTGGTTAATAGTTTGGATTGAAGGGTAATGTGGAGGGTATATGTAGATGTAATGGTGCTATTATTTTGATACAATTGTTGCATTGTGGGAGGCAGATTATTATGTCAAATTTAATGTTAAGTTTGATATTGATTAAAACATAATAACATTAGAACAAGCTTTAGTTGACCACCATAATAAACCTCAACTGTATATTGGGCGTATCTGTTTGATCCGATACCCTTTGAAAAAGGAGTAAAATACCATGAACTGTTGTATTGCGGTGGATAATTCAAAAGGTTATGGTCATAAGAATTCATGAGGTACTTGCCTTAATCTTAACTTATAATTGTTTGATTTGCAGGGGTGAGTTTTCTTTCTTTAGATCTTGAAATGTAATCTTCATTTAATGTGTTCAATAATTTATTTCTTTTGTTAAATTTAATCTCAATTTTGTTATAGTAGTTTGGTTTTCGTTTACATGAGGTGTGAAATGTTTAACTCACTAATCTACAAAAGTTTTAAATTATTAGTTTCCCCTGCTTAAAGCAAGGATGATTTGATATTATCTCCATATTCATGATTATCATAAATAGTTGACCTTCTTTAATGTATTTTTTCTCTAATTTTGCGTGTTCAAGGTACATTGTATTTTCTTTACTATTTTCACTTGAATATATGATTTGTAATTTACACAGGTACAGTATTTGAAGAAACCTCAACGAAAGAACATGCACCTCAAAATGGTATTATGATAGCTCATTCTTACCACTTATTCTTAACATCCATTATTATGACTTACAACTAATCTTTATAATTTGTTTTGCATTTTTTTAAATTAGTGTATCTATTTTGTTTTGTAAATACTTCTCTAATTAGGTATACTCAATCAGAATCTGTAGATTCTTATTACTTTGTTTTCATTACACTATGGTTCTTGATTCAACAAGTTACTTGGTCAACTCGATTCGGAGGAACTTATCAATAATGGTTTATTATGTACGGATATCTGGGGTTCATATTTGATTATTATTAAATTTATGATGTGGTTGAAACGAGGCCTAATATAGACTATGAGTACTGTAGTATTGTTATTGTTGAGTATTTTTATTTTTTTAAATAGGGTGGATAGTCCTATAACCAAAGGAAACTTTGCCAAAAAAATTTAACTTGTTTACAATTTTTGATGTAAAATAATCTTGGACTTAAATATTGTTCATTTATTTTGACTACCTTTTTTTGGAATTTTAATGTAAATTAATATTATTGTCATGGATTTGGGTTTTTTATTAATTATAGTGCCAACCAAATATGCTATGGTGGTTATTTTATCTATATTAGCTTAAGTGTGTGGTTTATTGTAGTTGATATGTCTTCTTGCCTTTAGATAAATCAATGTTATTTATATAAGTTTTGGGACAAACTATTAGTGTTGTTGGAACATTTTTTTTTTGACGGGGTGGATAGTCCCATAATTATTTTGAAAATTATGTACATTGAAATGTTTTGCCGTTTTACAATTACATACTTTAGATAATTTAAATTATATAGGACTTAACACTTTGTTTTGTTGGGGGAACGAAATTAATTCTTTTTTGCAATAAGTTCTTTTTGGAAATTTTCGTCGTGCCTTTAGGCACGGGCATACCCTAATGCGTGTGTGTGTATATATATATGTATGTGTGTGTGTGTGTGTGTAAAATACTGATGCAAATAGAATGAGGGGAGTAAAATATAAAAACGGAGAACTCCAATCGTAAGATAAATCCAAGATTCCTACGTGGCCCAAACTCGCTATCAATGTCCATAGATCGAAAAGAGATGTGCAGTACTCAGACTGTCTATCTATTGTCGTCAAAGTATCAAAGAAAAATAGAACGTGGAGGATGTGCATGGATTTCACGGATATTAACAAAAAATTCCCAAATGACAACTTTCCCTTACTTCGGATGGAGCAGATGGAAGATGCAATGACGGGTAATGAAGTTATGAGTTTTATGGACGCGTACTCTGGGTAAAATCAAATCTCCATGTACAAAGAATATGCTAAGAAAACTTCCTTTATCACTGATAAAGGAACCTACTACTAGAAAGTGATGATGCAAGAAATTTGACTTACATCCTTTTTAACCATCATATCAAGTATAAAATAGAAATAAAGCAACTAAAATCAGATAAATACAATATATATAGTGATTTTGCTATAAAAATGAGGTTGCGTCCACTTTCTTGCCCTACTCTCATTATATACATTGTATAATAGAAGATTATGGTTCCATTAAATGTGTATAAAGGAGATAAAAGAGGATAACTGATGAATATGTCAATGTTAGACAGTCCGTGATAGGGGGTGAGCCCCCAGGTGAGGTGATAGATAGAAAGAGAGGGTAGATACTTGGGTAGGGCTTCGCCAAGTGATTCCTCCCTATTGATAATATAGTGAGCACTTATATTTACATAAGTCATAAGGTCGATGTCACGTGCACGGAGAACATGATATGTGGATAAGTGAGATGAGTAATGGATCCTTTTCGAATTAGGATACATGTTAAGTGATTGATGATAGAGGACGTGGTCACGACATATTTGAACCCAGACAACGACTGATGATCTGATGATTGTCGTAGCCTATTTGATCCATGGAAGCAACGGATGTTGACAGATAATCACGACATGTCTGACCTAGGCAGTGGTCTCGTATGGGATAAATGGTGGTATGGGGACGCGACCTATAGGTCCCCAAATAATGGATTTACACCTAGTCCTACCGCGACTATAGAACATGTATTAGGCATATCAATAAGCCCCCACGCCATAGTACCAAGAGGTGGAGAGTTGGCATTGCGTTTGTGTTCTATGTGCCCTTTGTCGCGGTGCCATTTGTTCGTGGGCTACAAGTTTCTTGATTGGGACGCGGTGGAATATTTTGACCAATGTCTTGTGATGCTTCACCTTCCGGCATCATCTTATATAAATGGGATCATGTCATGGCCTTCAATAACTTATCTATATCTTTGAGAGAAAATTAAGAGAAAACCTTTGTCCTCTTTGATTTTTTCAGCATGTTTCTAGTAGTGGTTTTAAGGCGGTCCATGCTGGTCTATGGTGGAGAAACTGGTGATCCCTAACAGTTTCATCATTTTCCAAGTAACCATTCAATTTTTTATCATTTTTCTATATTTTCATTCTCTGATCGTGCTTGTTTCCAATCTAGTGTTTGTAAATATTTAGAAATACGTGTTTTGATATATTGAGATTATTTTTTGAATAAATAAGAGTATTATTTTGTGTTTGGAATTGGTGTTTTCTAGGCTTAATAATCTATATATAGACCCCATTTTGGATTTTGTTTTTGGCCAAGGACACCAAGAACACATTCTTAGTGTTCTTTGCCAAAACCCTAGGGTTTTGTTTTTTGATCCTTGAAGGTTGGAAATCCAAACTATTTACCCATTTTTGCCATTGGCCACGACTTGGTGGTATAACTATTCGATCCAACCATGACCTTCCTTCAATATATCCGAATCCAGGACTTCCCCCGATTGTAGTCTTAAGTTCTGGAACTAATTAGTTGCAACCATCACTTGTCCTTATTTTTCTAAAATTTCCCTTATTGTATCTTTTTAGGAGCTTAGGGTTAGATGGCTATCTAAATTCCCCATGACTACTGCTTGAAGGTTTCCTTTAGCTGTAATCTTTTAAGTTATATGGACATGACCTCTAATTTGACTCTCAATCACCTTTTCATTAAATAATGTTTGAATATGCAATGGCCTCTACTAGGTTTTTCTAATCACAGTGGTTGTGGCATCTAACTGCAGATACATTCTTCTTTTCCTAGTATTACCGCGGCTTAATGAATTAGAATCCTTTGGAGTTCTCGGAGGAATTATGTAAGAAACATTTTGATGTACCTCCTCGTGAAATACCTCATATAAAGCCATTGAAGGATAATGGGTCTTGTCAACTCAAGGATTGCCCCAATTGTGTCACAATGATTCTAACTCTAGGGAATAAGGCCGTGAATGTAATGGAGGAAGATATTCACCCCTGGAATAACCCCTATTAAAGTGATTGTTGTGGAATTGACTCGGACTTCACCTATCCCAACGAAGATTAGGAATGTCTTCGCTGGACTTTTTGGCTAAAACACAAATACATAATAGGGGTTGCGAGTGTAAGGACATAAATTTCCAATTGAGTCCCTGTATTGTTTTGACTTAATTCCGTGAACAAAACCGTATTTGTAATATGTCATAGAGAGATTTTATTTTGTCACGATCCCACTTAGTCTATGACGTATTGTAGAAAATTAAAGACGTTGCGGTAAACCTTCAAAGAAATAATCATGCCGAAGTTTAATTGGTGCAAGTTTATCCGTCTTCAAAATTAATTGCATTTTGACATCACTCAGGTATGAATGCGTATAATTAATGGTTCACATAATTGCTTTTATGAAAGATAAGGATGTATTTTTATAAAGAAAAATATTTTAAAATATTTTTAAGTGTTTTAAATGGTTTACAGTACATTTTATTCTGATAAACTCGAAATAGGGTTTGACTTATTTGGATCTCCATTAAAAGAGACGTTTTCAACTAAAATTCAAAAAGTCAAACTGACACGCAAGCTCGTTTAAAAGACAGCCAGTCTCATTCAAACTAGATAGGTATGTCGCGCAAACGATGTGGCATTGTCATTTGAATGACACGATTTTTTAGGCATCGATTAAATCTTATTTAAAGCATGTTTTCATCACATTTTCGTAAGTGTGCATTCTGGATAAAACATTATACCATCCGGTACGTGTTTTCACAAGTTTTCTAAGGTTTAAAACCCATAAACACATCCTTAGAGTTTGCAAATATCCGAGACATCATTCTTATATGTTTAAGTGATCTTGATGCACTAAGAACTTTGTTCTATCATTGAACATCAAAGGTTTTGCGGGGAATAAAAGAGAAGGACTTCTTATTCAACATCGTAAATGAATCAAAGCCAATCGGTGCACAGCGAGACATTCGTGGAGCTGCATGTTGTGGACACGTATCGTGGAAGATGGAATTTTTGCAAGGGTACTATTGAAGAATGGTAGACGATCAGAAGGATCGTCAAGACCCGTAGGGATCGTGACACACCCCAACCAAGTTACTTATAATTAAGTTTGAAAGTCAAAGTGAGTCAAATCATAATTACCTAAATCAAACCATAGACACGAGTATCTTTATTAAATTATTAACATGCATCAATAAAACTAAAAGCCCTTCACTTTTATTAAGGTAATTATGCTTGTTCAAACTTCCTGAAAAGATAAGTACTTTTAAATCACCCCATTTACGTTTGACCAAATCATGGTTTTATGCATCCCTTGCTAACCCCAGCGAACTCCTAGATTTGGCAGTGATATCACAATACCTGAAAAACATAAACATAGGAACCATGAGCAAAATAGCTCAGCAAATGCATCAGTACAACACTATTGCATAAAATTAAATGCAATAAATCATATCCCCGTGATGATATATGCATACTTATCCACTCCATTCATAAAGATTTTCCAATTACATACTTATCCAGCTCATTCATAAAGATGAACAATTATCTACTTATTCGTCTCATTCATAAAGAATTACCAATTATATACTTATCCAGCTCATTCATAAAAATGATCAACTATATACTTATCCGACTCATTCATAAGGAATGACCAATTACATACGTATCCGTCTCATTCATAAAGAATGACCAACTTATCCGAATCATGATTCACATATCCGGTCTGTAATAGACAATTCTCCCCCATTCCTATTCGAGGAGTAACCCCTTGAATTTAATAGAAAAATCTCCCCCATTCCTGGTCGAGGAGTAACCCCTCATTTTGGTAAACTGAAATGAACGAATGCATAATCAATAATATTCTGATCATATCCGTAACCATGTATAATACCTCTTACCAGTGAGTGATATTCAGATCTTATTCTTAACAATGCGTAATACATCATACCCGTGAGAGATATTCAAATCGTATCCATAACCATGTGTAATACAACTTACTCGTGAGTCATATTCAGATCATCTCCATAGCCATGTATAATACATCTTTTTTACAGTGAGTACACTCACCTTGGCCACTTCGTGTGTTTTTCCGCTGCCTTTGTCGGGAACTTGTTCAATCGGTTCTTCTTTACTTTCACATATAAAGTCTTAAAATATTAGTATCATCGTAAGGATATTAACAATCCAAAGAATAACTTAACCTTGACAATACTCATAAGCATCATATCATCCCATTCAAATCATTTATCATAAATTAAGTCTCATCCAATTTCATGTTAAAATATTTAATATATCCAATCCATAGCCCAAACATACGTTAATTTATTCTTATTAATCTGATTATTATCATATTAGGTTCCCAATATAAAAGACAACACATCATTTCAAGTTTCCTAGAGCAAGATTTGTCCATTTCTTTATTACAAATCAAATCTACCCTATAGACTCTTTTATCGTTCAGTCAACTTTGAAGAATTTTCGTAATTTTTATGCAATATAACTTCCTTTGATATTTCACCCAACATATATAATTAAAGTTTCATAATTTTTAAGGTTCATTTTCTATGTCAAGCAAAACATCGAACACCTGGTGTGCATACTTACACCTTTGGGGAAGATTTGATATATGAACTTCAAAATATCACAAAAGATTCATTTCTTGGTATTTTAACATAATATTCGGATATGTTATACATATATGAGTCTATCTTCATATCCAACTAGAATTATTAAATTCCAATAAATATAGAAAAATTTATAGGAGTTTGACTACACATGGTTTCCAATCGAATCAATATACATGATTTAGACGTTCAACCTTGCTTAAACCCGCATCTATCCATACGTATACCTCAAAACATGGAAGTTTAGTAAACAAATGATTGTTTATATCATTGTAAATCAATAATTACAACAATATACAAGATTTACAAGTAGAATTACCTTATGGGTGTTTTCGTAATTTCCTATGGATTTTTCTCCCATTTTTCCTCGCCTTTCTCTTCTTAAACCTCGCGTTTCTCTCTCTTCAGGGCAAACTCTCTAATGGATGATTTTGGCTGAAGAAGAAGGTTATTTCAAGGGTCTTAAGTCAGCCAAGCTTTTCCCCCCTTCCAACCAATGAAATTCATCCATTTGTTATACATATAAGATAAAATACCACTTAACAAATGGACAGATTTGCCCCTACTTCGTAATTCCAGCATAACTTCTTGTTCGAACCTCTGTTTTACACATCCTTTGTTGTTTTACAAACTTAACTCATATATGTACAACTATCTAGTTTTAACCTCAAGTCAATTATTATATGATCGTGTCCAAAACTAGTCTCGAACTCGAACATTCCTACCGAAAACTTCACAAATTTGTGTTTGTGACTAATTCAATATTTCATAAGTTATGAAGGTAGGATTAGACTAAACACAATAACTTAACATTATATATTCTAATAACACATTATCCCCATCCCATACGGTAATCATGATTTAAACATGGTTTATCATAATCATATCCGGGTCGTCACAACCTCCCCCCCTTAGAAAATTTCATCCTCGAACTTTAGGAGGAATTTCACTTAACAACCAATTGGGAATACTATTTCCTCTTGCCTAACAAATCTTCTCTCGTATCATCTTCATTTTATTTATCACTTACGCGTAATAATAATCATCTAATGATTTCTTATAAATGGAAGTCAATTACCAACTCATATATTACGTCATACCCTCATTCCCGTGGTCCATCCTTATTATCGTGTAATATTTCAAGTAATAAATATTCTATTACAAGACTAACTTCTTATATTTCCTTTCTCCAACTCCCATTCAATATTTTAATTCAAAAATATCATATTACAAGACTAGCTTATTATATGCCATCTTCTCATCCTCCATTCAACATCAAATACATGTGTTTGACCCTAACTACTATCCATATCATTTCTGATGTTTAAGAGTATGTTAAATCTCATCCTTACAATTTCTTAATTTAAATATAGCCTCACTACTATTCATATATCGAAACTGAACAATCATTCTCTCAATCTTTATTCTTAACCGAGATTTTATATTCACCTTCATGTATATTATGCAGTCATGAACTATAAACTCAATCCAACTTCTCACTATATTCCCTTTTTCAGTATTAATTGATTGTTCTTTAACTAAACATACAATGACCTTAATGATTCATTTATCCAACACAATAACTTCACAATCATAATCTTACCCCAATCCTTATTAACATTATAGTCTTATGTAACATTATTAATACACTCACCTTACCTGTTTTGTAATATGGATGTTAAATATAACATCACCGTTCAAAACTTTAACCACACATACCAACCCCATTATACTTATCTTAACTATTATATGTCATTTTTCTTTCAAATAACTTGAACAAATACCTTAATGTATCACATTATGGCATCTCACAGAATATCTTATCCTTACACATACTTCTTGGTGACTCCGTATAATGTCAATCATATTCATTATATGCCATACTCTTAATGATAACACGTACGTACAATGACAAATACAAGTCAATATCCACCCAAACCAGATGTCAAGATTCCAACCCGATTTGCATCTTTCCCATACTCATACACAACACATACTCTTAAAAGGGCTCCCCAATATTTTTAAACTTCCAACTCTTTAACACCTCCTCTCAACTTTATTATTCATATTAGCATTTCAAAACATTACAAGGGTAATATCCACTACATATATTCATACTATTAAAAAAGTACATCTCAACTCTTATTACTATTTTCTTCTACTTAGCATAATTAAATATGAACCCATATTCGAATCAGTTATTATATATTGACTAGTAATTGAATTTCAGACCATTTCACATATTAAAATTAAACATATACACCTATTAATGCTCACTTAACCCTTACCATGTGAATCTTAATTTTATTCATACTCTAACAATTTACTATATCATCCTTTAACGGAATATGGGTTCCCGTACCTCACTCTCCCACATAAATGGGCACAAACCAAATTATGGATTAATAAGTGACACTACTCAAGTTTACATATTCCAGTATAAGAAGGGATTACTTCCAATACTTCACAATTTTCATATACCACATTTTGTCTTTAAAAATTTTCCTTCAATTACATGTTTGTCCATACCACAAACAAAACAATGCAATGATTCATACAAATATACATGTATTCGTTGTCATCCCCGAATAAACCTTAACATCTCATTTCCTTTCCTGCAAGATCCTTGCATTTCACATCTCATATAACAATATGTATTTATAACCAATAAATGTTAGTTAAAAAAAGCCAATTTACTTATGACTCAAAAAATTTCTTCTTCCACTGCCAAATCTTGGCATTCCTCACCCCAGAACTTCTAAAACCTAGGCTCTGATACCAAAGTTGACACACCCCAACCCAGTTACTTATAATTAAGTTTGAAAGTCAAAGTGAGTCAAATCATAATTACCTAAATCAAACCATAGACATGAGTATCTTTATTCAATTATTAACATGCATCAATAAAACTAAAAGCCCTTCACTTTTATTAAGGTAATTATGCTTGTTCTAACTTGCTGAAAAGATAAGTAGTCTTAAATCACCCCATTTACGTTTGACCAAATCATGGTTTTATGCATCCCTTGCTTACGCCAGCGAACTCCTAGATTTGGCAGTGATATCACAGTACCTGAAAAACATAAACATAGGAACAATGAGCTAAATAGCTCAGCAAATGCATCACTACAGCACTATTGCATAAAATTAAATTCAATAAATCATATCCCCGTGATGATATATGCATACTTATCCAGTCCATTCATAAAGAATTTCCAATTATATACTTATCCAGCTCATTCATAAAAATGATCAATTATCTACTTATCCGGCTCATTCATAAAAATGATCAATTATATACTTATCCATCTCATTCATAAAGAATGACCAATTATCTACTTATCCGGCTCATTCATAAAGAATGACCAACTCATCCGAATCACGATTCACATATCCTGTCTGCAATAGACAATTCTCCTCCATTCCTAGTCGAGGAGTAACCCCTTGGCTTTAATAGAAAAATCTCCCCCATTCCTGGTCGAGGAGTAACCCCTCATTTCGGTAAATCGAAATGAACGAATGCATAATCAACAATATTCTGATCATATTCGTAACCATGTATAATACCTCTTACCAGTGAGTGATATTCATATCTTATCCATAACTATGCGTAATACATCTTACCCATGAGTGATATTCAAATTGTATCCATAACCATGTGTAATACAACTTACTCGTGAGTCATATTCAGATCATCTCCATAGCCATGTATAATACATCTTTTTACAGTGACTACACTCACCTTGGCCATTTCGTGTGTTTTTCCCCTGCCTTTGTCGGGAACTTGTTCAATCGGTTCTTCTTTCCTTTCACATATAAAGTCTTAAAATATTAGTATCATCATAAGGATATTAACAATCTAAAGAATAACATAACCTTGACCATACTCATAAGCATCATATCATCCCATTCTAATCATTTATCATAAATGAAGTCTCATCCAATTTCATGTTAAAATATTTAACATATCCAATCCATAGACGAAACATACATTAATTTCTTCTCGGTAATCTGATTCTTATCATATTAGGTTCCCAATATAAAAGACAACACATCATTTCAAGTTTCCTAGAGCACGATTTGTCCATTTCTTTATTACAAATCAAATCTGCCCTATAGACTCTTTTATCGTTCCGTCAATTTTGAAGAATTTTCATAATTTTTTTGCAATATAACTTCCTTTGATATTTCACCCAACATACATAAACATATGTAACAATACAAAATTAAAGTTTCATAATTTTTAAGGTTCATTTTCTATGTCAAGCAAAACATCGAACACCTGGTGTGCATACTTACACCTTTAGGGCAGATTTGATATATGAACTTCAAACTATCACAAAAGATTCATTTCTTTGTATTTTAACATAATATTCGGATATGTTATACATATATGAGTCTATTATCATACACAACTAGAATTATTCAATTTCAATAAATATAGAAAAAAGTTATAGGAGTTTGACTACACATGGTTTCCAATCGAATCAATATACATGATTTACACGTTCAACCTTGCTTAAACCCGCATCTATCGATACGTATACCTCAAAACATGGAAGTTTAGTAAACAAATGATTTTTATATCATTTTAAATCAATAATTACAGCAATATATAATATTTACAAGTAGAATTACATTAGGGGTGTTTTCATAATTTCTTATGGATTTTTCTCCCATTTTTCCTCGCCTTTCTCTTCTTTAACTTCCCGTTTCTCTCTCTTCAGGCCAAACTCTCTAATGGATGAGTTTGGCTGAAGAATAAGGTTATTTCAAGGAGATTAAGTAGGCCAAGCTTTTCCCCCCTCCAACCAATGAAATTCATCCATTTGTTATACATATAAGACAAACTACCACTTAACAAATGGACAGATTTGCACCTGCTTCGTAATTCCAGCATAACTGCTTGCTCGAACCTCTGTTTTACACACCGTTTGTTGTGTTATAATTTAACTCATATATGTATAATTATCTAGTTTTAACCTCAAGTCAATTTGTAAGCGCGAGCTTTTGTAAATCAAAGCTCTAATACCAATTTGTAGAATATTGTAATTTCCTTTGTAGTTGAATTCGAGATGATGCGGAAGCGAAGATGATGGTTCAATAAAATTAATCAATTAATATATTTACTTAAACCAATTAATTCAATCCAAGTCCTAGAATTTGCCTAAGTCATATTTATCAATATTAGCAAATTAGGCGAAACCAAGTTTTAGCAAATGACTTGAGTTAAATAAACTTTACCCAATATTTAAATTAGTCCCAAATTAAATGAGGTGTGATGATTTAAGCCGAATTTTATCTTGAATTATTCTAAGCATGCGTTCTACGTTATTTATGCAAGATAAAATAAACCAATCACACTACGCCGCGATGTACGAGGAAAAACCCAAGACGGGAAACAACCTCGGACGGCCCTAGCCACAAATCCACTAGATACGGAATTACAATTACAAGACATATAGACTTACAACGCACGACTAGATCCCTCTCAAGCCTCAACGCTTCTTCTTGTAGAAACCTCTTCCTAGCGAATAACCTTGGAACACCACCGCGGTCTCGGAATCCACCGATAGGACTTTATATAGTCACCGTCACCCGAGCATGGAGCCTTTCTCCGTGTGGGTAAATCAACATAGAAACACTTATTCTTTCTTTGTGGGTGGTGGAAGCAAAACCCAAAACTTCTCTTCAATTCGGTGTAGAGAAAATCGATGCCAAACTCCAAGCAATTGATAAGTATATAATAACTTGGAATAAACTCATTTGGGTGTAAACACTAGAGTGATGGAAATTTTTCTCTAAAAATCTCACTCAAAACATGAACATTTTTCTCAACAATTTTTGCTCTCAAACTCTATCTAAGAGATAAACTACGATGGAAAAGATAGATTGGAAAATGTTCTTCTCGCACATAATAAAGTCTGAAAAAGTTCGTTAAAAACCAAGTGGAGAAGTGGGTGCAAAACTGCCAAAAACTGTTCCCGCCTGGCATCTCGTTCGAACGACTTTTCGTTCGAACAAAATCTCGTTCGAACGAGACATCTAACGACGTTCCAGATTGAACTCGTTAGAATCTCGTTGGATATCTCGTTCGAATGACAATCTCGTTCGAACGACATATCGAACGACATGTTAGTGGCCTATAATGGAACCTCGTTGGCAAACTCGTTCGAACGACATCTGGTTCGAACGAAAAAACTCGTTTGAACGACATATCTAACGAACCACCAGAAAGATTGGAAAATTCATTTTTAGCCCAGAAAACGTTATAAACATTTATTTAAAGTTTTAATTAATTCTTTCTTAAAACAAAACACAGTTTTTATAAACCTAATACCCAATAAACTTTGTTCCAAGCTCCTATATATATAGTATTGCATTCACACCTTGGGAGCATGGAACTAGAATTGATGACGTAGAAACGAGGCACACGAACCGGCATATTTGATGAAGCTTTATACTCTTTGCCGCTACGTCTTCAACAAACACTACATAGGCTTGAGAATATTAGAATTAAATACTATCCTATGAATAAATGTTTTTGTCCAGAATTGAGCCAAAACTATATATGGACTCAATTGGAAATTTGTGTCCTTACAAATCTCCCCCTTTGGGTATTCCGGGATAAAAACCAAACAAAAATCCTAAAGGGACGTCAAGCTCTACTAGACTGAAAACATAACCCACCCAAACTTGACTCAACCCAAGGATCAAACGCTTTGCCATTTAAACAATTCCGCTTTAGAAGAAATCCTGCACACTTAAGCAAACTCATCAAATGCATAGGGAATATCAAAGTATTAAATGCAATAAATTAATTACTCCCCCTAAATTAATTCTCCCCTTTATCAAACAAATGACATTCTTAGAAAGACGTCCCCCCCCTAAGATAAATCTCCCCTAAACTGAGATACGATAATAATAGGATTAGATACCATTTCTCCCCCTATCATCATTCTCCCCCTTTTTGTTCAGGAATAGGCAAAGGATAAAGAACTAATCAACATAAAAGCATGTTGAAGCTTAAAGTGATAAGACATCAAAGAATATGGGCAATAAAAGCATAGGCAAAGACAAAACAAATATCATATATATATATATAAACTAGAAATATACCAATGAAGCACTTGCATATATATATAATATGAACACACATATAACACAAAATACAATAAGTTTGCACACTCGTATGGCAAAAATGTGTCATATGAAAACGTAAGTGTTGGGGTGTGAACTATCAACAGTTAAATTTAGACCCAAACACTTAATGAACATTCACGGAGTTCTCATTTGATTGCAAAATTTATCACATTTAAATATAACCTCATGTCACAATATGAAGAATGAACTCAATGAACAAACATACACAATGCATACAAGCCTAGCATGATGATGATTCTACAAACAAAATAGAGTCATGACATTAAAGACAACTAGGATAAATGGACCTTGTACAAACCGTTGATTTACCATCCAATTCTCCTTCAATAAGGATATATATTCATTTGCTTTTGAATGAATATATCAAACAAACATAGGCCTTGGCAATTATTTTCTTTTTAATGCCAAATATTCTGTTTTTAGGCAAAGATCATGTATTTCTTTTAGATCCAATAAACGGTGTCTTACTATCGCAAATGATCACGTAGTCCTTCCCCGTGCACATTTATATTTATCATGTTTTTCATGTGTCACACAAATCTCACATGCAACGGATTTTGACATGCACTAGTCCTCCTAGGTCATAGATATGTAGATGAATAGATTAGTAGGAGAACACCTCAAAAAGCTCAAATATAACATGTGACATTAAGATTTCAAAAGAGCTCGTGCATGTGTGAAAAAAGGCATATAGAAATAGAATCCAATTAAACAACACAAAATCCAACTACTCCATAAAATATGGTAAAGAACATCTTAAGGATTGACAATCTAAATCAAAAGTTCTAGCCACATGGGAGCGTAAAAGATGGGATTCAAACACAAGTATATCACACTTAAAGTGTGTCAAACCAAAATACACACAAAAAAATCTTTTTGATTTTTTGACATTTTTAACTAAAAATAAAGATATATACTCAAAAGAATAAACAAAAAATCATTTGTATTTTTCATTAAGCTTAAATGAAATAAATAAAACATAAATGATAAACAAAAATCTTTTTATATTTTTCAATTAATTCAAACACAAAATATAATACAAAAAGATAAACAAGTCAAAATTTCTAGCATGTGATATGAAATAAGGCAATGAATAGAAAATGACTAAACATGCATACATCTAGCAATGATATATAATATGAAGCACAAAAAGCTTGAGTATGCATAAAACACTAACACATTCAACCTTTAAATTTAGCAAGGGAGGTTTCATGTGATAGTAAATGAGAATCAAAAACCCTATTTTGTAAGGCAACCAAGTCGGATTTACTAACCCAAATTAATGAAGAATGACTATCTTGGGGTGTTGGAACTTTAACCACCATGGTTACTTTACTATGGGGTTTTCAAGGAATTCGTTTAAGATCAAAATAAAATTTCCTAAGATGACCTTTTCGACCACAATGAGTACAAGCAAAAACATGTCGAAAAGATTTACTTAAGGAGTGATCTTTAAATGCATTCCTAGTAGATTCTCCTAAAACATTGGTCTTGGCTTTATGAGAAGATTCATTACAAGTATTTAAGCCTAAACCACAAGTGTCATTTTTAATTTGGACCGTTCCTAACATTTTATCTAGTTTTTCCGAACGACACTCCAAATCAAATTTGACATTACTAGAATCCTTTAATTTATTTTTCAATTCTAAAATGTTAGATTCTAGTAAAAAATTTCGCTCTTCAAAAGCAAGAAGCTCCTTTTTCAAGGATTCCATTAAACCCCTAAGGCTATCTGTTTCGCCTTCTACATATTTTAGCTTCTCTTGAAGAGATCTCTCATGTGTCCTAAGGTTTTCTATTAAACCACTTTCATCAAGGACCTTGACACTTTCTCTTAAACTAGCTTCTAACTTCAAATTAGCCTTTTTCAATTTAATAGATTCTTTATAAAGCTCTTGAAAAGAATTTTGAAGTTCACTCACATTAACCTCTTGTTCATTTTCACTCTCTCTTTCTTCTCCACTCTCACTATCATCATAAACAAGAGAATCATAAACAATGACCCTGGAAGTGTCATGAGTTAAAGTTTCATCAATAGATGAGTTCTCACTATCACTCACATGACTAGCCATAAAAGCCACAAAAATTTTCTTAGTGGGGGAATCAGGCTTCTATTCCTCATCACTATCACTAAGGGTTGCATTGTATGAAATGGGTCACTTACCCTCTTTCCTTAGTTTAGTGGGGCACTCAAAAGCCCTATGGCCATAACCTTCACAACCAAAACACTTATTAGACTTGTCCCTATCTAAATTTTCATTACTAGGTTTAGGTATCTTCTTGGCTTTAGAAATTTTTTCGCCTTTTTCATCCTTAGAAGATTCAAACTTCTTAAAATAATTTTTAAATTTATCTTTGTTAATTTTAAGAAATTTTCTAAATTTGCGAGCTTAGAAGATTCAAATTTCTTAAAATCATTTTTAAATTTATCTTTGTTAATTTTAAGAAATTTTCTAAATTTGCGAGCAAATAAAGCCATGTCTTCCGAGTCACTATCACTCTCGCTCTCTACTACTTGTTTGACCTCTTTTCGGGCTTTTAAAGCAACGCCCTTTTCGATTTTCTTTTCAGTTTTAGAGGGAAACATGTCTAGTACATAGGTTTGTAAATCACCTACAAGCTCTTCTAATTTCGTAGAGGCTAAAGTTGGTAAAGAATTTAAAACGGCCACCTTTGGAATAAATCTATCAGGTAGGGACCTTAAAATTTTCTTTACAACACAATCGTCAGGTATTTTCTCTCTCAAGTTAAAAGATGAATTAACAATATCAGAAAGTCTAGCATAAAATTCATCAAAAGTTTCTTTTTCATTCATTTTGATAGTTTCAAATTGAGTGGTGAGGTTTTGGAGTTTTGAAGCTTTAACAACACTAGTTCCTTCATGAGTTAATTGTAAAATATCCCAATCTTCTTTAGTGGTTTCACAGGTCGTAATACGTTGGAATTCATCCGGTGTGACAGCGCTAAACAAGGCATTTAAACCACGGGAATTGAAATTAGCAAGTTTAAACTCATTTTCAGTCCATCTATCGGCGGGTTGGATAACATGTTCATTTTCAACTAAATAAGTTGGTGGGGACCACCCGTTAACAACAGACATCCAAACTCTTTCGTTGATAGATTTTAGTGACGATCTCATACGCGCTTTCCAATACACGTAGTTTGAACCATCGAAAATAGGAAATTTTGAAAATGGGGAAAAATCCATTTTAGCCAAAAATTATTTAAAAGATCGTTAACGAAAGAATTTATCTCTTTGGCTCGGATACCAATTTGTAAGTGCGAGATTTTCTAAATCAAAGCTCTGATACCAATTTGTAGAATATTGTAATTTCCTTTGTAGTTGAATTCGAGATGATGCGGAAGCGAAGATGATGGTTCAATAAAATTAATCAATTAATATATTTACTTAAACCAATTAATTCAATCCAAGTCCTAGAATTTGCCTAAGTCATATTTATCAATATTAGCAAATTAGGCGAAACCAAGTTTTAGCAAATGACTTGAATTAAATAAATTCTACCCAATATTTAAATTAGTCCCAAATTAAATGAGGTGTGATGATTTAAACCGAATTTTATCTTGAATTATTCTACGCATGCGTTCTACGTTATTTATGCAAGATAAAATAAACCAATAACACTACGCCGCGATGTACGAGGAAAAACCCAAGACAGGAAACAACCTCGGACGGACCTAGCCACGAATCCACTAGATACGGAATTACAATTACAAGACAAATAGACTTACAATGCACGACTCGATCCCTCTCAAGCCTCGACGCTTCTTCTTGTACAAACCTCTTCCTAGCGAATAACCTTGGAACACCACCGCGGTCTCGGAATCCACCGATAGGACTTTATATGGTCACCGTCACCCGAGCATGGAGCCTTTCTCCATGTGGGTAAATTAACATAGAAACACTTCTTCTTTCTTTGTGGGTGGTGGAAGCAAAACCCAAAACTTCTCTTCAATTCGGTGTAGAGAAAATCGGTGCCAAACTCCAAGCTATTGATAAGTATATAAGAACTTGGAATAAACTCATTTGGGTGTAAACACTAGAGTGATGGAAATTTGTCTCTAAAAATCTCACTCAAAACATGAACATTTTCCTCAACAATTTTTGCTCTCAAACTTTCTCTAAGAGATAAACTAGGATGGAAAAGTTCAATTGGAAAATGTTCTTCCGGCACATAATAAAGTCTGAAAAAGTTGGTTAAAAACCAAGTGGAGAAGTGGGTGCAAAACTGCCAAAAAACTGCTAAAAACTGTTCCCGCCTGGCATCTCGTTCGAACGAGACTTCTAACGACGTTCCAGGTTGAACTTGTTAGAATCTCGTTGGATATCTCGTTCGAACGACAATCTCATTCGAACAACATGTTAGTGGCCTATACTGGAACCTCGTTGGTAAACTCGTTCGAACGACATCTGGTTCGAACGAAAAAACTCGTTCGAATGACATATCTAACGAACCACCAGAAAGTTTGGAAAATTCATTTTTAGCCCAGAAAACTTTATAAACATTTATTTAAAGTTTTAATTAATTCTTTCTTAAAACAAAACGCAGTTTTTATAAGCCTAGCACCCAATAAACTTTGTTCCAAGCTCCTATATATATAGTATTGCATTCATACCTTGGGATCATGGGACTAGAATTGATGACGTAGAAACGAGGCACACAAACTGGCATATTTGATGAAGCTTTATACTCTTTGCGGCTACGTCTTCAACAAACACTAAATAGGCTTGAGAATATTACAATTAAATACTATCCTATGAATAAATGTTTTTGTCTGGAATTGAGCCAAAACTATATATGGACTCAATTGGAAATTTGTGTCCTTACACAATTATTATATTATAGTTTGCAAAACTAGTCTCGAACTCGAGCATTCCTACCGAAAACATCACAAATTTGTGTTTGTGACTAATTCAATATTTCATAAGTTATGAAGGTAGGATTAGACTAAAAACAATAACTTAACATTATATATTCTAATAACACATTATCCCCATCCCATACGGTAAGCATTATTTAAACATGGTTTATCATAATCATATCCGGGTCGTCACAGATCGAGTTATTGAGTAAGGCTAATTTGTCTTTGTAAAACCTTTGTTCATAGTGATTGTCTGGCTTGGGCCGTCCCATGTTGTTTTCCTGTTTTGGGTTATTTCCTCATACATCCTGCATTGTGAGTATTATTTACTTTACTTTACTTTTCTTTCTTTAATCACTAGATATATGTTTAGGATTAATCAAGATAAAATCGATTTAAAGTAAGAATTGCGTTTTCACAACTTGGTTTTGTGAACATTAAAACTTGGATAATTTTTGGAGAAAAATTTGTTTGATTTGAAACACACGCAAAAAGGGACTTTTTCAGCGACAGTCGACTGAGAAAGCTCCTGAAGCACTAAAACACAAATACATAATGGGAGAATAATGGATTTCTAATGTGATCGCAGTTTTTGAGTTTCTATAAGGGACTATCTCCACTTTTCCTACTACAGAACAAAGTTCAAGTTCGGCGGTCCCTAATGAGGGGTTTATTTTCCATTTTATGCCTTTGTCTTGGGGCTGCGGCTCCCAGTTCCTGTTCCAGTAAGGAGGGTTTTAGGTTCCATAAACTTGGACCTAATCAATTTAGATCTAAACGACCAGAGGGAAATCCTTGCAGCCTTAGTGATTTGGTGGAAGTGCTTCGATAAAGACATTACGCCTACGGAGTTCTTCCAATTTTAAGTTCCAAAGGAGAACTCTATGGACAATCTCTGGTATTATTTCTTTACAATGCAAAGTGGTGATAGGTACCTTTATAGGGGTAGACATTCCAGTGTTAAAAACTGGAAGGGAGAGTTCTTCTCTGTGTACGAGGAAAGTTAGGAGATCTTTCCTAAGGAAAGTAAAAGAGAAAAGTCCTTTAAGATATTGGTGACGTCGGGTTGCCCCTCCAATGCAAGTATTCTTTATCTTTTTACTTACTTTTATTTTATTCTCTGCGGCACATAATAACACTTTAGTAAAACTCTTGACAGCCTGAGGTTCAACAGCCGACATGTAAAGAGAGTTGAGGCTGCAGCCAATTTATCTGATAAACAAAAAAAAATCCTATGCGTGTCACCTCTCTGGCCATATTTGAACACGGATATCTTTCATCCAAGCACCAACCCAGAGAAATTGATCACAAAATGTGAGACCATTTTCTATAATATTTCTTTTGCGAAGTTACTTTGCCACTTGGAGCTTGACCTTTTCATCTAAATTCAGGTGTTGAAGAGATAGATCGTGAGCTGCTTGCAGCTCAACTTAATGAGATGGATGAGTACATTCTTCGCCTCAACCAAGCCCCCCTAAAAAATGGAAAAGGAGGAAAAAGGTTCCAAGGAGGGTATCCAAATAGCTGGGGGATCTACGAGTGTTGAAATAGAGGTTGCCAACCCTTTTGTTATAAAAGATGAGGTTCTAATTCATGGTGTTACGGCCATTACGCAATAAAGTGAGGCCCTAGTGGATGATGACTTTGGGGAGAGTCTTTTTGCACCAGGGGTTATGACAACTGGCATAAATTTTCGTGGGGACGCAACCCTATTCATTTATTAACCACAGCTAGCTCATCGCGAGGGGTTATCACTATTAATGAAAATCTGCCTACTCCACATAGCAAGGTTGTGGAGGATCGACCGTTGCCTTAATGAAGGTTGACTGGCCCCAAATCACCTTAGGACACAAAGATCACAGCTATCTCAAGTATGAAGAGCGTCACAGAGGATTCTAATGTTACTCATCTTACTTAAGAGGATGAGAAAGATCTGTAGGACTATACCCTACACAGTTTGTTGAGGGTAATAAGTCAATCACTTTTGCCCTTCTGCAATATCAATTTTTCATATTTATTACTTGAAACTTCTTTTTCATGATGTGAAGTCCACATTGGCTTTAAGGTCCAATTGTGAAAATATGTACAGATAGCACCAAGCTGTGGAGAAAAGCCACGAGCCTGAGCTTCAAAGTATCGGGGTTGCATCCTTTGAAACTCACAAGAGTTCTTCCAATGCAGCCCCTCCATGGTATAAGATTGACGCAAACTTAAAGGTTGATGATGCTATTAAGGCGAAGGATATGGATGAGAATAATTTTATTAAGGTTGTATAGTCCATCACAATTGCTGAGGCCAAGGCTGCGGAGGCTGCCAAGAAAGTTATGCCGTTTGAAGAAAAATTCAACTTGGCGCAGAAGAAACATGATGATTTAGTTCGAGTTCATTTCACATTCCTTTAGAATCTCGATGATGACTACGCTGAAGCCCTTAAACAAAAGGATGATGATCATGTTGTATCCTTAAAGAAGGCTACTTACAAAACTTTAGGGGACTTCTTCTTGACCAATAATAAGGACTACCTCCATGTCTTCTAGGATCTTAGGAACATGGTAGTTAAAAAATTCCCTAAACCAAAGGAAAAAAATCTTGCCTGTAAGCTCTGTGATGGTGAGCATATGGAGTGTGCATGAGAGATGAGGGCTGCTGTGAAGGAAAAGGCAAGAAAGTAGATGGAGGATGTCGCCCCAGCTGATGATAAGACTGAGACTACGGTAGATGGTGGAGAAGATGAAGGATTATACAAGGACATGGCCTCATAGTTGAATTCCAATATGATATAATTATTTTATAATCTTTTTTGGGTTGAGACCATATTTTTTTTGTAATTACACAAGGTTGCGACCACATTGAACATCTTGCTTGTAAATTACACAGTAAACATTGAACAAATTTTTCTTTTAATTACACATCTTACGGCCATAATTTGTTGAATACGATGCTTTCTATAAACGTGTCTATCTTGAACAGGTTGCGGCCTTATATTGTTCTAATCTTGAATGACTGTAAAATTTCTTTAGTCAAGTAATGTTCTCATAGAAATTCCAACTTTTGGAATGGGCGATAACTATGTAGGTTTTGTTGAATGATTGGTTGTGGCCCAATGGGCTTCGACCAAAGGCTTCAGATGATTTTTCAATCATTTATGTGTGTTCCATTCCCATTAGGAGGATGGCTGGGTAAAAAAAGTTTCCTTTCGTAGTTTGAAGAACTAGGATAAGAAATGTTGTTGTATGAATGTTGGATTGTGGACTGTGGGGAACAATGTCCCTTATTATGTGAAATAATTTCCTTGGACCACTTTTATTCGACACCCTACAACCCATTTACATTGAGTTTCATTTTTTCCCTTTGTTTTGGTGATTTTTCAAGCATCCTCAGGCTGGGTTGTCAATAAGCCACCCACGGCTGGTTGGGTATTTTTAAGCTTCCTTAGGCTAGGTGTTATCAATCCTCCCCAAGCTTAGTATTTTCAATCCTCCACCAAATTGGTTGTCAATAAGAAAACCACTAGTAATAATGAGTATTAGGATCCCTCAAGGCTGATCTAAGCATCTCGAAAGCTGAAATGGGGTGTCTTAAGACGCTAAAGCTAATAAAAGCATCCCGAAAGCTAATAATAACAACAGTTTTAACTTCATTAACTTGAACTCATATCTGTTCTTTATTGTTAACCTTACTAAGATCAGTTAAGTATTTTTTATTTCCAAAATCACCATTGACAAGAGTTTGATTAGAATGGATACAATTAATGTAAGCCAAAACAAGATACTCATAATCTTCCTTTATTTAATTGTTAGGATAAACAACGTTGAGAACCTCATCGAGGGATGCTTGATTACATCAGAGTTCAAAGGAAAAACAAAGGAAGATGAAATAAGATAAACATTAAATTTAGGTTGAATCCCAATAGGTGGAACTAGTACAACATGCAATTCAAGGAGAGGTCCATCAGCAACTTTGATCAGGTGGGATGGATCCCATGATATAGCCCTTGAGTGGCCCATGTAGAGTGTCATCCCCAGTGCCTACAAATTGAATGAATCCTCGGAGCCACTTTCCTTAAAATATTTAGTATCAGTTGTTCGATAAAAAGATCTCCATTCCTGGTTTCATGATCATACCATGGTTCGGGAACGAGATAGAAGGATAAATCCTTGCCTTCTCTGATGAATTTTCAGTTTAAGGATTCTCTTGAGACACTATTAGTGCTTTCTAGTCTTCTCTTCAGTCGAGTTTGGCAGATCATTCAATAAAATGGGTTCAAGTATCTCTTGTCGTCTTCTTCCCAACCCCGGTTGGGCCATAAAGTGCATGTTTTTGAACATATAGATCACATCATGTAAACTGACTCCATCGATCAGTTCCACCCAATTATCTGACTCTCAGGCTCATTTTTGATCTTCAAATAACAACATAGTGAATCTCTAGTACTCAATGGTCATATGGGAGGATAATTTCATCCAGAACTCTAGGAGTTGGTTGGACACTTTTGAAAGTTACATATCTTTACCTCCAAAATAGGTATGGACAGGAATGCATGCTCTTTTAAGGAGTCATAGGGCTTGGTCAACGAAGGTGGTAGGGCATAGGAGAAAATAAAGGCAAGTTTAGAGAGGTTTAGGAGAGTACATAGGTTATTTTTTAGGTAAAATATGGATAGATGGATCAAATTTTGGGTCTTCTTATAGGACTATGGCATTTTTATTATTTTACAGTGGATTGTGGGTAGTGTTTGATTTAGGATTGGTTGTTGGGACAATGACACTTGATCGGTCAGAGCTTGGATCATATTTTTGAGGTTGAAACACTGGTCAGTGGTATGGTCGACAGTTTAAGGAAATCACAATGGGTATCTGGTTTGAAATGTTTAGTAAGTGGGTTTTGTAATGGACGAGGATCCAATGGCTTGATAAACTTTTGGCTTTAGAGGGCTTGATAAAATTTGAAGATATGAGTGTGAAGCTCAGTGTATTCCTCATTGATTGGGTTGGGATGGATTCTAGTGCCCATGAAGTGGCAGGCTCAGAACTTTTTTTTAATGGTTGAAATTGCAGTGTTGTTTGGCTTCTCAAATTTTCTGAGAGTGAACTATCCAGATTCTCTCTTCAATTAACCTTTTTTCTTGGCATGACCTTCTTTAATTTTTACCCATGCTTCTTAGGGGGCTCAGAAATGAGGGTAATACAGTCCTCCCATCGTGGCTCGAAAATGGGTTAAGAAATTATTTTTCTTAATGTTGACTTGCTCATCTTCAGAAGGTCAGTTGGTTATGGTGGTTCCTATCTCCCTCCACCTTACTATGAAGTTACTGATTGATTCCCCAGGATTCTATTTAATTAACTCTAAATCACGATGTGTGACCACTAACTCTTCACTTTACTTTCATTGTGACATGAATTCATAGATAAAAACCTCCCAACTATGGATTCCGGAATCCTCGAGAGAAAAGAACTGATGAAAAGGCATTGTCCTTCAAAGCATGCTGGAATATTTGGGCCATTATCTCCTCAAAGGCTCCTAGGAGAGTCATGACTATGTGTTTACTTTGGAGATGCACAATCGGGGCTCCATTACCTTCGAACTTATCAATGTTAGGCATCTTAAACTTTAATGGTAGCCTTGCTTTAGGATATGAACACATATGGGTGTCGTCCATATAGTTCCCAGAGATTCAGACTTTGTCAAACTTCTTGGTTAACATCTTGAGGTCACGAACTCCTAGACCTTCTTCAATTATTCCTCCTTTAAATCATCGGTCATGGGTAATTTATCCCCTGGATGGGCAATATTTGGCCTAAGAAGGTGGGCTGATGGTAGCCCATTAGTAGGAAGAGCACATCGAGCGTGCTGATATTTATCGATAACCTAAATAGGCTTGCGTGCGGGAGGAACAATAGAATGAGGAAAGAGGATCTCGGGCTCTTTGAGAACAGGATCCCTATTTCATTGCATCTCATGAACCTCAGTTTGAAGGTTGTTAATTTTGGCAGTGAGTTGTGCTCAGACTGTCATCAAATCTGGCTACACATTCCATGGTTGATCTGTGTTCTCCACACAAATCGGATGAATTCCAGTCTTGGAGGAAGTAGTGAGGGAACTGAAGGAGCTTCAGGGAGGTTCGAGTGAAGAACAAATCCAAAAGGGAGCCAGGCCAAGGGTCGGGTAAACAATGGACCTGAGTAGGAGAAACATATGTATTTATTTTTGAAAAATAAAGGGGAAAAATTGTTATTTTTGAAAAGGGTTAAAAATGTTTTGACATTTTTGGAAAAGATGATGCTAAAATGTTTTTGGGAAAAAGGGAGGAATTATATTTTAGGAAAGGAATGGAAAATGTTTTTGGTATTTCTGATAAAATAGATGAAACTGTGTTTGACACTTTTGGTAAAGAAAGAGGAAAAAAAATGAGAGATGGATCTCACCATGGTTATTATTATGTTTATTATATTCCCACTTATGTTAGGTTTACCTATATTAAATAAGAAATGTCGGATGGGACCCGAGCCTGGAAAAATTGGGTTCGAAAAGATAAGTAATAATATGGTTGGACTTGTTAACAGGCTCATGGGCACGGTCCCGTTCTAACAATTGCACGAAAATTTGGCAGTGGTTTGGGTAGATACCGACAAACTAATATGAGTGTCCTAGGTTTGATGCGTATATGAGGGTATGCAATTTTTGGGCTAATTGGAATGGTTCCCCCCTTTGGCATGGCTTCCATGATATACATCTTTCTTTTTAGGGCAATTAGTACGTGTGGATGATCCATTTGATATACCTAAGTGTACGTGAATTGCCTCAATATATACCTTATGGGGATAGTACGTGTAAGAGGGAATTTTTATATACTTGACGTATGTGAACGAGTTCCCTGCGATATACCTTCCGTTATGACTTCGATCAAGTAGTAAGATGTGGGCGGGACAGTTCGATATACGTCGAAGGTACTTGGGAAATTCAATGTGAGAGTCATATCGCTTAGGCTAACTGTGACCTATCGGACCGTCGCCCATCAAGAAGGGACCGCCCAGTTACGAGAATTTTTTTGTCAATAGCCTCGCTCTGTGGTGATGTAGTGTGAAAAATGCATGATTCTTAATTACTATCTTATGGAGAGAATATCTCTATTGATGAGCATTATACTATGCAGGGAATAATGTACAAGTATAAAAAGTAAATCTATATCAAGCATGGATAGGTTAGAGTGAGTGATGTGAGACAAGTGAGTGTGTGGTAGTGAACCTAAGCATTGTTCAACTACAAGTGGTGTTTGATAAGTGAGTGAGCATGGATATATATAAGTGTGATAAGTGGATGTGTGTGTTAGTGACACCTAAGAATGGATATGATAATTAGTGTGGGTAATATGTCGATATAAGTGATTCTAGGTGCACGTAGTGTGAAGTGTACATGGAGAATTTATGCAAGTGTGTGAGTGAATAGTGATAAAATCATGAGGTATATATGTTCAAGAAATAATGGAGGAGAAAAAGGGTACATACAAATAGGTGCATACGCACACAAGAAAACAAAACACCCATGCAAAGAGAGTCTAGACCTCTTATGAATAAAGTCCCCAGCGGAGTCTCCACTACGGTCAACCCGATCAATATTGCACTCCCTTTCCCCTCCTCTGCTTCCCAAAAAGGGATGGGGAAAGAAGGGGGATTAAAAGGCCGTACGCCTTACTTAGGAAGGCTTCAGTCATCGTCAGTGTGGTGTGAATGTAAAGAGATGGAGTCACCAGCCTCTTTTTCACAAAATAGGCAAAAGAACGTGTCGCCACCTCTAGAGAGCGAACTCAAAAGACAAACTAATGCATACGAAACCAATAGTTCGGAGCTTCGGGGATAAGTTACGGAATGGGAAGGTGTTAGGAACCCATCCCTACCTTTTGATCTCTCATGGGTTTGTGTTATTGTTCTCTTTTATTTCTCCATAAAGTGTTTATGCGGGTTCATATAATGGATATCGGAATCTCCCAACTTATACCATGAAAGAGATAGAGTGAGGTCATCCATAGGAATGTTCCCAAAATAATATATAAAAACTATGATTTATGCGCTTATCGTGATATTGATCGTTATAATGAAACGATAATATGTTTTTAATAAAACGCCAACAAGGATCACAAACATAATACACTACACCAAATCCTGCGAATGGTCAAACCGAGTTGGTCACGGCCTAAGTCCGCGACCCGTTGGTCGCAGACTTGGGCCGTGACCAAGGCAGTTTTTGGCGTGACCATATTTATTATCACACTAGATCATGGATGCTTTGAAAGTGGTCACGGCCTAAGTCCCTGACCACTGTGGGTCACGGCCCAAGTCAGTGACCAGGCCGTGACCATCATGGCGCCAAATTCGAGCCAAAATTCCCTCCAAACTGGTCGCGGATGGGGTCAAGGCCCAAGTCCGTGACCAAAGGCATGACGAAGTAAATAACACACACATTAAGGGTCACGGCTGAGGGCCGTGACCATTTCTTGGTATGGGTCACGGATTTAGGCCGTGACCATCTCTCATTCGAGCAGTGGTGGTGATGGTTTGCAGGTCGCGCACTGGGGGTCACGGCTCTGGGCCGTGACTAGGTTCAATCGAGCAGCAGTTGAGTTTCATTTAAGGGTCGCGCATGGTGGGTCACGGCTATTGGCCGTGACCAGGTTCAGTCCTTAAAAAAAAGAATTGCGCCTCCGTCATTTCATTTCTGTCGATCGAGGTCAGTGTCTAAAGCCCTAGGCGATTGGTGCGATTTCCATCCTTGAGATTTCGGCTCAGAAAGGTATTGTGTGTTTATTTGTGCGATTTCCATCGTGCATTTCGATTCTCGTGCATTTCGATTCTCATTATGTTAGTATATGTGTGTATATGTGTGTGTATGTATAGATTTATGTGTGTGTATGTATAGGTTTTTATATATGTGTGTGTATGTATAGATTTATGTTTATATGTGTGTGTGTATGTATAGATTACTGTTTATATGTATGTGTGTATGTGTGTTTATGTGTGTAACTACAAACAAATTTTATTTTATTTCAATAAACCCTAGACATTTTATTTCAATAAACCCTAAACATTGTATTGGGATTTTTTTTTTGACAAAATATTATTCAAAATATAACCCTAGACATTATATTTTTGTTGACAAAATATTATTAAATGGATTCTTAATAAGTAAAAAAAAAATTACATCTACCTCGTGGGATTTTATAGGGGGTTATATGCGTGCCATCATACTATATTGGGGGTTATATGCATGTCGTGTTGGATACTATGTTGAATTTATTGAATTGATACTAGTGTCGATAAATGTATATGTTATAAAATTTGTTGGATACTACTTTTCTCAGGAAAAATGAGGCACGGTGATAAATACTGTCAACAAGAGTGGGACAGGTTGCAATTAGACCGCACACATAACTCTTTTATTAGCGTGCGTCATATAGAGGGTACTCCTATTTATAGGTACGGAAATAAAAAGATCGAACAATTTAACTACCTTATAAATCATGGATTTGATATCCAACAAGATTACTTGTTCGATCGTATTCTATTTTCTCTACCAAAAAACTGGGATGACGTTATACAAAATATATTTCCCACACATAATCCCGATATAGCCCTGACCTTGGTTACGTTGTTGGAGAAGGCGGAAAAAAAATCCACCCGTTATGGATACAACTGCGTACAGAGAGCATTGACATAGACTGTGATGTCTCGCGCCACATGCACGTAAAATTGAATCTTGCCAACAAGTTGAGAAATAGGGGATTCCGAGTTCATGCCACTAACATCTACACATCAATCAAAGATACCCTTCCTTCTAGTTGGACACGTGCAAAAATTTATAGGTTCTTAAAAACTAATACCGAATGGATGGAGATCAGACACATTGAACTTATTCTAAAGTCTTACTTTGAAAAGGTATCTATCTATCTATTTATATATATAAAACTAATTAAGCTTGATTAATTAGTTATAATTTCATATTACTATAATTATTTAGTCACTCATATTTTTTAATTTTTGTAGATAATGTCGAGAGGAAACAACCCTAGGGTACCAAGTGCCGATGTGACACCACAACGAGGTTCACCATCTTGTGCAGAACTCGAATTCTCAACACCAATGGCTGAGCAATTCACAACTCCACCAATGGTTCACTCCTCACCAAGTCCAACCCCAAGTGCTCCTACACCCCAATCCGGCACTCCCGTTGCTTTAACGCCCCAATCCAACACTCATGATGCCTCCCGCTCAAATGAAAAGAAGCCTATTGGATTCTCCCTTCTCGGGAATAACCCGATGGGTGATAGGAGTGACGTGCTGAACTTTAAAGCCCGGTGTTTGTTGCTGGGAAAAATGAACGTGGGAGTCGGTGGACCAGATAACTGGAACCTTGTTGATCAAGCTGTCAAAGATGACATATATAACCAACTTTGCAAGCATTTCTCATTTCCTGACCGTTCCAAGAATAAGGTTCTATCTCGGGTTGCTGAAGGATTGGGGACATACAGGAGAAACCTTCAGAAGAAACATTTCCCGAAAGAGGCAGCGAGCTCCGATATTTTGGCTTTGAAAGAGAAAGTGCCTCCCAATGTTGAAATGCCGGTGGATCAGTGGAATAAGTTTTTGGAGAATGAGGCGAAGGAAAACAAGTTGCTCCAGAGGGAGCAAAACAAAAAAAATAGGGCATAAAAACTGATATCCATAGGCTGGGATCCAAATCATATGAGGATTTGAAGGATGAATGGGAGAGTAGGACAAATGATGGTCCAGATGCCGGTAAAACCGAAATTGATCCAACTTATTCCTTCATGCTCGACGGGACAAAGATAATAAATTCCCCCTGCACTTGGCTAAGACACTGGAATCAATAGAGGCCATCAGCAATCAATCAGATTCGTGCCCTACTGATGACTTTGACCTTGAAAATGATGCCCTGACTAAGACCTTTGGAAAGGACAAAAGGGGGAGGACGAGAGGCGTTGGCTCACATATGCCAAAAACAAAACTTCAACACATTGCACCTCTTGTGGACGAGCTATCTTCGGTTAAGAATTGTATCTCATCCCAAAAGGAGCACCAACAGAAGACCGATGGGGATGTCCATGAGATTAAAAATTCCCTGGGATTATTGAACAATAAAATTGGGAAACTTGTGAATCTTATTTAAAGTTATAAGCCCCCAATGCCTCCTCAAGATTTCACACATACTTCCCCTCCAACATTCCCCTCTCAAATGCCTCATCCTCCAATCACGGGGCTCGGATCATCGTCAACAACTCACGGTGACTATGTCGAAGAGTACTATATCAAGGGAATGAGCAATTCGAGGTTTGTTGGCGTGTGCATACTCATCTCCAGAGAAAGGGGGACTCTAGTACATCGACGACCTTTGTAGATGGGTGAGGCTAAAATAATGGTCGATGAAATATACAACGACTGCGGAGATGTACCTGTGTACGTTAACAGCGGGGATGGGATGGAATTGAGGAATTATGCAAAATCTTTTATTACTTGCCCACTTTATCTGTTGGCCAAGGTTTAATAATATTTTCTTTCGTTTCAGTTGTAATAATTTTTTTTTGTTTTATTTGTAAGAATATTGGTTTTGCTTCTGTTGGAATGATATTTTTTTTGTTTCAGTTGTGAGAATATTGGTTTTGTTTCGTATGGAATGATATTTTTTTTGTTTCAGTCGTAAGAATATTCTTTCTGTTTTAGTTGTAATAATATTTTTTAACCTATTACCACAGGACTAAAATTTGAAGATTATTACATGGATTTCCCACAATACAAAGAGTGGATGGGAGAGACTAACCGGATATCGATTAATCATGTAAAGGGCGTTTATGAATTTGTTAAATATGCTTCCAAAAATCTTAAAAGTGAGAAGATTCCGTGTCCGTGCACTCATTGTATTAATGGAAAATATAAGTCATTGGAAGTTGTTGAGTTGCATTTACTAAAGTGGGGAATCTGTCAAGACTATATAATATGGACATACCATGGTGAAAAAGTTGTACCTTATGTTCCAGAAGAATTATCGGGAGTCGACCGTGTAACGGAACCTCAAGGAGTAGATGTGGTACATGATTCACCAACACATCGTCCATTGACTGACTTAATTGATGATGCTTACGGACTCCACAACCAACAAAACCACCAACCTATGGATACAAATAATGTGCATTATGACCAAGTAAATGAACAAATTGATGCTGAACTACTAGGAGATCGGGAATACATACGGTTGAAAGCAGATGCGGCTAGACCGTTGTATAAAAATTGCGATGAAGATGACTCGGTATTATATGCAATGATTGGTTTGCATAATTTGAAGAGTCAATTTGGTTTGTCTGGAAACAGCGTAACCGGAATTCTTAAGTGGGTTAAAGAAATTCTCCCAAAAGAGAACATGTTACCAGACAATTATCCTACCATGAAGAAGAGTTTGAAGGGTTTAGGTTTGAAATACAAATCTATTCATGCTTGCAAGTATGATTGCATATTGTATCGGAATGAGCACGAAGAGAAGGATGAATGTCCTGTATGCAGTGAGCCTAGATATATGGTTTGTGAGAATGGAAATGACAAACATGCAAAAAATCGCAAGTGCTCGCAAGTCCCACAAAATGTTTTGAAGTATTTTCCACTTGGGCCACGGTTAAAACATTTTTTTACTGTACCATGGATAGCGGAGGCCATGACATGGCATGCTCGATGCGAGGTGGGTGGGAATTTGATGCGTCATCCGGTTGATTCACTCATCTGGAAAATTTCAAATGCACAACACCATGAATTTGTAAAGGAACCGCGCAACGTTCGTCTTGCAATCTCAACCGATGGGTTTAACCCTTTCGGTAATTTAAGTACTAGTCAGAGTTATTGGCCAGTTCTTATGGAGCCTTTAAGTCTTCCTCCAACGTTATGCATGAGAAAGGAGTTCACATTGTTATCTCTGTTGATACCCGGGCCTAAGGCTCCCAATGATGATATTGATATATTCTTAGCACCATTAATCGAAGAACTTAAAGAGTTATGGGATAAAGGCGTGACGACGTTCGATTATCATAAGGGTGAAGCGTTCACACTTAAAGCAATGGTGATGTGGGCGATCCACGATCTTCCTGCTTATGGGACCTTGTCCGGTTGTAATGTTTATGGTTATTATGGATGTCCCATATGTGGGGAGGAAACTGAAGCCTGTTGGTTAAAACATAGTGGTAAGTTGAGTTACACGGGTCATCGTAGATTTCTGCCGACCAGTCACCCTTTTAGGAACGACAAGTATAACTTTTTGCCTGTCGATCACGAGCGAAGAACGTCACCTAGTCGACTTTCTGGTCAGCAAATTGAGGAGAAGGCGGTGGCTGCGACTGCGGGGAATAGGTATGTAGGCAAACACCCCCAGTTTGTAAATCTGAAGCGTAAAGCTAGGGAGGATCAGAACGACCCTAGTAAAGTGAAGACATGGTCCAGGCGATCAATATTTTTATATTTGTCGTATTGGAAAGATCATCGTGTAAGGCATATAATTGATGTGATGCACACAGAGAAGAATGTTGCAGAACATTTGATAGGAACATGTCTGGGTGGATCTCATTCCAAAGATGGAGAGCGTGCCCGCCGAGATCTACAGGATATGAAAATAAAGAAGAGACTGTGGTTAAAAAATGATCCAACGACAGGAGAATTTCTATCCCCCCCACTGCTTTCACTTTGACTACTAGTGAGAAGAAGATCCTCTTAGACACGTTGTTCAACTTGAAGACTCCAACCGGTTATTCTGGTAATTTACGTAGGGTAGTAAACTACCAAACAAATGACTTGAAATAGTGCAAGTCTCACGACTGGCACGTAATCATCTAATTAATCCTGTTGTTATTTCGGCATTGTTTCTCTGAACACAAAGATCTCCGTCTGGCAATTATGCAAATCAGTTTGTGTTTTACCCTACTTTGGGCAAAAGTGGTAAACAGAAGACACATTAAAGCTGCGAAATCAACTTTAGCCGAGGCAGTTTGTGTGTTAGAGAAATATTTTCCTCCGTCATTCTTCGATATCAGTATCCACCTGCTTGTGCATTTATGCGATGAAGCTTTATTATGTGGTCCCGTGAGGTATCGTTGGATGTATCCTTTTGAGCGCTTGATGAAAACCTTCAAAGATTATGTAAAGAATACACGGTATATTGGAGGGTCAATTACTGAAGAATACGTAACGGTGGAATCATCGCTATACGCTAGGGAACATATGCCAGAACAAGAGGTGAGGAGGTTTAATCCTCGTGGAGAACGAGTGATAGAGGAACCTGACGAGTTTGAGGACGAATTATCGTTTGGGAACCCTAAAGAGGTGAAACTCACAAACCTACAATACGAGCAAGGAACTCGTCATGTCTTCGAATCGCAAGATGAAGTCCAAGACTGGAGAGAGTGAGTATCTACTGAATTCTTCTTCTTTGATTATATGTATTTTTTATTTTATGATCTAAACTCTATAATTTTTCGGTAGGAAGTACGAGAACGAAATTATCCAAAATCAAAGGAGAAATTGGACGACAACTGACTTTAGGGCATGGGTGTCAAAAGAGGTACTTTTCACATCTTATGTGTGCGGTTATTTATTCATGTGTGGTAAAAACATGCCCTAATACAAATTCATTAATAAATGCAGCTTCTAAAAAGAGGTGATGTCTCTTCCAGACTTGCACGCCTAGCAAAAGGTCCTAGTTTTCGTGCAAAAGAGTTTAAAAAATTCCGCACCAACGGTTTTGATTTCATTTCATATCCATATGAGGAAAAGCTTTTGACGCAAAACAGTGGAATATCAATTTCTGCCTTAACCACTTGTATCGCTAGCAAAAGTGATAAACATCCAAAGAATACGGTGCTAACCTATTATGGGATAATTCAACAAATCCTAGAACTTGATTACTTGGATTTCACAGAAACCCTATTCTATTGTGATTGGGTAAAGGTGGAGGATACAACGAATGCTTGCAAAGTTGATCCCGACTCCAAACTTATTATGGTAGCTTTATCAAAGCTGAAGACTAAAGACCGCATAGTCGACGAGCCTTTTATTTGTTCCTTTCATAATGTAAATAACGTATTCTACTCGAAGTGCATAAACGATGGCAATTGTTCTATTATTGTGCATGCACCAAAGGGTATGACTACTGAAGTAGACGCATTAAAGGCTCCAAAAGAGTTCCAGTCAGCTCTTGATGACAACCCTAATTTGAAGGATCTTTTAGTTGATTTAGAGGAAGATTGAGTATCAAAATATTATTTTATCCTCATCAATCTTATTTGTATCCTATTATGATATTGACATTGTATTAGCACTTTACATTAATTTATGAATTTCATCTACTTTTAAGTGTAATGTCCCGCTATTTTTTGGTTCTACCATTTTTTTAATTGAACATAACTGTTTGCAAAAAAATCATTATTTTTTCACTGTCATAGGATACATTGATGTTGGGGTCGAACTACTATCAAACATAATCTGAAATTGCATCGTTGCTGGCATAGAGAAGGTTCTGATTGGCGTTGGGTGTAACAAAATATCCAGGTAATGGATAGACCTATGATGAACTTTATTTTAAGGTTAAATATGCATTGATTCAATTTTTTAATTATTTTGGGTTTGGATAACTTTTGAACACGTAAAACAGCCTTAAAATAGCCATCGAACGGTGAAAACGTAAAACACCTACAAAACGGTCCCGCAAGAGTCACGAACATCTCACACGGGACCAATGTATGTCGTAGGAACCGACCGTGCAGTCACGGCGCTCCCGGTTTGTGTGTGTGCGTGTGTGCATGTTTGTGTGTGTGCACGTGTGAGTGGGAAAGGGGGGAGGGGATGGGCAGGGGGCGCGTGTGTGCGTGTGTGCATGTTTGTGTGTGTGCGCGTGTGTGAGTGGGAAGGGAGGAGGGGACGGGCAGGGGGCGCGCGCGTGTGTGTGTTTGTGTGTGTGTGTGTGTGTGAGTGGGGAAGGGGGGAGGGGACGCGGCATGTATACATATATGCATATGCATATATGTAGTGAGAGTGTGCGTGCGTGCGTGCGTATGTTTGTGTGCGCGTGTGAGTGTGTGCATATTGGTGATAAAATCCAAAATAAAATAGAGAGTATACCTGATCTAGGGTGAATCCAAGAGTGGGATCTACAAAACAAACCTCCTGACACTCATATTCGGTCATCTTATCCGTTATGGTTGCCTCTGGTTCCGGTATGACGTAGGACTTTAAATAATTGTCACCTGAAAGAGAAATAGCATATCTGCATATATAATTATTAATATGAAACTAAATGAGAGATTTAGGAATAAAACATACCACAGTGATAAAGGGGGAAAGGGGGGAGGGGACGGGGCAGGGAGAGGGGCGGGGCGGGGCGGTGTTGCATATTTATGCAAGCATATATATGCAACTGCTGCATATATATGAAGTGCATATATATGCAGCCATATAACTGCTGCATATATATGCATATATATGCAGTGCATATATATACATATATATATATATATATCTATATATATATATATATATATATATATATATATATATATATATATCTGTATATATATATATATATGAATGCATATATATATGTATATATGCATATATATGCAGTGCATATATATGCATATATATGCCAACTGCTGCATATATATGCTGCCCACCCCAGCCCACCTGCTGCCGTAACCGCCCCCCTATGCAAACACCCTGACCTGACCGCCTTCGCACCCACCCTCCCTCCATCGCCTGATACTTCCACCCACCTTACCCCTGCTGACGCACCTCCCGAGCCCAAAAAAATAACCCCCCAGCCTGCATCTGACCTAGGACAGCCTCCCGAAATCCCCCCAACAACTTCCGACCCCTTCGCAGCTCCCCGGCCTTCTTCCAATGGCAGCCCCTACCTTCATGTCCCCGGAAAATCCCCATATTCCGGCAGATCTGCCCCAGACCCTAACCAGCTCGTTCACACCTCTCATCCACACACTCCCGTCCCTCAACCTAGCCCAATTCAGCCCCTACACTACACAGCCCCCAATCCCGCTAATTCTTTTTAGGGGTCCACCTCATTTCACCCACCCGACCCCCAAAATGATTCACATCCTTTGACGGGTTTCATACCTACTTCAAACCCCCACCCGACCTCCTATTTCCATCCTTCCACCCCATTTCACCCACCCTTATCATTTACCCACACCACTTTTACCCCAAATCCTCGAACCGATGTACATCTCCAACCCCTCGTTACAGCCATTAACCTCGCAACCCTAAACCACCTCGAAATAGCCCCCGAACGGCCCCGTGGGTGGCACCAACACCTCCCACGGGACAAACGTAACTCGTAGGAACCGAACCCGCAGCCGCGGGTCTCCCGGTTTAAGAATACGACGGTAATTTGCGTATTTCTACACTTAAGCAAAACATGGCGTTAGAGGGTGAAAACTCGAAACAGCCCCCGAACGGCCCCGTGGGTGGCAGCAACACCTCCCACGGGACCAACGTAACTCGTGGGAACAGACCCCGCAGCCGCGGGTCTCCCGGTTTGAGAGTACGACGATAATTTGCTTATTTCCACACTTAGGCTTAAAAACATGGCGTTAGAGGGTGAGAACTCGAAACAGCCCCCGAACGGACCCGTGGGTGGCACCAACACCTCCCACGGGACCAACGTAACTCGGGGGAACGGACCCCGCATCCGCGGGTCTCCCGGTTTGAGAGTACGAAGATAATTTGCTTATTTCCACACTTAGGCTTAAAAACATGGTGTTAGAGGGTGAGAACTCGAAACAGCCCCCGAACGGCCCCGTGGGTGGCACCAACACCTCCCACGGGACCAACGTAACTCGTAGGAACTGACCCCGAAGCCGCGGGTGTCCCAGTTTGAGAGTACGACGGTAATTTGCTTATTTCCACACTTAGGCTTAAAAACATGGCGTTAGAGGGTGAAAACTCGAAACAGCCCCCGAACGGCCCCGTGGGTGGCACCAACACCTCCCACGGGACCAACGTAACTCGTGGGAACGGACCCCGTAGCCGCGGGTCTCCCGATTTGAGAGTATGACAATAATTTGCTTATTTCCACACTTAGGCTTAAAAACATGGCGTTAGAGGGTGAGAACTCGAAACTGCCCCCGAACGGCCCCATGGGTGGCACCAACACCTCGCACGGGACCAACGTAACTCGTAGTAACTGACCCCGTAGCAGCGGGTGTCCCGGTTTGAGAGTACGATGGTAATTTGCTTATTTCCACACTTAGGCTTAAAAACATGGCGTTAGAGGGTGAGAACTCGAAACAGCCCCCGAATGGCCCCGTGGGTGGCACCAACACCTCCCACGGGACCAATGTAACTCGTAGGAACTGACCCCGCAGCCGCGGGTGTCCCGGTTTTAGAGTACGACGATAATTTTCTTATTTCCACACTTAGGCTTAAAAACATGGCGTTAGAGGGTGAGAACTCGAAACAGCCCCCGAACGGCCCAGTGGGTGGCACCAACACCTCCCACGGGACCAACGTAACTCGTAGGAACTGACCCCGCAGCCGCGGGTCTCCCGGTTTGAGAGTACGACGATAATTTTCTTATTTCCACACTTAGGCTTAAAAACATGGCGTTAGAGGGTGAGAACTCGAAACAACCCCCGAACGACCCAGTGGGTGACACCAACACCTCCCACGGGACCAACGTAACTCGTAGGAACTGACCCCGCAGCCGCGGGTCTCCCGGTTTGAAAGTACGACGGTAATTTGCATATTTCCACACTTAGGCTTAAAAACATGGCGTTAGAGGGTGAAAACTCGAAACATCCCCCGAACGGCCCCGTGGGTGGCACCAACACCTTCCATGGGACCAACGTAACTCGTGGGAACGGACCCCACAGTCGCGGGTCTCCAGGTTTGAGAGTACGACGATAATTTGCTTATTTCCACACTTAGGCTTAAAAACATGGCGTTAGAGGGTGAGAACTCGAAACAGCCCCCGAACGGCCCCGTGGGTGGAACCAACACCTCCCACGGGACCAATGTAACTCGTAGGAACTGACCCCGCAGTCGCGGGTGTCCCGGTTTGAGAGTACGACGATAATTTTCTTATTACCACACTTAGGCTTAAAAACATGGCGTTAGAGGGTGAGAACTCGAAACAGCCCCCGAACGGCCCAGTGGGTGGCACCAACACCTCCCACGGGACCAACGTAACTCGTAGGAACTGACCCCGCAGCCGCGGGTCTCCCGATTTGAGAGTACAATGGTAATTTGCTTATTTCCACACTTAGGCTTAAAAACATGGCGTTAGAGGGTGAAAACTCGAAACAGCCCCCGAACGGCCCAGTGGGTGGCACCAACACCTCCCACGAGACCAACGTAACGCGTAGGAACTGACCCCGCAGCCGCGGGTGTCCCAGTTTGAGAGTACGACGGTAATTTGCTTATTTCCACACTTAGGCTTAAAAACATGGCGTTAGAGGGTGAGAACTCATAAGAGCCCCCGAACGGCCCCGTGGGTGGCACCAACACCTCCCACGGGACCAACGTAACTGGTAGGAACTGACCCCGCAGCCGCGGGTCTCCCGGTTTGCAAGTACGACGGTAATTTGCTTATTTCCACACTTAGGATTAAAAACATGGCGTTAGAGGGTGAGAACTCGAAACAGCCCCCGAACGGCCCCGTGGGTGGCACCAACACCTCCCACGGGACCAACGTAACTCGTAGGAACTGACCCCGTAGCCGCGGGTGTCCCGGTTTGAGAGTACGACAGTAATTTTCTTATCTCTACACTTAGGCTTAACATGGCGTTAGAGGGTGAAAACTCGAAACAGCCCCCGAACGCCCTCGTGGGTGGCACCAACACCTCCCACGGGACCAACGTAACTCGTAGGAACTGACCCCGCAGCCACGGGTCTCCCGGTTTGAGAGTACGACGATAATTTGCTTATTTCCACACTTAGGCTTAAAAACATGGCTTTAGAGGGTGAAAACTCGAAACAGCCCCCGAACGGCCCCGTGGGTGGCACCAACACCTCCCACGGGACCAACGCAACTCGTCGGAACTGACCCCGCAGCCGCGGGTCTCCCGGTTTGAGAGTACGATGATAATTTGCTTATTTCCACACTTAGGCTTAAAAACATGGCGATAGAGGTTGAAAACTCGAAACAGCCCCCGAACGGCCCCGTGGGTGGCACCAACACCTCCCACGGGACCAACGTAACTCGTAGGAAATGACCCCGCAGCCGCGGGTGTCCCGGTTTGAGAGTACGACGATAATTTGCTTATTTCCACACTTAGGCTTAAAAACATGTCGTTAGAGGGTGAGAACTCGAAACAGCCCCCGAACGGCCCCGTGGGTGGCACCAACACCTCTCACGGGACCAATGTAACTCGTAGGAACTGACCCCGCACTCGCGGGTGTCCCGGTTTGAGAGTACGACGATAATTTTCATATTTCCACACTTAGGCTTAAAAACATGGCGTTAGAGGGTGAGAACTCGAAACAGCCCCCGAACGGCCCAGTGGGTGGCACCAACACCTCCCACGGGACCAACGTAACTCGTAGGAACTGACCCCGCAGCCGCGGGTCTCTCGGTTTGAGAGTACGATGGTAATTTGCTTATTTCCACACTTAGGCTTAAAAACATGGCGTTAGAGGGTGAAAACTCGAAACAGCCCCCGAACGGCCCCGTGGGTGGCACCAACACCTCCCACGAGACCAACGTAACTCGTAGGAACTGACCCCGCAGCCGCGGGTGTCTCGGTTTGAGAGTACGACGGTAATTTGCTTATTTCCACACTTAGGCTTAAAAACATGGCGTTAGAGGGTGAGAACTCATAACATCCCCCGAACGGCCCCGTGGGTGGCACCAACACCTCCCACGGGACCAACGTAACTCGTAGGAACTGACCCCGCAGCCGCGGGTCTCCCGGTTTGAGAGTACGATGGTAATTTGCTTATTTCCACACTTAGGCTTAAAAACATGTCGTTAGAGGGTGAGAACTCGAAACAGCCCCCGAACAGCCCCGTGGGTGGCACCAACACCTCCCACGGGACCAACGTAACTCGTAGGAACTGACCCCGTAGCCGCGGGTGTCCCGGTTTGAGAGTTTGACGGTAATTTTCTTATCTCTACACTTAGGCTTAACATGGCGTTAGAGGGTGAAAACTCGAAACATCCCCCGAACTCCCCCGTGGGTGGCACCAACACCTCCCACGGGACCAATGTAACTCATAGGAACTGACCCCGCAGCCGCGGGTGTCCCGATTTGAGAGTACGATGGTAATTTACTTATTTCCACACTTAGGCTTAAAAACATGGCGTTAGAGGGTGAGTACTCGAAACAGCCCCCGAACGGCCCCGTGGGTGGCACCAAACCTCCCACGGGACCAACGTAACTCGTAGGAACTGACACCGCAGCCGCGGGTGTCCCGGTTTGAGAGTACGAAGGTAATTTGTTTATTTCCACACTTAGGCTTAAAAACATGGCGTTAGAGGGTGAGAACTCGAAACAGCCCCCGAACGGACCCGTGGGTGGCACCAACACCTCCCACGGGACCAATGTAACTCGTAGGAACTGACCCCGCAGCCGCGGGTCTCCCGGTTTGAGAGTACGACGATAATTTGCTTATTTCCACACTTAGGCTTAAAAAAATGGCGTTAGAGGGTGAAAACTCGAAACAGCCCCCGAACGGCCCCGTGGGTGGCACCAACACCTCCCACGGGACCAACGCAACTCGTCGAAACTGACCCCGCAGCCGCGGGTCTCCCGGTTTGAGAGTACGATGATAATTTGCTTATTTCCACACTTAGGCTTAAAAACATGGCGATAGAGGTTGAAAACTCGAAACAGCCCCCGAACGGCCCCGTGGGTGGTACCAACACCTCCCACGGGACCAACGTAACTCGTAGGAACTGACCCCGCAGCCGCGGGTGTCCCGGTTTGAGAGTACGACGGTAAGTTTCTTATTTCCACACTTAGGCTTAAAAACATGTCGTTAGAGGGTGAGAACTCGAAAGAGCCCCCGAACGGCCTCGTGGGTGGCACCAACACCTCTCACGGGACCAATGTAACTCGTAGGAACTGACCCCGCAGTCGCTTGTGTCCCAGTTTGAGAGTACGACGATAATTTTCATATTTCCACACTTAGGCTTAAAAACATGGCGTTAGAGGGTGAGAACTTGAAACAGCCCCCGAACGGCCCAGTGGGTGGCACCAACACCTCCCACGGGACCAACGTAACTCGTAGGAACTGACCCCGCAGCCGCGGGTCTCTCGGTTTGAGAGTACGATGGTAATTTGCTTATTCCCACACTTAGGCTTAAAAACATGGCGTTAGAGGGTGAAAACTCGAAACAGCCCCCGAACGGCCCCGTGGGTGGCACCAACACCTCTCACGGGACCAATGTAACTCGTAGGAACTGACCCCGCAGTCGCTTGTGTCCCAGTTTGAGAGTACGACGATAATTTTCATATTTCCACACTTAGGCTTAAAAACATGGCGTTTGAGGGTGAGAACTTGAAACAGCCCCCGAACGGCCCAGTGGGTGGCACCAACACCTCCCACGGGACCAACGTAACTCGTAGGAACTGACCCCGCAGCCGCGGGTCTCTCGGTTTGAGAGTACGATGGTAATTTGCTTATTCCCACACTTAGGCTTAAAAACATGGCGTTAGAGGGTGAAAACTCGAAACAGCCCCCGAACGGCCCCGTGGGTGGCACCAACACCTCCCACGAGACCAACGTAACTCGTAGGAACTGACCCCGTAGCCGCGGGTGTCCCGGTTTGAGAGTACGCCAGTAATTTGCTTATTTCCACACTTAGGCTTAAAAACATGGCGTTAGAGGGTGAGAACTCATAACAGCCCCCGAACGGCCCCGTGGGTGGCACCAACACCTCCCACGGGACCAACGTAACTGGTAGGAACTGACCCCGCAGCCGCGGGTGTCCCGGTTTGAGAGTACGACGGTAATTTGCTTATTTCCACACTTAGGCTTAAAAACTTGGCGTTAGAGTGTGAGAACTCGAAACATCCCCCGAACGGCCCCGTGGGTGGCACCAACACCTCCCACGGGACCAACGTAACTCGTAGGAATTGACCCTGCAGCCGCGGGTGTCCCAATTTGAGAGTACGATGATAATTTGCTTATTTCCACTCTTAGGCTTAAAAACATGGCGTTAGAGGGTGAGAACTTGAAACAGCCCCCGAACGGCCCAGTGGGTGGCACCAACACCTCCCACGGGACCAATGTAACTCGTAGGAACTGACCCCGCAGCCGCGGGTGTCCCGATTTGAGAGTACGATGGTAATTTGCTTATTTCCACACTTAGGCTTAAAAACATGGCGTTAGAGGGTGAGTACTCGAAACAGCCCCCGAACGGCCCCGTGGGTGGCACCAAACCTCCCACGGGACCAACGTAACTCGTAGGAACTAACACCGCAGCCGCGGGTGTCCCGGTTTGAGAGTACGACGGTAATTTGTTTATTTACACACTTAGGCTTAAAAACATGGCGTTAGAGGGTGAGAACTCGAAACAGCCCCCGAACGGCCCCGTGGGTGGCACCAACACCTCCCACGGGACCAATGTAACTCGTACGAACTGACCCCGCAGCCGCGGGTGTCCCGGTTTGAGAGTACGACGATAATTTGCTTATTTCCACACTTAGGCTTAAAAACATGGCGTTAGAGGGTGAGAACTCGAAACAACCCCCGAACGGCCCCGTGGGTGGCACCAACACCTCCCACGGGACCAACGTAACTCGTAGGAACTGACCCCGCAGCCACGGGTCTCCCAGTTTGAGAGTACGACGATAATTTTGCTTATTTCCACACTTAGGCTTAAAAACATGGAGTTAGAGGTTGAAAACTCGAAACAGCCCCCGAACGGCCCCGTGGGTGGCACCAACACCTCCCACGGAACCAACGTAACTCGTAGGAACTGACCCCGCAGCCGCGGGTGTCCCGGTTTGAGAGTACGACGGTAATTTGCTTATTTCCACACTTAGGCTTAAAAACATGGCGTTAGAGGGTGAGAAATCAAAACAGCCCCCGAACGGCCCCGTGGGTGGCACCCACACCTCCCACGGGACCAACGTAACTCGTAGGAACTGACCCCGCAGCCGCGGGTCTCCCGGTTTGAGAGTACGACGATAATTCGCTTATTTCCACACTTAGGCTTAAAAACATGGCGTTAGAGGGTGAAAACTCGAAACAGCCCCCGAACGGCCCCGTGGTTGGCACCAACACCTCGCACGGGACCAACGTAACTCGTAGGAACTGACCCCGTAGCCGCGGGTGTCCCGGTTTGAGAGTACGACGATAATTTGCTTATTTCCACACTTAGGCTTAAAAACATGGCGTTAGAGGATGAGAACTCAAAACAGCCCCCGAACGGCCCCGTGGGTGGCACCAACACCTCCCACGGGACCAACGTAACTGGTAGGAACTGACCCCGCAGCCGCGGGTGTCCCGGTTTGAGAGTACGACGGTAATTTGCTTATTTCCACACTTAGGCTTAAAAACATGGCGTTAGAGTGTGAGAACTCGAAACATCCCCCGAACGGCCCCGTGGGTGGCACCAACACCTCCCACGGGACCAACGTAACTCGTAGGAACTGACCCTGCAGCCGCGGGTGTCCCGATTTGAGAGTACGATGATAATTTGCTTATTTCCACTCTTAGGCTTAAAAACAAGGCGTTAGAGGGTGAGAACTCGAAACAGACCCCGAACGGCCCCTTGGGTGGCACCAACACCTCCCACGGGACCAACGTAACTCGTAGGAACTGACCCCGCAGCCGCGGGTGTCCCGATTTGAGAGTACGATGGTAATTTGCTTATTTCCACACTTAGGCTTAAAAACATGGGGTTAGAGGGTGACAACTCGAAACAGCCCCCGAACGGCCCCGTGGGTGGCACCAACACCTCCCACGGGACCAACGTAACTCGTAGGAACTGACCCCGCAGCCGCGGGTGTCCCGTTTTGAGAGTACGATGATAATTTGCTTATCTCTACACTTAGGCTTAACATGGCGTTAGAGGGTGAAAACTCGAAACAACCCCTGAACGGCCCCGTGGATGGCACCAACACCTCCCACGGGACCAACGTAACTCGTAGGAACTGACCCCGCAGCCGCGGGTGTCCCGGTTTCAGAGTACGATGGTAATTTGCTTATTTCCCCACTTAGGCTTAAAAACATGGGGTTAGAGGGTGACAACTCGAAACAGCCCTCGAACGGCCCCGTGGGTGGCATAAAACACCTCCCACGGGACCAACGTAACTCGTAGGAACTGACCCCGCAGCCGCGGGTGTCCCGGTTTGAGAGTACGACGGTAATTTGCTTATTTCCACACTTAGGCTTAAAAACATGGCGTTAGAGGGTGAGAACTCGAAACAGCCCCCGAACGGCCCCGTGGGTGGCACCAACACCTCCCACGGGACAAACGTAGGAACTGACCCCGCAGCCGCGGGTATCCCGGTTTGAGAGTACGACGGTAATTTGCTTATTTCCACACTTAGGCTAAAAAACATGGCGTTAGAGGGTGAGAACTCGAAACAGCCCCCGAACGGCCCCGTGGGTGGCACCAACACCTCTCACGGGACCAACGTAACTCGCAGGAACTGACCCCGCAACCGTGGGTGTCCCGGTTTGAGAGTACGACGGTAATTTGCTTATTTCTACACTTAGGCTTAACATGGCGTTGGAGGGTGAAAACTCGAAACAGCCCCTGAACGGCCCCGTGGGTGGTACCAACACCTCCCACGGGACCAACGTAACTCGTAGGAACTGACCCCGCAGCCGCGGGTCTCCCGGTTTGAGAGTACGACGGTAATTTTCTTATTTCCACGCTTATGCTTAAAAACATGGCGTTAGAGGGTGAGAACTCGAAAATGCCCCCGAACGGCCCCGTGGGTGGCACCAACACCTCCCACGGGACCAACGTAACTCGTAGGAACTGACCCCGCAGCCGCGGGTGTCCCGGTTTGAGAGTACGACGGTAATTTGCTTATTTCCACACTTAGGCTTAAAAACATGGCGTTAGAGGGTGAGAACTCGAAACAGCCCCCGAACGGCCCCGTGGGTGGCACCAACACCTCCCACGGGACCAACGTAACTCGTAGGACCTGACCCCGCAGCCACGCGTGTCCCGGTTTGAGAGTACGACGATTATTTGTTTATTTCCACACTTAGGCTTAAAAACATGGCGTTAGAGTGTGAGAACTCGAAACAGCCCCCGAACGGCCCCGTGGGTGGCACCAACACCTCCCACGGGACCAACGTAACTCGTAGGAACTGACCCCGCAGCCACGGGTGTCCCGGTTTGAGAGTACGACAGTAATTTGCTTATTTCTACACTTAGGCTTAACATGGCGTTAGAGGGTGAAAACTCGAAACAGCCCCCAAACGGCCCCGTGGGTGGCACCAACACCTCCCACGGGACCAACGTAACTCGTAGGAACTGACCCCGCAGCCGCGGGTGTCCCTGTTTGAGAGAACGACGATAATTTGGTTATTTCCACACTAAGGCTTAAAAACATGGCGTTAGAGGGTGAGAACTCGAAACAGCCCCCGAATGGCCCCGTGGGTGGCACCAACACCTCCCACGGGACCAACGTAACTCGTAGGAACTGACCCCGCAGCCGCGGGTCTCCTAGTTTGAGAGTACGATGATAATTTTCTTATTTCCACACTTAGTCTTAAAAACATGGCGTTAGAGGGTGAGAACTCTAAACAGCCCCCGAACGGCCCCGTGGGTGGCACCAACACCTCCCACGGGACCAACGTAACTCGTAGGAACTGACCCCGCAGCCGCGGGTGTCCCGGTTTGAGAGTACAACGGTAATTTGCTTATTTCTACCCTTAGGCTTAACATGGCGTTGAAGGGTGAAAACTCGAAAACAGCCCCCGAACGGCCACGTTGGTGGCACCGACACCTCCAACGGGACCAACGTAACTCGTAGGAACTGACCCCGCAGCCGCGGGTGTCCCGATTTGAGAGTACGACGGTAGTTTGCTTATTTCCACACTTAGGCTTAAAAACATGTCGTTAGAGGGTGAGAACTCGAAACAACCCCCGAACGGCCCCGTGGGTGGCACCAACACCTCCCACGGGACCAACGTAACTCGTAGGAACTGACCCCGCAGCCACGGGTGTCCCGGTTGGAGAGTACGATGGTAATTTGCTTATTTCCACACTTAGGCTTAAAAACATGGCGTTAGAGGGTGAGAACTCGAAACAGCCCCCGAACGGCCTCGTGGGTGGCACCAACACCTCCCACGGGACCAACGTAACTCGTAGGAACTGACCCCGCAGCCGCGGGTGTCCCGGTTTGAGAGTACGACGGTAATTTGCTTATTTATACACTTAGGCTTAACATGGCGTTAGAGGGTGAAAACTCGAAACAGCCCCCGAACGGCCCTGTGGGTGGCACCAACACCTCCAACGGGACCAACGTAACTCGTAGGAACTGACCCCGCAGCCGCGGGTGTCCCGGTTTGAGAGTACGACGGTAATTTGCTTATTTCCACACTTAGGCTTAAAAACATGGCGTTAGAGGGTGATAACTCGAAACAGCCCCCGAACGGCCCCGTGGGTGGCACCAACACCTCCCACGGGACCAACGTAACTCGTAGGAACTGACCCCGCAGCCGCGGGCCTCCCGGTTTGAGAGTATGACTGTAATTTGCTTATTTCCACACCTAGGCTTAAATACATAGCTTTAGAGGGTGAGAACTCGAAACAGCCCCCGAACGGCCCCGTGGGTGGCACCAACACCTCCCACGGGATCAACGTAACTCGTAGGAACTGATCCCACAGCCGCGGGTGTCCAAGTTTGAGAGCACGATGGTAATTTGCTTATTTCTACACTTAGGCTTAACATGGCGTTAGAGGGTGAAAACTCAAAACAGCCCCCGAACGGCCCCGTGGCTGGCAACTGACCCCGCAGCCGCGGATGTCCCTGTTTGAGAGTACGACGGTAATTAGCTTATTTCCACACTTAGGCTTAAAAACATGGCGTTGGAGGGTGAGAACTCGAAACAGCCCCCGAACGGCCCCGTGGGTGGCACCAACACCTCCCACGGGACCAACGTAACTCGTAGGAACTGACCCCGCAGCCGCGGGTCTCCCGTTTTGAGAGTACGACGGTAATTTGCTTATTTCCACACTTAGGCTTAAAAACATGGCGTTAGAGGGTGAGAACTCGAAACAGCCCCCGAACGGCCCTGTGGGTGGTTCCAACACCTCCCACGGGACCAACGTAACTCATAGGAACTGACCCCGCAGCCGCGCGTGTCCCGGTTTGACAGTACGACGATTATTTGTTTATTTCCACACTTAGGCTTAAAAACATGGCCTTAGAGGGTGAAAACTCGAAACAGCCCCCGAACGGCCCCGTGGGTGGCACCAACACCTCCCACGGGACCAACGTAACTCGTAGGAACTGACCCCGCAGCCACGGGTGTCCCGGTTTGAGAGTACGACAGTAATTTGCTTATTTCTACACTTAGGCTTAACATGGCGTTAGAGGGTGAAAACTCGAAACAGCCCCCAAACGGCCCCGTGGGTGGCACCAACACCTCCCACGGGACCAACGTAACTCGTAGGAACTGACCCCGCAGCCGCGGGTGTCCCGGTTTGAGAGTACGACGATAATTTGGTTATTTCCACACTAAGGCTTAAAAACATGGCGTTAGTGGGTGAGAACTCGAAACAGCCCCCGAATGGCCCGTGGGTGGCACCAACACCTCCCACGGGACCAACGTAACTCGTAGGAACTGACCCCGCAGCCGCGGGTCTCCCAGTTTGAGAGTACGATGATAATTTGCTTATTTCCACACTTAGTCTTAAAAACATGGCGTTAGAGGGTGAGAACTCGAAACAGCTCCCGAACGGCCCCGTGGGTGGCCCCAACACCTCCCACGGGACCAACGTAACTCGTAGGAACTGACCCCGCAGCCGCGGGTGTCCCGGTTTGAGAGTACGACGGTAATTTGCTTATTTCTACCATTATGCTTAACATGGCGTTAGAGGGTGAAAACTCGAAACAGCCCCCGAACGGCCTCGTGGGTGGCACCAACACCTCCCACGGGACCAACGTAACTCGTAGGAACAGACCCCGCAGCCGCGGGTGTCCCTGTTTGAGAGTACGACGGTAATTTGCTTATTTCCACACTTAGGCTTAAAAACATGGTGTTAGAGGGTGAGAACTCGAAACAGCCCCCAAACGGCCCCGTGGGTGGCACCAACACCTCCCACGGGACCAACGTAACTCGTAGGAACTGACCCCGCAGCCGCGGGTCTCCCCGTTTGAGAGTACGACGGTAATTTGCTTATTTCCACACTTAGGCTTAAAAACATGGCGTTAGAGGGTGAGAACTCGAAACAGCCCCCGAACGGCCCCGTGGGTGGTACCAACACCTCCCACGGGACCAACGTAACTCGTAGGAACTGACCCCGCAGCCGCGCGTGTCCCGGTTTGAGAGTACGACGATTATTTGTTTATTTCCACACTTAGGCTTAAAAACATGACGTTAGAGGGTGAGAACTAGAAACAGCCCCCGAACGGCCCCGTGGGTGGCACCAACACCTCCCACGGGACCAACGTAACTCGTAGGAACTGACCCCGCAGTCACGGGTGTCCCGGTTTGAGAGTACGACAGTAATTTGCTTATTTCTACACTTAGGCTTAACATGGCGTTAGAGGGTGAAAACTCGAAACAACCCCCAAACGGCCCCGTGGGTGGCACCAACACCTCCCACGGGACCAACGTAACTCGTAGGAACTGACCCCGCAGCCGCGGGTGTCCCCGTTTGGGAGTACGACGATAATTTGGTTATTTCCACACTAAGGCTTAAAAACATGGCGTTAGAGGGTGAGAACTCGAAACAACCCCCGAATGGCCCCGTGGGTGGCACCAACACCTCGCACGGGACCAACGTAACTCGTAGGAACTGACCCCGCAGCCGCGGGTCTCCCAGTTTGAGAGTACGATGATAATTTGCTTATTTCCACACTTAGTCTTAAAAACATGGCGTTAGAGGGTGAGAACTCGAAACAGCCCCCGAACGGCCCCGTGGGTGGCACCAACACCTCCCACGTGACCAACGTAACTCGTAGGAACTGACCCCGCAGCCGCGGGTGTCCCGGTTTGAGAGTACGATGATAATTTGGTTATTTCCACACTAAGGCTTAAAAACATGGCGTTCGAGGGTGAGAACTCGAAACAGCCCCCGAATGGCCCCGTGGGTGGCACCAACACCTCCCACGGGACCAACGTAACTCGTAGGAACTGACCCCGCAGCCGCGGGTCTCCCAGTTTGAGAGTACGATGATAATTTGCTTATTTCCACACTTAGTCTTAAAAACATGGCGTTAGAGGGTGAGAACTCGAAACAGCCCCCGAACAGCCCCGTGGGTGGCACCAACACCTCCCACGGGACCAACGTAACTCGTAGGAACTGACCCCGCAGCCGCGGGTGTCCCGATTTGAGAGTACGACGGTAATTTGCTTATTTCTACCCTTAGGCTTAACATGGCGTTGAAGGGTGAGAACTCGAAAACAGCCCCCGAACGGCCCCGTGGGTGGCACCAACACCTCCCACGGGACCAACGTAACTCGTAGGAACTGACCCCGCAGCCACGGGTGTCCCGGTTGGAGAGTACGATGGTAATTTGCTTATTTCCACACTTAGGCTTAAAAACATGGCGTTAGAGGGTGAGAACTCGAAACAGCCCCCGAACGGCCTCGTGGGTGGCACCAACACCTCCCACGGGACCAACGTAACTCGTAGGAACTGACCCCGCAGCCGCGGGTGTCCCGGTTTGAGAGTACGACGGTAATTTGCTTATTTATACACTTAGGCTTAACATGGCGTTAGAGGGTGAAAACTCGAAATAGCCCCTGAACGGCCCTGTGGGTGGCACCAACACCTCCAACGGGACCAACGTAACTCGTAGGAACTGACCCCGCAGCCGCGGGTGTCCCAGTTTGAGAGTACGACGGTAATTTGCTTATTTCCACACTTAGGCTTAAAAACATGGCGTTAGAGGGTGAAAACTCGAAACAGCCCCCGAACGGCCCCGTGGGTGGCACCAACACCTCCCACGGGACCAACGTAACTCGTAGGAACTGACCCCGCAGCCGCGGGTCTCCCGGTTTGAGGGTACGACTGTAATTTGCTTATTTCCACACCTACGCTTAAATACATAGCGTTAGAGGGTGAGAACTCGAAACAGCCCCCGAACGGCCCCGTGGGTGGCACCAACACCTCCCACGGGATCAACGTAACTCGTAGGAACTGATCCCACAGCCGCGGGTGTCCAAGTTTGAGAGCACGATGGTAATTTGCTTATTTCTACACTTAGGCTTAACATGGCGTTAGAGGGTGAAAACTCGAAACAGCCCCCGAACGGCCCCGTGGGTGGCACCAACACCTCCCACGGGATCAACGTAACTCGTAGGAACTGACCCCGCAGCCGCGGGTGTCCCTGTTTGAGAGTACGACGATAATTTGCTTATTTCCACACTTAGGCTTAAAAACATGGCGTTAGAGGGTGAGAACTCGAAACAGCCCCCGAACGGCCCCGTGGGTGGCACCAACACCTCCCACGGGACCAACGTAACTCGTAGGAACTGACCCCGCAGCCGCGGGTCTCCCGGTTTGAGAGTACGACGGTAATTTGCTTATTTCCACACTTAGGCTTAAAAACATGGCGTTAGAGGGTGAGAACTCGAAACAGACACCGAACGGCCCCGTGGGTGGCACCAACACATCCCACGGGACCAACGTAACTCGTAGGAACTGACCCCGCAGCCGCGCGTGTCCCGATTTGAGAGTACGACGATTATTTGTTTATTTCCACACTTAGGCTTAAAAACATGGCGTTAGAGGGTGAAAACTCGAAACAGCCCCCGAACGGCCCCGTAAGTGGCACCAACACCTCCCACGGGACCAACGTAACTCGTAGGAACTGACCCCGCAGCCACGGGTGTCCCGGTTTGAGAGTACGACAGTAATTTGCTTATTTCTACACTTAGTCTTAACATGGCGTTAGAGGGTGAAAACTCGAAACAGCCCCCAAACGGCCCCGTGGGTGGCACCAACACCTCCCCCGGGACCAACGTAACTCGTAGGAACTGACCCCGCAGCCGCGGGTGTTCCGGTTTGAGAGTTCGACGATAATTTGGTTATTTCCACACTAAGGCTTAAAAACATGGCGTTAGAGGGTGAGAACTCGAAACAGCCCCCGAATGGCCCCGTGGGTGGCACCAACACCTCCCACGGGACCAACGTAACTCGTAGGAACTGACCCCGCAGCCGCGGGTCTCCCAGTTTGAGAGTACGATGATAATTTGCTTATTTCCACACTTAGTCTTAAAAACATGGCGTTAGAGGGTGAGAACTCGAAACAGCCCCCGAACGGCCCCGTGGGTGGCACCAACACCTCCCACGGGACCAACGTAACTCGTAGGAACTGACCCCGCAGCCGCGGGTGTCCCGGTTTGAGAGTACGACGGTAATTTGCTTATTTCTACCCTTAGGCTTAACATGGCGTTGAAGGGTGAAAACTCGAAAACAGCCCCCGAACGGCAACGTTGGTGGCACCAACACCTCCAACGGGACCAACGTAACTCGTAGGAACTGACCCCGCAGCCGCGGGTGTCCCGGTTTGAGAGTACGACGGTACTTTGCTTATTTCCACACTTAGGCTTAAAAACATGTCGTTAGAGGGTGAGAACTCGAAACAGCCCCCGAACGGCCCCGTGGGTGGCACCAACACCTCCCACGGGACCAACGTAACTCGTAGGAACTGACCCCGCAGCCGCGGGTGTCCCGGTTGGAGAGTACGATGGTAATTTGCTTATTTCCACACTTAGGCTTAAAACATGGCGTTAGAGGGTGAGAACTCGAAACAGCCCCCGAACGGCCCCGTGGGTGGCACCAACACCTCCCACGGGACCAACGTAACTCGTAGGAACTGACCCCGCAGCCGCGGGTGTCCCGGTTTGAGAGTACGACGGTAATTTGCTTATTTATACACTTAGGCTTAACATGGCGTTAGAGGGTGAAAACTCGAAACAGCCCCCGAACGGCCCTGTGGGTGGCACCAACACCTCCAACGGAACCGACGTAACTCGTAGGAACTGACCCCGCAGCCGCGGTTGTCCCGGTTTGAGAGTACGACGGTAATTTGCTTATTTCCACACTTAGGCTTAAAAACTTGGCGTTAGAGGGTGAAAACTCGAAACAGCCCCCGAACGGCCCCGTGGGTGGCACCAACACCTCCCACGGGACCAACGTAACTCGTAGGAACTGACCCCGCAGCCGCGGGTCTCCCGGTTTGAGAGTACGACTGTAATTTGCTTATTTCCACACCTACGCTTAAATACATAGCGTTAGAGGGTGAGAACTCGAAACAGCCCCCGAACGGCCCCGTGGGTGGCACCAACACCTCCCACGGGATCAACGTAACTCGTAGGAACTGATCCCACAGCCGCGGGTGTCCAAGTTTGAGAGCACGATGGTAATTTGCTTATTTCTACACTTAGGCTTAACATGGCGTTAGAGGGTGAAAACTCGAAACAGCCCCCGAACGGCCCCGTGGGTGGCACCAACACCTCCCACGGGACCAACGTAACTCGTAGGAACTGACCTCGCAGCCGCGGGTGTCCCTGTTTGAGAGTACGACGGTAATTTGCTTATTTCCACACTTAGGCTTAAAAACATGGCGTTAGAGGGTGAGAACTCGAAACAGCCCCCGAACGGCCCCGTGGGTGGCACCAACACCTCCCACGGGACCAACGTAACTCGTAGGAACTGACCCCGCAGCCGCGGGTCTCCCGGTTTGAGAGTACGATGGTAATTTGCTTATTTCCACACTTAGGCTTAAAAACATGGCGTTAGAGGGTGAGAACTCGAAACAGTCCCCGAACGGCCCCGTGGGTGGTACCAACACCTCCCACGGGACCAACGTAACTCGTAGGAACTGACCCCGCAGCCGCGGGTGTCCCGGTTTGAGAGTACGACGGTAATTTTCTTATTTTTACACTTAGGCTTAAAAACATGGCGTTAGAGGGTGAAAACTCGAAACAGCCCCCGAACGGCCCCGTAATTTTAACTCATATATGCAATTTTTCAGCTTGATTAAATTTTTTGTAAAACTGCTTGGTTACTGATATTTTTGTTTTTTGTATCCTATCATTAGTAGGAGTTTTGCACGTGGATCAAATGAAGGAGGCAATGGTTTGCAACATGATGATTATTTATATGTTATGGACATTCAGGATAATGTTTTTTTATGTGTTATAGTCGTGCAGGCTTTTATTGTTTAGTTTTATGGCCGTGCGGGCTTTTATAACTTGATTGTTGAATTTTATAGCCGTGCGGGCTTTATAATAAGCAGGTTTTTCATTTACAGGTTTTGGAATGTCAAGAAAAATAGAGGAAACTCTGCCCAATTTGTTTTTGGTCTGTGAATTATTAAGACGTGTAATATTTTTAAGTTTGTATACATATTTGTTTATTAACAACATTCTCATTCGCAATTTGTGATTTTTTTTATTGTTTTGCCTATAATAAATATTTGTAACACCTCGTAGCAACCGACGATGCACTCACAGGACCCCCAATTTTAGGATTGGACAATAAAAAATACATTTTTTTTTAAATTACAGATAAATATGGTCATGGACTTTGTCCATGAACATTTTTATTTTTATTTTTGTCGCGCTTAAAAATGGTCGCGGCCAAAGTCCGCGACCATTTTTTATATTTTTTATCACGGTAATGGGTCGCGGACTAGGGCCGCGACCAATTTTTTTAATTTTTTTTTGTCACGCACATGGGTCGCGGTCAAAGTCCGCGACTAATTTGTCACGATTGTGGGTCATGGACAAGGGCCGCGACCAATTTTTTTAATTTTTTTTGTCACGCACATGGGTCGCGCACTTTGGCCGCGACCAATTTGTCCCGATTGTGGGTCATGGACAAGGGCCGCGACCAATTTTTTTAATTTTTTTTCGTCACGCACATGGGTCGCGGACTTTGGCCGCGACCAATTTGTCACGGCTATGAGTCACGGATTAGGGCCGTGACCCGTCACGGCATGGGTCACTGCCAAAGTCCGCGACCATCTGCCGTGACCCTCTCTTGGCCGTGACCATTTTTTGGTCAGGGACTTGGGCCGCGACCCACGAAAATGCTCACTCCAGAAATGGTCACGGCCAAAGTCCGCGACCCACAGTTTTGGTCAGGGATTTTGGCCGTGACCAATCGCCAGTTTTGGTGTAGTGATATAATGATGCAAGAATCTTATAAATGTGGAAATAAGGATTTTGGGAAAGTTGAAACATTGGAAAATTAGACTCGAGCCTTGGGGTTGAATTCAAAATTCTTACGTAGCCTATGATGGCATCAAAGTCCACGTAGTTTGAATGCAGTATAATGGGTGGGGTTTATCCCATAGATTCGAACGAGATTTTATTATAGGGGTGTGTGTAGAAAAATGTGCTTTAGTTTTGAAATAATGTGATGGATAATCCCGTTGGGAATTTATGGGCGTAACCCTCTTTTTATTTATTTTGGATTTTTTTATACAAAATAAAGTGTGTGCAATATACTAAGAAAAATGTAACATGATAATATGTAAGAACTAAAGTTCGAATTAGATTATGAATCTAATATATTTTATACAAAACAATAAATTTAAAGAGACATAGAAGGATTAGGACTTTCTTTAAAGCTTGATCTTTGATCATCGATGAAATCCCTTCAATTTGAGACGAAGGTTGGATGAGAGAGAATGAGATTCTATCAAATTAGGTATGAAAAGGATTGTAATGTAAGATTGAATGGAATTTCACATGAAGGAACTTCGTCGATTTCGAGAGAATGTTATTGATATCACTAATGATTTTGGATCTAAAGTGTTCCTTGGGAGTGAGTTCATGCCCTCTATTTATTCCCTATCCCTACCAATCGGTAATAAAGCCTTGGTACACTGCTAGTATGCAGGGTAATGGACCTGCCAATTGGCAGTCTTGTGCAGATTTTCCCAAAAAAATGCTTATAGAACATAATCCGTTGATCCGAATCGTGCATGGGGCATACAACTATAAAGGTAATTTAGAGCCCTTCAAGAGTCGTCTGGACTGCTATCGATTCCGGGAGTCTACTTCGAGAAGCACATGTTCGTCCTTTGGATAGGAGATCATCGGATGAAAAATAATCATTTGTCTGTATGGTAAGTTAGAATCATTCACGGGGCGGACCGTTGGAAAGGTTCGACGATGCACATCAACATTTTGAAGAGATTTTCTTGGTTTGAAAATTTAACCTTGGTCAACTCAGGCCGAAAAGTTCCTAGTAACCTCTCAGAGTAAAATAGGTCGTTCATCTGTACCGTAAGTAGGAATCGTGTACGGGGAGGACCATTAGAGAGGGTATTCAGTTACCTTTAGCGATTCATTCAGTATCATTCGACCTGAAGATTGACCTTCGTCAAACGAAACTCGTGAGCGCTCGATGGCCTTCGGATCGATTTTTAGGGGAAATGGATTGTTTATTCAAACGGTTGTGTTTTTTCCCACACGAGGTGGACTGTTGGAAAGGGTTTTAAGTGAGCTTTAAAGATTCAAAGAGATTTTTCTCTGACGATGAATTTTAATGGGGTCAAAATAAGCCCCGAAAGTACCCAGGGGCCTCCGAATTAATTTTTGTTGGTAAAATGGTTCATTCATCCGAACCATTTTTGTCGATTCACGCATGGGGTGGACCATTGGAAAGGAGATGCATAGCCCTTAAAATATTAAATTAGCTTTTTCTATTACGATAGAGTTGATCGGAGTTAAATAGGGCCCGAGAGTAGCACCTGATGGCCTGTAGATTGGTACTCGAAATATCACCTTGGTGTAGTGAAATGAGGAGGTGCTAAGGACCTAAGCAGAGACTTAGGGGTTCCTAAAATGTGGTGTCTATAGTACCTAAGGTGGTTATTATAGAAGTTGCCCCACTAACATAGCGAAAGCCGATGCTGCCAAAAAAGATTTCATGTTCAGAGAGGGAGTGTTATTGAGGATCCTTTCTCGAAGAAAGGTTCAATCTGGAGCCTATTTGTGGACGGCTCTTCTTATGAAAATTGATGTTGTGCCGAGATGATACTCATTCCCACACATGTAACCGACGTTGAGTATACCTTGAGGTGTAACACCGCGCCTAATTAAATACCGGGTGATCAGTCTCATACCCAATTAAATCAGAATATACAGTTGGTTCATTCTAAGCATCACTGTTGAAAACATTTTCCTATCACCTAATACTCAATTAAGTTGGTGTTAAAAACTTTTCAATTTTCATTTGATAAAATTTCATTTTACCATTTCGAACAATTCCACACATTCCATCCCAAAATAACATAACTTAATAAATATCACAATAGAATTTAAATGCATCTGGAATAAACTTTTTTAGTAAATATATCTCAATACATAAATCCCAACAATAGTAAATGTAACACAATGACACAAGTATAAAATCCTGCCTCAGATAGAAGAGAAATATCAAAAATCCTCTTGGGCGACATGCCTTAAATGAAAGATCACTACAGAGTATGAATCAAATAAATGAAAGGGTCTAAACAATACTCCGTAGCTCCATAGCTCGTCAACCATCTTAATCCTCTATCGATGGTGTCCCTGCGGCTGGACACCTGATATTAAAGATACAAGAGAAGAGAAGATGCAAGCAAACGGGTCAGAGCCCGATGGTAAAATAGTTTTGAAAACAGCAAGTGAATAATTGCAATATTTATCACTTCTAATACAGATGTTAGATTATCGGACTCTCTCTTGAGATTCTCACCTCTCATCTAGAGTGCACACCTAACATACCTCTAAGCCATACTAGCTATAGTTCCCACGCTAACTAGATTAACACATGTATCTATTCTTTATAGCCCAATTATTTCCATGTATTAACCCTATAATACATATAATGGTGTTATAAACATGTATATCCATTTAGATTCAACATGGATATGTCCCTTATTAATTCAATTCAATTAAGTGTTCTCATACGTAACTATCTTACATTTATACTTTAGCCACATAGTATACATCATCACATATATATATATATATATATATATATATATACATTCACTATATATATATACTGCGCCCCGAGACACAGCTACAATGTTGCATTACTCTGCTATCTTGTACCAATACATCTCGTCACTGTATTGGGGCCTATAGGTTTGGTAAACATCCCTCGAACCAAAAATATGAAATCACAAATAATGGAGGAGAACATAGTCCTAAGCCTTTGGGCTACGCACATACCTATGCGCCCAAATGACCGTTCTATACCATTGTTCTCGCTAATGGTAATCGACCTAAGTAATATGTTCTCGAGCGACAATTCGAAGGTCCCATATATTCATCCGGATAAGAATGCCCTCAAGCGTATACCTCCCATCGATAGCAGGTAAGCTATGTATGTCATACATATAAATTATCAATCAATCCAATAGGCATTATCATCTACCTATATCATAGTAGGAATTCTTCATATCACAAGTACCCGCCATATTTATTGAATACTACCCACACTTTTAATCATGATTATCATCATATTTTTTTTATGTAGTTATCACTCACATAATATTTTATCCGACCCAAGTACCCGTAAATATATCATCTATATTACCCTTACTTGATATAACAATTATTCTCTTCTAAATCGTAATATGATTATGTAGATATCTCTCACAACAATCTAATCCTCAAATCCAAATAATTTTCCAACATTAACGCAAGTCCCTCTCTCCTTGTTAATGTACCAAAATTAATAAAATCTCACCATGGGCCAAATTACCATTTCCAAATTATTTTTTTCCGATAAAGGTACATTATGCCAGAAATATAAAATTACAATTTTGAGGCCTTTCTGCTCAGATTTTAAAAAAACTTAAAACTTCAAAGTTGTGCAGAATGAGATTTTATACAAAAACTCCCAAAACACTGCTAATTTCCTCTTAAAAACAGTCCTAAAATTATCATACAATGTTCATTCTTTTCAATAAATTTTTTCATGCGTTTTATCCATTTTCTTTCTCATCAAAACCAACACAAATCAATCCAAAACTTCTCCTAATTAATCTCAATTGATACAGTAAGGTATATGATCAGTTTCTAATAATCAAACAACATAAAATCATCAAATAGTTTGGATTAAATCATATTATTCCCAAAATTCTCAAAGCTTATTATTTCTCCAAAAATCATATTAACTCTGAATTCTTCTATCATTTGAAACCCAAAATTCGTGGATTAAATCATTTAAACAGATGGAGATTTATTCTATCTAATTTTCATATGAAGAACAAATTTTAAAAACTTTATATTTCATCCTTAAATCATGCAAGTTCATACTTCTTACTTAACCTATCTAGCATGGATATTGTAAGCAATGAAATAAAGCAAGAATTACACTTGCCTTAATTATGTAGGTCTGAACCTTTGGTTATGATAGTATAGAATCCATTACTCATTTTTTGGTGACTTTCCAGTGGTGGAGCTGGTGGTAGAAAGTGGTTAGTCCCCTCTGGCTTGCCCCAAAAGTCTCTCCTCCTTCCTAAGCAACCTCTTCTCTTCCAAGAAACTCTTCACTTTTTCTCACACTAAGACCTCTCAAATGTTTTTTGATAAAATGAAATGATCCTACGTTCCTCTAATCCATCACCTTTATAATAAGACAAATCCCAAAAATACTATTCACCTTCCAAATAAAATGACTAAAATGCCCCTTTGGCGCGTCATTTCATCTCCAAAGTGAGCCGAGACCCAAATCCAACACCCGAATAGACTTTTTTTACTATTTCAACCTTCCGGATGAAATGGCGCACTTGAAATGACCATAAGGTTGATATACAATAATATTTCCTTTTAATTTTTTTAAATTAGTCCCGACACGTCGCATACCTCGTCCCGACTTAAGTTTCATAATTACCATATTAGTAACTAATTACAATATAAATAACATCATATTCATATATAAATAACATCATATATTTCAATATCCACAAGTATTATAAAAATCCGGATTAATCCCAATTAATTAATTTAAAATTAATTCGAATTAATCCCATTAACTTTTAATTTAACTCATTTTAAATGTCATTAAAATTATGGGGTATTACATGAGGTTCAATTTGATGTCATCTAATAATGAATAAGGGTATGAGGTCATGCTGGAAGGACTCTCCCTCACTAAGGCACTAAACTTCAGCCTGGTGATTGTCCATCGTGACTCACAATGTGGAACTCCAAAGGGGTAATGTTCAGGACAATTCCTCGGCTAAAAAATAGCCAAGTTAATGCTTTAGCTAGGTTGGCATAGGCTACAAGAATCAGAATTAGATGAACTTTTCATGTAGAGATTTTACACAGGTCAATCATCGAAGATGATGACAATAGGATTGTATTTTGCTTGACTCTAAATCTGGGGGAATCATGGATCGATCCACTGATCAAAAAAATTCGAAATGGTAAGCTCCTTGATTCAAAGGCCAAGAGAAAGAAACTCAGATATCGAGTTGCAAATTTCACAATCATTGATGACATACTATATAAGAGAAGATTTTTGCTGACAGTACTCAGGCGTGTTCAACCTACATAGGTAGATTTCATCATACGAGACATCCACGAACGTTAATGTGCAAGTGATATTGATCGATGGTCTCTCCCTAAAAGGATTTTTTCCTAAGGTTATTGGTGGTCGATACTCACCATAGATGCATCCAAGTATGTAAAAAAGTTTGACAAGTGTCAGAGTTTTTCTAGCATCCCTCACCATCCTAATCAACCACTCTCATCCATCACTGCATCATGGCCATTTGCAGTGTGAGGGATTGACCTAGTGGGCCCTCTTCTTATAGAAACATGCAATTACCAGTTTCTGATCATAGCAATCAATTATTTTTCAAAGTGGGTAGAAGTCGAAGCAACGATTTCCATCATTGAGGTTAAAATATTCAAGTTTATCTAGAGGAATATCATCTTTTGATAAGGATCACCACATTCTTTAATATCAGATAATGGAAAGTAACTCAATAACATGTCTTTAGAGGGCTACTATAATAGGGTCAGCATAAAGTAGTTTTTATCGGCATCAGGCTGACTCCAAGCCAACGGCCAGACTGAGGTAACCAACTGAAAAATACTTGATGGAATCATGAAGAAGTTTGAGGACGCTAAAAGTCTATGATTAGAAGAACTATATAGAATCCCATAGGCTTACAGGATGTCTGAGAGGACACCAATGGGAAAAACACCCTTCATGCTTGCATATGGATCTGAGGCAGTGATCCCTAGCGAGATTAGGCTCCCCAGTCATAGAGTTTAGATGTATGATCCAGAGGATAATGTTCATGATAGGAGTATCGATCTTGATTTGATTTAAGAGAGATGATAGGATACAAAAGTCTGACAGTCACCTTATCAATAGAAAGCTAACAGACTCTACAACAAGCAGGTGAAGGCTATGACCATAGCCGTGGGTGACCTTGTATTGAATAAGGTTGGTAAGAAGATGAACAAAGTCCATCCTAATTGGCATGAACCGTATAGGTTAACTGAAGAAGTCGTATCGAGCACTTACATATTGGAAACTCTAGAGGGTTAACCCTTATCTAACCGTTGGAACGCTGACCATCTCAAAAGATATTAGTAGTAATCTCTCAACTGTGATTGTGTAATTTCTTTGTTCAACGAATTTCAAAGTATTAGTTTAGTTGTACGACAGTGTGATATAAATAAAAATCAATATTTTGGCTCATATTAATCGTTCGTATTATAATTAATTGATGCATGGTTTGAATTGTGTTAAACTAAGGAACATTATTTTAATGGTTAATTATTTATTACTCACTCTCAATGATACGAGAGTGTATGAGGCCTCTCGTCTCCTCTATGACCTACCAATAATGTCAAGAGGGGGAATTAGTCTGATAAGATCACTTAGGTAGTGAAAACGCAAATTAAAAATCATCCAAATATGGTTGCTTAAACATCATTTTATGGTGAATTTAAGGACATAACTCTCTCGGCGATATAAGAATGTATGAAATGACTCATCATGCCCTTCCAATAACATTTAGGTGGTGAAAAATGAAAATTAGAAATCATTTAAGTATGGTTTCTTAAATATCACTTCATGACGAATTGAAGGATATGACTCTCTTGGTGATATGCGAATGTATGAATAGGCCCGTCTTGTCAATACAATCTCAATATAGTTGAGAGGCAGATCAACATACCACATCAATTAGGTGGTGGAAAATGAAAATTAAAATTCCTATAAGTATGGTTGCTTAAACATCATTTTATGGTGAATTGAAGGACATAACTCTCTTTGTGACAACCCGTATATAATTATGATAAATTGTATTTAAATTATAATTATCTTATGTGATATGAATAATGTGTTATTAGTATATCTAATGTTAAGTGATTATGGTTAGTATAATTCTACTTTCATAAATCATGAAATGTCGAATTATTTACGAACACAAGATTTGGTTATTTTCGATAGAAATGTTCCTGTTTAAGACTAGTTTTGACCCTTGTAACATTACAACTAACTTGAGGTGATAAAAACATAGTTGTAGATATGTGAGTTAGGGTTGTAACACAACAAACGGTGCATCAAACGGATGCTCGAGTAAGAAGTTAGGTCGAAATTACGAGAAGGGGCGAATCTGCCAATTCCCTTAAGTGGTAAATTGTCTTTTATTAAACCAAATGTTTTAATTTGATTGGATGGATTGGGAGGCATCCTTGGTCAACTTAAAACTCTCCCTTAACCTTATTTCTTCAGCAAATAAGTCTCTAGGTTCAGTTTGAGGTGTTATTAGCTTGAGGAAAGAGAGGTAGAAGTTTAGGAAGGAAAATTGAGGAGAAAAGGTGTAGAAAAATCCGTAGAAATTCCGTAAAAAGCCCTGAAGGTAATCCTAATTACAATTCTAGTTATTTATCTTATATTACTGATTTATATGATCTAAATAATCATATGTTTACGAAAGTTTCAGCCCTTTATATTTATGTATGGTTATATGCAAGTTTATGTTAAGTTGAATGTAGAAACCCTTAAAATTGCTTTGTATTGAAACCCCTTGTATTCAAACTTGTATATCTATTTGTGTACTTACTATAATTGATAAATTACAACTGGATATGAAAGTAGACTCATATATTCATAACATATCTGAAAATTAGAATTTATCTCCTTGTGGTTAGGCCGTAATGATGATTTCAAGTTGGTATATGGTTTCTGTTTTTATACTTCATTTCGGTATGCCCTGAGTTTAGTCAAGATTTTGAAATAGCAAATGAAGTCAAACAATTATGAAACTTTAATTATGTACGATTCAGTATGTGTAATGAAAATGGGTTGAAAATAATTGAAATTTATGTTGGATAAAAATTATGAAAATTCTTGGAAGTTGAAGGAACAATAGAGGAGCTTATAGGGCAGACTTCTTATGTTGTAGAGTAATGGTCATAACTTGCCCTAAGAAGCTTGAAAAATTACACCGTCACTTGTAATGGATATTATATTCATATACGTTTTCATATTGACGAGGTTGGACCCCTGTATTTGTACAATTTAGGAATATAGGATGGGTAAGTATGTAAGACCATAATTTTAGGCCATACGGGGTACCCCTTGAATGAATGTTTGTATTTCGCCCTTACAAAGGGTACTTTGAGTACATGTTTAATGTGTATATACATTGAGGAGTATAATTTAATGTTTACTTAACTTTGGTTATAAATTCCTCGTAAGGTATTTCCTACGGTTGAATGTGCGTAACTTTATCAATATGTATATCATTGTTTGCCTTTACCTATGTTTTATGGAATGTGACTTAATTGGAATTATATTGTTGATGTATAGCCATGGAAAGTTACATAATTATGTTTGGATAATATTTATGATTGAGGTTCAGTACTTATTTAGTTGGATTGACAGGTGTAAGGCCTAATCAACCCAATTCAGCTCCACCAGAAGGAAACCTGAATACGTAGTTGTCAACCAAGGTGAGTGTACTCACTGGAAAGAGATATTTGTATCGTGTTGTTGGTATGATCATAATAAAATGAATATGAAATTGTTCATTTCGGTTTATCGAAATGAGGGGTTACTCCTCGACCAGGAATGGGGAAGATTTGTCTATTAATGACAAGGGGTTACTCCTCGACCAGGAATGGGGCAGAATTGGCTATTTAGACAGGATATGTGAATCATGATTCGAAAAAGTTGGTCATTCATTATGAATGAGCCGGATAAGTTAATACATAAGTATATGGACATGATTTATTGCATTTAAATTCATGCAGTAGTATAGTAGTGATGCATTCACTGGGCTATTTTGCTCACGGTTCCTATGTTCACATTTTTCAGGTAACGCGATGTCACTGCCAAATCTAGGAGGTCGGGTTGGGTTAGCCAGGAATGGGAGAAAATATGATTTTGTGTAAATGTAAATGATGTAATTAAGTTAACTTATCCTTCAAGAAAGTTTTTATGGGCATGATTACTCTGATGTTGTAAAAAGGTTTTCAGTTATATGAATTTACAATGATGACTCTGAAATCAAAACTCGTGATTATGGTTTGGTTAGATTAATTACGGTTTGACTCATTTTGACTTTCAAACTTAATTATAAGTAACTGGGTTGGGGTGTGTTAGCTTTTGGTATCAGAGCCTAGGTTTTAGAGGTTCTGGAGTGAGAAGAGTCTAGATTTGGCAGTGAATGTTAAAAGTATTTTTTTTTTTATACTAAGGATTATGGGGAAAAAATATGTATATATGCATGTTGTTATATCTTTGATCCATTTCAGATATAAAAGAATGGAAGGAGGGAATGTGAATGAGGAAATAGAAGATGAGGCTTCAAATATGGCAGCAGAGGCATAGGTTGAGCAACCTGTTCATGGAAATGTAGAACCTGACCCAGAACAATTGACAGACATGCAAAAAATGGCACGTGCTATGACTCTAATGGCAGAGGAGCAGGCTAGATTTTGTCACAGATGGAAGAACAACAGACCACGCAACTGGAGGCACAAGCATTGGCTAGAGCTGAGCAGGTGATACACCGGGAAGAAAGAAGTACTTCACATGAGAAATTTATTAAGATGAACCCACCCTCATTTGAACGAGCAGTTGATCCAGCAGAGGCTGAAGTATGGGTTAAAAAGATTGAACTTATTTTTGGGGTAATGAGAATGCCTGAAAATCAACGAGTGACCTTAGCGACGTATATGCTGAAAGGAGAAGCTAAGTACTCGTTGGATGCAACAAAACATTTGTTGATTACTCCAGGAGGTGAGAATCTAATCTCATGGGATGCTTTTGCCAAAGCTTTGTATGATAAGTATTTCTCCCCAATGTATCAAAAACAAAAGGAGAAGGAATATTTCCTGTTGAATTAAGGGAGTATGAAACTTAGAGAATACGAAGCTAAACTTACAGCTTTATCTCGGTTTGCTTCGAGGTTTATACGGAATGAGGAAGATATGTGCAGCCGATTTCTCGATGGGCTTGAGTTAGTCATTAAATCTAGATTGTTGGCTTTAGAGACTTCTAACTATTCCTCCATGGTGAACAAAGCCATGCTAGTAGAAAGGGATGTGAATGAAGCTAGAGGGAATCGAGAGCGAGTTGTAAAGAGATGCAGATTTGATCCAAATTATTAAAAGAGTAGTCGTACTGAATATTTGAGGTTTGGAGGGCAGAAATTCCAATAGGGTAGAGGTGGAAGTAGTCTGCAAAGGGGTGAAGCTAGTGGTGGAAGAGGTTCAGGAGTTTCAGCACAAGGAGATCCGAATGTTTGTTTCTTTTGTGGGGCATGAGGTCATATAAAGAAAAATTTCCCAAAGTTACTGAATATAGAATGTTTTAACTGCCACCAGAAGATTCATTTGAGAAATAATTGTCCTATGTTAGCGAGAACAGTTTCAGTCAGTAGTGTGGGGCCTCATAAAGGATCTTCTCCAGGGAGTGCCACCAGGGGGAGATGTATAGAACAAGCAACTGGATCGAGGGCAGGAGGAAGAGTGTTTGCGATGACGCTATAAGATACCCATGCTACACCTGAAGTGGTTACAAGTAAACTCTCTATTGCGAACAAAGATTTATATGCACTCATTAATCCTGGATCTACGCATTCATTTGTGGCATTAGATATTGTTTCATATTTGGGTAGACCATGTTCATTCCTCAATTATGCATTATATATTTCTACCCCAATGGAAAGTGTAATTCTAGTTGAGCACGTTTATAAAGATTGTGTCTTACGAATGGGTGAGAGAGATTTCTATGTTGACTTGATACCGTTGGCCATTCGGGATTTCTATATTATACTGGGGATGGATTGGTTATCATCGTATCATGCTTCCATTGATTGTTCTCGAAAGGAAGTTACATTTCATCTTCGAGGTGAACCTGAGTTTCAGTTTACAGGAGAAAGGAATGTTGTCCCTAATTGTCTTATCTCAGCCATTTAGAGTAGAAAGTTATTGAGTAAAGGTTGTACAGGGAATTTAGGTTATGTTGTTGATGTTAGTAAGGGAACACTTAAAGTTGAAGATATACCGGTTGTTAGAGAATTTTCTGATGTCTTCCGAGAAGAATTGCCAGGATTGCCACCCGATAGGGAAGTAGAGTTTTCTATTGAATTAGTTCCAGGTACTGGTCCAATTTCTCTTGCTCCATATAGAATGGCACCAGTGGAGTTGAAAGAATTAAAAGTGCAATTACAAGATCTGATAAGCAGAGGTTTCATTCGGCCTAGTGTTTCGCCATGGGGAGCACCGGTGTTATTTGTGAAAAAGATAGATGGGACAATGCGATTATGTATTGATTATCGGCAACTGAATAAGGTGACCATTAGAAACAAGTACCCTCTACCTCGTATCGATGACTTGTTTGACCAATTACAGGGGGCCACAGTATTTTCAAAGATTGATTTGAGATCGGGTTACCACCAACTGAAAGTGAAGGATAGCGATATTTCCAAAATAGCTTTTCGGACTCGATATGGGCACTATGAGTTTTTGGTGATGCCTTTTGGATTAACCAATGCTCTAGCAGTTTTTATGGATTTGATGAATCGGGTATTCCACCCTTTCATTGATTAATTTGTGATTGTATTCATAGACGATGTGTTGGTTTTGTCGCGTAGCATGGAGGAACATGAGAAGCATTTGAGACTTGTATTGAAGATTTTGAGAGAGAAGAAATTGTTTGCTAAATTCAGCAAGGGTGAGTTTTGGTTGAATGAAATTGTGTTTTTAGGGCACGTGGTCTCGGGAAATGGGATTTATGTTGATCCAAACAAAGTGAAAGCAATTGTTGAATGGGAAAGTCCTAAGAATGTGACAGAAATTAGGAGTTTCCTAGGATTGGCAGGTTACTATCGCAGATTCATTAAGGGATTTTCAGCAATAGCATTACCACTGACAAAGTTAACTCGTAAAGAAGTGAAGTTTGTATGGGATGAAGAATGTGAGAGGAGTTTTAAAGAATTAAAGAATCAGTTGGTTTCAGCCCCTATACTTACTATTCCATATGGGAATGAGTCTTTTGTGATCTATACAGACGCTTCATTTTAGGGGTTAGGATGTGTTCTTATGCAGAATGGGAAGGTAATAGCATATGCTTCCAAACAATTAAAGATGCATGAACGAAATTACCCTGCACATGACTTGGAGCTAGCGGACATTGTTTTTACTTTAAAGTTGTGGAGACATTACTTGTATGGGAAAACTTGTGAGATATTTACGGATCATCAAAGTTTGAAATACTTGTTTACACAGAGAGAACTGAATTTGAGACAGAGGCGTTGGATAGAGCTGATTAAAGACTATGACTGTACTATTCATCATCATCCTGGGAAGGCCAATGTAGTAATAGATGCTTTGAGTCGAAAATCATCAGGGATGCTTGGTTGCATACAGTGTGCCCGTGTTGGAAATATTCTTAACTTGGCATCGATGGGGATTGAATTGAAGTTTTCAAAAAGTGGAGGATTATTAGCACATATCACAGTGAGACCTTTATTGGCCGAGCGCATACGAAATTTGCAGACCAGTGATCCATTCCTTGAGAAGAAGAAACAAGATGTCCTAGATGGTAAAGAGAGTGACTTTGAAATTAAGAATGATGAATCGTTGTGTTATAAAAATAGGATTTGTGTACCTAATGATCCACCCTTAAAGAAAGATATATTAGAAGAGGCACATAGTTCTATTTACTCTATGCATCCGGGAGGTACCAAAATGTACAGAGATTTGAAAGAATATTACTGGTGGAACAATATGAAATGTGAGATTGCAGAGTTCGTAGATAAATGTTTAGTATGCCAGCAAGTGAAAGCAGAGCATCAGAAGCCGGTAGGATTATTGCAGTCTTTGCCTATTCCATAATGAAAGTGGGAGCATATAACGATGGACTTTGTTATAGGATTACCCCGGTCACCAAAGGGGCATGATTCTATTTGGGTGATTGTAGACCGATTGATGAAGTCAGATCATTTTCTCCCAGTTAAGACCACCTACACTATTGACAAGTATGCACGTATGTACGTTGATGAGATTATCCGTTTACATGGGGCACCAGTGTCAATTGTATCAGATAGAGATCCAACGTTCAGTTCTAAGTTTTGGCCTCATCTCCAGAATGCCATGGGCACAAGTTTGAAGTTCAGCACTGCGTTTCATCCACAAACTGATGGGCAATCAGAAAGGATGATTCAAATATTAGAAAACATGTTACGAGCCTGTGTATTTGACTCAAAGGTAGTTGGGATGATCATTTGCCATTGATGGAATTATTGTATAATAATAGTTATCAGTCGACTATTGGTATGGCTCCTTATGAAGCTTTATATGGGAGGAGATGTAGAACACCTTTGTGTTGGGATGAAGTGGGTGAAAGAAAAATTTTGGGTCCTGAATTGATAGATATGACAACTGAAAAGATCAAAATGATTCGGGAACGGATAAAGATAGCGCAAAGCAGGCATAAATTTTATGCAGATAAGAGGAAGCATCCATTGGAATTTCAGAAGGGAGATTTTTTATTCCTGCGTATTTCACCATGGAAAGGTGTTATGAGATTTGGGAAAAAGGGGAAACTAAGTCCAAGATACATTGGACCATTTCAAGTGTTGGAAAGAATTGGGCCCCTGGCTTATAGATTAGCTTTACCTACAGATTTATCTCGGTTACATGATGTGTTTCATGTATCAATGCTTTGTAAGTATTTGGCAGATCCATCTCATCAAATGAAAACCCAACCTATTGAACTGAAAGAAGACTTGTCGTACATCGAGGAACCGGTGGAAATTCTTGATCGTAAGGAGCAAGTATTGAGGAATAAGGTTATTCCCTTAGTTAAAGTTATGTGGATGAGCCATGGAATTAAAGAATCATCTTGGGAAATGGAGGATAGCATGAATAAACAGTATCCCCATTTGTTTGGTAAGTGTCATTCCTATTAAATTTCGGGGACGAAATTTTCTAGGCGGGGGAGGTTGTGACAACCCGTATATAATTATGATAAATTTTATTTAAACTATACTTATATTATGTGTTATGAATAATGTGTTATTAGTATATATAATGTTAAGTGATTATGGTTAGTATAATTCTACTTTCATAAATCATGAAATGTCGAATTATTTATGAACACAAGATTTGGTTATTTTCGATAGAAATGTTCCTGTTTAAGACTAGTTTTGACCCTTGTAACATTACAACTGACTTGAGGTGAAAACTACATAGTTGTAGAAGTTAGGGGTGTAACACACCAAACGGTGTGTTACACACCAAACGGATATGTGAGTTAGGGGTGTAACACACCAAACGGTGCATCAAACGGATGTTCGAGTAAGAAGTTAGGTCGAAATTACGAGAAGGGGTGAATCTGTCAATTCCCTTAAGTGGTAAATTGTCTTTTATTAAACCAAATGTTTTAATTTGATTGGATGGATTGGGAGGCAGACTTGGCCGACTTAAAACTCTCCCTTAACCTTATTTCTTCATCAAATAAGCCTCTAGGTTCAGTTTGAGGTGTTATTAGCTTGAGGAAAGAGAGGTAGAAGTTTAGGAAGGAAAAGTGAGGAGAAAAGGTGTAAAAAAATCCGTAGAAATTACGTAAAAAGCCCCGAAGGTAATCATAATTACAATTCTAGTTATTTATATTATATTACTGATTTATATGATCTAAATCATCGTATGTTTACGAAAGTTTCAGCCCTTTATATGTATGTATGGTTATATGCAAGTTTATGTTAAGTTGAATGTAGAAACCCTTAAAATTGCTTTGTATTGAAACTTGAATATCTAATTGTGTACTTAATGTAATTGAGATATTCCAATTGTATATGAAATTAGACTCATATATTCATATCATATCTGAAAATTAGAATTTATCTCCTTGTGGTTAGGCCGTAATTATGATTTCAAGTTGGTACATGGTTTCTGTTTTTATACTTCATTTCGGTATGCCTTGAGTTTAGTCAAGATTTTGAGATAGAAAATGAAGTCAAACAATTATTAAACTTTAATTATGTACGATTCAGTATGTGTACTGAAAATGGGTTGAAAATCATGGAAAGTTATACTGGAGAAAAATTATGAAAATTCTCGGAAGTTGAAGGAACAATAGAGGAGCTTGTAGGGCAGATTTCTTGTGTTGTAGAGAAATAGTCATAACTTGCCCTAGGAAGCTTGAAAAATTACACCGTCACTTGTACTGGATATTATATTCATATATGTTTTCATATTGATGAGGTTGGACCCCTGTATTTGCACAATTTAGGAATATAGGATGGGTAAGTATGTAAGATCATAATTTTAGGCCATACTGGGTACCCCTTGAATGAATGTTTGTATTTCGTCCTTACAAAGGGTACTTTGAGTACATGTTTCATGTGTATATACATTGAGGAGTATAATTTCATGTTTACTTGACTTTGGTTATAAATTCATCATAAGGTATTTCCTACGGTTGAATGTGCGTAACTTTATCAATATGTACATCATTGTTTGCCTTTACCTATGTTTTATGGAATGTGACTTAATTGGAATTATATTGCTGATGTATAGCCATGGAAAGTTACATAATTATGTTTGGATAATATTTATGATTTAGGTTCAGTACTGATTTAGTTGGATTGACAGGTGTAAGGCCTAATCAACCCAGTTCAGCTCCACCAGAAGGAAACCTGAATACGTAGTTGTCAACCAAGGTGAGTGTACTCACTGGAAAGAGATATTTGTATCGTGTTGTTGGTATGATCATAATAAAATGAATATGAAATTGTTCATTTCGGTTTATTGAAATGAGGGTTTACTCCTCGACCAAGAATGGGAGAGATTTGTCTATTAATGACAAGGGGTTACTCCTCGATCAGGAATGGGGGAGAATTGTCTATTTAGACAGGATATGTGAATCATGATTCAGAAAAGTTGGTCATTCATTATGAATGAGACGGATAAGTTAATACATAAGTATATGGACATGATTTATTGCATTTAAATTCATGCAGTAGTATAGTAGTGATGCATTCACTGGGTTATTTTGCTCAGGGTTCCTGTGTTTACATTTTTCAGGTAACGCGATGTCACTGCCAAATCTAGGAGGTCGGGTTGGGTTAGCCAGGAATGGGAGAAACTATGATTTTGTGTAAATGTAAATGTTGTAATTAAGTTAACTTATCCTTCAAGAAAGTTTTTATGGGCATGATTACTCTGATGTTGTAAAAAGCTTTTCAGTTATATGAATTTACAGTGATGACTCCGAAATCAAAACTCGTGATTATGGTTTGGTTAGATTAATTATGGTTTGACTCACTTTGACTTTCAAACTTAATTATAAGTAACTGGGTTGGGGTGTGTCATCTTTTGGTATCAGAGCCTAGCTTTTAGAGGTTCTGGAGTGAGAAGAGTCTAGATTTGGCAGTGAATGTTAAAAGTATATTTTGTTTGATACTAACGATTATGGTAGGAAAAAATATGTATATATGCATGTTGTTATATCTTTGATCCATTTCAGATATAAAAGAATGGAAGGAGGGAATGTGAATGAGGAAATATAAGATGAGGCTTCAAATATGGCAACAGAGGCACAGGTTGAACAACCTGTTCATGGAAATATAGAACCTGACCCAGAACAATTGACAGACTGCAAAAAATGGCACGTGCTATGACTCTAATGGTAGAGCAGCAAGCTAGATTTATGGTAAAGATGGAAGAACAACAGACCAGGCAACTGTCAGCACAAGCATTGGCTAGAGTTGAGGAGGTGATACACCGGGAAGAAAGAAGTACTTCACATGAGAAATTTATTAAGATAAACCCACCCTCATTTGAAGGAGCAGTTGATCCAGCAGAGGCAGAAGTATGGGTTAAAGAGATTGAACTTATTTTTGGGGTAATGAGAATGCCTGAAAATCAATGACTGCCCTTGGCGACGTATATGCTGAAAGGAGAAGCTAAATACTGGTGGGATGCCACAAAACATTTGTTCATTACTCCAGGAGGTGAGAATCTGGTCTCATGGGATGCTTTTGTCAAAGCTTTGTATGATAAGTATTTACCCCCAATGTATCAAAAACAAAAGTAGAAGGAATATTTCCCGTTGAATCAAGGGAGTATGACAGTTAGAGAATATGAAGCTAAACTTACAGCTTTATCTCGGTTTGCTTCGAGGTTTATATGGAATGAGGAAGATATGTGCAGCCGATTTCTCGATGGGATTGAGTTAGTCATTAAATCTAGATTGTCGGCTTTAGAGACTTCTAACTATTCCTCCTTGGTGAACAAAGCCATGCTAGTAGAAATGGATGTGAATGAAGCTAGAGGGAATCGAGAGCGAGTTGTAAAGAGATGCAGATTTGATCCAAATTATCAAAAGAGTAGTCGTACATAATATTTGAGGTTTAGAGGGCCGAAATTCCAACAGGGTAGAGGTGGAAGTAGTCTGCAAAGGGGTGGTGCTAGTGGTGGAAGAGGTTCAGGAGTTTCAGCACAAGGAGATCCGAATGTTTGTTTCTTTTGTGGGGCATCAGGTCATATAAAGAGAAATTTCCCAAAGTTACTGAATATAGAATGTTTTAACTGCCACCAGAAGGGTCATTTGAGAAAGAATTGTCCTATGTTAGCGAGAACAGTTTCAGTCAGTAGTGTGGGGCCTCATAAAGGATCTTCTCCAGGGAGTGCCACTAGGGGGAGAGGTATAGAACAAGCAACTGGATCGAGGGCAGGAGGAAGAGTGTTTGCGATGACGCTGCAAGATGCCCATGCGACACCTGAAGTGGTTACAGGTAAACTCTCTATTGCGAACAAATATTTATATGCACTCATTGATCCTGGATCTACGCATTCATTTGTGGCATTAGATATTGTTTCATATTTGGGTAGACCATGTTCATTCCTCAATTGTGCATTATATATTTCTACCCCAATGGAAAGTGTAATTCTAGTTGAGCACGTTTATAAAGATTGTGTCTTACGAATGGGTGAGAGAGATTTCTATGTTGACTTGATATCGTTGGCCATTCGGGATTTTGATATTATACTGGGTATGGATTGGTTATCATCGTATCATGCTTCCATTGATTGTTTTCGAAAGGATGTTACATTTCATCTTCCAGGTGAACCTGAGTTTCAGTTTACAGAGTAAAGGAATGTTGTCCCTAATTGTCTAAGTATGGTTTCTCAAAAATTATCTAAGTATGGTTTCTCAAACATCACTTTATGAAGAATTGAAGAACATAACTCTCTAGGTGATATGAGAATGTATGAAAAGTCTCATCTCGTCCATACAAACTCAATCATAGTGACAGAGGGATCAGTGTATGACATCACTTAGGTGGTGAAAAACATAACTTAAAATCATTTTTACGTTACTTCAACAACGACTTATTATGATGAACGTAATGTATAAAAATAGTGCAATCACAAGCACCGTCTTCAAAACACCAATCAACGGAAAATGTTGATTATCACATTATACCATCATCATATAATTCCATACTATCAAATTTTTTTTTTACGTGTTATAGTTGATTTATCAAAAAATCAAGAGACAAGTTATTTAAAACAAAGTTACAACAGAGAAAAGGGTATCAAGCCACAGATGGCCACCCAATTAAACATAAAAATCTAGGCCTCTGTTTTGTTTTTAGCCTGCTCTTGGATGATATTATAGATTCAAGGTCTCATATGTGCTTCTTCTTCAACACAGCCCTTGACCAAGTTATTCTCGACGGTTCCACATCTATCAAAGCAGTAGCATACATAGGTTCTAAGATTTTAAATACCTAAAAGTCCTTGGTAAGAGATGAGACCTATGGAAATTTTAGGAGGGCCCAACCATAGGACATCCTAGTCCCCCTCTTTGGATATTGGAATCCATAACTGTCAAACTCGTTAGAAGCTTAAAAGGTCTCACCAGACTTCTTCTTAGCCTCCTTAATTTTGGAGTGATGCTTAGTTTGAAAGGTCTTTATCTCAGCACCGTCGTCTTTCCTCAAACTCTCCAAATTATTTGATTGCTTCTTTTTCAGGTTTTTAATTGCCTTTATATGGATCTGATCCTTTCCCTTCAACTATTTTCTCAATGTATGCTCGGCCTTGATGGGCTCAGTTACTTGTTCAATCACTGGTAGTTTTTCCAGAAACGAGTGCTTCGGTTGGTAGCAGGCAAATAAATACGACAAGACATAAAAAATAAAATTTTGTACGAGATGAGATAACACTTCGAAAAATCAAAATTCAGTAAACTTAAAAGATGATTACCTTATTAGCCTTATGTAAGTCTAATTTTCTCGTACGAGTAGGGTCCATGCCCTCTAAGAACCTCCTACTAGAGTCGACCAACATGGGGACTATATCTATTTTATCTCTCTTCTTATCACCAATGAGAGAGTAGAAGCTCATAGAATGCTTAGACAAATGAGAAGCAATAATAGAGTCAGGCGAGCTGGGATGGCTTGTTCAATGGATTTCGTGAATGAGGCATCCTTTATACACTTTCTGGTTTAAGGGGGAGATTACTGGCACCTTCAATGGGATCCTTTATATTTTACAACCCTCGACCTGGATGGGACCTCTAGTACTTTATTTTTTAGGCTAGGGTGAGGGAGTAGGCTTCTTGGCCAACTTGTTTGGCATTTTTGCTATGCTTATAGTGTCCATTTCCCATATCTTCTTTACGGTATCAACTTGACGAGCTCTAATAAAAAAACTATGGTTAGAATCAATACGGTTAATAAGAGACGACTCTATAGTTGTAAAACGTTTTGACTTACACATCTCGACTTGGGGGTCAACCCCGATACTTGTCTTCTCTAAAAACATAGGAATCATCAGCTGCTCAAATTTGACCAGGATGCCCTCTTTTCCCTAAGACCGAATACAATTGATCTTGTCTCTTCCGTGAACACTTAGGATGGGGTCGGGTTTCGCTGATATTTGTGCATTTGCCTATTTTTAGGGAAATTTTATTTCTGAGGCACTGCAAGGAGTGTCGATATCAAACTCCTAAGCTCCTAACACAAAGAAGTATCTAGACTTACAATGTTGGTTAGAGGTATGGTTCACATTAAAATCCTTATTGGTAGACTTCCTGGATATGAGATGGAAGTAAACGGGTTGAGCCTTAGTGGTGGACATAGTTTAATATGCCCAGAAGACAATAACAAGAATGTCAGTACCGTAGATCAATCCCTATAATTGAATAAAGCCGATGACGATCCTCCAAGCATTTGGGGAAAGTTGAGTCGGGGAAATCCCCAGGCTGGCAAGGATGGTTCGGATGTTAGGGTGGACTTTCATCCTGAAATCGACCTGGAGCATCTATTCATATATGACCACCTCACCCTTTTCGTCATCGTAATCTCTCTCGTCGCCATTCAGCACTCTCATAGTAATAGGGGATTTGATTCCATAAAGTTGCCTCCACATCAAAAGGTATATATTTCTGACTGTGCTCCAAAAGGTTGCAACATATGATGTGTCGAGTGGTTCCTCGTCCGAATCAACATCCTCGTCCTCAAGATCAACGATAGGGGAACCACTTTGGAATCTCAAAGAGTACTCGACCATAGTCATAGGATATAAAGGAATATCCATAGGGGGTTGTGAATAAGCAACCTCCAGTCTTAGCTCACCTTTATCTGAGGCCTGTAAATGGATTGGATTCAGACCGGATCAGGAAATTCCAAATCCAAATCCATTTATGTTAAACGGATTCGAATTCGATCCAATTGTTCGACAGATATCTGTTAGGGTTTCGAATCTGATTTGTTAAGAATCCAGTAATCCGATCTGTTTATTCGATCCAATTCGATTCGATTATTTATTTATTTATTTTAAATAATAATTTTCATTAAAAAATAGAGAATGGTATGTCAAAAAATATAATTTTGACCACTTGATTTGCAACATTTTTTACTTCATCTGTTATTTCATAATGATAGTTCCGAATCCAAACAATGATATTTTAGAATCTGATTTTTATTTTCATCTCTTATTTCAAAATTTTAATTTGCAAATATTTCCAAAAAGAAAAGCTTATGAAAGAAAAGAGCCATAAACAATATTTTAGATAAAAGTTCAACATTCAAAATCAAACTAACACCAAGATAGAAGTCTAACATACAAGTCCACCATTCAAATATTAAACACATCATCACAAATAGCACCAAGATCAAATCTAACAAAATCCACAATCCAAAAATTACAAACATGACTTGGATAAAAGTTCAAAATAAAACAACAAAACCACATCTTCACTTCAACCTTCTCCTCCAAATCCACCCTGAAACACAATAACATACATTAAGCAAGGATTGATTAATATTTGTAACAAACCAACATTAAACAAGGATCGATTAGTATTTGTACAGACAAAAAACATACATGTTAGGTTGTTTCCTGCATCCAGTACATCAGATATGGGAGAGTAGCCGCGGTAGCGTGCAGTATAGAGAAGAGGAGAGGGAGCGAGTTTGAGTAGAGGAGGGTTTCTGAGAGTGAAATGAGAGAGGCTATGAGGGAAATAGTGAGGCATCGTGTGTGAGAGATGACAGATTTTATTTAGGTTTAGCTTCCTCTTCCTTTTATATGATGTTTTTTTGTTATATAATATTATAAATAACTATTATAATATATATATATATATATATATGTAAAAAGAGAGAGAGAGAGAGTCAGGCTCATGTGCACACTAAGTTTACTCATCATTTTTTTTTTAAATAGTAAAAAAATTGTTTTTGAATTGATTTTTTTGTGTGATATTTAAATATTTCAGTGTACCCATGTAAAAAACATCAGCTAAAAAAAACTTTTTGTGCTATTTTTAAAAAATTGGCCAAACTTTTAGTGCTTTTAAGCACTCTAAAAGCTGCGAAAGTTTGATTGATTTTTTTAAAATAGAAAAAAAAATTGAGCTGATTTGTTTACATGGGTCCGTTGAAATGTTTAAATATCACATAAAAAAATCAACTAAATTTTTTTTAATGCTTTAAAAAAATTGGTGTACGCCAGCACTGTGCAAACTTAGTGTGCACGGGAGCCTCTCTCTCTCTCTCTCTCTCTATATATATATATATATATATACTAGCATATGACCGTGCCTGAAGGCACGACGAAAATTTTGAAAGTACATAATCGTAAAACGATAAAAAATTTCAAAGTACGTAATTGCAAAACGGAAAAAATTTCGATCCTCGACAAAACAAAGTATAATTTTAAAAAATTTGGCCATAATTTGCTTTATTTATAGGACTATCGTGCAAAATGGTTGCGTTCGTGATTGGTTAAAAAATATTGTGTCTATCACTTTTACTTAGATAGTGTTCGTGATTGGAAAAAACATACTATTTCATGTCGAAGAAAATTTTCCAAACTACGTAATCACGAAACAACAAAAATTTCCAAAGTATCAATTGTGGTTAAATCAATAATGTTAAATTATAATATAAATCATGGTCAGCTTTTTCGAAGGCACGCATAATTTTATAAAGTGTCGCGTAGTGTCTAATAACACTTTGCTCAAGTTCAATTCATAATACAAATATTTTATAAAAATTGGGCAAAGTTTCCTTTGTTTATATGGCTATCCACCCTGTATGGACAATACAAAATACCACCACCACCACCACCACAAAAACAACAACAACAATAATAACAGCAACAACGATAATAACAACAATAATAATAATAATAATAATAATAATAATAATAATAATAATAATAATAATAATAATAATAATAATAATAATAATAATAATAATAATAATAATAATAATAATAATAATAATAATAATAATAATAGTCCATCTTGAACCTCGCATATATCAATTATTTAACTCAAAAAATAGCATGTATCACAATAGACAATTCAATGTACATCCAACATCATACAATGAACACAACTCAAAAGTGTTGGGCTCGTACGCATCAGCCTCACTTGATTCTTCCGATGGTTAGCATGTATGCATTAGCCTCACTTTAGTCTTCATCAATCCTAAGGCCAAGCTTCAGCATCCTATGGATCCCGTTACTAAAAGTGTTAGGCTCATTGAGGCTAAAATCAGACGTGAGCCTTGGGGTTGAACCTGTGAATGAAGACACATATAAGAATGCAAATAACCAAAGATGAAAGTAACAATCTATATTTACTCTAATTGCACTTATGTAGCATAATAATTATAAGGACTTGCACTAAACATAATAAACATATATAACATATATGTAGCTACATAGGAGCTATATAGAAGTTATATAGTAGCTATATAGCACTTATATTTACAACAAAAATGAATCATAAAACTGACGCGTTTAATTTTATTCATACAAAACCCTAGCATGACATGTTTGATGAGCATTTACCAACCATTTTTTCTAAATTAATAAAATAAAATTGAACTCCATGCCAATGGAACGGCGATAAATTTCTTCCCATGATGAATTTGTTGATAATCTCATGATAAATTTCTTCACGCGTTGATGGTACGATTTTAATACGGGTGTACTTATGCCAATGTCCTGGTAAAAATTTTTCTCCTGGGTATTTGTCATTATAGCACACTTGTACCCATGCGGATAGCAGGGGGATAAATTTTCTAGCCAATATGTATGGTTATAAAGCACACACACGTAAGTCAATTTTCTTTCAATGTATTATTTAAAATTGATTACAATGTAATGATGCATGAAATGTAGTTAAACGTCTCCGAAAATGATGAATTGCTTCCACCCCTCAAACCCGTCCTTTTACTTTGTACCTTTTTTTCTTATTCTTCAATGTGAAAATCCCAATTCAATAAAAGTACAACAATAACGTGGAGTTAGGTTCATATTATTTAACATCTTATTGGATAAAGTAAAACAAAAATTTACAGTAGAACTTTTTTATAAATCACATTATTTGTAGAGTTAGGTTATGTCTTACGTTAAAGGGGGAATTAGTATGTTTTCCTTATCGTAAGATGTTTCTCTAAATAAATTAATAAAAAAATAAAATTTATGTCAAACCAAATATTTGTAAAACCCCAAAAAGTAATTATATCTAAAACCCAAAAAAGTACAAAACATTGTATTACGACTCGCGTTAGTCGGTGATTAGGCATAAATTCTTCACATTTATCCCCTTAATTTCAGTATTTTTATGATCACGTGCGGTGTAAATAGCTTGGATTTGTCTCTTATTTATTCTACTAACCCTTTTTGTCAAGTATTTCGTATTTTGTGTATCTCTTATGTGTTTTACAGGTATTTCATGCAAGTTAGTGCCAAAGAGAACTCAAAACGCTGAAAGAAAACAAAGAAACATGGACTTAAAGGGAATTTTTGTAATTTCTCAGCCTTAGTTCAGAGGTGGGCCAGCAGGAAAGTTGAAGATCTTTCAATTACAGGAACATGGGAAAAAATGGCACCTCAATCGGAGTCTTGGTGTGAAAGTTATGAGCAGTCAAAGATAGAAGAAAAAGTCAAAGAAAATCGGACCGATTCGAAATACAAAAGTTCCAGTAAACCCCAGACCGAAGATGGATCAAAGTTGATGAAAATTAAAAGAACCGATCCGGTCATTAGTCACGCTCCCGATTCGTTACAAAATTAGTCATGCTCCAGATCAATTACAAAATTAGTTACGCTTTCTATGTGTGACAAATTCCTAGATACGGGATTTTTATTTTATGCTTATCTTTTAGCCAAATGAGTTTTATGTTTTGGGGACTCTTCTAAACGACCTCTAGACTAAATATTTAGTCATTATGACTCTTTTTCATTAAGATTTCATTCATGTAAAAGCTCCATAACAAGTAGGAACATCTAGGAGAAGGATTTACATATTTTGCACCATTAATTCAAGAGATTTTCCAGTTTTTCTTCAACCTTTGATTTCTTCTTGGATGTTGTTGATGTAAAAAATTAGATCATATCTAATTATTCAATCACAGATAAATAAATGAGACAATGAATTTTTAAAGTGGTTCAACCTTATAAGAATGACCTACGTCGACTGTTATGTTATTGCTGAGTGTTTGGGAATTCTCGATTACAAGTTCTATCCAAAAATTTCGGTCCCCTACAATGAGGATTGTACAATGTATTTATAGCACTGAGGCTGTAATGTGAAAGGGTAATACATTAAATGATGTACGTATGAAAGGGTAATACATTCAATGCCGCTTAAACGTATACGTCTGAATGATAAGCATTTAATGAACAGTCAAACTGTTGGTTATCCTGCTATTAATGCTTTTTTCGAGGTGAAGCTCGGACCGCCTAAGCTTATCGGTACTCAAGAGTTCCTCGGAGAGTTCTTGTTCCTCAGAGCGTGTGAGTTCCCCGGGGAAGCAGTGTTCCTCATGGTAGTATGGTTAATCGGATCGTGTGAGTTCCTCGGAAATGTTTATTGTTGCCACGTAGATTACCATGTGTCTTCATTCAATTGAGCCATGTCAGCAGACTAAATTTGGTATCAACAGAAGCCCCCAATATTTCATAGTTTGAACTTTTGAGGAGTGTGGAACATTCTTTCTCGGAATATGGGAGTTTTAAATGGTCATCCTGAAATTTAGGAGTCTTTTGTATTTATTTCTCCTTCCATCTTCATAGAATCAGGCTTTTTGAATTTTTCTACTCGCTTCGATTCCTGCGCCCTTTTTGTCTTTTACTTTTTCAAATTTGTATCTTCGAATTTTCCATTGTCTTACTCTCTTGTGCATTCATCCTTTTCATTTTTCTTTGTCAACAGATCCACTCTTTTTCTGTAAGATCTTCTTCCTTCTTCTTCATTTCCTTTATTCATCATGGTTTACCCTATTGAATCTCTTGATAAGTTTCGCTCTAATTTTTCTATTCCCCCCTGGGTTATTTTGGAAGAGCTTTCTGAGCCTTCTGACTATTTCCGTTTGGCTGAGGGACATTGGTTCCCCAGTCTCTTTATTGCTGAGTGCGGATTTTCTTTTCCACCCAATCCGTTATGTCTGGAATTCTGTCAATACTTTGACGTTGTTCCTGCAAGAATAGCCCCCAATACATGGAGAATAGTTAATGGGGTTCATAGGTTAAATCAAATCCATGTAACTCGCATAGAAATTCCAGAAATTATGTTTTGTTATAGATGGGCAGTTGGTGATAACACCTTTTATTTAAAAACTAGATTTTTAAATAGGTCCTTAGTGGTCAATCTCCCGGATGCCAATAGGGACTATTTTGAGCATGGGATTGTTATAAAAAATTGGCAACATGCTCCTTTATCTGGAGATGAAGTGTATCAGGGTCCCAGATGCCCTCCCTATGGCAATGGGATAGGTTATTTTTATTTCATTTTATTTATTTTGAAATTATGCTTCCTCTATGTTTGATAAACTGTGTCAATGATATTTTAATGTTTATTTATTTGCAGTTGATAGCAAAAGAAAGTGTCCAAAAGAAGCAGACGTTAATATATGGCACTTAAAACTTATCTGGAGTTTGCATCAGAGTGTTGTCGATGAGCACATTAGATCAGCTTCATATCTGCTGCAGTACAAGAGCTACACCACCTCTTTTACTACTCGTCCGGTAATAAGCGACGCAAAGCCAGTACCAGCCTCTACCAGTTCTTCACCTGAGTCACACGTTCCTTTAAGTGAAAGGATGAAGAAGAGAAGACCTCCCACTCTCTTCGAGAAATCTGCCTCTGGTGCTGGAGAGGCAAAAAGAAGTAAGATTGACATCCCTGAAGGGATAAAGAAAGTTAATGCGCCTTCCTCTACTACTCCTGTGAAGGTTGTAGAGAAGTCCCCAATGGCCCCGAGCAAGGCTGCTTCTCCAGGCGAGGTGATTGTCATATCACCGACTAAGAATTCCTCCTTGGTCGAATCAATCCCTGTTCTCCCGAGGAAGCTAAAGAAGAGCTCCTCGGTCAATTTGGCTGACACCATCACTCAGGCCCCAGCTACTGGAACTGGTGTTCCTACTTTTGTTCCCCCGAGCTCTTCCATGAGCTCGGTGAAGACTTGGATCATTCTCGAGATCCAAGGTGTTGAAGAGAACCTTTCTCGGGACATGGTTACATCATTGGCTATTCGCCATATGGCTTCTGTAAGTCTTGTTTCTTTGAACTTTTCATCTTTCCCTTGCTATATCTGTCTCTGACTTGCTTTCATTTTCTTTTCACAGTTGGTGAGTTGCTTCAATACAATTTTGAAGAAAGATGAAGCCATTAAAGCTTCAAGCTCCTCATCTGGTATGGAGGAAGCTCTGGTGGGCCTGATGAAGTCTTTAGAAGATCCTCGTCAGAAGCGTGATGCTGACAAACCTGTTTGGGAGAAGAAACTTACCTCCACCGAGTAGGAGAAAGCTCAGGTTGTTGAAGTCTCCAAGGAGTTGGAGAAGAAAATAAAGGACTTAGAGGAGAAAAATAATGAGCTGGAAGGGAAGCTCAAGAATGCTGAGGAGCTTGAAGATAAACTCAAGGTTGCTGAGGAAGAATTAATTCAACTTCGGATGTAAGTCAGCAAAAGGAGGAGGTTGAGAATAAATTGAAGAATGCTAAAAACCTTCTGTCCGAGAAGCTTTCCTCAGAGAAGTTAAAGAGAAAATTGGCTCTGAAGAAGTCTTTCAGTGCTGGCTGGGACAAGGGGTGGAACAAGGGCTTGGCTGTCATGATGTCTCAAGTAGAATATGGAAGCCTTAAATACTTTAGAGATGGGTGGGTTGCAGCTCTTCAGGAGATGAAGGCTGACGAAACCTCTGAACTCTTCCAGCGAGACACCCTAGGTCCCCCTCCAACTCCTGAAGACGAAGAAGAGGACGAAGCTTCCTCCGAAGAGTCATCCATGGTGATGGGAGATCAAGTTTCTCTTCCTCCAGCCTGCTAACGAGGAACCTCAGTAAATCGTTACTTCTTTCGAGCAACTGCCGGCGCTCCCTCAGCAACTTTCTGTTCCCTCCAAGCAACCTACTTCCTCATCCCAGCCTCCCGATAAGGTTTTAGGAGATAAGAGAAAGGTGTAGAGTTGTTCGGGTTTCACTTTATATTTTTATTTTGTCAAATGTAACCATGAACATGTAACTCTGAACCTTGTGATATAATAAAACTTGAACTTTTGTTTTTGCATACTGTTGTCTCTTCTTCATGTTTTGTTTTGATTATTGATTACTGCTTTTTCTTCCTCTGCTAGTTTCTGGACAGGATGGAATTATTGTCTGCTCATGATACAAAGTTGTTGCGGCAATGAATTGAATATTTTAAGGCTGGTCACACAGATCTGAGTGCCGCACAAATTGTCGACATCCTCGACCAAGATGCTTCAGAATAGGCAATTGAGGACTACCAATACTTGAAGTGTCTGCTTGATCGTGCAGTGGCCAATAATGTGGCTTATTATGATATGATAGAGGATCTCCAAGGCACTCTTGAAGAACTTTAACAACAATACAAAGAATCCACTGCCCTCTTGCACGAGGGGTATGAGAAGTAGTACTAGCAAATCATTGCCGACAAGGGATATGAGAAGTGTTTTGCTGGCTACGATGTGAGGGAGAGAACTCTAAGGGGTGAGGCCGAGGAGTGCAGACAAATAGCTGAACTATTAGAGCAAGAAAATAACAACCTGCAGAAAGAGTTGTCTCAGTTGAAGTTTACAGCTTCCACTTCAAACCCCTTGATCCCAGTGAATGATGAGGGATTCTCATTCTTGGAGGTCGAGACCGCCAACTTGAAGGACGAATTGGAGACCTTGAAGAGAGCTGGCCCCTCTACATCTTCTCGTGGACGAGCAAGAGCTCCTCGGGGACGAGCAAGAGCTGATCGAATTCCTGTCGAGGAACAGAGGACTCAATCTACCTTAGAGAAACAGGCCTTCCAATTAATGGCGAAGAACCAGGCGTTGGCTGAAATGTCAAAGAAGATCAGGGACCTGGAAAAGCAGCTTTCTACGCAGAAATCTACCTTGGATAATAAAGATCTCTTCATTAAAAATCTCCACGAACAGATGGAAAGATTAACATATCAATTCCACAAATAGTCCAGGGAGTTCTGGATGACTGGGTGCAATGAGGCTCTCTATCACTTGGATGATCGTATCCAGAATGCCAATAATAAGGGTTACAAGTAGGGCTGGTTGAATGCCTTAGGTGTGCTGCAACTCGAACAGGGTCATTACCCGTGGGACTACCACGATCCTGGGCTACTCGACCTACTCGTGCCACCATTCAAACTGGATATGAGTTGGATCCCTGCTCGGGCCATTCCTCGATTCTTGATTTCCAAATATCTCGGCGACTACAATATCCATTCAAATGTCGAGATATCTCATCCCGAGCACCTCCTAGATCGACCATCCGTGATGAATATCAGAATGTTTAAAGATTTAAACTTTATAAATTCTATTCTTGCTTTAAATGATCCTCCTGCTGGCGAGGAACCTGTTTCAAAAGTAGAGGGGAAAAACCAATAGAATAGGGATACCAAGGTTCTAAAAAATGCGGGGCGTGAACAAGGCGTGGAGGCCAAGCCTCAAGCCTTATAAGCTTAGGCGGGCCTTAGCGTAAAAAGGCGTGAAAAGGCGTTTAGGCATTTTTTAATATATTTTAATATTTTTTGACTATGACAAGGCTATTTAAAATAGTAAATTGGTATATACCTTAAAAATATGTCTAAATATTTGTAAATTATAATACTATTTTTTTAACATAAAAAAAACAACAAAAAAAAATCATCTTTTCACGCCTTACTTCTAAAAAACTCGGGTTTTTTCATGCCTTACCCCGAAAAAATGCACGTTTTTTCACGCCTTGTCCCAAAAAGCGTTGACCATCATTGACCACGCCTTGATCCACGCCTAGGGCCAAAACTTGGCGTATCTAAAAAGCCTCGCGCCTAGGCGCGCCTTGGCGCATTTTTTAGAACACAGAGGGATATTGATGTAATAAATTTGTATACATTTCATTCTCAATGTAATTTATTTTTGGATTTAATGAAAGACTTTCATTTTTGTTCGCAATGTTAATTGTTGTTGTCTTGTAATTAGAAAATACTTTACATCTGTGCATGTGTGTCTGTTAAAAAGATAATAATATTGTGTTATCTGTCGACCAACTTATTGTCGACCAACTTATTGTCGAGTAGTAACTTGGTCAAAATGATGTTTTGTTTCTCGACCAACTTAGTAATAATTAAAAAGTTATGAGTATAAAAAATGTTGCTCGATCACTTTCTCTTCTTCATAAAATGTTTCTTACCAACCAAGGTCGGTAAATTTTCCTTGTCGACCAACTACGGTTATTAAAAATGTTGCTCGATCACTTTCTCTTCTTCATAAAATGTTTCTGACCAACCAAGGTCGGTAAATTTTCCTTGTCGACCAACTATATTTGGTGGGTTTTTATCCCCGACCAGCCATAGTTAATCTTTTTGAAATAATTTTAACTCCCGACCAACTCAAGTTGGCAATTTCGAGAATATGTTTACTCAAGTTGGCATTTTTGAGAATATATTTATTTCCTAACCGACAAAAGTTGGCATTTTTAGGAATACTTTTACTTCCCGAGAAACATATAGTTTTACTTCCCGTAGGAATACAAGTTTTACTTCCCGTAGGAATACAAGTAGCTTTACTTTCCGGAGGAATACAGGTAGCTTTACTTCCCGGAGGAATACAAGTAGTTTTACTTCCCGGAGGAATATAGGTAGCTTTACTTCCCGGAGGAATACATGTAGTTTTACTTCCCGAAGGAATATAGGTAGCTTTACTTCCCAGAGGAATATAGGTAGCTTTACTTCCCGGAGGAATATAGGTAGCTTTACTTCCCGGAGGAATATAGGTTTCTCGACCAACCTTAGTCAGCGTTTTCGAGAATAAATTTGAGTAGTCTGAGCTTTGTCGAGTTTTGCCAAGTAGTGTGTAGCACTAGTATTCCTCGAAAAACTTTCAATAAAAAGAGAGAATTCGGCAGAATATCTTCATTTTATTCATCACTGATAATACTTGCGCAGGTTCTCTGCGTTCCATGCATTCTTAAACTCCTCCCCTTCTAAAATTGCTATTCGGTAAGTTCCTCGTCGAACAACTTCTGTAACTCGGTATGGTCCATGCCAGTTTGCCTCCAGTTTATTGTTCTTTTGAATTACTTTCTTCATCACATAGTCTCTTTCTTTCAGGTCGCACTTCTTCACCCTCTTATTGTAGAACAAAGTTGTTCGCTGCTGGTATGCAGAATTTTGAATGGCTGCTTCTTCTCTAATTCCTCGAGCATGTTTAAATCCAATCTTCTCACTAAGTTGCTGATAGGGGAATTGAAATTCAGTACCCTGTGTGTTGGGAGGCCCAACTCGGCAGGTATACCAGCTTCACTTCCAAACGCTAGCATAGATGGTGATTCTCCGGTTGCTACTCGGGGAGTAGTTCGGCAAGCCCATAGTACTGATTATAGCTCATTGATCTAGTTTTCTTTTGCGTCACTTAGTCTTTTCTTCAAACCATTTAGCAATGTTCTATTCGTCACTTCAGTGTGTCCATTGCTTTGAGGATGGCCTGGTGCTGAGTGGATCTTCATATGTTTGACTGATGACAATAGGCCGCGAACTCCTCGTTATCAAATTGTGTTCCATGGTCTGTGATGAAGGCATGAGGTAGAACATATCGACAAATGATGTTCTTCCAAACAAATTGGTACACCTTTTCGTACGTCATATCAATGAGAGGCTCAGCTTCAACCCATTTAGTAAAATAATCCACTGCGACGACGAGGTATTTGAACCTTCCTCTGGTCGTTGGTAATGGCCCGACCAAATCGATTCCCCACATGGCAAATGGCCAAGGGGAAGTGATGGGTGTCAACAATGCTTGTGGAGTTCTTAGGATGGAGGAAAATCACTGGCACTTGTCACATTTCTTGGCATAGGCTATACAATCAGCTCTCATCGTCGGCCAGTAGTATCCCTGCGTCATCATCCTTTGCAAGAGTGTCCGACCTGTTACATGGGCTCCACAAGACCTTTTATGGACCTCTTCAATTAAATCTTTCACCTCGGTGGGATGCACACATCTCTGCAAACCTGCCATAATTCCTCGTCTATACAGAATACCGTTAGTTAATACATACCGAGCAGTTTTAAATTTCAATTTCTTGGCTGCGAGCTTGTCAATTGGTAATTCTCCTTTCTCAATATATGCCCTGATGGGATCCATCCATGATGATCCTAAATCGAGGGTAATAAAGTTCGTCGTCAGATCTTCATCTATACTCCGACCAGCTAAAACTTCAATAGGGATTGTTCTTCATAGCTCAGTACGAGTAGTTGATGTTAATCGAGTTAAGGCGTCTGCTCTCGCATTCTCCATTCTTGGTATTCTGACCAGCTGAATAGCGGCAAATTCTGACACCAGCTCCTTTGCCTTTGGATGATATCTGATCATTAATTCTCCTCTAACTGCATATACTCCCAACATTTGATTTACAATCAATTGAGAATCACTGAAGACAATAACATGTTGCGCCTCCATAATTTTTGCCAAACTAAGACCTGCAATCATGGCCTCATACTCAGCCTCATTATTTGAAGCTTTGAATTAGAAACGTAGGGCGTATTCCATATCGACCTCGTCCGGAGTGCTCAAAAATATTCCTGCGCCACATCCTGTAGTGCAAGATGAGCCATCTACATATAGCCTCCATATAGGTAACTCTTCTTTAAATTTCTGACCCGACAGAATTCCTCGGTGAAATATTTGTTGCTTCCTTTCATCCTCCCTTGATATTTCTTGCTCTTCGTCGATCATCTTTTCTTGCCCTTTTACGAACCAGAGTTGGTCTGAGCTCGAATTTGATGATCCTGTAGCATCCACTTGGCTTTTTACCAACTGGAGTTGGTCTGAGCTTGTGTTTGATGATCCTGTAACATCCACAGGTTGATTAGCGAGCAACTTTTGCTCCTCGGGGGTATCAGGATAGGTGAACTCTGCTATAAAATTTGCTATATCCTGCCCTTTTAGCGATGATCTGGGTTCATAAACTATATCATATTCACCGAGATCTATTGCCCAGTACATCAATCTCCCTGATTTTTCTAGTTTATGAAAGGCTTGCCTCAATGGCATATCAGTATATACTACTATGGTATCAGCCTGGAAGTATGGCCTCATTCTCCTACTCGCCTCAATCAGTGCCAGTGCCAATTTTTCTAGCCTTGGATATCTGATTTTTGCTCCGCAAAAGGCCTTACTTGTGTAGTAGATTTGTTTTTGTACTCCATTCTCCACTCTGATCAACGCCGAGCTAACTGCATTCTCGTATAATGCAATATATAAGTATATTTTTTCTCCCATCACTGGCTTGGACAACAGTCGAGGTGCTCCCAAGTATTTCTTCAAGTCTTGAAAATCCTTCTCACATTCATCATTCCACTCAAAAGTCTTTCGGAGTGTCTTGAAGAATGGGAGACATCTGATACAAATCTGTTGAGTGCTGCTACTCGTCCTGTAAGACTTTGCACCTCTTTCTTCATCATTGGAGATCGTAGCCCTAGGAGAGCTTTGATCTTTTCAGGATTCGCCTCAATGCCTCATTGATTGATAATGTACCCGAGGAACATGCCTTCTCGTACTCCAAATGTGCACTTCGTCGGGTTCAGCTTCATTTGATATTTATCTAGTTAATCAAAAGTCTGACTTAAGTCAACTAGATGATCGACAGCTTTCTTGCTCCTTGTCAGCATATCGTCAACATAAACTTCCATATTGCAACTGATTTGTTCAGCAAAGACCTTGTTCATCAACCGCTGATATGTCGCACCTGCATTTTTCAAACCAAAAGGCATAACATTATAACAATAAGTTCCCCTAGGGGTAATGTAAGAAGTACTTTCCCTATCTTCAGGTTTCATTTTAATCTGATTGTAGCCAGAATAAGCATCCATGAAGCTCAGCAGCTCGTGTCCCGAGGTAGCATCCACCAGTTGATCAATTCAGGGTAATGGAAAGTGATCCGTTGGGCATGCTTTGTTGCGGTCGGTGAAGTCTACACACATCCTCCACTTGTTGTTTTTCTTCTTTACCATCACCACATTGGCTAACCAATCTGGATATTTAACATATTCAATGAAACAACCTTTTTGGAGCTTCTCGACTTCCTCCTGTATGGATTGATTCTTCTCGAGACCGAATACTCTTCTTCTCTCCTTCACAGGCTTGATCTCCTTATTCACATTGAGCTCGTGACATAATAAATTTGTGTCTATCCCAGGCATATCCTCATGACTCCATGCAAAATTTTTCTTTCTGCTTCTTAGGAAAGTTATCAATTCTTGTTTTAGTGAGGTTTCCAACGACGAACCTACTTGAGTAGTTCGCTCAGGGTGCTCGTCGTCTAGAATGATATTTTTAGTAGCTTCCACCACTTTACCCTTCACGAGTTGAGACTCATCTCTAGGATCCAATGTTTCGATCTCTGCACCTTCATCAACTTGATAGGTAGTAGCCTTTATCCTTCATTCCTCCAGTTCTTCTTGCTCGGCGGATGAATAATAGCATTCCCGAGCTACTTTCTGATCACCTTTCACAACTCCTACTCCAAAATTTATTGGAAATTTTAGGCATTGACGCACTATAGATGGTACAACCTCGAATTTCTTCAATCCTTGTCTTCTCATGATGATATTGTATGATGATTGAACATTCTTATCCATCACGAAGAAGCGTATTCTTTATGTTCGACAAGCAGGCCATGTAACAATGAATATATCCAACTTAACCGTCCCAAGTGGAAATACTTTCTCGCCAGCAAAACTGAGGAGGGGTCTATGATAAGGCTCCATCTGAGATAGCTTTAGATTTAAACTATCGAAGCACGAGTAGAACATGATGTCGGCCGAGCTACCATTGTCCACCAGTACTCTTGAAATTATTACTTCCTTCATCCTCATTTTGATCACCAATGGGTCATCATGAGGATATAGAACACCTGTAAGGTCATTCTTTGAGAAACAAATGACCAATTTCTCTTTGTTCACCTTTCTCGGGCGATCCTCCTCAGCTAGATTTATTCGTTGAATGTACGAGCAAGATTGAGCCTCACAGAGGTAAGCTTTTCTCTCTGCAGTAAGGTCTCCTCCTCCTACTTCTCCACCTGTTATAACATTACAGTCAAATGACGCAAAGCGTATTGAAAATACCTCACTTTCTGGTTGTCTTGGTCTCTAGGGAAGATCGGGGTCGTCTTTTGGATCAACTTCATGGTTTTTTTTCTTGTTCTCCTCTGCTCGATGAGGAGATCTAGACCTCTCTCTTGTTCGGTCGTTGTTTCTTCTTTCGCTTCCACGATCGACATACTTTGACAGATTTCCTCGTCTGATGAGTGTTTTAATCTTATTTTGAAGAGCTATGCAATTTTTGGTCATATGGCCATGATCATTATGAAACTCGCAATACTTCGCCTTATTCCTCTTGTCAGGGTCTGCCTTCATTTTCTCTAGCCAGTTTAATTCCTCGTTGTTCTTGATTTCTTCTAAAACATGGTTGATATCCTTCTTTAAAGGAGTATAATTATCAAATTTCTTCATTACGTCCCATACCAATCTAGTGTTTGAATGTTTATCATTACCATTGTTCTTATGCTCTTTCTTCTTAACTTTATCACCTTCCACCTTGGTTTCTTTGGCATCCATATTCTTCTTTGCAGCCATAGCCTCCTCGGCATTCATAATCTTGGATGCTTTTCCCATCAGATTTGTTATGGTTCTACGTGGATCTTTGGCTAAAGTGTAGTACAACTTGTTTGTCAGTAGTACACTCATCAAGGCGGTAATCGTTGTCTTCTGCTCATAATCAATGACTTCCAGTTTCTCGTTATTAAAACGAGTTATATAATCTCTGGTACTCTCACCAGCTTTTGGTCTAACACTTAACAAATGCGCTACTCGTTTAATTAGTTTTGCCCCAAAACAGAAATTCCCAATGAATAACTCGACCAGTTGAAGAAAAGCTGAGATCCTACCCCGAGGAAGATTATTATACCATATTTGAGCAGATCCGGTAAGAGTTCCTGAGAATGCTCTTCATCTCATCTCATCTGGAAAAGCATAGATGTCGGCTGCAGCTTGGTACTGTTCTATATGAAGGACATGTTCAGTCTTTCCATCATATTTTGGGGTCACAACAGGTGCTTTGAACTTTGATGGTGTTGGAAAATCTACAATGGCCTGGACAAAAGGTGTTCCTCGAACAAAGGTTCGTTGTAGAGGGTTCTTGGCCGTAGCCATTTCCCCTAATCTATCCTCCAGCCTTTGAATAGGGCCTTTCCATGCATCATTTCCTTCCTAGGTCCTGTTTGTTCGAGCAACTGATCGCGTTGATGTGGCTTCCTAGGATTTATATTGATGAGCAGCTGGTCGTAACTGGGCAGATCCTTCTCTTAAGTCTGATGGTCGTCGAAAACTCCTCGATGGGGCTCTAGGAGGACTTTTGCTCCTCCTATGACTTAATCGATCGAAAGGAGATACCCTGCTTAATCTTTCTAGCACACTGGTCCTTTCTGGGGAGAGAGTGATACGTTGTTCAGTATCTATGGCTTGCAATGACGAAGTTCGTCCAGGTTGATAAGAAAAATCTTCAGACTCCTCATTGCGATATGAATCGGTACGCTTAGTATGCGAAGAAGGTGCACGGGTATTTCTTTGAATACTTCGTGGTCCTGAATTGGTTGGTGCACCGCCATGGAGGGTTTGTATGAGTTGTCGCATAGTTTCTTGCATGACAGTCTGGCCCTGAGCCAGATTTGTCATTATTCCAGCCAGATCTGGAATATTTGGCGGAGCAGATGGATTTGGAGGGCTTCCAGCGTTTCGATTGCTGGAGTCTGGAATATCATCCATTTGTGATGAATTGTTTTTGATGAAAAATGATGTACCAGTCGTTTCCCACAGACGACGCCAATCTGTTGATGTAAAAAATTAGATCATATCTAATTATTCAATCACAGATAAATAAATGAGACAAAGAATTTTTAAAGTGGTTCAGCCTTATAAGAATGGCCTACGTCCACTGTTATGTTATTGCTGAGTGTTTGGGAATTCTCGATTACAAGTTCTATCCAGAAATTCCGGTCCCCTACAATGAGGATTGTACAATGTATTTATAGCTCTGAGGCTGTAATGTGAAAGGGTAATACATTAAATGATGTACATATGAAAGGGTAATACATTCAATGCCCCTTAAACGTATGCGTCTGAATGATAAGCCTTTAATGAACAGTCAAACTGTTGGTTATCCTGCTATTAATGCTTTGTTCGAGGTGCAGCTCGGACCACCTGAGTTGCTCAGACCGCCTAAGCTTCTCGGTACTCAAGAGTTCCTCGGAGAGTTCTTGTTCCTCGGAGCGTGTGAGTTCCTCGGGGAAGCAGTGTTCCTCATTGTAGTATGGTTCCTCAGATCGTGTGAGTTCCTCAAAACTATTTGTTATTGCCATGTAGATTGCCATGTGTCTTCATTCAATTGATCCATGTCAGCAGACTAAATTTGGTATCAACAGATGTTCTTGTTCTTCAATCTTTGTAACTTTTATTAGTATTTCTCATATTTCATCTCTCCTTCCAAGCTATTATGAGTTCATGCAACGTAGATAACGTAGTTTTCATTAAATTCACCATGTTAGGCTAGGTTTTAAAAGGTTAGGATGCATGAACCCAACCCGATGTGGTAGATGGACGTGTACAAAATTAATCTTCTAAATTTAATAATTTAGTACGACCGTATTGCGTAGAAACGCGACAATTGTAGATCTTTGGATCTCGTTTGCTTGAGGGTAACGGGGATGCTTCAAAATGCATTTCGAGTGTAACTATCGCAATACCGATTTACTCGTCCTCTGATTAAGTATGGTGCGGTCTTGAACCTCATATACGTAATGTTTGGGAGTACTAAATTTTGGGTCTAATTAATCACTTAAATTTACGATTAGTTTTATACCATCAATACACTAGGGTTGAGGGACTGTGTCCCTACCTTAATTTTCCAATAATTCTTAGTTAACTTCTTTATTTTTCCCTATATCCTTTTCACTCAATCATCATCTTTTTATTTCTTTTTAGAGTCAAGTTAGGGTTAACAGTTTTACCTTTGTCGTCATGTTCACTCGTCCTAGTTCCCTGTGGATTCAATACCAAGACTCGCCACTATTCTCCATAAGAGTGTGGTTAAAGTTTAGTTTTTTTTTTGTATTGTTGTTGGAAGCCAATAACAACGACTAGCCTATTTATACGGACGCTCGTTTCCAACACGATCAGTTAGATAAATGGTGATATGATCTTGTGACATGTCACTTTTTTTTACCAATACGAACACAATCCAATTCATTGTGACACGATAAGATTTTTTTTATTTAACACTTGTACATCCCAAATAAAGTGACACCACATGAAGGGATTTTATTTAACACTTTACCCTTGTTATGTCTTATATGAAATGGGGGCATCGTGAAGGGATTTTTCATGCTCATTACCCGAGGAACACTACTAACATTTGAAGTTTTATATTTTGGTTAATTATATATGTACTTCAAACCGCCTAAGAAAGTGCATCTTTCAATTTTTTTTAATAAGTTTCTTATTCTTTTCTTTTATAATTAAAAGCAAACACATTTTTTTAATTAAAAGTACACATTTTTTATTAAAATTAAAATTACAAAATTATTTTTTCATAACTAAAAAAACTATGTTTATCGACATGATATCGCCATTTATTAGTACCGCTGCCGCGGAGCTATATTCTCGGAACCACATCATTTGTTGAATGTGCGTCCGCGCCATCGTTACTAATCAATCGTGAATCTAACACATAAAATTGAACAGTTTTTTAATTAAAATTCAACAGTTTTTTATTCATATTAAAATTAATTTTTTTCATAAATAAAAAAAAAACTATATCTTTTGACATGATATCGTGATTGATTAGTGCCGCTGGTGCGAACCCACATTCCCGAACCCACATCATTTGTTGTATGTGGGTCCGCACCAGCGACACAAATCAATCTCGAATCTAAGACATAAAATTAAATAATTTTTTTATTAAAATTAAAAATTAAAAAAATTGTTTTTTCATAAATAAAAAACCTATGTTCACTAATATGCCACTGGGGCGGACCCACATTCAACAAATGATGTCGGTCCAGAAATGTGGATCCTAGCGAACGACGCTAATCAATCGAAATATCATGCCAATAAACATAGTGTTTTTTTATGATTTTTTTTATTTTAATATTTAATTTTATATGTTAGATTCACGATTGATTAATGCCGCTGGCGGAAACCCACAATCAAAAAATGATGTGGGTTCGCACCAGCGGAACTAATCAATCACGATGTCATGTCATTTTTATTTTGAACGGGTTCATTTTTGGTTAAAAATAAATTTTGTGTTGTGCTGCTTTTACTTGGATCGTGTTCGTAAGAATTAAAAAAATAGTTCATCGTGTTTCGTGTCGTGGCATGCCGTGTCATTTTTATTTTGATCGGGTTCGTTTTTTGTTTAAAAAAATATCATTTTGCACTGTCATGTCATGCCATCCCATTGTGTCATTTTCGTGTTCATTTTTTATTAAAAGCATATATTTTATGTCGTGTCTTGTTCTATCGCTTTTATTTGAGTGGTTTTCATGTCAGGTAAAACAAAAGATTTCGTATCGTTTTATGTCCGTGTCTCATTTTAATTAGGTTGTGTTCTTGATGTTGATTTCAAAAAAATAAGATTTCTTGTGTCATATTAGGTCGCGTCGCTTGTAATTGGAGCGTGTTCGTGTAAAGTAAAAAATTATAATTTTGCGTCGTGTTACTTATAATTGAGTCATGTTTGTGTTTGGTAAAAAGATAAAGATAAATGAGTGAGTACGTAAGCGTAAATCAGATAAATGAGTAGGTTTATAGTGTGAATTGTATTCTTTACTGAAATAATGTTTAATTATTTAAAGTAGAAATAATGAAAAAACTAATGGTTCCTAAACCTTAGATTGATCCTTAATTTAGGCCCATGTGTTAGTTCACCTGAAAGAAAGGAGATATAAGGCACGTTGGATCTGAAAGTGCAAGGACTACACTGTCATTTACTATATATGAGATTAGATTTGGAGTGCCAAAGAATCAAGGGGAGCACCAATAGCGCCACCCTAAACATAAACAACAACATTATATATGCACCTACATACAACACATAAAACATAAGAAAACAGAGGAAATAAGACACGTAAGAAAACCCATAAATTGAGTCCTCACCCACCCTTCAAATGGTTTTAAAAAGGAAAAAAGAAAAAGATCTGACTCCACCTCCTCACCAGGCGTTCACCTAGATTTCAAAAATCGTTGATGGCGGCGTTGATGTCTATTATCCAGATTGTTGATAAACAGCAATCGTTGATAAATAGAAAAAATGATGAAAGCAAACAATCGTTGATAAAAAGCAATTGTTGATGTCTATTATCCAGATCTTATCATTTTTGTTTTGAAACCCTTACTTTTAGTGTGCGATGGCGACGACAACAATCGTTGGCGGCGGCAAGCGTTGAGGATGGCGGCAACTCACTGAGTTCTGATTTGTAGTCCCGTGAATGTGTGTGTTTGTGTGTGAGCTCAAAAGCATGTCCCCAAAACCTATAGAAAAAAAATTGTTAGTTTGTTCTCTCTTATAGTGGTGCGTTACAGTCTAAAAGAAATCAAGCGTTGCTGCATCACTGTATGTATCCAAGCGTTGATAAAGATTGATTAATGAAGGATTAATCAAGTGTGTTACAATTCAAAACAAATCTAACGATTGATGAAGCGTTGATAACCAAAAACCCATCTCGATAAAGATCGATTAATGAAGGATCCAAGAGTTGATGCATCACTGCATGTAGGAGTAAAAATAACCCAAAGAACTAAATTAAAGAGATCCCACCAAAAAATCAAGGGGAAAACAAAAAAAAAATTCGGATAGACCAAGGTATTCTCCATCAAAACCCAAATCTGAATATTCAGAAATGGAGGCATCATACACGTCCTCAACACGTCCTCATCGTACACGTCCTCAACACCACCACTAATACCAGACCACCGAAGGTGACGTATCTCCCATCTCCCTTAAAGTAATCTCCATCAAAACCCAAATCTGTATATTCAGAACCAAAATCTATCAAATCCATACCAAAAAATAAAAACTCTAAAATAGATATATCAGAAAACCTAAAATCATGAGGGAAAAAAAATTAAAATATGAATAACAAAAACCCTCAAAATCGTGTAAGCGAGACTTACCTTATTGTGGAAGATAAGAGAAAAAGAGAGAGAAATGGGATGGCTTGTGAGAGCGTATAATATGAGAGAGAGAGAGAGAATGGTTTGGGAATTGATTATAAATGATTTTTAATGGTGAGCTTACCGAGGATTGTTTGGGCGGCATAATGAAGGTGGGAAAATTAATTTGCATTAAAGTTGTACCAATCCATCTCAACCCTTAATTTTGGAAAAAAATGTCTTTTGAGATGGCATCAGTATACACCGTTAAAAATGTTTACATTTTCAAAAACCAATCTATCTTATATATATATATATATATATATATATATATATATATATATTAATCGGATCGGATTATTAACGGATCATATGAATACAAATCTGCTCCATTTAATAAATGAATAATCGGGTAATCGGATTTCTAACATCATCCAAATACGTTTTAATGGATTTGATTCGGATAAAATTCGATCCATTGACAAGCCTTGATGCCTCTTCTTATCCAACATGCTAATCCACATCACATGTGACATGTATCAAACCAAGGACACTTGATTGACGTTTTAGTCTAGGGAACTGAAAAGATGATATCCACCTCAACTAGACTAGTTCACATCCTCAGGGCAGCCTTTGACACTAGGGGGTCCCATCTTTACAGGGGTCAGACGACTATACCCCTCCGCTTTCCATTCACATTGAAGACTAAGGGCTAGGGGGGTTGATATATATAAGTCTGGTCTCATCCTAGACTATACTTGGCCTATATAAATACACCTTACTCAGCATTCGTCAGATTAATCTACTTGTGGGTCGACTAAGTAGAGGTCAACTTTCAGTGGTCTCGGCCTCTAAGACCTCATCCACATAGGATTAATGGTTATACAATAGGGTTCCCACTCATGTACAAACAACCTCCCACATCTTGACCCTTCATGTATCATCTTTATACCGCACCAACATGTCGAGATGATATTCATAGCCGCATAGTCATCAACATGGAAGACCACCCCTCAGTATGATCTTGGCAAGGACCATCGGGGTTAACCTCAATACTTCATGGGGAACACGCAACTTGTGCATCATCAAGCCATGTGGACCATGATGTTACAACTGATCTCCAACCAACGTGAGGTAATATTTCATTATAATGATGTGCTCATGTAAAGGACAAATCGCATTCTCCTAGTGGATAGCTCGCCTTATGCACACCAAGTGCATACTTGGGGATACACTATGAAAACCCAATCCCATATATACCAACTCCATCTTCTTCATCAGGGATCGAATTATTGTTTACCTAGCTAAAGCACTTCCTAATTACAAACCTAGAGAGATAAATCTTGAGTGACTGTAATTCATGGCCTTCAGTGACTTATAGTAATAAAACACTCATACACCCTTGCACAGTGGAGTAGGATCCGGATGAACCACTTATATTTCAGTGTTCTCTCTCTCTCTCTATGTCATCTCCTTATATACGTACTTTCATTATGTTTTTAGATCTCCATTAATTACTTATCTAGATCTCGAGAATCTAACATACTAGGGTGATATTTATCTACAACATCATTATCAGCAACACATCACCCAAGCATTCAATAAAAGGATTAAGAAGCGAAAAATCAAAGAGTGACACCTAGTCCTAAAGAAAATCTCAATCCTGATCGGATTGTCAGAGGTAAATTTTCACTCAATTGGGGAGAACCCTACCTCGTCACCAAAATAAACTCTAGAAGGATGGATACCTTTGTTTATCTCGATGGAGTCACATTTTTTAACCCCTCAATCTTGACCGATTGAATAAATAATTTCCTTAAGCCCGCTAGAGGTAAAAAGGAGATGACCGGTTTTAAACCATAACAATCGGTCATAGAGAGAACGGAAGAATATGCTAGACAATACAAATTACTAGCCCTACATAAGAAAATCCCACTTGAGCCACTAACCATTTACTTGAGGTCAACTACAATGCCTTAAGCCCTAACCATTTTTCATTTGGAGAGAACTAGGTAGACCTAATTGTCCATTATATTTTCATCACAGACACTCAATACAAACACCTAATTATCCTTGAATCGAAGATAGGCATCTTGAGATATCTCTTCGGCCCGATCAATATAATAAAAAAACACGTTATGTGAAAACCCTACTTATGGTCATTGTTCCCACACTGGAAAAGAAACAGCATGGTTTAAGGAAACTAAAATGTCATGGGACGGAATAAGTTCTCTAGAGACAAATTAAGAATCCGTGGGGTACCCTTATTTAAATACGTGACATAAAGGCTAGTGTTATGAAATCCATAGTCAAAAGAAGCCATAATGGGAGAATACACTTCTTTCAAGAAAAATATACGCCAAACACAATCCCCTAAAAATCACCATGTATCCCGGGATGAAACACCAACAAACAGACTCACTAAAGTCTCCCCAAAAAAATAACACCTTATATCAGACATGGGACGACCCTCCGATTCCAAAGCAACATCAAAAGGCTATTTCCGAGTAATCCAACGAATGAAAGGGGAACTTCATTCCCTCACCACTCCAACATCATTATAGACAAGGGGCTCCTCTACAGATAAAAGTCATATCTCTCCAACAAGAAAAAATTCAAAAGACGGGGTAATTTTTCCCATGTGCGTGTGTGTGTGTGTGTGTGTTTATTTTATGTCACCCCATTTTTCATGAAAGAGCTTAAACTACCTATTGTTTTTGTTTATGCGTCCCTTTTTATTATTATTATTATTATTATTATTATTATTATTATTATTATTATTATTATTATTATTATTATTGTTGTTGTTGTTGTTGTTGTTGTTTTTGTTGTTGTTGTTGTTGCTGTTTCGGTTGTTGTTATTGTTGTTGTGATTATTACCAACATATACATATGTCATCGCTAATAAAAAAAGCTTAACTCAATATGTCCATGCATACACTATCAATTATTTTGATGTATAAAAAATTGAAAATTTAAAGAAAACACAAAGTATGAGCTATTTCTTCACTGAAAAGTAGTGTGTTATTATTTATAGACATGATGTATTGTGAAAACCCCCATACACTACAAAAAGTTTATTGACGATTTTTCGTGTTCCCCCAAGGGAACAAGATACATAAATACAAACGGGGTCCTACGCTAACCAAAAAACCACAAAAGATAACTTTTGGGGAGATTACATCAAATACCACCCTCAAGCTCACATGAAAATATTACCGCACCATACTACCAGGCACAAAACCTCTTTCCAAAATGACCACCAACATGACTCTTATCTATAGTCCCCGAACTCGGCATCCTATCTCTCACACTCAACGTGGACACTCCAGTCGGATATGAAAAAACACTCGTACCCAAGACCAGATCCGTTGACAATTGAAGATAGTCAGTATCAAAATCTCTCACAAACTCCATAGCAATTAGCGTAAATTCAAATGTGACAACAACATGTGCCTCAGCATCTCTAATAGCTAAGAAGCATCAATTAGTATCTCCTAAAAGTTTGTAAAAACATAAAACTCAGTCGAACTTTAAAAATAATAAACAAGCAAAGACGCACAAAAAATTGGTAACATTAAAAACTCATGTCATTCGCAAAACTGGTGTGGTCGAAAGATGGAGACAAGATGCCAAAAGTGGATCCATGTTAATGAATATGTATAACTTGGTCCTCCTCATGAAGAACGACTGTTAAATATGACAATACTGCCAAAATCGTGCATCAATCGACCCAAGGCGTCGGTAAAGATGGAGTGTGGAAACCCAAAGAAACAGAAATGGCATTCTGCACCATTATTAGGACAATTGGTCCTGAAATAGATGCTCCCATCCCCACCGGAAGACTGCCCTATAATGAAAACCCGAATTGTTTCCTCTGTTCATGTTAGGTGCTAAAGAGATATAACCACAAGTAAAACCTAAATAATAAATATTCGAAGAAGATGGCAGTGTCAATTCAGGAACAAGCATTACTAAAAAGGAAACTAGAAGATGCAATAACTAGGTTTTAGACTCTTAGTCCCTTAACCGTTCGGCTAAACATCACCAAACTTTGTACTAATCGATTAAACCTAGGGCTAGTCCAATTAGAACTCTTGGCATTTAGTTAAAGCAATCCATCTTTTAAAAAAACTAACTTTCAACCAGGGCTTTCTACTATAAAAAAAAGGAGTCTTCATGAGGTTGTGGTGTTAATACAAATGGAGGCGTACCCTCTATTGAGATGGAAATAAATCACTAAACGAGGTGTTATCAACAGCTTTGAGATGGACTCAACTATATATATATCCAACACTAGATTGAACTCATAAAATCTTTCATTCATAACTCATAATAATCATTAAATGAACCTCCAAAGAAACTCTATTAGAGGAGATAAAAGCAAGCTCTCTTAGATACACCTCTGGTAGGCAACTGAAATACCAACGTCCCACTAACAAGGACCATAACAATAAATTATAGTAAATCCTTTGGTTGGAATAACTCTTTCTCTCTCTCTCTCTCTCTCTCTCCCTCTCTCTCTCTCATTAATCTCTCTTAAGTGTGAAAGAAAATTCTCTATCTAGTTGTGGCTATGAAGAGTATATGGTCACCATAATCACTTGAGTGGTCTGAGTCCTAATAAGTGTGAAAGGTAGATCCTTGCCTCTTTACATCCCACACATTAAATGACAATAGATAGCTTTTGATGATCTATTATATGTCAGGCAACTGTGACAATAGTGGAAATACACCAAATTATATGATAGCCCCTAAACCTCTATGGTTTACTCAAGTTATGATTGGACAACAGAAAAGTCACTCATGAAATCACTGAAGGCAAATGTTACTTTTGGTAAAGGGTTATTTGGAACTAAGCTCAATGTGGAATGAAACTCTTGGTTGCTCTAGGTAAGCTCTCTTCGGTTATGGTATATTGGTGTTTTACCAAGTGTATCTAGAATGGTTAAGTTAATACATAATGTTGCCTTCATTTTCAATGCTACAAACCAGTTCCCTGGGTGAGTTCATTCAATAGAGCGTAAGAGATCTTCCAAGCATTGCTAGACTTAGTCCCTCGCGGATACTGTTTGACCTCCATCTCATAGTATCCAAAATTATAACTTGCAAGTTATAATATACATCAAAAAATACATAAATTGAGCAAGCATAAAATAATCCAAAATTGTACTTCCTTGATTAGTCTCCTTGATTTTTTATTCGAGTTGACTCTCGAGCTTACTTTCTTGGTTCTCTAATCTTTCTCTATTAGAAGGGGAAGTTGTCTATAACACTGATATTACCCTTAGGATCCCGCTATATTTTCCCCTTCATGTGTATATTTTTTCTGTGTCCAAGAAATTCCTGGATGAAACATCTTGAGCTGAGAAACCTTCCTTCTTCCCCATCATATCATGTGTGCTCTAGCTCATGTAAAACCTAGTGGACTTTTTAGCGAGGGAGATTAGACAATTTGATCCTTTCAATTTTCTAAAGAATAGTCCCCTTACACTACACCAAATCCTGCGAATGGTAACGCCAAGTGGGTCACGTCCCAACTCCGCGACCAGCTGATCGCGGACTTGGGCCATGACCCACTCAATATTTGGCGTGACCATATTGATTACCACACTAAATTATTGATTCTCGGAAAGTGGTCACGAACCAAGTCCGTGACCTCAGTGGTCGCGCACTTAGGTCGTGACCAGGTCGTGACCATCTTGGCGCCAAACACGCGCCAAAATTCCCTCTAAGCTTGGTCACGGGTGGGTCACGGCCCAAGTCCGTGACCCATGGCATGACGAAGAAGAGAGTACACATATTGGGGGTCATGACTTAGGTCCGTGACCATTTTTTAGTGTGGGTCACGGCTAAGGGCCGTGAACATACCCCATTCAAGTACTAGGGTTGTTGAAAAGGGTCGGGCATCACTGATCGAGGGTCACGACTACGGGCCGTGACCATTTCTTGGTATGGGTCACGTCTATGGGTCGTGACCATTCCTCATTCAAGCAGTAAGTGTGGATGGAAAAGTCTCCATCATGGTGGGTCACGGCTCTAGGCCGTGACCAGTTCGAACAAGCCAGAATACCTCATCTATAATTTGTTGGTCGCGCACATGGTGGGTCACGGCTTTAGGCCTTGACCAAGTCTAAGAAGCCAGCCCTACTTTTTCTACATTTTATTGGTCGCGTGCATGGGGTCACGGCTCTTGGCCGTGATGAGTTTCAGGTGTTAAAAATTAAAATTACTCGCTTCTTCTAATTTCTTATTAAAAACGAAAATACATACCAGTGTAAGGCTGTTAGGGATAAGCGATTCACATGCGATTTCGTTTGGATTTCAGTTGGATTTGTAAACATAAATCTACCCTGGTATGTATTGATTCATTTGGATTTCGTTATTTCTGTCTAAAGCCCTAATTTCTGTGTATGTATGTGTAGATTTATGTTTGTATGTGTGTGTATGTATAGATTTATGTTTATATCTGTGTGTATGTATAGATTTATATGTATATATATGTTTTTGTTTGTAACTATGAACAAATAAAAAAAAAATTATCAATAAACCGTATATTGTATGTGTGTGTATGTATAGATTTATGTCAAAAAAAATATTAGGGTTTAGTAAACCCTAAATAGTATGTGTGTGTATGTATATATTATGTCAATAAACCCTAGATTTTATGTGTGTGTTGTATAGATTATGCCAATAAACCTAGATTGTATGTGTGTGTTTGTATAGATTATGCCAATAAACCTAGATTGTATGTGTGTGTATTTTTTTTTACAAAATATAATTAAATGGATTTTTAATGAGTAAAAAAATTTACATCCATCTTGTCGTGATTTTATTGGGGGTTATATGCGTGCCAGCTTAAATAGTATGCGGTGGAGACAAGTGGAGACCGGGTTGGGGGTTAGAAGCAACAAATAGACCCTTAAGAATTCTGTAAGTGTTAAATTTGTTCTGTAAGTATTGGATTTTGAAATGTAATCAAAATCAATTGTAATCTTCTCCATATATGTGCATCTAATTTTTTTCTCAGTAGTAATCCTTATATACGTGAAAGAAAATATCAATGAGGATTAACGAATTTCAGTTCAAACAAGTTTACCACGAGTCAAGTTGGGACAATGAGTGACGAAAGAACTAGCTCTAGTTTTCTTCCTTTGGTTCTCCCATTTTTTTAATTGAATATAACTATTTGCAAAAAATTCATTATTTTTTCACTGTCACAGGATACATTGATGTTGGGGGCGAACTACTATCAAACATAATCTGAAATTGCATCGTTGTTGGCATAGAGAAGGTTCTGATTGGCGTTGGGTGTAACAAAATATCCAGGTAATGGATAGACATATGATGAACTTTATTTTAAGGTTAAATATGCATTGATTCAATTTTTTTATTTATTTTGGGTTTCGATCCTATTTATGTCTAAACTCCATAATTTTCATTCTTTTGTGTTCCCTATAGCTTGGGTATTGTTGGCGCATTTGTTTCTTGTCACTTCCAGTGGTGGGGGGGGGGGAGAACATAAATTAAGCATAAAAACATGCCATGGAAGGGTGAAAATGTAAAACAGCCTTAAAACGGTCCCATAAGAGTCACGAACCCCTCGCACGGGACTAATATGACTCGTAGGAACCGACCGCGTAGTCACGGGGCTCCCGATTTGAGTGTAGGACGTAAATTTGCAAAAAGTTAGACTTAAGCATAAAAACATGCCATCGAAGGGTGAAAACATAAAATATCCATAAAACGGTCCGGTAAGAGTCACGAACACCTCGCACGAGATTAATGTAACTCATAGAAATCGACCGAGTAGTCACGGGGCTCCCGGTTAGAGTGTACGACGTAAATTTGCATAAAAAATAGACTTGAGCATAAAAACATGACATCGAAGGGTGAAAACGTACAACAAGCACAAAACGGTCCCGTAAGAGTCACGAACATCTCGCACGAGACCAATGTGACTCGTAGGAACAGACCGCGTAGTAACGGAGATTCCGGGTTGAGTGTACGACGCAAATTTGCAAAAAATTAGACTTGAGCATAAAAACATGCCATCGAAGGGTGAAAACCTAAAATAGTCACTAAACGATCCGGTAAGAATCACGAACACCTCGCATGGGACCAATGTGACTTTATGGAACCGACGACATAGTCACGGGGCTCTCAGTTTGAGTGTACAACATAAATTTGCAAACAGTTAGACTTGCATGCCATCGAAGGGTGAAAACATAAAACAACCTTAAAATGGTCCCGTAAGAGCCACGAACACCTCGAACGGGACCAATGTAACTCGTAGGAACCGACCGCGTAGTCACGGCGCTCCCGGTTGGAGTGTACGACCTAAATTTGTAAAAAATTAGACTTAAGCATAAAAGCATGCCATCGAAGGGTGAAAATATAAAAAAGTCACAAAACGGTCCCGTAAGAGTCACGAACACTGCGCACGGGACCAATGTTAATAGTAGGAACCGAACGGGTAGTCACAGGAATCCCGATTTGAGTGTACGACGTAAATTTGCAGAAAGTTAGACTTGATAATAAAAAAGATGCCATAGAAGGGTGAAAACGTAAAACACCCACAAAAATGTCTGGTAATAGTCACAAACACCTTGCACGGTACCAATCTGACTCGTAGGAACCGACAGTATAGTCACGAGGCTCCCGATTAGAGTGTACGACGTAAATTTGCAAAAATTTTAGACTTGAGCATAAAAACTTGCAATCGAAGGGTGAAAACATAAAACAGTTACTAAAAGGTCCCGTAAGAGTCACGAACCCTCGTACGGGACCAATGCAACTCATAGGAACCGACCGTGTAGTCACGGGGCTCCCGGTTTGAGAATACTTTCTAAATTTGCAAAAAGTTTGACCTGAGCATAAAAAATGCCATCGAAGGTTGAAAAGGTAAAATAAGCACAAAATGGTCCCGTAAGAGTCACGAACAACTCACACGGGACCCATGTGACTTGTTGGAACCGAGCAGGTAGTCACGGGGCTCCCGGTTTGAGTGTACGATGTAAATTTGCAAAAAAATAAACTTAAGCATAAAAACATGCCATCGAAGGGTTAAAACATAAAACAGCCTAAAAATGGTCCCATAAGAGTCACGAACCCCTCGCACGGGACTAATGTGACTCGTAGGAACCGACCGCGTAGTCACGGGGCTCCCGGTTTGAGTGTAAGACGTAAATTTGTAAAAAAATAAACTTAAGCATAAAAACATGCCATCGAAGGGTAAAAATGTAAAACAGCGTTAAAACGGTCCCGTAAGAGTCAAGAACCCCTTGCACGGGACTAATGTGACTCATAGGAACGGACCGTGTAGTCACGGGGGTCCCAGTTTGAGTGTACGACGTAAATTTGCAAAAAATAGACTTAAGCATAAAAACATGCCATCGAAGGGTGAAAACGTAAAATAGACATAAAACGGTCCGGTAAGAGTCGTGAACACCTCGCACGGGATTAATGTAACTCATAGAAACCGACCGCGTAGTCACGGGGATCCCGGTTAGAGTGTACGACGTAAATTTGCAAAAAAAAAAGACATGAGCATAAAAACATGCCATCAAAGGGTGAAAACGTACAACAAGCACAAAACGGTCCCGTAAGAGTCACGAACACCTCGCACGGGACCAATGTGACTCGTAGGAACCGACTGCGTAGTAACGGAGATTCCGGGTTGAGTGTACGACGCAAATTTGCAAAAAATTAGACTTGAGCATAAAAACATGCCATCGAAGGGTGAAAACCTAAAATAGCCACTAAACCATCCAGTAAGAGTCACGAACACCTCACACGGGACCAATGTGACTTGAAGGAACCGACGACATAGTCACGGGATTCCCGGTTTGAGTGTACGACATAAATTTTCAAAAAGTTATACTTGCATGCCATCTAAGGGTGAAAACATAAAACAACCTTAAAACGGTCCCGTAAGAGTCACGAACACCTCGTACGGGACCAATGTTACTCGTAGGAACCGACCGCGTAGTCACGGCGCTCCCAGTTGGAGAGTACGACATAAATTTTCAAAAAATTAGACTTAGGCATAAAAGCATGCCATCGAAGGGTAAAAACGTAAAAAAGCCACAAAACGATCCCATAAGAGTCACGAACCCCTCGCACGGGACCAGTGTTAATAGTAGGAACCGAACAGGTAGTCAAAGGCATCCCGATTTGAGTGTACGGCGTAAATTTGCAAAAAGTTAGACTTGAGAGTAAAAAAGATGACATCGAAGGGTGAAACGTAAAACAACCACAAAACGGTCTGGTAAGAGTCACGAACACCTTGCACGGGACCAATCTGACTCGTAGGAACCGATCGTGTACTCACGAGGCTCCCGATTAGAGTGTACGACGTAAATTTGTAAAAAAATTAGACTTGAGCATAAAAACTTGCAATCGAAGGGTGAAAAAGTAAAACCGCCAGAAAAAAGGTCCCGTAAGAGTTACGAAACCTCGTACGGGACCAATGCGACTCATAGGAATCGATCGCGTAGACACGGGGCTCCCGATTTGAGAATACTTTCTAAATTTGCACAAAGTTCGACCTGAGCATAAAAAGATGCCATCAAAGGTTGAAAACGTAAAACAAGCACAAAACGGTGAACACGTCGCACGGGACCCATGTGACTCGTAGGAACCGACCACGTAGTCACGGGGCTCCCGATTTGAGTGTACAGCGTAAATTTGCGAAAAAAATAAACTTAAGCATAAAAACATGCAATCGAAGGGTGAAAATGTAAGCCAGTCTTAAAACGGTCCCGTAAGAGCCACGAACACCTCGCACGGGACTAATGTGACTCGTAAGAGCCGACCGCGTTGTCACGGGGCTCCCGATTTGAGTGTACGACGTAAATTTGTAAAAAAATAAACTTAAGCATAAACATGCCATCGAAGGGTGAAAATGTAAAACAGCCTTAAAATGGTCCCGTAAGAGTCACGAACCCCTCGTACGATATTAATGTAACTCACAGAAACCGACCGAATAGTCACAAGGCTCCCGGTTAGAGTAGACGACCTAAATTTGCAAAAAAAATAGACTTGAGAATAAAAACATGCCATAGAAGGGTGAAAACGTACAACAAGCACAAAACGGTCCCGTAAGAGTCACGAACACCTCGCACGGAACCAATGTGACTCGTAGGAACCGATCGCGTAGACACGGGGCTCCCGATTTGAGAATACTTTCTAAATTTGCACAAAGTTCGACCTGAGCATAAAAAGATGCCATCAAAGGTTGAAAACGTAAAACAAGCACAAAATGGCGAACACCACACACGGGACCCATGTGACTCGTAGGAACCGACCACGCAGTCGCGGGGCTCCCGATTTGAGTGTACGACGTAAATTTGCAAAAAAATAAACTTAAGCATAAAAACATGCAATCGAAGGGTGAAAACGTAAACCAGTCTTAAAACGGTCCCGTAAGAGTCACGAACCCCTCGCACGGGACTAATGTGACTCGTAAGAACCGACCGTGTAGTCACGGGGCTCCCGGTTTGAGTGTACGACATAAATTTATAAAAAAAATAAACTTAAGCATAAAAACATGCCATCGAAGGGTGAAAATATAAAACAGCCTTAAAACAATCCCGTAAGAGTAATGAACCCCTCATACGGTATTAATGTAACTCATAGAAACCGACCGCATAGTCACAAGGCTCCCGGTTAGAGTGTACGACCTAAATTTGCAAAAAAGAATAGACTTGAGAATAAAAACATGCCATCGAAGGGTGAAAACGTACAACAAGCACAAAACGGTCCCGTAAGAGTCACGAACACCTCGCACGGAACCAATGTGACTCGTTGGAACCGATCGCATAGTAACGGGGCTTCCAGGTTGAGCGTACGATGCGAATTTGCAAAAAAATAGACTTGAGCATAAAAACATGCCATCGAAGGGTGAAAACCTAAAATAGCCACTAAACCATCAGGTAAGAGTCACGAACACCTCGCACGGGACCAATGTGACTTGTAGGAACCGACGACATAGTCACGGGGCTCCCGGTTTGAGTGTACGACGTAAATTTGCAAAAAGTTAGACTTGCGTGCCATCGAAGGGTGAAAACGTAAAACAACCTTAAAACGGTCCCGTAAGAGTCACGAACACCTCGTACGGGACCAATGTAACTCGTAGTAACCGACCGCGTAGTCACGGCGCTCCCAGTTGGAGAGTACGACATAAATTTTCAAAAAATTAGACTTAGGCATAAAAGCATGGCATCGAAGTGTGAAAACATAAAAAAGCCACAAAACGGTCCCGTAAGAGTCACAAACCCCTCGCACGGGACCAGTGTTAATAGTAGGAACCGAACAGGTAGTCAAAGGGATCCCGATTTGAGTGTACGGCGTAAATTTGCAAAAAGTTAGACTTGAGAGTAAAAAAGATGACATCGAAGGGTGAAAATGTAAAACAACCATAAAACGGTCTGGTAAGAGTCACGAACACCTTGGACGAGACCAATCTGACTCGTAGGAACCGACCGTGTAGTCACGGGGCTCCCGGTTAGAGTATACGACGTAAATTTGCAAAACATTTAGACTTGAGCATAAAAACTTGCAATCGAAGGGTGAAAAAGAAAAACCGCCAGAAAAAAGGTCCCGTAAGAGTTACGAAACCTTGTACGGGACCAATGTGACTCATAGGAACCGATCGCGTAGACACGGGGCTCCCGATTTGAGAAAACTTTCTCAATTTGCACAAAGTTCGACCTGAGCATAAAAAGATGCCATCAAAGGTTGAAAACGTAAAACAAGCACAAAACGGTGAACACGTCACACGGGACCCATGTGACTCGTAGGAACCGACCACGTAGTCACGGGGCTCCTGATTTGAGTGTACTACGTAAATTTGCAAAAAAATAAACTTAAGCATAAAAACATGCAATCGAAGGGTGAAAACATAAACCAGTCTTAAAACGGTCCCATAAGAGTCACGAACCCCTCGCACGGGACTAATGTGACTCGTAAGAACCGACCGCGTAGTCACGGGGCTCCCAGTTTGAGTGTAGGACGAAAATTTGTAAAAAAATAAACTTAAGCATAAAAATAAGCCATCGAAGGGGTGAAATGTAAAACAGCCTTAAAATGGTCCCGTAAGAGTCACGAACCCCTCGTACGGGACTAATGTGACTCGTAGGAACCGACCGCGTAGTCACGGGGCTCCCGGTTTGAGTGTACGACGTAAATTTGTAAATAAATAAACTTAAGCATAAAAACATGCCATCGAAGGGTGAAAATGTAAAACAGCCTTAAAACGGTCTCATAAAAGTAATGAATCCCTCATTCGGTATTAATGTAACTCATAGAAACCAACCGCATAGTCACAAGGCTCCCGGTTAGAGTGTACGACCTAAATTTGCAACAAAAAATATACTTGAGAATAAAAGCATGCAATCGAAGGGTGAAAACGTACAACAAGCACAAAACGGTCCCGTAAGAGTCACGAACACCTCGCACCGAACCAATGTGACTCGTGGGAACCGAACGCGTAGCACGAACACCTCGCACGGGACCAATGTGACTTGTAGGAACCGACGATATAGTCACGGGCTCTCGGTTTGAGTGTACGACGTAAATTTGCAAAAAATTAGATTTGCATGTCATCGAAGGGTGAAAATGTAAAACAACCTTAAAACGGTCTCGTAAGAGTCACGAACATCTCGCACGGGACTAATGTAACTCGGAGGAATCGATCGCGTAGTCACGGCGCTCCCGGTTGGAGTGTACTACATAAATTTTTAAAAAAAATTACTTAAGCATAAAAGTATGCCATCGAAGGGTGAAAATGTAAAAAAGCCACAAAACGGTCCCGTAAGAGTCACGAACACCGTGCACGGGACCAATGTTAATAGTAGGAACTGAATGGGTAGTCACAGGGATCCCAGTTTAAGTGTATGGCGTAAATTGGCAAAAAGTTAGACTTGAGAATAAAAAAGATGCCATCGAAGGGTGAAAACATAAAACACCCACAAAACGGTCCCGTAAGAGTCACGAACATCTCACACGGGACCAATGTAAGTCGTAGGAACCGACCGTGTAGTCACGGGGCTCCCGGTTAGAGTGTATGACATAAATTTGCAAAAAGTTAGAATTAAGCATAAAAACATGCCATCGAAGGTTGAAAACGTAAAACAAACACAAAATGGTCCCGTAAGAGTCCCGAATAGCTCGCACGGGACCAATACGACTCGTAGGAACCGATCGCGTAGTCACGGGGCTCCCGGTTTGAGTGTACGACGTAAATTTGTAAAAAGTTTGACTAAAGCATAAAAACATGCCATCGAATGGTGAAAATGCGAAACGAACGCAAAACGGTTCCGTAAGAGTCACGAACATCTCGACCAATGTGAGTCGTAGGAACCGACTGTGTATATATATATATATATATATATGCAGTGTACTGCAGAGTAGCATACCAGTATATACTGCATATATATACTATATATACAGTATATATAATGGTATATATATGCATATATAATGACCTGCAACCCTTCCTCTGCAATTTGAATAATGCAAGATGGCAATATCTGTAACTCTTTGACAAATGGATTTATTCACAAACCCAGCGCTTGCTATAATGCAGTAATCAGTACTTGCATTTTGATCCATGCTGGCCAAAAATGAGTAAGATTAGCCAACATGGATATCTATACTGGTATAATTTTGTTGAGATGTGTAATATCCCTCTGTTTCTGCTAGCAGCAGGTTGGTTTATTAGGTCCAGAATCTTGGATCTCTTAGGTAAACTCTGTATCTAATTTGTGTTTTAGCTTTTTAGGTCTTTGGATATGATAATTTTTGATTGATATGTATATTAGAGATTTCTAATAAAACCTTTATATGGTTGTTTTGCAGATATTTGGTGTAATAATGCACCGTACTTTGGTGTAAACATTTGGATTTACAGATATTTGGTGTAATTTTGCAAAAATCGAAAGTGCAGTGCATTATTATTCTATATAGAGATTGTATGGTTGTTATGATTATTCTATACATAAACTTTCTTTTGTATTTTCAGATTTACTGAACATCGGATCTCGAAATAAGTGCATTAGCGCCAGACGTGAGCTAAGATGTCACTTCAATATGGGCTTTCATTTGTGTTTGTATAGGTAAATTCCATTCACTCATACGATCAACGCTATGGTTTATGTTAGTTAGGTAAATTACTAATTTTTATCATATCATCTGTTAAAGAGTGGACTGGATGGAGTATTAACAAATCATCAATACAATAGTTTAATATAACAACACTTACTCTTATGTTTTTAAAGTATATCATCTTAAATCATTACTTTATTTGAAAAAAATTCTAAACAAAATGTCATGGTTGACAGTTATCGCATCTTAAATCATTACTTTGTTTGAGAGTAGATACAATACATAAATTTGAGCAGTTCGGTATGCATCAATTTTGTATATAAACATCAGTTTTGTATACAATATATACCATATAAATAGTGGTGGTTCTCCCGTCTATCTTTATATAGATTACTGGTATATATTTTTTGTTTATATAGATTGTTGGTATAAAAAGTGTAAACTCAAAACAATGTATTGAGAACACCTATCTGCTATGTAGGGACTGATTTATTCAGGTTGTGATTTTACGTGGACTGAAAACACCTCTAAGTGGTATATAGCTTTGTTTTTTCAGGATGTGGTTATATGTGGACTGATTTTACATTCACAACACTTAGAACATGTATATTTTAACCCTCTCTTTATTTATCTCAAGATTCGGCATGTCAAAGTTAGTATTTGGGGTCTGTTTAGGCCAATCCTTGAATAAAACAAAGATATCTAACTAATCATTTGAAATGTCCCACGGGACCAATGTAACTCGTTAGAAGGTGAAAACTCGAAACAACCCCCCAACGGCACCGTTGGTGGCACCAACACCTCCCACGGGACCAATGTAACTCGTAGGAACTGACCCCGTATCCGTGGGTCGCCCGGTTTGAGAATACGATGATAATTTTCATATTTGTAGACTTAGGCTCAAAAACATGGCGTTAGAGGGTGAAAACTTGAAACAACCCCCGAATTGCCCTGTGGGTAGAACCAACACCTACCATGGCAACAATATAACTCGTAGAACTTACCGCGCAGCCACAAGACTCCCGGTTTGAGAATACAATGATAATTTGAATATTTCTAGACTCAAGCAAAACATAGCATTAGAGGGTGAAAACTCGAAACATCCCTCGAAGGGCCCCGTGGGTGGCACCAACACCTCCCACGGGACCAATGTAACTCGTAGGAGCTGACCGCGTAGCCACGGGTCTCCCGATCTGAGAATACGACGGTAATTTTCATATTTCTAGACTTAGGCTTAAAAACATGGCGTTAGTGTGTGAAAACCCAAAAAAGCGCTCGAACGGTCACGTGGGTGGCACCAACACCTCCCACGAGACCAATGTAACTCGTAGGAACTGACCGCGCAGCCGCGAGACTCCTGGTTTGAGAATACGACGGTAATTTGCATATTTCAAGACTTAGGCTTAAAAATAAGGCTTTAGAGGGTGAAAACCTAAAACATCCCCCGAACGGCTTCGTGGGTGGCGCCAACACCTCCCACGGGAGCAATGTAACTCGTAGGAACTGACAGCGTAGCTGCGAGGCTCCCGGTTTGAGATTACGATGATAATTTGTATATTTATAGACTTAGGCTTAAAAACATGGCGTTATAGGGTGAAAATTGGAAACAGCCCCTGAACGGCACCTTGAGTGGCACAATCACCTCCCACGAGACCAACTCAACTCGTAGGAACTAACCACACATCCGCGGAACTCCCGGTTTGAGAATACGATGGTAATTTGCATATTTCTAAACTTAGGCATAAAAATATGGCATTAGAGGGTGAAAACCCAAAATAGCCCCCGAACGGCCCCGTGGGTGGCAGCAACACCTCCCACGAGACCAATGTAACTCGTAGGAACTGACCCCGTAGCCGCGGGTATCCCGATTTGAGAATACGACGATAATTTGCATATTTCTGTACTTAGCCTTAAAAACATGGCGTTAGAGGGTGAAAACTCAAAACAATCGGCGAACGTCCCCGTGGGTGGCACCATGACCTCCCACGAGACCAATGTAACTTGTAGGAACTTTCCACGCATCCGCGGGACTCCCAGTTTGAGAATACGATAATAATTTTCATATATCTAGACTTAGGCTTAAAAATATGGCATTAGTGGGTGAAAACCCAAAACGGCCCCCGAACAACTCCGTGGGTGGCGCCAACACCTCCCACGGGTCCAATGTTACTCATAGGAACTGACCGCACACCCGCGCGACTTCCAGTTTGAGAATACAACTTTGCATATTTCTAGATTTAAGCAAAACATGGCGTTAGAGGGTGAAAACTCGAAACAACCCCCGAACGGCCTCGTGGGTGGAACCAACACCTCCCACGGGACCAATGTAACTCATTGGAACTGACCCCGCAGCCGCGGGACTCCCGGTTTGAGAATACGACGATAATTTGCATATTTCTAAACTTAGGCTTAAAAACATGACGTTAGAGGGTGAAAACCCAAAACAACCCCCGAACGGCCCCGTGGGTGGCGACAACACCTCCCACGGGACCAATGTAACTCGTAGGAACTGATCACGCAGCCACGGGACTCCCGGATTGAGAATACGATGATAATTTGCATATTTCTAGACTTAGGCTAAAAAACATGGAGTTAAAGGGTGAAAACTCGAAACAGCCCCCGAATGGCCCCATGGGTGGCACCATCACCTCCCACAAGACCAATGTTACTCGTAGGAACTGACCACGCAGCCGTGGGAATCCCAGTTTGAGAATACGATGGTAATTTGTATATTTCAAGACTTAGGCTTAAAAATATGGCGTTAGAGGGTGAAAACCCAAAACATCCCCCGTACGGCTTCGTGGGTGGCGCCAACACCTCCCAGGGGACCAATGTAACTCGTAGGAACTGACAGCGCAGCTGCGAAGCTCCCGGTTTGAAAATACGATGATATTTTCTATATTTCTAGACTTACGCTTAAAAACATGACGTTAGAGGGTGAAAATTGGAAACAACCCCTGAACGGCCCCGTGGGTGGCACCATCACCTCCCACGAGACCAACTTAACTCGTAGGAACTCACCACGCATCCGCGGGATTCCCGATTTGAGAATACGACCGTAATTTGCATATTTATAGACTTAGGCTTAAAAATATGGCGTTAGAGGGCGAAAACCCAAAACAGCCCCCGACGGCCCCGTGGGTGGCAACAACACCTCCCACAAGACCAATGTGACTCGTAGGAACTGACCTCGCAGCCGCGGGTATCCCGGTTTGAGAATACGACGATAATTTGTATATTTCTATACTGAGACTTAAAAACATGGCGTTAGAGGGTGAAAACTCAAAACAACCGTCGAACGGCCCCGTAGGTGGCACCATCACCTCCCACGAGACCAATGAACTTGTAGGAACTTACCACGCATCCGCGGGACTCCCAGTTTTAGAATACGATAATAATTTGCATATATCTAGACTTAGGCTTAAAAATATGGCGTTAGTGGGTGAAAACCCAAAACAACCCCCGAACGGCCCCGTGGGTGGCGCCAACACCTCCCACGGGTCCAATGTTACTCATAGGAACTGACCGCACACCCGCGCGACTCCTGGTTTGAGAATACGACAATAATTTGCATATTTCTAGATTTAAGCAGAACATGGCGTTAGAGGGTGAAAACTCGAAACAACCCCCGAACGGCCCCGTGGGTGGTACCAACACCTCCCACGGGACCAATGTAACTCATTGGAACTGACCCAATAGTCGCGGGTCTCCCGGTTTGAGAATACGACGATAATTTGCATATTTCTAAACTTAGTCTTAAAAACCTGACGTTAGAGGGTGAAAACCCAAAACAGCCACCGAACGGCCCCGTGGGTGGCGACAACACCTCCCACGGGACCAATGTAACTCGTAGGAACTAACCACGCAGCCGCGGGACTCCCTGTTTGAGAATACGACAATAATTTGTATATTTCTAGACTTAGGCTTAAAAACATGGCGTTAAAGGGTGAAAACTCGAAACAGCCCCCAAATGGCCCCGTGGGTGGCACCATCAGCTCCCACGAGACCAATGTTACTCGTAGGAACTGACCAAGCAGTCGTGGGACTCCCGGTTTGAGAATACGACGGTAATTTGCATATTTCAAGACTTAGGCTTAAAAATATGGCATTAGAGGGTGAAAACCCAAAACATCCCCCGAACGGCTTCGTGGGTAGCGCCAACACCTCCCACGGGACCAATGTAACTCGTAGGGACTTACCGCGCAGCCGCGAGACTCATGGTTTGAGAATACGATGATAATTTGCAGATTTCTAGACTTAGGCTTAAAAACATGGCGTTAGAGGGTGAAAATTGGAAACAGGCCCCGAATTGCCCCGTGGGTGGCACCATCACCTCCCACGAGACCAACTTAACTCGTAGGAACTGACCACGCAGCCGCGGGGCTCCCGATTTGAGAATATGACGGTAATTTGCATATATCTAAACTTAGGCTTAAAAATATGGTGTTAGAGGGTGAAAACCCAAAACATCCCCCGAGCGGCCCCGTGGGTTGCAGCAACACATCCCACGGGATCAATGTAACTCATAGGAACTGACCCCGCAGCCGCGGGTCTCCCGGTTTGAGAATATGATGATAATTTGCATATTTCTAGACTTAGTCTTAAAAACATGGCGTTAGAGGGTGAAAACTCGAAACAACCGCCGAACGGCCCCGTGGGTGGCACTATCACCTCCCACGTGACCAATGTAACTTGTAGGTACTTACCACGCAACCGCGGGACTCCCAGTTTGAGAATACGATGATAATTTGCATATTTCTAGACTTAGGCTTCAAAATATGGCGTTAGAGGGTGAAAACCCAAAACGGCCCCCGAACGGCCCCGTGGGTGGCGCCAGCACCTCCCACGGGTCTAATGTTACTCGTAGGAACTGACCGCGCAGCCGCGAGACTCCCGGTTTGAGAATACGACTATAATTGCATATTTTTAGACTCGAACAGAACATGGCGTTAGAGGGTGAAAACTCAAAACAGACCCCGAACGGCCCCGTGGGTGGCACCAACACCTCCCACGGGACCAATGTAACTCGTTGGAACTGACCCCACAGCCGCGGGTCTCCCGGTTTGAGAATACGATGATAATTTGCTTATTTCTAGACTTAGGCTTAAAAACATGACATTAGATGGTGAAAACCCAAAAAAGCACCCGAACGGCCCCGTGGGTGGCGACAACACCTCCCACGGGACCAATGTAACTTGTAGGAACTGACCACGCAGCCGCTGGACTCCCTATTTGAGAATACGACGATAATTAGTATATTTCTTGACTAAGTCTTAAAAACATGGCGTTAAAGGGTGAAAACTCAAAACAGCCCCCAAATGGCCCCGTGGGTGGCACCATCAGCTCCCACGAGACCAATGTTACTCGTAGGAACTGACCACGCAGTCGTGGGACTCCCGGTTTGAGAATACGATGGTAATTTTCATATTTCAAGACTTAGGCTTAAAAATATGGCGTTAGAGGGTGAAAACCCAAAACATCCCCCGAACGGCTTCGTGGGTGGCACCAACACCTCCCACGGGACCAATGTAACTCGTAAAGACTTATCGCGCAGCCGCGAGACTCGTGGTTTGAGAATACGATGATAATTTGCATATTTCTAGACTTAGGCTTAAAAACATGGCGTTAGAGGGTGAAAACTGGAAACAGCCCCCGAATGGCTCCGTGGGTGGCACCATCACCTCCCACGAGACCAACTTAACTCGTAGGAACTGACCACGCAGCCGCGGGGCTCCCGATTTGAGAATATGACGATAATTTGCATATGTCTAAACTTAGGATTAAAAATATAGTGTTAGAGGGTGAAAACCCAAAACATCCTCCGAACGGCCCTGTGGGTTGCTGCAACACATCCCACGGGACCAATGTAACTCGTAGGAACTGACCCCGCAGCCGCGGGTCTCCCGGTTTGAGAATACGATGATAATTTGCATATTTCTAGACTTAGGCTTAAAAACTTGGCGTTAGAGGGTGAAAACTCGAAACAACCGCCGAACGGCCCCGTGGGTGGCACCATCACCTCCCACGAGACCAATGTAACTTGTAGGTACTTACCACGCAACCGCGGGACTCCCAGTTTGAGAATTCGATGATAATTTGCATATTTCGAGACTTAGGCTTCAAAATATGGCGTTAGAGGGTGAAAACCCAAAACGGCCCCCGAACGGCCCCGTGGGTGGCGCCAACACCTCCCACGGGTCTAATGTTACTCATAGGAACTGAACGCGCCGCCGCGAGACTCCCGGTTTGAGAATACGACAATAATTGCATATTTTTAGACTCAAACAAAACATGGCGTTAGAGGGTGAAAACTCAAAACAACCGCCGAACGGCCCCGTGGGTGGCACCATCACCTCCCACGAGACCAATGTAACTTGTAGGTACTCACCACGTAGCCGCGGGACTCCCAGTTTGAGAATACGATGATAATTTACATATTTCTAGACTTAGGCTTCAAAATATGGCGTTAGAGGGTGAAAACCCAAAACGGCCCCCGAACGGCCCCGTGGGTGGCGCCAACACCTCCCACGGGTCTAATGTTACTCATAGGAACTGACCGCGTAGCCGCGAGACTCTCGGTTTGAGAATAAGACTATAATTGCATATTTTTATACTCAAACAAAACATGGCGTTAGAGGGTGAAAACTCAAAACAGACCCCAAACGGCCCCGTGGGTGGCACCAACACCTCCCACGGGACCAATGTAACTCGTTGGAATTGACCCCGCAGCCGCGGGTCTCCCGGTTTGAGAATACGACGATAATTTGCTTATTTCTAGACTTAGGCTTAAAAGCATGACATTAGAAGGTGAAAACCCAAAAAAGCACCCGAACGGCCCCGTGGGTGGCGACAACACCTCCCACGGGACCAATGTAACTCGTAGGAACTGACCACGCAGCCGCGGGTCTCCCGATTTGAGAATCCGACGATAATTTGTATATTTCTAGACTTAAGCTTAAAAACATGGTGTTAGAGGGTGAAAACTTGAAACAACCACCGAATGGCCCCGTGGGTGACACCATGACCTCCCACGAGAACAATGTAACTCATAGGAACTGACCCCACAGCCGTGGGTCCCCCGGTTTGAGAATACAATGATAATTTTGCATATTTCTAGACTTAGGGTTTAAAACATGGCGTTAGCGGGTGAAAACTCGACACAAGCCCCAAACTGCCCCGTGGGTGGAACCAACACCTCCCACGGGACCAATATAACTCGTAGGAACTTACGACGCTGTCCCGAGACTCCCAGTTTGAGAATATGACGTTCATTTGCATATTTCTAGACTCAAGCAAAACATGGCGTTAGAGGGTGAAAACTCGAAATAGCCCCAGAACGGCCCCGTGGGTGGCACCAACGCCACCCACGGAACCAATGTAACTCGTAGGAACTGACCCCGCAGCCGCGGTTCTCCCGATTTGAGAATATGATGATAATTTGCATATTTCTCGAGTTAGGCTGAAAAACATGGTGTTAGAGGGTGAAAATTCAAAATAACTCCCGAACGGCCCCGTGGTGGCACCTTCACCTCCCACGAAACCAATGTAACTCGTAGGAACTGACCACGCAGTCGCGGGACTCCCGGATTCAGAATACGATGGTAATTTGCGTATTTCTAGGCTTAGGCTTAAAAACATGGCATTAGAGGGTGAAAATCCAAAACAGCCCCCGAACAGCCCCGTGGGTGGCACTATCGCCTCCCACGAGACCAATGATTCTCCTAGGAACTGGCCACGCAGCCGTGGGACTCTCAGTTTGAGAATACGACGGTAATTTGCATATTTATAGACTTAGGCTTAAAAATATGGGGTTAGTGGGTGAAAACCCGAAACATCCCCCGAACGGGCCCATGGGTGTCGCCAACACCTCCCAAGGGACCAATGTAACTTGTAGTAACTGACTGCGCAGCCGTAAGACGCCCGGTTTGAGAATACGATGATAATTTACCTATTTCTAGATTTAAGCAAAACATGGCGTTAGAGCGTGAAAACTCGAAACAGCCCCGTGGGTGGTACCAACACCTCCTAAGGGACCAATGTAACTCGTAGGAACTGACCCCGCAGCCGCGGGTCTCCCGATTTGAGAATACAACGATAATTTTCATATTTCTAGACTTAGGCTTAAAAACATGGCGTTAGAGGGTGAAAACCCAAAACAGCCCCCGAACGGCCCCGTGGGTGGCAACAACACCTCCCACGGGACCAATGTAACTCGTAGGAAGTTACCACGTAGCTTCGGGACTCCCGGTTTGAGAATACGATGGTAATTTGCATATTTCTATACTTAGGCTTCAAAATATTGCGTTAGAGGGTGAAAATCCAAAACAACCCCCGAACGGCCTCGTGGGTGGCGCCAACACCTCCCACGGGATCAATGTTACTCGTAGGAACTGACCGTGCAGCCGCGAGACTCCCGGTTTGAGAATACGACTATAGTTTGCATATTTTTATATTTAAGCAAAACATGGCGTTAGAGGGTGAAAACTCGAAACAACCCCCGAGTAGCCCCGTGGGTGGCACCAACACCTCCCATGGGACCAATGTAACTCGTAGGAACTGACCCCACAACCGCGGGTCTCACGATTTGAGAATACGACTATAATTTGCATATTTCTAGACTTAGGATTAAAAACATGGCGTTAAAGGATGAAAACCCAAAACAGCCCCCGAACGGCCCCGTGGGTGGCAACAGCACCTCCCACGGGACCAATGTAACTCGTAGGAACTTACCACGCAGACGCGGGTCTCCCGGTTTTAGAATACGATGATAATTTGCATATTTCAAGACTTAGTCTTAAAAACATGGCGTTAGAGGGTGAAAACTCGAAACAACTGCCGAACGGCCCTGTGGGTGGAACCATCACCTCCCACGAGACCAATGTAACTCGTAAGAACTGACCCCACAGCTGTGAGTCCCCCGGTTTAAGAATACGATGATAATTTGCATATTTCTATAATTAGGCTTAAAAACATGGCGTTAGAGGTTGAAAACTCGATACAAGCCCCGAACTGCCCCGTGTGTGGGACCAACACCTCCCACGGGACCAATGTAACTCGTAGGAACTTACCGCGCAGCCGCGAGACTCCCGGTTTAAGAAAACGACGATCATTTTCATATTTATAGACTCAAGCAAAACATGGTGTTAGAGGGTGAAAACTCGAAATAGCCCCAGAATGGCCCCGTGGGTGGCACCAACGCCACCCACGGGACCAATGTAACTCGTTGGAACTGACCCCACAGCCGCGGGTCTCCCGATTTTAGAATATAACAATAATTTGCATATTTCTCGAGTTAGGCTGAAAAACATGGCGTTAGAGGGTGAAAACTCGAAACAACTCTCGAACGGCCCCGTGGGTGGCACCATCACCTCCCACGAAATCAATGTAACTCGTAGGAATTAACCACGCAGTCCCGGGACTCCCGGATTAAGAATACGATGGTAATTTGCATATTTCTAGGCTTAGGCTTAAAAACATGGCATTAGAGGGTGAAAATCCAAAACAACCCCCGAACGGCCCCGTGGGTGGCACCATCACCTCCCACGAGACCAATGTAACTCGTAGGAACTGACCACGCAGCCGTGGGACTCCCGATTTGAGAATACGACAGTAATTTGCATATTTCTAGACTTAGCCTTAAAAATATGGCATGATTGGGTGAAAACCTAAAACAGTCCCCAAACGGCCCGTGGGTGTCGCCAACACCTCCCACGGGACCAATGTAACTGGTAGGAACTGACTGTACAGCCGTAAGACGCCCGATTTGAGAATACGACGATAATTTATCTATTTTTAAATTTAAGCAAAACATGGCGTTAGAGCGTGAAAACTCGAAACAGCCCCCGAACGGCCCCGTGGGTGGTACCAACACCTCCTAAGGGACCAATGAAACACGTAGGAACTGACCCCGCAGCCGCGGGTCTCCCGGTTTGAGAATACGACGATAATTTGCATATTTCTAGACTTAGGCTTAAAAACATGGCGTTAGAGGGTGAAAACAAAAAACAACCCCCGAACGACCCCGTGGGTGGCAACTACACCTCCCACGGGACCAATGTAACTCTTAGGAACTTACCACGCAGCTACGGGACTCCCGGTTTGAGAATATGATGGTAATTTGCATATTTCTATACTTAAGCTTAAAAACATGGCATTAGAGGGTGAAAACTCAAAACAACCCCCAAACGGCCCCGTGGGTGGCACCAACACCTCCCACGGGACTAATGTAACTCGTAGGAACTGACCCCGCAGCCGCGGGTCTCCCGATTTGAGAATACGATGATAATTTGCATATTTATAGACTTGGGATTAAAAACATGGCGTTAGAGGGAGAAAATCCAAAACAGCCCCCGAACAGCCCCGTGGGTGGCAACAACACCTCCCACGGGACCAATGTAACTCGTAGGAACTGACCAAGTAGCCGCGAGTCTCCCGATTTTAGAATACAATGATAATTTGCATATTTCTATACTTAGGCTTAAAAACATGGCGTTAGAGGGTGAAAACTCGAAAAAACCGCCGAACGGCCCCGTGGGTGGCACCACCACCTCCCACGAGACCAATGTAACTCGTAGGAACTGACCCCACAGCCGTGGGTCCCCCGATTTGAGAATACGATTATAATTTATATATTTCTAGACTTAGGCTTAAAAACATGGCGTTAGAGGGTGAAAACTCGAAACAGCCCCCGAACGGCCCCGTGGGTGGCACCATCGCCTCCCACGAGACCAATATACCTTGTAAGAACTTACCACGCAGCCGCGGGACTCCCGGTTTGAGAATGAGACTGTAATTTGCATATTTCTATACTTAGGCTTCAAAATATTGCGTTAGAGGGTGAAAATCCAATACAACCACCGAACGGCCCGTGGGTGGCACCAACACCTCCCACGGGACTAATGTAACTCGTAGGAACTGACCCCGCAGCCGCGGGTCTCCCGATTTGAGAATACGACGATAATTTGCATATTTATAGACTTGGGATTAAAAACATGGCATTAGAGGGCGAAAACCAAAAACAGCCCCCGAACGGCCCCGTGGGTGGCAACAACACCTCCCACAGGACCAATGTAACTCGTAGGAACTGACCCCGCAGCCGGGGGTCTCCCCGTTTTAGAATTCAATGATAATTTGCATATTTCTATACTTAGGCTTAAAAACATGGTGTTAGAGGGTGAAAACTCGAAACAACCGCCAAACGGCCCCGTGGGTGGCACCACCACCTCCCATGAGACCAATGTAACTCGTAGGAACTGACCCCACAGCCGTGGGTCCCCCGGTTTGAGAATACGATGATAATTTTTATATTTCTAGACTTAGGCTTAAAAACATGGAGTTATAGGGTGAAAACTCGATACAAGCCCCGAACTGCCCTGTGGGTGGGACCAACACCTCCCACGGGACCAATGTAACTCCTAGGAACTTACCGCGCAGCCGCGAGACTCCAAGTTTGAGAATACGACGATCATTTGCATATTTCTAGACTCAAGCAAAACATGGCATTAGAGTGTGAAAACTCGAAATAGCCCCAGAACGGCCCCGTGGGTGGCACCAACGCCACTCACGGGACCAATGTAACTCATAGGAACTGACCCCGCAGTCGCGGGTCTCCCGATTTGAGAATACAATGATAATTTGCTTATTTCTCGAGTTAGGGTGAAAAACATGGCGTTAGAGGGTGAAAACTCGAAAAAACTCTCGAACAGCCCCGTGGGTGGCATCATCACCTCCCACGAAACCAAGGTAACTCGTAGGAACTGACCACGCAGTCACGGGACTCCCGGATTGAGAATACGACGGTAATTTGCATATTTCTATTCTTAGGCTTAAAAACATGGCATTAGAGGGTGAAAAGCCAGAACTGCCCTCGAACGGCCCCGTGGGTGGCACCATCACCTCCCACAAGACCAATGTAACTCGTAGGAAATGACCACGCAGACGTGGGACTCCCGATTTGACAATACGACGGTAATTTGCATATATATAGACTTAGGCTTAAAAATATGACGTTAGTGGGTGAAAACCCAAAACAGCCCCCGAACGGCCCCGTGGGTGTCGCCAACACCTCCCACGGGACCAATGTAACTGGTAGGAACTGACTGCGCAGTCGTACGATACCCAGTTTAAGAATACGACGATAATGTACCTATTTCTAAATTTAAGCAAAATTTGGCCTTACACCCCTCGAACGGCACCGTTGGTGGTACCAACACCTCCCATGGGACCAATGTAACTCGTAGGAACTTACCCCGCAGCCGCGGGTCTCCCGGTTTGAGAATACGATGATAATTTGCATATTTCTAGACTTAGGCTTAAAAACATGGCGTTAGAGGGTGAAAACCCAAAACAGCCCCCGAACGGCCCCGTGGGTGGCAACAACACCTCCCACGGGACCAATGTAACGTGTAGGAACTGACCCCGCAGCCGGGGGTCTCCTTGTTTGAGAATACGACAATAATTTGCACATTTCTAGACTTAGGCTTAAAAACATGGCGTTAGAGGGTGAAAACTCGAAGCAGCTCCCGAACGGCCCCGTGGGTGGCACCATCACCTCCCACGAGACCAATGTAACTCATAGGAAGTTACCACGCAGCCATGGGACTCCCGGTTTGAGAATACGATGGTAATTTTCATATTTCTATACTTAGGCTTCAAAATATTGCGTTAGAGGGTTAAAATCCAAAACAACCCCCGAACGGCCACGTGGGTAGCGCTAACACCTCCCACGGGACCAATGTTACTCGTAGGAACTGACCACGCAGCCGCGAGACTACCGGTTTGAGAATACGACGATTGTTTGCATATTTATATATTTAAGCAAACCATGGCATTAGAGGGTGAATACTCGAAACAACACCCGAATGGCCCCGTACGTGGCACCAACACCTCCCACGGGACCAATGTAGCGCGTAGGAACTGACCCCACAGCCGCGGGTCTCCCGGTTTGAGAATACGACGATAATTTGCATATTTCTAGACTTAGGATTAAAAACATGGCGTTAGTGGGCGAAAACCCAAAATAGCCCCTGAACGGCCCCGTGGGTGGCAACAACACCTCCAACGGGACCAATATAACTCATAGGAACTGACCACGCAGCCGCGGGTCCCCTGGATTGAGAATACGATGATAATTTGCATATTTCTAGATTTATGCTTAAAAACATGGCGTTATAGGGTAAAACTCGAAACAACCCCCGAACGGCCCCGTGGGTGGCACCATAACCTCCCACGAGACCAATGTAACTCGTAGGAACTAACCCCACAGCCGTGGGTCTCCCGATTTGAGAATACGATGATAATTTGCATATTTCTAGAATTAGGATTAAAAACATGGCGTTAGAGGGTGAAAACTCGAAACAACCAACGAACTGCCCCGTGGGTGGAACCAACACCTCCCACGGGACCAATTTAACTCATAGGAACTTACCGCGCAGCCGCGAGACTCCCAGTTTGAGAATACGACGATAATTTGCATATTTCTAGACTCAAGAAAAACATGGCGTTAGAGGGTGAAAACTCGAAACAACCCCAGAACCGCCCCTTGGGTGGCACCAACGCCTCCCATGGGACCAATGTAACTCATAGGAACTGACCCCGCAGCCGCGGGTCTCCCGATTTGAGAATACAACGATAATTTGCATATTTCTCGAGTTAGGCTGAAAAACATGGCGTTAGAGGGTGAAAACTCGAAACAACTCTCGAACCGCCCCGTGGGTGGCATCATCACCTCCCACGAAACCAAGGTAACTCGTAGGAACTGACCACGCAGTCGCGGGACTCCCGGATTGAGAATACGACGGTAATTTGCATATTTCTAGTCTTAGGCTTAAAAACATGGCATTAGAGGGTGAAAATCCAGAACTTCCCTCGAACGGCCCCGTGGGTGGCACCATCACCTCCCACGAGACCAATGTAACTCGTAGGAACGGACCACACAGCCGTGGGACTCTCGATTTGAGAATACGACGGTAATTTGCATATTTATAGACTTAGGCTTAAAAATATGGCGTTAGTAGGTGAAAACCCAAAATAGCCCCCGAACGGCCCCGTGGGTGTCGCCAACACCTCCCACGGGACCGATGTAACTGGTAGGAACTGACTGCGCAGTCGTACGATACCCAGTTTAAGAATATGACGATAATGTACCTATTTCTAAATTTAAGCAAAACTTGGCGTTAGAGTGTGAAAACTCGAAACACCCCTCGAATGGCACCGTTGGTGGTACCAACACCTCCCATGGGACCAATGTAACTCGTAGGAACTGACCCCGCAGTCGCGGGTCTCCTGGTTTGAGAATACGATGATAATTTGCATATTTCTAGACTTAGGCTTAAAAACATGGCGTTAGAGGGTGAAAACCCAAAACAGCCCCCGAACGGCCCCATGGGTGGCAACAACACCTCCCACGGGACCAATGTAACGTGTAGGAATTGACCCCGCAGCCGGGGGTCTCCTGGTTTGAGAATACGACAATAATTTGCACATTTCTAGACTTAGGCTTAAAAACATGGCGTTAGAGGGTGAAAACTCGAAACAGCTCCCGAACGGCCCCGTGGGTGGCACCATCACCTCCCACGAGATCAATGTAACTCATAAGAACTTACCACGCAGCCATGGGACTCCCGGTTTGATAATACGATGGTAATTTGCATATTTCTATACTTAGGCTTCAAAATATTGCGTTAGAGGGTTAAAATCCAAAACAACCCCCGAACGGCCACGTGGGTAGCGCCAACACCTCCCACGGGACCAATGTTACTCGTAGGAACTGACCACGCAGCCACGAGACTACCGATTTGAGAATACGACGATTGTTTGGATATTTATATATTTAAGCAAACCATGGCATTAGAGGGTGAAAACTCGAAACAACCCCCGAACGGCCCCGTGCGTGGCACCAACACCTCCCACGGGACCAATGTAGCGCGTAGGAACTGACCCCACAGCCGCGGGTCTCCCGGTTTGAGAATACGACGATAATTTGCATATTTCTAGACTTAGGATTAAAAACATGGCGTTAGTGGGCGAAAACCGAAAATAGCCCCCGAACGGCCCCGTGGGTGGCAACAACACCTCCAATGGGACCAATATAACTCGTAGGAGCTAACCACGCAGCCACGGGTCTCCTGGATTGAGAATACGACGATAATTTGCATATTTCTAGACTTATGCTTAAAAACATGGCGTTAGAGGGTAAAACTCGAAACAACCCCCGAACGGCCCAGTGGGTGGCACCATAACCTCCCACGAGACCAATGTAACTCGTAGGAACTGACCCCACAGTCGTGGGTCTCCCGATTTGAAAATCCGATGATAATTTGCATATTTCTAGAATTAGGATTAAAAACATGGCGTTAGAGGGTGAAAACTCGAAACAACCACCGAACTGCCCCGTGGGTGGAACCAACACCTCCCACGGGACCAATGTAACTCATAGGAACTTACCGCACAGCCGCGAGACTCCCAGTTTGAGAATACGACGATAATTTGCATATTTCTAGACTCAAGCAAAACATGGCGTTAGAGGGTGAAAACTCGAAACAACCCCAGAACCGCCCCGTGGGTGGCACCAACGCCTCCCACATGACCAATGTAACTCATAGGAACTGACCCCACAGACGCGGGTCTCTCGGTTTGAAAATACGATGATAATTTGCTTATTTATTAAGTTAGGTTTAAAAACATGGCGTTAGAGGATGAAAACTCGAAACAACCCCCGAACGGCCCCGTGGGTGGCACCATCACCTCCCACGAGACCAAAGTAACTCGTAGGAACTGACCACGCAATCGCGGGACTCCCGGATTGAGAATACGACAGTAATTTTCATATTTCTGGGCTTAGGCTTAAAAACATGGCGTTAGAGGGTGAAAATCCAAAACAGCCCCCGAACGGCGCCGTGGGTGGCGCCGACACCTCCCACGGGACCAATGTAACTCGTAGGAACTGACCCCACAGCCGCGGGACTCCCGATTTGGGAATATGACCATAATTTGTATATTTCTACTTGGTTACTGATAATTTTAACTCATATATGCAATTTTTCTGCTTGATTAAATTTTTTGTATCCTATCATTTGTAGGATTTTTGCACACGGATCAAACGAAGGAGGCAATGGTCTACAGCTTGAATATTGTTTATATGTTGTGGACAATCAGTCATGCGGGCTTTTATTGTTTAGTTTTATGGCTGTGTAGGCATTTATAATTTGATTGTTGAATTTTATGGCCGTCCAGGCTTTATAATAAGTAGGTTTTACATTTACAAGTTTTGGAATGTCTAGAAAATAGAGGAAACTTTGCCCAATTTTTTTTTTGGGTCTCTGAATTATTAAGACGTGTAATATTTTTAAGTTTGTTTATATATATATTTGTTTATTAACAACGTTCTCGATTCGCAATTTGTGATTTTTTTATTGTTTTGCCAATAATAAATATTTGAAACGCCTCGTACGCGTCAAATGTTACATGTAGCAACTGATGGTGCACTCACATGTCCCCCAGTTTTAGGATTGGACCAAAAAAATACATTTTTTTAAAATTATAGTTAAATATGGTCCATGACCATTTTTTTTGTCACGCATAAAAATGGTCGCGGTCAAAGTCCGCGACTATTTTTTTTATTTTTTTTGTCACGGTTGTGGGTCACGAACTTTGGCAGCGACCAATTTGTTATGGTTGTGGGTCACGGATTAGGACGCGACCAATTTGTCACGGTTGTGGGTCACGGATAAGGGCCGTGACCATTTTTTTAAAAACATTTTATCACGGTTGTGGGTCGCGGACTTTGGCCGCGACCAATTTGTCACGGTTGTGGGTCACGGATGAGGGCCGCAACCCGTCACGACATGGGTCACAGCCTAAGTCCGCGAACATCTTCCATGACCCCTCTTGGCCGTGACCATTTTTTGGTCACGGACTTGGGCCGTGACCCATGAAAATGGTCACGCCCAAAATGGTCACGGCCCAAGTCCGCGACCCACAACTTTGATCAGGGATTTTTGTCGTGACCAATCGCCAATTTTGATGTAGTGTTAAGTCAAAACAGGGTCCAAAATATTTTTTTCACCCAGAAGCTTATTTCTCACTCCTTCGCATGTGCATTCATTAATTATTGGCATTCCATCAACTACCACAACCACCAACGAAATGCCACTTATCCTGATAAAGTGATTTCTCTTAGCACTGATAACCCAAATGTCATCATTACTTTACCCTTTTCCATGCGTGGGAATTCCAAATGATGAATTGATTTTTCAAACGACTCTTTCTCTTTTGACAATTAAATATTTTATTTCCATTATGTTCTTCACTTCTCCTATTTATGCCATTATTATCCATATCTCATTACTTTTTAGAGAGAGAAAATTTTTAAACCTCCATATACTTCTCCTTTTTCCACCCTCCTTTACCGCGGTCAACCTTTTGTCCTCCTTTATCGTGCTTTAACCTCTTTACCACACATTCTAAAGCTTTTACATTACTTCTTCAAGAAATTAGCTCGAGTTTTTTGGACATGCTTCTGGCCAAGATGCCCCTCCTGTCATAGTGGCAAACTAATAACAACTACAGTCCTACCGCCATTCATTTATATTTGACAAGGGTAACAAATTTACTCTTGAGTGCAATGTATTTTCTTCTTGATTTATCGCCAAGTGGGATCCTATGACTTTGGTGATGAGGCAACATACAAGGAGATATGGGCTTCTTGGCCCCAGAGGGGACTATATGCTTTCGCCTAGACTTTCGAGAATTCCCTTGTTCTTAGATCTATTTAGACTAGCCAATAGGTCGTCTGGACTGTTCTTTTGCCCGATCCAACTATATCCAAGCTAGTTACACTGAAGTCCTTTCCAAATGTAGGTCGCAATTGTGCATTTTGGCTTCAGGACTTTACTTTCTCCAAGCCTAATGGTGTACTATAAGTTTTGGTTTCTTATTGCCAAATAGTTTCCCATATCTTCACTGCTTCCTAGCGTTAGTTTACAGTCACCATAGAAAATGTATGTGAGTTGTTGGGGCTGGAGCCCACTAGGGCTTTAACTTATTCTGATGAATCTCTGGATGCTGCAGAGATAAATACCCGTTCTCAGTTGGACCAAATCTATCGTGGTTGTGTAGGTGGATTGAACAAGGCAACCTTTACACCTCTTATTAACTATTTCTTCCACATGATACCTATAAAAGAAGGTTTCCACAGCTGAAGTAACTTATGGGGTGGGTAAAGGCTCCCCTTTGGAGTAAATTGCTTCCATCTTGTGTGACCTTTCATGTTTTTTCCTTCCTATAAAGAAAAATGACTATACAAGTAAGGGCCTTATCAACATTTATGTAAGGATAACGAGGGGAGTCAATCTTGCTCTTGCTACTCTAGCCTTGGGTTCTCTCTGAACTTGGCATGACATGACACACCTGGACATGGAGCGATCATTTGGTAGGTATAACATTGCCAACTTTTCCAACACTCTTTTATTAATTGGTTTTGTTTACACAATATTTTTGGATATTTCCACTATAGAGGTTCCTTCAAGACCCATCGCTTGCTATGCTGAGATAAAAAACAAAGTAAAAAAACATACTCCCTATCATTAATCGATACTCTTCCTTTATCCCCAGGGCTTACAACGAGGAGTCATATGCTCATACATGGTCGTACTTCCTCCATACCCCTCACAAAGTTGTAACTGCAATGGAGGATACGGTTTCACAAGATATCCCCTTTCACTACGAGAGGCGGGTCATCGAGATAGTCCTCAGTCTCCAGTTTTAAGCCTGCTTCCTCTGGTCGTTATGCCAGCTTCTTTTAGTCCAATAGAGCTAACAATTTTCTCCTCAAATTTCCCTAAGTATAAATTCCTTAGACTTTTTATTTTTGATAAAAAGTAACAATAGATGTATGTTGTATCCATTGTTAAGGCCCTAATTGAGTCTTTCTCCTCATTCCCTTTAGCGTGGCCCATCCGGATTGGATTTTACGGGAAGCTTTTGAAAAAGTGAAGAGTAGGGCTCAACTTGAGTTTTCATTTACCTATCTCTCATTTTCACCTCTATGTTAACACATAGAAAATAATTTATTTCTTCAGTCATGTAGCTCTTCAAATATGGTCCTTCTATTTTCAACATTGAGGTTCCTCTGGCCACAATGGGAGATCGTCCCTTTGCCACCCATACTACGGTACCTTTGGCCTCATTTGAAGTTGGTCTCTCTAGTGAACGTGGTTCCTCATAAGAATATACTCTTGACCTAGCTCATGTGCCAGTGCATGGTTAACCTTTCTTTCCACCACCAGAGGTAGCTCCTCGAGAGGAAGAACCTAAAAATGAATCCCCTAAGATGAAGCCCCATCTAGACATATTTTGGAGATTGGGGATTGTATCATCCCCCCAGCCCTTGTTGTTATTGTTCAAGCTTCTCAGGTATGAACTACCTTCTTTTAATATATTTCGCTTCTTGCATTATTGTTGCACGTCAAAAAGACAAAACACAATTCACACCTGCTTGGTGCCTTAGTAATTAAATTTTCTAAGATTTTTTTTTTAACTCATAACCTCACACCTGATTGGGGACTTAGAAATGAAACATGTTTGCTAAGGTTTTAACCCAACACATGCTTAGTAACCTAGAAAAAGAAAAACAACTTGCTAAGATTTTTATATATCAAAATATCACACCTATTTTATGACTAGTAATGAAATACACTTTCTAAGGTTTTTTAACTCAATACTTTAATAACTCATTCTTTCATTCTTTGTAGGTCGTGAGGGTGCCTACTCATACTGAAGAGGATACTCATCATGCTCCATTGCCCAATGTCGTGCCAACTCCATAGGACCTATCTCTTGTTAAGTTCTAAGTGACGGTGATCGTGGTTCCATGACCAATGTTCCTACGGACAATGAATCTAGGTGTGGAGTCCCTCTACCCAGTGTCATCCCTCATGAATTCTACCTCCAGGCTCTTCAATAATCTCCACTCTTCCAAGGTGTTCAAAGGACGATGATAGAGAAACTAACTTCCCAACATTAGGAGATTTTATTTATAGAATTTCTTAGGAGCATTCCCATTATAATGGTTTACAAACTCCAAGGGGTCGAAACCATTATTGTAGAGATTGTGAACACACTAAATTCCAACATTGATAGGTTCGAGCTCGCCAAAGATGGGTTAAAGTTTTAAGAAGCTTGACCCCTTAGTGGAGGAGATGAACTAAAGGGTGCTGAGGAGGCTTTGGCCCAATCTTTGAACGATGGTGAGGACATTATTATCATGCATGCCCAAGTAAAGATGAGTCTTCAAACATCTAGTGAAGATCAATAACCATGCCTCTAAGTTTTACAGGCATTTCCTAGGGATTGGGGAATTAGCTCCATAAATCGTGCATTTTCCTTGAAATAAGCGTTTGAACTCTGCAAACGACGATCAAGCCTACACATTAAACCTTTATGCACATAAAACTTTCTATTTAGGGTATAAAATGTACACTTTTAGGTGCTTATTAGGATCTATGGTTTCGCCTCAACTAAGGACCCTTATTTTGTATCTCTTTTTGTTCATGTACTCCTAGGCAATAGTTCCAAAATTATTGTAACTTTGTTTAAGTCAATATATGAAAAGCATACATATTTTTCCTAGTCAATTGAATACAATATTTCCTTCACTTCTTAAATTTACTTCGTAATGCCATTGTGATATTGTTCATGACATTTTTATTTATTTACAATGTTCAACAACACTTTTACAATTCCCCCTTTTAATCCAACAACAATGGAGAATAATAATAAAAAATAATAAACACAAAGATAAAACTCAAAATGGGCAAAGTTGGTCGTTAAACATGATAAAACATCAGCCATTTATTGTTAGTTTTGAAGCAGCTATCTTCCTCTATCTTTGAGATGGAGCAATATCATGAGTCATGTGCCACTTTCACTACGAATGGGATCCCAATTAGTAAAAGACTTGGGAACTGGGATCCCTCTGATGTGCCTCACAGATTCTTTCAAAACCAATTCACCTTTCATAAATTTCCTTGGCCTAACCAAATTATCATATCCCTTAAAGAATTGCTTCGTGTACATTTGGAATTGTTGCATCGAATTATCATTGTGTTCATCCAATGCTTCCAACTAAACATGTCCTCTATTGGCGAATAATTCTACTTCACAAGGCATATATAGCAGATACTGGCAAGATGGCTTCAGTTCCCTATACTAATGCGAAATGTATATAACCATTTGGCTTTCTCTTGGTCATTCGATAGTCCCAAAATACTACTCGAATCTTGTCATCCCACGCTACTCGGAAGTCTTCCTTCATTTTGGCCAAGATATTTTCCAAGGTCTTATTTGTTGATTCACTTTAACCATTGCCCTTGGGGTAGGCTACCGTTGAGGTGTGGTTGTATGATTAAATAATTATTTGTGAGCAAGGTCGCCTATTTATTGATAAATGGAGTTCCATTATCAGACAAAATAATCTCGAGAATTCCAAAATGAGAAATTATGCATTCTCTAATAAATTACGCCATCATCCCTGTCGTTGCCATCTTTAGTTGTACTGCTTCTAGCCATTTTGTGAAGCACTCTGTTGCTACAAGTATCCATATCTTTCCCCTTGAATGTGGATTTATTTCCACAACCATGTCAAACACCCAAGTATGGAATGGATAAAGAGTATTCAATAAGTGAAGATATAGCAAAGGATCTTGGATTATATACCAATCCAATTGACATACTTTGCATTTTCAAACGAAATCAGTAGAATTATTGTCCATAGTTGGCCAATAATTGTCCAAAGTCATGAGTAGATCATATGGCTTGGCTCACCCAATGTTTGTTGGCTCATGGGATCGCTTTAAGACTTCTTCTTCTTCCTCTCTCGTGATGCATCTCAAAATCCTGTTGAAGTATCCACTGCGATAGTGCTCCTCCTCTTGAATATAATAGCGTGGGGCCTTCTTTTTTATCTCCATAGCATCCATTTTTTCTATGGGAACAAATCCATCTTTGATGAAATAAATATATAGCTACCTACAATCTTGTTGAGCCTCCACAATGTTATATTTAGCTACTGCAAGAAAAGTTGACACTTAGTGCATTATCTTTGCATTGTTGTTGCATATTGCCTCATAAATTTCCAATAGTATCTCGCTATTTGAATTCTTATATACGATGGGATTTTAGTTCTATAGTAATAAACTTCATGTATCTTTTTCAACCTTTTCTCTACTTCCTATGAACCAATGCATATTGATATCCGTCCTCCCAGATTTCTGAGGTTTACACTTCATTGGCTTGCAACATATTAGGCTACCTCTCAGCTCTATCTTTCCTTCCTCTGACTCAATCGTCCTCTTAATTTAACCCCTCTAGTCAGAATCATTTTTCATCGTCAAGATCGCTTGTACCAGTAAGGGAGCAGTCCTCCATTGGATCATAATAGTTGTTGTCTAATCATTTGTGGCCACTTTTTGCGCGATGGTGGCGTAAGGATCAACGCGCATGTTCATCGATCGAGGGTTCATTTTCACCTTAACTTGATTAAATATACCGATCAACCTTTAAATGATTGTTTGTAGGGTGCCAATATGAGTTGTTTTAATGCATATTCTTCATTCACCTACTTAACCACCAAGTTCAATTGTACCTTAGGCAAAGTGAATGTATGCCCCTTGGAAAGGCGTCTAGGAGCCCTGGCACCAGCGCATTGCATTCCTCTGTATTGTTGGAGCCATAAAATATAACTTCAAAGATAAGTCCATCTTATATTTTCCCCTCGAAAAATGACTCCATATCCGCTTTTTTCTTTTGTCGATGAACCATTAAACTCCATGACCCATTCCCCAAAATTGGCATCTAAAAAATTGGCTTGTAGGCCATCTCTTAGAATGATCTCTCATGGTGGATCAAATAACCCAAATTAAAATTTGCCAACAGGTATGTATGAGAAACCACACATTTAAAATCATATTCTAGGAAATAAGGATCCACCTTGATTCCCTCCAATCAAAATGGTTCATGTTAACAAAAACATAATGGGATCACATCTTATCACAACGTGAATGGTGAAAGATAGCATGTAATGTCTAAGTTTTGGGGCAACAAATACTTTTTCCAAGAAATCCATTTCAACACTAGTGTACCTTGCCTTTGGGCCATGGATAATTCTACTTAAATATTAGACATGTATTTTTTACCCATCAATATCTTGTGCGAGTAGAGCATCGATTGATCTTGTAGTGGAAGTGGGATATAGATGTAATGGTATTCCAACTCTTGGGGAAATCATTGTTTGTGAAGAAGTGAGAAGCTTCTTGAGCTTGTCGAAGTTTTCTTGATGTGGTTCTTCCTATTTAAACATCATGTTCTTTCTCAGCAGTTCAATCAAAGGGTGAGTTATCTCGGCCAACCCCGAAATAAATTTACTAAGGTAAGAAACTCCTCTAGGAAACTTTTCAGATCCTTTGTAGTTATTTGGCAAGTCAACTTTAGAGTGACTTTGTACTTTCCTTAGTCCATCGGCACCGCTTAGCGATCAATAAGAAATTCTAGGAACTTCCCACTTATCACCCCAAAATCACACTTAACTAGGTTCATCTTTAACTTGTATTTCCTGCATCAATTTAAATCCCTCTTAAGGTCAACAATTGAGACTCCTCCATCTTTTACTTGATGAATGAATCATCCACATAAAACTCCAACATTTCATGAAAGAAGTCATAAAAAATGGCCAATATTATTCTTTGGTATGTTGCCCCAGCGTTCTTCAGTCCAAAAGGAATAACATGGTACACAAAGGTTCTCAGCGAAGTTCTAAATGGTGTTTTCTCTTAATCTTCTAGATCCATCTTGATCTGATTATAGCCCATATACACATCCATGAAGATATGCATCGCATGGCATGTCATTTGATATATCAAACCTTCAATAAAGGGTAGAAGGAACCGTCATTTGGGCAAGCTCTATCGATATCTCTAACATCAACATAGATGTGCATTTGGTGTTTGTCCTTCTTCCCTATTGGCACAATGTGATATGCCCCAAGTGTGACCCCGGCTCAGAGACACCAACCTCGGCCCAGATCATGGCCGACACTGGACAAGCCTTGGGCATACGACGTCAGCTTTCGGCCATGGCAAGGTCGTCCCAGGCCAACACTACGACCTGCCTCTCCAAAGGACATTGCACGCATCATAAGGGTCAACAGCACTATCGTACACCGGGGAATGGCAACCTCGGCCAGATATAGGCTGAGGTTACAAGAAGACTTTCTACCAATGTCAACCTCATCAAGACCTCAGTCGATGCTCGAAGCACACGCCAGCTCAACCTTGGCCCAGTCCATCCCCTACCCATTTTCTCGGCTGAGATCAAGCCGAGGCCCCTATGGCTCATCTCGAATTAAACGAGCAACTAGACTTGTCAACCTTAGCCTCTCCAAGGTCGAGGTCATGCACCAAGCACGATAGCCGAGCATCTTTTGACATTTGGATAAGGGCACGTGGACATAAATCAGTTATAACAAGATTATTCCCGACACGTGGGGAGAATATTTCGTCATCATTATCTACATGTGACAGTGACATGTGGCTCCTCCATATTAGTGAGGCTAACACACACATGCACATTACATGCATGGGGGTACATTACAACCCCTACTTACTATATATATAGAGGTCATCCTCTACCTTGGGGGGATCCAAAAATACAACCCTAGCGGAAACTCTGTCTAGATACACAGTAGAGAGAGAAAGCTTGAGAGATTGTATCCATGGCCATCAGTGCCTTATTAGAGTGAGGTTATTCACACACCCAGTGGACGTAGGACAATTTAGGCTGAACCACTTATATTCTAGTGCTCTTTCCTCTTCTCCTCATCTCATTCTCTTACCTTTTATATAACTATGCAGCCATTGTTGTTCTTAGATTGAGCTTGTAAACACCTTACCTGGTGGTGATAATTCTAGCATCATCATTTTGGCGGCGTCTATGTGAACGAGAGAAGCTGTCTCTTCCTCTTCTTCAGCTTAACCTCATCGGAGAGTCTGGTGGTGAACCAGGAACCACCCCTTGCGTGGAGTTGTTTCACCATTGAAAGAGGTCCTTCGACGTACTAAGCTCATATGATACTCAAGCTCTATAGTGTTAACATATGGAACCAGAATTACCGCCACCTCTTCCGCCACCCGGAGGTAGAGGGCCTAGTTCAAGTCAAGCGCCGCCCCAGTCCGAAATGGCGGAGGTAGCTGCGGCCTTGAGGTCTTTGTCTGTAACACAACAAGCTATGTAGGAGAAATTTTCATAGCTCAGCCAAACTATGATGAGGCCACCTGGAGTCTCACTGGATATGATCACTCTAGCGGCTGCTCAGCCTCATCCATATGCCTGGGGACCACCCCAGGCACCAATGAAGGACCATCCTGTACCCCAGTGGAGAAGGGAGCTTACGCCTAGGGAGGCAAGTAAACCCTTTCCTAGAGGACATATATGACGATCTAGAGGCGGAAGAGGTCCCGGAAGACTGCTGGGAGCCGTATGAGGTGTCGAATAATACTGTACGACCTCTTCAGTAAAGTCAAGGTTAACTCGGCCAAAAAGGTGAAGAGGCTCAACAAAGAGGGCCAGCCTTTGATCGGTTGATCATAGGGTCAGCCTTTAAGATGTTGGGCCCAATGAATGACCTAAGACAGAGATTTTCGAGATTGAGGAGCGCAGCAGGCCCTCAGAGAGGAAATAGGCAGGGTCGGCCAGACCAAGGTCGACACTGTGAAAGAAAAGGTAGGGAACAGGAAGAGGTCAACAACCGACGACGTACTGTGGCAGGAGAACCCTCAATCCACCCCTTGGAGGTGGCGGGGGACAACCTCGGCCAAGCCGATGATTGGAGGCCATGGAATGACTCTATCCAATGTCTTGAGGAGAAGATAGGAGACCTCATTAAAAGTAGGGATCCATTGCAAAAGGGTTCCTCCGAGGGTTTTCTAATTGTGGCTAGGATAGTGGGCTTCCCAACCCCAACTAAGTTCAAGCCTCCTATGGTATCTCCAACGTATGATGGCAGCACTAACCCTGTACATCACATCGAGATGTACCAGTCGGCAGCAGACATCTACTCGATACCCGATGAGATGAGCTGTAGGGACTTCTCTGAGACCTTAACAGGGGCAGCACACAGCTGGTTTACCTCTCTTCCGAAGAACTCATTTGAAGACTTCAAAGGCTTGGCTGAACGATTCATCCATAACTTCTGCTTTGGGGTGAGACCTCAAAAGAAGACTACTCACCTGCTATATGTCAAGCAGGGCAAGGACGAGAGGCTAAGAGACTACATAGCCAGGTTCAACAAAGAGAAGTTGGAGGTCAAAGATTATGAAGAGAATATAGCCATGATCTCCCTCATAGGGGGACTACAGAAAGGGAATCTATTGTAGAAACTTGCGAAAGACCCCCCTAGGTCTATGGCGGAACTCCTAGCAACCGCGGGGAAAGTAATGAATGCGGAAGAGGCAATGGCTGCCAAGTATGAGGATGAGAATCGTGGTAGTAGTGGGAATTCCAAAAAAAAGAAAGATGGGAAGAAGAGGACGGGTGATGACAAGTTTGCCCACTATACTCCTCTGACTGTAACCTGCGAGCACATCCTCAACAAGATTAAGAATGATAGGACTCTGAGATGTCCAGATAAACTGAAAGCCCCACCACATAAGAGGAACAAAAACCTATGGTGCGAGTTCCATCAAGACCATGGCCACATCACGGATAGATGCTTCACCTTGAAAGATGAGATTGAAAAGATGTTAAAATCTAGAAAGCTGAGAAAGTATGTGGATGGTAAGACTCCTAAAGGTGGAAGAGATGACCCTAAGAAAAGGAGAAACGACAGAGGTCGTGACAATGTCCCAGCCCAAAGAGACGATGATTCAGAAGGTGATGATGAAGACGATTCGGATCTTTTGCCGAAAGATGACAACACCCCGGTGAAGAGGGTTGGTATGATCTCATTTGGTGTTGACACCATATGCGAAGGATTTGCAGGAGGTGGCTCTAAAGTAGCTGATAGGAAGGCTCACGTGGCAGAGGCCAGGTCAGTGGCCAAGCTTGAAGTTATGAATCTAACGTCTTTCGAGACAGTGCAGAAGAGGACGAAGGTGGACATGGACACCCTTATAGTTAGCTTCTCCAGACTCGACTTCAAAGGTATCTTAGCCCCCCCCCATGAAGACCATTTGTTCATAACAACAAGGGTGCATGGGTGCGAGGTGCAGAGTCTCCTCGTAGACGGGGGGAACTCGGTAGACGTGATGTTTTGTCCTTGCTACAAGAGACTAGGTCTTAGTAGGTCAAGGCTGGTACCCTATCATCACCCATTGATATGCTTCAGTGGCGAAAAGGTCCACCCCTTGGGCATGTATGAGATTGATGAACGGATGGGTGATGAGTGGCCTAAGAGGCTGACCAAGAAGATAAATTTTTTTGTTATGGATGAGAACGTATTCTCGGCATATAACCTCATCATAGGAAGAGTGACCCTTAAAGAGTTTGAAGCTGTGCCATCGACGGTCCATCAGATGCTAAAATTCCCGACTCCCTATGGGGTAGGGGAAGTGCAAGGTGACCAGACCATAGTGCGAGAATGTTACTTCAACTCGACCGAAGAGAGAGAGGCCCATAAGAGGGCAACCACCACTTATAACATTGATACGCTTGACCCAATAGATGAGACAAAGTTGAAGAAGGGAGAGGTCGCGGAAGAGGTAGAATCCATCGTCCTCAATGAGGACGAGCCGAAAAAAACCATCCAGGTCGGCAAAGCCCTAAATATAGAAATCAAGGAAGAGCTGATAAACTTCCTCATGAGGAGGCAAAGTGTCTTCGCATTGAGTCACGCAGACATGCCCGGCATCGACCCTGAAGTTATGAGTCACAAGCTAAACATGACCGAAGATGCCAGGCCAATCAAATAGAGACGAAGAGTCTATTCCAGGGAGAAGTACAACGTCATCCAAGAAGAGGTCAAAAAATTGGAAGAGGCTGAGTTTATAAGAGAAGTCGCATATTCAGAATGGTTATCAAATGCAGTCATAGCTCCCAAGGCCAATGGGAAGTGGAGAATGTGTGTTGATTTCACTGACTTGAATAGATCTTGTCCAAAAGACAACTATCCCTTACCTCGGATAGATCAGATGGTGGATGCTACAGCAGGACATGAGCTCATGAGCTTTATGGATGCATATTCAGGCTACAACCAAATCTTCATGGATGCTGAAGACTCAGAGAAGACAACCTTCATTACCGACAAAGGGACATACTGTTACAAAGTGATGCCCTTCGGCCTAAAAAATGCAGGGGAAATATACCAACGTCTTGTTAATAAGATGTTCGAAGAGCAAATAGGTAAGACTATGGAGGTGTGTGTAGATGATATGCTAACAAAGAGCTTAAAAGCTTGTACTCATGTAACGGACCTCGAGAAGATCTTCGATATTATGGACTCATACATAATGAAACTCAACACTGCGAAGTGTGTTTTCGGAGTAGGAGCTGCGAAGTTCCTAGGATTTATCGTTAACCAGAGAGGGATTGAAGTAAACCGTGAAAAAATCAAGCCTTTGCTTGATATGAAGACACCGATAAGTATCAAAGATGTCCAAAGACTTACGGGGAGAGTGGCTTCCCTTAACAGGTTTATTTTTAGGGCAACAGACAAGTGCCTTCCATTCTTTAAGGTGCTGAGAAAGGCCTTCCAATGGGACGAAGCATATAAAAAAGCCTTAAACCAGCTCAAGTCTTACTTGGGGTCTCCCTTATTGCGATCTCGGCCTATGACTGGAGAAAAATTGTATGTGTATCTGGCAGTCTCCGAATCAGCCATCAGTGCAGATATAATACGGGAAGACACTGGGATCTAGAGGCCGGTGTATTTCAATAGTAAGGCCCTTCAAGGGTCTGAACAAAATTATCCTCGTATGGAAAAGCTGGCTTATGCCCTGATACATGCTTCAAGGAAGATGAAACCTTACTTCCAATCCCACTCCATGATAGTCCTCACCGACTCCCCACTAAGACAGGTCCTACATAAACCTGAGAAGTCCGGGAGGTTGATGACATGGGCCATTGAGTTGAGGGAGTACGATCTTACCTACCAACCTAGGACGGCCATCAAAGGGAAGGCCCTCGCAGACTTTGTCGCTGAGTTCACATGGGAAGAGGCCGAGACAGAGAATGGCCTAGAGGGTGCTAAAAAGACAAACCGTGGTATCTTCCAAAATCCAGAAGAGATGACACCGAACGTCTTCCAAGATCAGGAAGAGGTCACGTCCAACAGGGCCAGGAACAGAGTCGCAAAGAACGAGGAAGATCGGTACCTCTTCAAGCAAGGAGTCATGTCAGAAGGGGTCTTCTCATCCGATACAGACATTTGGAGCCTCTTTGTTTATGGATCTTCCTGCGACAGTGGTAGCGGTGCAGTGTTGATACTCTCGGCTTGAGATGGTGCCAACATTGAATACGCTTTAAGATTCGATTTCCAGGCTTCTAACAATGAGTCTGAGTATGAGGCCATGATAGCAGGTCTCTCATTGGCAAAGACTATTCGCGTAAAGTGACTCCTACTCCACATCGACTCAAGGTTAGTTGTCAATCAAGTACTGGGAGTCTATGAGGACAAACATGAAAGGATGGCCAAGTATCTGAAAAGGGTGCGAACGATGTTAGAATTTTTTGAATAGGCAAGACTGAAGAGAGTGCCTCGACAAAGTAACAGCCACGCAGATGCATTGGTGAGATTGGCCTCGGCAACAAAGACAGATGTTATAAGGACCATTCCGATCGAGGTCTTGGAGAAGGCAACCATTGAGCAAGAAGAGGTATGTAACCCTTGTCACAATTTGAACTTAGGAGACTCATGGATGGACCCCCTCGTCAGATATATCAGAGAGGGAGAGCTACCTGAATCCAAGTTGGAGAGGCGGAAATTGAGATATAAGGCTGCCAAGGTTTACGGTAGTAGGAGACGTCCTGTACAAGAAAGGATTCGTACTACCTCTCCTTAGATGGGTGCACCCCATAGAAGTTCCCCGGATGTTACAAGAAGTTCATGAGGGTTCTTGCTCTAGCCACATAGGGGGAAGACCCTTGGCCAAAAGAATCATCACACAGGGGTACTGGTGGATAACTTTGTCCAAGGACGCTGCGGCCTATGTGAGAAAATGTGATAAATGTCAGAGATTTACTGCTATCCCTCATCAACCTCATCAGCCTATAACGTCAATCACTTCTCCATGGCCATTTGTATTACGGGGAATTGACTTAGTAGGACCCCTGCCAAGAGCTGCCAAAAATTATAGATTCTTGATAGTTGCCATCGACTAATTTTCAAAGTGGGTGGAGGCAGAACCGATGATAACGATCATAGAGAAGAAGACCTTCCAATTTCTTTCGAGGAATGTCATATGTAGATATGGCCTTCCAAACACTCTCATCTCGGGCAATGGGACCCAGTTCAAGAACTCATCTTCAGAAAAGTATTGCCTAAGAGTGGGAATAAAGGAGTTATTCTCATCTTCGAGCCGACCTCAGGCAAACGGTCAGACTGGGGTCACAAACAGAACAATTCTCGATGGAATCAAGAAGAGGTTACAAGATGCGAAGGGAAGATAGACTGAAGAGGTCTACGCTATGTTATGCGCCTATAGAACCACGACAAGGACATCGAGAAAAGAAACCCCGTTCATGTTGGCACATGGCTCAGAGGTCGTCATACCAATGGAAGCAAGGCTTCCAACTCATAGGGTTTAGACCTATGACCCTGATAATAATGGGGAAGAGAGGAGGCTAGACCTAGATCTAATTGAAGAAAGAAGAGAGGGCGCGGAGGTCAGACAAGCAGCCTACCAATATAGGGCAGCGAAATTCTACAACCAGAGGGTGAAGTCAAGAACATTGCAGTGGGAGACCTAGTTCTAAAGAAGACCTTACAGAAAGCAAACAAAACCCACCCAAACTGACACGATCCCTACAAAGTGACAGAAGAGGTTGTGCCTAGAACTTACAGGTTAGAAAATCTAGAAGGAGAACCTTTTGCCAACCCATGGAATGTTGATCACCTAAAGAAGTATTACATATGATGTTACAAAGAATTTTATATAAATATATCATCTTATTATGAAGAGGTTATTAATAAACGATCAGTTCCTTGATGATTCTTGCTACATTGTGCACTTATGGCAGAAATTATGAGGATAACATCTTAGGTGATGACCTCAGACCCTTATAACACCATTCAGTGGTGACGAGGTCTGAGCTCAGACACTATAATGAGATGACCTCAGACCCTTAACATCATTAATTTGGTGAGATTAATTATGAGGATAACATCTTAGGTGATGACCTCAGACCCTTATAACACCATTCAGTGGTGACGAGGTCTGAACTCAGACACCATAAGCAAACACCATTCATAAGCTTCAGAGCCAAAACATCACGGTATACATTTAATAGAAGAAGATGATGCTCATCACAGAATAACACAATCAGAGATTATAAATATTCAGAGGTTACAAATAATGGAAAAGCAAGAACCATGCTCATTAAGAAATTATAAATGTTCAGGGATTACAAACAAGCTTCACAAGGTTAGGAGTTACAAAAAATATTCAGAGATTCTCTCTTTAAGGGTTTGAGGGGGTAATGTTAGCGTCTTCGTTTTGGTTAAGTTGGACGACGTTGGTCACCTCGAAAATGTCATCATGGTGGTCTGCCCCTCCAACCTCTATGTCGTCCAACGTGGCAGTCTTGGCAGGCGTAGCAACCTCCTCCTCAGCCTCGTGAAAGGTCTGGGAAAGCTGAGGATTAGCAAAGCCAAGGCCTATGAAGTTAGAGGCTTTCAAAGTGACAGCCTCATTCTCCTTGACAGCCGCCCACTTGGTAGTATCTTTGATACCTCTCTCGAGGTATTCAAAGCCAAAGCCCATAAACTCATCAGAACTTTTGTACTCGGCTATTATCCCCTAAGAGGCATCATCGAGGGCTGCCTTCATGGCCGAGATGACTTTATGTTGCAGACTATCATCCTTGGCATTCAGAGCCTCAACATGGTCCTTCTTAAGCTGAGAGACCTCCTTCTCCAGCCCCTTTACCTTCTTGTCGGACTCACCCAACTCAGACTTCAGGCGGTAAATTTTTGTGTTCAAAGTACTTTGGACCTTCTCGACCTCTTGACCCTTATGGATGAGGGGCAACTTCCTCAGAGTCCAATTAGAAAGGTGGTTCATAGCTGCCAGGCCCTACAGATTTTGTGATCATGAATGAGTCAAAGAAAAATCAGAGGTTACACTTCAAAATTACAAAGAACTATGAGGTCATACCTGAATGGATCTGTGGATGATGAACTCAACCAGCAAGAGAGTATCAAGTGATCGGAAGAAACGCTTATCGGCCTCGGTCATTGTAGAGCTGAAGGCATCTAGGGCCTGCAGACTATGGCCGACGATGCTGTCAGTAATCTTCAACTGCTCTAGACGAGTTGATAAGGCATTTGCTGAAGAGATAGCAGTATCAGCACTCTTTTTCTTCAGCCTCTGATCCTCAGGGGCATGTTGAGTTGAAGCCCTCTTCTTCGTGGCTTGGATCTTTGAGGCAGAGGGAGCTGGGGGAGGAGCATTAAGGCCTTCTTTATTTGCAAGTCTCATCAAGCTAGGTGCAGCCATTTCCCAGAGTTCGTCTGAGATATCCTTTGGGCGCTCTGCAAAGATTAATAGATCTGAGTTAGAAGATCATACATAAATAAACTCAGAGGTTCAACTTCAAATAAGAAAGCGCTTACCAAGCTCGGAAAGGGGACTTCCACCTAGACATGTCTCAAAGAGGAAGTGATGGGTCATTAAGTGTTCAAACTTAATGAATAGACCATATATCCCCTGATCTTAAAGGGCTTTCACCTTCTAAAGGTTTTGTGGGCTCAGGCCAGGGTCGGCCCTCGCAGACATTGTGACCTTACCCCACCTCAGGGGCATCCTCGGCTCTAGAATGGACGAGGGAGCACATGGGCCAAATTTCTATGGCCCAGAAGCAAAGAAGTATCGGGGCTTCCAGTTATGGTTGGAGGTCGGAGTTATTTGACGCATCTTTTTTTCAGGCTTCCGAGCTACAAAATGATAGTAGCTCGGATGATTTTTGGCTGAAGAAGGGACATAGCAACCAACAAAGACCTCAACTGGAAGGTCTAAGTGGTGGACAACCCTCCATAAGACTATAGACCCTATTATGACCCGCCGGATATTGGGGGATAGTTATGAGGGAGCCAAATTGATATAGGAAATGAAGGACTTGATAATGGGATGGATGGGAAAATGAAATCCTAACTTGAACATCTTCTCGTACAAGCAGATCTCACCATCTCGGCCATTGTAAGCCCTCTCCTCCCTCAGGGGTCTCCTAAGCTTTATTGAGGGACTGATAGAGTACAGATATCTGAAGCAAAGAAGGTCTACCTTAGTAACAGTACTCTCAATCTCAGTCGCCTCAGAGACATCGACATCGCTTTTAACCTCATCATCATCATCTAGCTCAACGTCAGCTGGAGCAGATGTTGATGGGTTACTCGAGAACCTCCGAGCGAACTCGGTACCAGTGACGGACGACAGAGGAATTACGTCAAGTGGCGGTGGAATGGCCACACTTGTCTCAACAATCTCAACCTCTGAAGAAGAGGTTGAGGTGCTCGAGTTATTATGGGATGAGGCTCGGCTAGAGACCTTGGCCTGATCAGGGGCCTGATCTTCCCGAGGTGTGAAGTCCATGGACTCCTAGAAGGAATCCACAGATATGGGGTCTGAGGTAGAAGACTCAGACTCAGACATCGGTATTGGATTGGCAGGAACCTCTGCCTGATTGAAAGACTCCGAGGGATCACGATATATCACCTTCAGGGGTGGTGGAAAGATGGGTCTAATAGGGAGTTCTTGTGACCTACAAGCCTCCTCCTATGCTCTTTCTATTTGCCTGATTTTTTCTAAAGTCTTCTCTCTAAGGGAGGGGAACTCCTCAAGAAGTTGGTAGAGGGGTCTGAGCATCAGAGGCACACACTACACTTGGGGAGACTTCCTAAACTACAAATAAGATTGGCTATTGAAGTAAGGCAATTTAGATCAGACCAAGAAACTTAAGGCAAATACAGTTCGCCTGAAAGTATGAAGTTATCGCCTGAAAATCGCTAAACTCGCTGGAAAACACAAAAAATAGGGAAAAACTGGAAAAAAAGAAGGAAAAAAGATGGCAGTGAATAACTGAGGAAGAAGTAGTAGAAGGAAATGAAGAAAACTCGAGTAAATCACCACCATGGACCTTTGCAGTAGAATCGCGAAGAGAATGCGTTTAGAGAGAGAAACTGTTGAAATGTTATCTTGCAGAAGAGAGAATTGAGGAAGGAGGGAAAAATAAGGGTTCAAAACCCTTAAATATACAGGCGCGATTCCCGAGGCCCATCATTGCCTTGGGAACCCCAAAGGGCGGCTGACAACACACGCTTGCCAAGCAAGCCATACTTCAACATTGGACAAGTGTCAAACAAATATTGGCTCATATTAGAAAGGCCTCACAGATGTGAAAATCCCATAGTCACCTGCTCTCACATGTAAAATCCCACAGTCACCTGCTCTCCCATGAAAATCCCACAGGCCTCGAAGATGTGAAAATCCCATGTGGACACAAATTAGTTATAACAAGATTATTCCCCACACGTGGGGAGAATATTTCATCATCATTCTCTACATGTGAAAGTGACATGTGGCTCCTCCATATTGGTGAGGCTAACACACACATGCACATTACATGAATGTGGGGTGCATTACACCCCCTAGGTACTATATATATAGAGGTCATCCTCTGCCTTGGGGGTATCCAAAAATATAACCCTAGCTGAAACTCTATCTAGATACACATTAGAGAGAGAAAGCTTGAGAGATTGTATCCATGGCCATCAGTGCCTTATTAGAGTGAGGTTATTCACACACCTAGTGGACGTAGGCAAATTTAGGCTAAACCACTTTTATTCTGGTGCTCTCTCCTCATCTCATTCTCTTACCTTTTATATAACTATGCTGCCATTGTTGTTCTTAGATTGAGCTTGTAAACACCTTACCTAGTGGTGATAATTCTAGCATCATCACAATGCTAGAGAGATAAACATGATGTTGGATTGTTTTGATTAATCTAGTTGTCATCAACCATTGCACCTCCTCTTTTATCTTAAGACCCATCTTTGGTTTGTAGGATCTAGTGGCTTGCTTCATCGGTATGGCTGAAAGCATAATGTTTAACTTGTGGAAACTCATTTCTTGATCAAACCCAGCCATCTCGGTGTACTTTTTGGTAAAAACATATCTATACTCCCAAGTGAGCTCAAATAATTATCTTCTCTTTTTACATCTAGGATCTTTAAAATAAATATGGGCCTTGGATCTTCTCCCTCCTCATCAAAGTCAATTTTATTTAACTTCTGAACTTGTGGCTTTGGGCGATTTGTCATGCACTCTGGCGCATCCTTTATTTATCCAAAAAACTCATGGATATTGGAATTGTTAATGATAAGGCATTTCCCTTTGATTGCAAGTAAAAAACACTCAGTCTCCTCATCATATTCCTCAACTGCTCCACCTTCAAAGTGGTAAACCACTATCCCATCCTCCAACTGGATCTTTTTCCACTGGCAGTTGGGAAAAGTAACTACTTTTGCTTTCTATATCTCTCAACTTCCTTTATTATATCCCCTATAAACCTTCTCAGCATGCTCTGCCATTTTACCTCATGTTTTATGGGGTCAATCCTTGGCCTCATCATATCTCTCAGTTATTTAGAGATAGCATGGGGCTTGGAAGTGGGATTACTAACTTCTTTAACTCTCTAGCTTCCACTTGCACCTTATTTTATATGGTTGTTCACTGATCCCATCCTTTATCTGATCGGGGGGACTCTGACACCCTCCACGTGGCGTGTTAAAATGCACGCATCCTCTGCCAGCTTTGTGTAAAATGTAGCGTCCACTAAATGGTCCTCCTCTAGGGTAAATGACTTTTTGGTCGCTCGAATTACTCTCTAAGTTCGTTTCATATTTGACTTAGTGCATGGTTGTGCATCCACACCCTACCTATTAGCAGGTAGTATGATGTTGTTGTCTCTATTAAATGGAACTTGATGTGCAATGTGAGATTCCCCATCACAATCCCAACGTTCACGTAACAAATAAACTTTGAGAATTTGTTATCATAACCTTGATATAACAGAAGGAAAGTGTATTAACATTTCCACCGAAATGTTAGATGCCCAGAATGAGCTGACAGGCATAATGTTTATAGAGGCACCTCTATCCATCAATGCGCTTTCAAATGTTACTCCACCCATGCTCGTTGTGACATATAATGGCATGTTGTGAGGGAACCTCACTAATCCATCGGCATCTGAGAGAGTTATTTTGGACATCAACTTTCAAATCAACCTAGCCATTGGTCCCTTCCACCTCAATGAGATAACTGTGTTTTTCCTTGCAATGTTTGGTACTTCTTGGGTTATCGAAAGCTTGATCTCCATAGACATCCCCACCTGGTCTAAGACCCATGCGAATTTAGGGATTGTGAAATAGATTGATATTATATAATAGGTTCCCCCACATAACCTTCTACATTGTAAATGTTTTCCATGTCTCCAGGTCTCAACTCAGCGTAGGACATCATAAATTTTTTTATCCTAATTGTAAAATCTTCAAGAGGTTCTTTGAACTCCTCCTGCTCTGTTCTCAGCTCCCTTATTCCTTTTTCGACATCTTCGTCGTAAGCCATCATTAGGTTTGCTCCATGGGCTAGTAGTAGTTTAATGATGAAATATCCCTTTAGTGTTTGCAATGTTCTAGCCACAAGTGTTTGTTGATGATCCTCTTTAAGGTGAAATAAAAATTTATTGGGTGGAAAATAACACTTAGCAGTATTTAGGATCCGCTTGGACATACAGTCCTGAATCCTTTTAGGGATCATCCTTGGGTTTTTCAACTTCCCTCTATGCAACATAGCATTGTAACAACTGATGGCCTCCTCTACTGTGCCAGTGATTGGGGTGGATCATCTCTATCCCTTCCAAACATTCTGTTATTAACCTTTTGCTGCCCCCTTCCAACTTCGGTGGCTTCATCTTCATAACCCACTCATGGGGCCTGGACTCTCCCCACTATAGCCTGTGGTCTATACAAAAAAGGGGTTAAGATGCGCTTGGGCAAACCACTAATGAAATATTCCTCCCTATTTTCAAAAACTCTACAAAAGTCCCCTCGCGAGTCTCATTTATCAAGTGGAAAATATACTCGGGGAGCATACCTTTTGCACATAATTGGAGAAGCTTAGACTACTCATCCTCCTCTCTCATGTTGAGAGACCTTTCTTTAAATCTCATGATATACGCCACCACCTCTTCTCCTGGTTAATGTTTATCCCTTTCCAACTAATTGAGGGTGAACTCATCCCTTGTCAGGAAGAACTTAGGGATAAACAAGATATGGATTTCTTCGTAATTTACCACAATACTAGAGGCCAACTGGGAATAATATGTGTAGGCTTAATCTCTAAGGGTTTGGAAAACTACCTCAAATTTATCCTATTATTATTGCAATGAGCACCCAAGTGCTCCACAAAACGCTTGATGTGATCCTTCGATTTTCCCCCTTTTCCATTATATTTCAAAAAAATAAGGGGCACATAGTCCTGGGGGTATGGCTCGTCATTGTAATCATTTTGGTAAGTTGTAAGAAAATAGTCATATACTAAAGTTTCCTTATTGGCTTTCTATGTGGAAGCCATCATCTTTAGAATGTCCTTATTTATGTCCTCCACCGTCAAAGAAGGTGAAGGACGTACCCCTGTCGTTATAGGGCTAAAATAAACAATATTTAGAATTCCCATGATTAGTGCAACAGTGGGAACAACTTTTATGGAAATTGCAATCAAAGAAACTATTGAGTCCATTTTCACTATAGGAGTGATAAAAGAGGTGTGGTACATTGCTGCCCCAAAAGAAGTTTCCTTTGTTGGTGTCTGTAAAAACTCCATGAGATTTCCCTGTAGATGGGTCATTTGAGTTGGACCCATCACAAGGCTCGCGGATTCATGTGTGATCGTGGGAACATTAAAAACACAATTAACATTATCTTGGGAGATATTATTAGTATAATATCTCCCATCAGGAGTTTAAAAATGTAATAGGGGAGTCCTCTCAAGGCTGGGGTATTATAATAAAAATGAAAGATCAATCTTTATTAAGATGGCTATAAATCACTAAACAATGTGTTATCAATAGTGATTAGATGGGCTCAAGTATGCAAATATAAAACACTTAGATAGAACTCGTAAAACAACTCATGTATAACTCGGAATAATCAATAAATGAACCTCCAAAGAAACTTAGTTAGAGGGAGAAAAAAGTAGGAACTCTTAAATACACCTCTGGTGGGAATTCCAAACACCAAGGCCCCACCAACTAGGATCACGACAACACATGGTATTAAAAGCTTAAGGAAATCATCAATGGTAGATGGATAAATTCTCTGGTTGTAATATCTCTCCCTTTCGCTCTCTCTTAATCTCAAAAATCTCTCAAAATTCCGAAAGAACTCTCTCTCCAGTAGTTGTCGAGAATCCTATATTATCACCGTAATCACTCGAGTGGTCTAAGGTCCAACAAATATGATAGACGGTTCCTTATCCTTTCGTGTTACTGGAATTAAATTGCAACGTACAACTTTTGATGATCTACTATATGTCAGTTAACTATCGCAATAGTAGTAATACTCTAAACTATCTGACATTTACAAAACCACTATGGTTTCCTAAGCTTGATATTGGAAAGCAGGTAAGTCACGGGGGATATCACTCATGGAAGATGTTACAAAGGTAAAGGGTTATTTGGCACTAAGCTCAATGTGTAATGGAACTCATGGTTGCTTTGGTAAGCTCTCTCAGGTTATTGTCCATCAGTGTTTTACTAGGTGTATCTAGAATGGTTCAGTCAAGCCTTAACGTTTCCTTTCTTTTCAATCCTCAAAACTAGTTCCCTCGGGGATTCCCTTGGTGAGGACATTCGTTAGAGCATGAGAGATCTCCCAATCACTTGCAGACTTGGTCCCTCGCATATACCACTTGACATCACTCTCATATTGCACAACATTAAAACTTGCAAGTTATAATATACATATAAAAATACATAAATTGATGAAACAAAAATTAACCTAAAACTGTGCTTCCTCAAATAGTCTTTTTTCTTCTTTGTCCGAGCTCACTCCTGATCTTGGTCACTTGGCTCTCTGATCTTTCTCTATTTGGAGGGGGAGTCATCTTTAAGCATGTGATTACCTTTAGGCTCCCCCTACACCTACCCATCCCATTTTTATACTTCCCCAAAATGGGCAAACCCATCTTAGGAAATTTTAATTTTAATGAAGAGTCTCCACTCGTGCACACTCTTGGTCGAACGCCTCTGTGGACACCCCGATTTTGATTCGAGGTGTGTTTTATTCTATCCCACCCATTAGGACATCATAAACCTAAACCCACCAATGCCGTAAAGGTAAAAGTACCCAAAATATACCAAAAGGGCAAAATATCCAGAAAATAAAGCTTACTAGGGTGAAAGTGTAACAACAAATTAAAGAAAATCCCTGCTAGAACCTTTTATCGATCGAAAAAAGTCCCTCCAAGTCCTCATGTCAATGTGTAATCCCCTCCCCAAGGTAATAATTAAAAATACAAGTGAGTATCTTCTCCACCGTACATGTACCCCCAATCCAAAATCTACATTCCAAGATCCTTCGTCGTTTCGTAGAAGGCCTTACTCAAACTGCTATAAACAAATATCCCCACCAACCTTAAAATGGTTGCAGTAACCCATGCTCGATCCAATTTTTTCACTTACTTATACCCCAGTGTTGGGAATACTCAAGCTCATTTTGAAATACCCCAAATAACTTCATACTTTGGAGAATTCACTTTCCCCCTCGGAAAGTTCGTACTTCCAAAAAAGTCACTTTGGTCAGAAAGAGGTTTGGACCTCTGAAAAGTTTCCTCTGATAGAAAAATAAAAGAAAACCTCTCTAATCATTTCATGAACATTAGAATTTCTAAATAAATCTCTACCCGACTAAATCGAGTTTTTCCCACCTCGAGCGCCTCATGTCGAGACACACCCCTTGTAAAAATTCAATTCACGCTATAAAGGTAAGGAAATAATGCCTGAATTTCGAGTCAAACACCCTTATATATTAAAGAACATATGTCCAAACTTTGGGTCAAACGATAAACTGTCCATATATATATTTATCTTTCTTATCCGACATTCATTTAGGGGATTGCATATGAACTTTTTAACATTTATATTTTAAAGTCTTATTTTGAAACCACGCCTCTATTAATTGAATTTACGTGCTCATATATTAAAACATTTGTAATCAAATACCACATGGACTATTAACAAACATGAAAATGTACTTTTCAAAATCATTGTGAATAAAGCATTTGTGATATGAGTCAATCCAAAACTTTTCACCAAGACAAAGTCTAAAATACCAATTACTCCACCACTTATCCAAACGAACTAAGGTCATCCCCGTGGTAGCACCCCAGATACGTGCTTTAATAAAATACATGTCACAAGGATACCACTGATTAGACATACTTTTAACATATATATGTAGTTATCCAACATAACTAAATTGCTATATTATGGACTATGATCGATAAATACCATGATGATATATATTGTATACCCGACATGCCACTACCTACACCCGTAAATGTGCCCTGTTTGTTGGAACTATGTTGTCTTTCATCCAAAGTCTCCTTGGGTATGTAGGTGTTATACATAACTAAACTCGTGAAGCCCATGCCTCATAATACGTCTCATTACATGTTATTTCTATGGGATACATTTTTCTTCATTCCAAACTCCTTCGACTTCAACCTCTACCTTTGTGGATGAGTATATATAAAACATGACATTATTAATGCTACACTACTAAACTAGTCTAAATGACAATACCTTCTTGCTAGTGATTAGTCAACGATCATAATAACGATCTTCAGAACCACTCCCACTCTGATCCTCCACTGGAACAGCCCTCTATCCTATAAATAGTTCATTTCCCTCTTTGAGCCAAATCGTACACTCACACACACATCATGTTGGATCATGTGTACAACCCATCTGCGTAGACTTTGATCCCAAGTCCCCTTGGGTAGGCATGCGCATACTCAAGTCCATATTGTGAGCATGAGCCACAATAGAATATCTTATGACGTGTTGTACCCTTGGAGATGATCCCATATATCCACGTTCATAGATTACATCTAAATAACACAATACAAGATCTAGAACTATCTCAATGCGTGATCTCCCAAATATATCCCTACATACACACTAACAAATACATCAATTGCATGATTGAACTAAGTACATTTTGATGGCATGGCTATACGAGTATGTAGGAACAACACTAAGTCCTTCTCATGATCTCAAGCCTCGACAACATGTATCCTGATATATTGTCCCCATAGAGATGCAATCATTTATCACCTCTCTTTCACACCTTCTCTCACACAGACAATGAACGGAATATCAAACTATCTGAAAGATGCAATCTCCCAACATTATATACATCAATTAGACACCCGAATTATGTAGTCTTTGATATTGTGGCCACACGATTATCTAAGTGAAATAATTAGTTCTTGTGATCTCCAGCTTCAACAATATGTCGTATGATATATTTTCCCCACGAAAATTTAATCATCTTTCACCACTCTTACACACTATTTCATACATACTATAAACGAGATATCAAACTATCTCAAAATAGAAATTTCTCACACACTTAAATACATAATGGGCATCTATTATACATTAGCACAGAGTCATACACAAATGCCCATGTGTACCTACATCGGTTAATAGTGACGTTCTTACACATTTCACTTATACTATTTTCCTACCTAAGAAAGTTTTTATGTTTATGGGATTCTCAACCTGAGGTCTTTCAAACTATGTCTAAAATTAACTAAAAAGTAATAAATTAATGTTGAGAGCGATAATAAGCATATAATTCAGGAAGCATAAAGAACAAGTGGAGTGCCTAATACCTTCCCCACTCGTAACTCGGTTCCTGATCCCACAAAAAAATAATCTCTGGACCAGCCGCAGACTTAAACCTTAATTACTTTAAACCAAAATTCTCAACCACAATCTTTTATTTTTTTTTTGTGTAACACGAACAGGAAACTCTGAACAAACCAACCAAAGCCCTTAGCTCACGAAATACACATGGGTCTAGGGCTAAGAACCAAGGTTATGCGACTCAAATTGGACATAGAGTCAAACATCCATCGATAACCCTACCTTGGAGAGACGCAGTGGACCGATAGACAAGTACCCCGGGTATCCACTATCCACGAAAAAAGTTCCCCTCGAGTACAACACCACTTGAGGCCCCATAGTGTGCCAAAAATCTAATTTTCTAGATAGTTTTATTTCTGTTTCTTTGATTGTGTGTGCGCGTTCTAGGAAAAGTTATTATCATTCCAACCGGTTTGTTATCTTAGCCTTGCGATAATCAAGTGATTGTGTACCATTCAATGATTCAGTTAAAAAAACATGTGATCCCCTTTTATGATACTTAAAAATGAATTCTAAACAACTCCAATATAATGAAAAAGATGTAAAGTTCATAACTAACCATGAAAATAAGGAAATTAAAACAATGAAGTACGATAAATAATCTAAAAGAAAACAATTTACACTAAGGAATGTAAAAAAGGTTACACTACAAAAAGTAAAGATTGTTTAAATATAAAGTCACAGAAACTTTTCAGAAAATGTAAAGAGGATTACAATAAATCTACATTCAAGCTGCTTCAAACAAGAAGAAAAACTATAAAGGAAATAAAATAAAAGGAAATAAGAGGGAAAAGAGATTAAATGACTAAATGTAGTTTTTTGTTAAGTGAGTCCTCTTTTCCGTCATCCATTAGATTCTTATTTATAAAATCCTTTTCCATATGGTTTCCCATTTAAATATTCTCCCTAGGTTCATCCAAGCCCCTGCAACAGCTACTTAAATGTCCATCCCACATTCAAGGTTTTAACAAGTGCCAATTACTTTTTTAGGCATTTGTTTTAAATTGTCCCATTATGTTTGTAGGCTATAATTGCTCGTTTGTATTTCCATGTGGATCCACTCTATTGGTCGGTAATGATATGGTGTAAACCTTCAGAAAACCCTAATCCCATGAAACTTAACCCTAAACCCTATCTCTAAAATAATTGTGTTGTTTGAACATTTTTATACGTACATGTTTTCCATTTTGTATATAAATACATAGAAATTTGATGAAGGCAACTTAGTTAGATTTTGTTAGTGCACTCTCTATAGTACATAGAATTTTTGTGTGCGTACATGGTAGTAATGTGCAATGATGGTGGTTGTTGGACCAAAATATACCCAAGAAGGAGTCAAATTGGGTATTTATAAAATAAATGCTAATTTGATTTAATTTTTTGACTTTTTGGATTTAAATATCAGAGCTTTGAAAATATGACTTGGTTTCTCTCACTAGAAACTAAAATATGGGTGAAATAGACTCTGCATTAAAACTTTAATCGTTTGATGTTTATGTAGAGAGCTTGTATGTTTTAAGGTGAAGTAAAATGGTTCCATTCATAGGTCTGAGAAGAAATGAGCATTTGGAAGGTAGTCGGGTGTATTTGAGAACTTTGCTAATTCAATAAAAAAACTAGCCATTGGGAATAGTGACTTGGGTGCCTTTAGTCGACTAAAAGTTATTTTAGTTGAATAAAACTCTCGGGACATAGGTTTTGAAAAGTTTCAAAATGTTTAACAAGAAGGTAGTGCCATTTGGCATGTTTAAGTGAAACTCCATGATTTTCCATGGATAAGCTAGGGAATCTTATACCCCGAGAATGGGGAGCGTCAAACAATTTATAGTATTATAATAATCAATGATTGATATAATTATAACTACATCCACAATAATATAGCAATGCTAAATGTAATACCCCATCTTTTTCGATAATATTGAATTTGAAATAATGATTCAGAGTATTTATGATCTAAGAGTTTAACGATTGAAACAAAGTTTGAGTTATTTTAATTCTGCAGATTTTTCACAAATTAATTGGGTAAAATGGTCTTTTAATTTGATTAGAATATGTTATGCGTATTAGATGGAAACATCAGGGGTGATTAGTTCTTCAGGCTTGTCTTAGGGACCAAGTTAGGGTTTGAGAGATCTTAACTTCCGTGTATAATAATATATGTTATTAAGTTATGAATAAAAGGAGAGAGATGTATATATCTATATAATAAAATAGGAAATTTATCTATGTCATAAGCTTAAAGAATGATGTCATCTTAATAAGTTTTTCCTGCACTTCCTATTTTACCCTTGACAATTTTGGTTTCCTCCTCTTTTTACTCACTCTAATTTGTTTCTCCCTTTTCTTCAAAATTCAAAAATGAGGATAGAATAGTCTTCCCCTACCCACATTCTTCAAACCTACACGCCTCTTTTTTTTACCCCACTTTTCTTTCAAACACGGAGACTCTCACCGAAACCCTCCATTTTACATGTATTCTCTATTTATCTTAAATGATTGTTATTACAAACCATTTCATCGTAACCCTCAATCATTTTAAACAGGTATGGTGGCTTCATCTCAATCGATTGGTACGTGTTTTACCCCAAACCTTAAATCATTTTAAACATGTATGATTCTATTTGGTACCTGTTTATGGTACATGTTTTACCCCAAACCTTCAATATCTTTCTATAAACGACGTATATAGACCTTCAACCATTTGCTTTAATCATTTTAATTGCATTTTTTTTTATCTCAGAGTCACTTTGATGGCTTTGATGTTCTCATAGCTGTAAGATACCTGGAAAAAAAATCTTGGGAATCCGTATCTACAATATATTGAACATAGAGTTGTTTCATTTAGTTAATGAAATTTTATTAATTCTATGAGCTATTATAACATTTGAGGCCATTTTCTAATTCTAATTGTGTGTGTGGTTGAGATTGACTTTGTATGTTTCTATTGATGACTATTGATTGTAAGTTGCTACTGTTATATGTTGTTTTTGTGCTGCTACAGATGAAGTTAAATGATTGTATGCTACTACTGATGATTACTAATGAAATATACCCAGTTATTTTCTTACCAAGAAATCTCACGAACTGGTATTTTCGCACCTAGATCTGAAACATCACGAACATGTATTTTCTTTCCAAGAAATCTGTTCACGTAGATAAATAAGAGTTATGGCATTCTCATTTTGATTTCACTTTTTGTCTCTCAAATGCGTTGTAGTTATATTCTTTTTTTTGGAATCCATTTCTAAATTTTCTCTTTTGAATTTTGTAGAATGACATTACTTTTGCATCCTCCAAGTTCTGGAAAGATATTGTTGTTGTTGGCTTTGGCTAGAAAACTTGATAGTGATTTAAAAGTAGGGACATTTATTTTCATCTTTGATTTTTCATAACTTTATTGCAATTGAAGACCAAATAATTCATCTTTGTTGTGAGTATTGAATAGTTCTTTTAATTTTTTGACATCTTTGGTACTTACATTCACTAGGCTGTGTTATAGACTCAATTTCTTATGTCTAATACACAACTCTTATATATATGAAATATTCTTAATGGTATTTACCTATCCTTTTTGAGATTATAAGTTTTGGGGCTTGAAGTGTGTATTGATACTGTGATAGGGAATGAAATGTTAAAGAGGTATTTATGGGGGAGAAAAGTAGTAAGTCGCAATAAGTATTCACCCACCCTTTGATTGACTGGCTTAAAAAATTTCAACAGATATATTCAGTTTTGAATGTATGGGGGTTTCTTTTCATTTATAGCGGTAACTTCGTCTATCTATTGTGGTCTTTATTTAAAGTTATGTTGAGTAGTCCTGTTTTGGTTCCATTATTGTTCTATTCTATACAATTGCTTGGTCAATTTGATGGTTCTCTTATCTATTTTCCTTCTTCTCCTTATTACCAACACCCAATTATCACTGCATTTCGGGGAAAGTTCTAATTAATCTTACGTGATTGTTATATTGTATGTTATAGGTAACATTGAGATTTAGTAGTTCATGTGTTATATTTTATGTTATGTGTAACATTGAGCTTTTGGGGAAGAATTTATAATTAGGTGTACGATTTAAAAATTTATATTTTCAGTACTTCATGCTTTGTGAAGGTCGCCTTTTAACTTCTGAATACTTGAATATATTTTCACTATAGTGATCCAACTAGGAACTACATTCAGGTTTTGCGAAGTATTCTTGACACCAATTTAAAGATTGGTAGAGAAACATATGAAAGTTGCAAACGAGATTTTACTTTTATGTTATTTAAGAATTGAATTATGCTAAAAATTTAAGGTACTCTATTGTGCATCCAGAATTGGTGCTTTATTTATCTTACTGATAGAAGGAGCCGTGGACCTCAGTACCAGAAAATTTTCATTCTCCATTCTATTTTTAGGGAAAGAGTAACATTGAACAAAATCTTCTTTAACATACTCTATTTTTCCATTGGCCTATGATCATCAACTTTTCCTCCTTTCAAACTCAAGAAGATTGATTTGCTGCCACAAAAACACAAATTTCCACTGGCCCATTGCGAATTTCTGAGTATAGTTAAAATAGTTCTTTTGTAGTGAAAATAGTGACTGCATTCCTGAAGTTCACTAAATTGAAGGTTGTTTATATTTCACACCTTGAGAGGAGAATTAGTCTTTATTTTATTCACAAAATCTTGAGATGCAAAATGGATCGAATTTATGCTACAATTAACATTCAAGTACTCTGTGTGGTCATTTTTTTCACTCTGTGTGGTCATTGACAAAGTTGATTTAACAATGTATCAAGGTATGGCATCCGAAAAATTAAATTGATTAGTCTTGCTTCATTTTTTCGAACTCATATATGTTTCAAATGGATTTCAGATTGGGTGGAAAAATTGCACCACCAAGACCGAGAGAAAAATGCACCACTACGAAACTTCAAGATATGACGTGAAGAAAAAATGCTTGCAAACGAGGTTTTACTTTTATGTTATTTAAGAATTGAATTATGCTAAAAATTTCAGGTACTCTATTGTGTCATTCAGAATTGGTGCTTTATTTTTCTTGCTGATAGAAGGAACCGTGGACCTGAGTACTAGAAATTTTTCATTCTCCATTCTGTCTTTAGGGAAAGAGGAACATTGAACAAAATCTTCTTTAACATACTCTATTTTTCCATTGGCCTATGATCATAAACTTTTCCTCCTTTCAAACTCAAGAAGATGGATTTGCTGTCACAAGAACACAAATTTCCACTGGACCATTGGGAATCTCTGAGTATAGTTAAAACAGTTCTTTTGTAGTGCAAATAGTCACTGCATTCCTGAAGTTCACTCAATTGAAGGTTGTTTATATTTCAAACCTTGAGAGGATAATTAGTCTTTATTTGATTCAAAAAATCTTGAGATGCAAAATGGCTCGAATTTATGCTACCATTAACATTCAAGTACTCTGTGTGGTCATTGACAAAGTTGATTTAACAATCTACTAAGGTATGGCATCCGTAAAATTAAATTGATTAGTTTTGCTTCATTTTTTCGAACTCATATATGTTTCAAATGATTATGACTTAATGATGATTACATTTTATTAACCATTGGGCTTTATCTCAGCAACCAGGGCCATCACCCATGATCTGAAAAGTTGAATGGGAAGAGACTTTGAGGAAACAGTGTTCTAACAATACTTTTACAGATGCAACAATATTTTTATCCTCTTACTGCTACTATTTTTTTATACGTGGAGTATGTCGTGACAAATGGCGATAAACAAATGAATAATTGAGTTGAAGAGCCCAAAGTTTGTCGAGTTTTTATATATGTGCATCTTTGATCAATACGAACAACATGACTGTACTCTCGAGCTTATATATATGTCCATCTTTGATCAATATGATATGAGCATTGTTTTCTACCCCCTCCCACTTGCAACCTAGGAAATTTATTGTTGAGTTGAAGAGCCCAAAGTTTTTAATATTTTTCTTAGTTGAACTGTGGCATGTTTGAAAGGGTCAGTATTATAACCCATATCAATTACCTAAAATCCATTCAAAGACAGATAGCCCTCCATTACAGAAAGGGATGGTCGCAATTACATCATCCCTTAATTATATTGGTGGCACCATTGGCAATTCTCTTGAGGAGTGACTTAAAATTGTGGATAATCGGACTGCAGACATTATTCAAAAAGCTCGCAAGCTACACGTAATGAAAAAGGGTAGTACGTTTGAGGCACGAAATCAGGCTTCGAGTGTTGGCGATACATAGCAACAACCCCCATTGCAAAACCATATGCTACCCTCGACACAAACTGATTAAGAAATACAACTGAAGGCATCTCACGATGTAAGTTTGCAGTGTTAATGGCTGCCAAAGTAGCTTAGATTGGATTCTTATGATCGGGACAACAGTTAAATATGTTATTAACAACGGGGTTTGTAAATAAGAATCTTCGGGATTCTATATTGCTATCAATGAGCATTTCATTCTTGATCGCAATCGCGTGGGGAGGAAGTTAGATCAATTGGTACTTGCTTTGATTGATTCTGCAGGATCTGATACCTTATTTACACATGTTTTCCTTTTCTTTAAATTGAAGCAGGTATGTCTCCCTATGTAGTTGGAGACTTCTTAGTCTAAGTAGTTTCTTTTTTTTAGCAGTTAGTTGATTTCTCGAATGATTTGATAGGTAACAAGGAACAAATTCAGTGATGGACATATTTCTTTCCAAAATATAGCTAATGATTTTTTTGAAACATATTTAAGTTATGAACTTATTTTTAAACATATTGTGTTCTCCATCACACCAATGGGTGTAATACGTTTTGTGCAAAAGGGGTTATATATCATAATAGAGTTTTTTACGAACTACAGCTATTAGACCTCAATACCTACAGTTATATATATATATATATATACATGATACTGTCCTTGAAGTAGATAATTGATTGTAAAAAGTAATGAGTCCATAAAACATACCCTACAAAATAAATTTAAGCAAGTAAAATACGGATTTTACTAAGTATAGTCTTTAACAGATGTTCAAATATGGCACATATTTTGCAGGGATGATTAGACAAATAAATTTAAGAAGATTCAAGCATATATAGCTAGAGAAGCAGAGTAATTTCCAAATACTAAACTTCAAAATAAATATTTAGTTTACCTGCCTTAATCAACTCATTTTTTGGGGTGAATAACATTCAATAAATTTCATGATACGGTTCTCTATGTTGTTGGATATGAATAGTTGTAAAGTTTAGTTGTAGTCCCAATTTATGAATCGACTTGGCCTCTTTACAGTTTTTATCTAGATTGTTACTGTAAAGTTGTTGATACCTCCCAATTTTTGTTACTTACATCTATTTTCTTTCAATATTTCATACAATAGTTTACATTTCTAACTTGAAGGTGTTATGACGACTGCTTTTTTTTATATTTGCAGTGTGAAACTAGAAGGGATAAAAATACATTTCTAAAATATTAGAAGTGCTACTGGGCAAATATCATTGGTGATACCCACGATATCTATTTTCTTCAATGTGGGAAACAAGTATTTGAAGGATTTATCAATCTTCTATCTTTAAGTTTCCTATACTACCCCTCATCTTCTATCAATTCCAATTCTGCTATATTGAATCATTTATCTACTTTATACTAACTATTAATCCCTTTTAGTTGAGTAATTTTTAGTTCTTTAACTAACTCTAATATAGTTTTAGCCTTTCTAATTCTCTGCTCTGATCCTACGGAATCTTACTACTTTTCCTTCACTTTTTTTAAGGTTTCGTTTAGGATCTTCTCCTAAGTTTTGAATCAAAAATTTTGGTTTTTGGATATTATCTCCTAACATATGTCTTATGTGACGATGGGAGCTGCTACGTTAAATCTGCATGGGGAATACACTCCCTACGCCGATTTGTTGTTGTGGGATCTCTTTTAGTTTTCTGATTTGGCATAGTTGAGTATTTCAAATTTTAACATTACCCAATTGTTGGCTATTTATTCATTCATAATGGATCATTTTGAGACCTTAGGAATTATAGGTTACTGAAAAATACATATCATAAGTGCTGATCCTATATGCTTTACCCACCACCCAAGTTCTGTTATATGCTTTTCAAGCTATAATTTGGATACTGGAGGTAAGTATCCAAGTGTAAAATTGTCTAGGATTGCTTCCATTGATTCATTAGACAAACTGGTGACAAATTTTGTTTCGATTTCTTTTTTCAGAGTCACTGCGGTTGAGATTATTTTTCCTCCCCAACCCACCCCCTTTTTTCTTGCAAATATTTAAGGATTTCTTAGACGTTTGTACTCTGCATTTTCACTATGCCAGCCTATGAATTTAATGCATCCCTTGGTAACCATTTCTTTCAACAAAATGTTGAATGTTTTATATCCAATTTGTTGCCTATAACACTTGCCATGTTCCCCTTTTTTCCCAATTTGTTGCCTATTATCTGAGTTGACGCACTCCATGGATTTTTAATGATTGAATCAATTTGCTATTATAGTTTTGTTATTGATTTAATAATTAAAATTTTCGTTGTTAATATACTTTATTTACGCATTTTAGTTTTGAACTTTTTTATGTTTTAGGGATGTGATGTGAATTAAAGAATCAGAACAGTCCCAAGCGGTACTTTTGATAAATGTGTTAGATGAACATGGTCTATAATTGAGAGTGAAAGGTGAAAATGAAGTTTTTTGCTGCTGAAGGTGAACTACCTGATTTAAGGTCCCAACTGGATGATTTTTAAATGTTCAATTTCTGATTTATTTTAAAACTTATATCTGTACACTTTCTCTATTTGAGTCTCCCCGTGATAGCAATTTATTGGACACACTATCTTCTATTTTTATTTTTCTTATTAGTATATTAGATAAACTATTTTTAATTTTGTGTTGGATAATTTGTATGATACATTGATGGTGTAATAGTTTGATGATGCCTTAGGTTCCATTGGAAGAAATTTCATCTAAAACAATATTACCGGGGTTCTTCATTCGATAAACAATTTTCTTTTACTGTAAAAGAGAACGCAGTCAATAATTTTACTATCTGTTCTCTAAATGTTATGACTATTCTCATGATTTAGAGATCAAACTGTTTTGTCACATCTGCTAATTAAAGTTAAAAAGTTTGAAATGTGCATTCGTTAATTATTTAACTTGCGTGGAAAAAATGACAAATTTATTAGCATAAAAATGATGATTCAAGTCAAAACGACAAGTATTCATTGTTGAATAAATTGGTACAAGCAGCCACTGAATGTGGTTGTGATATAAAGGAAATCTCCCCACCCTTACACCCATCCACACACATATGATTACAATGTGTTGATGCAATCCAATTTTAAATTATAAATGGTGGAGGAAGCAAATGCTGATAGTGAGGGTATCAAGATAGAGGAAGTTGATTTAATCTAATGTTTTTGTCAAGTCTTTTTTTAGTTTTTATTTATGGAATATGGATTGTTTGGTCATTATGTAACATCTTTAGGGTGCAAGTTCTAAATGCTGTTGGGATAGCATGGTATGTGCCAAAATAATTTCGTGTTTTTCGTTTATGTTTTTATTGTCCGTCTCTTTTTTGTGAACATAACTATGATGTATATTTACTGATGTATACAAAAAGATTAACCATAGTTGTTGATTATCTCACTTTCGACTTGATCAAACGATTCACTCAAGAGAACTGTCATCGTGCCTTCAGGCACGAGCATATCCTAGTGTGTGTGTATATATATATATATATATATATATATATATATATATATAATAATAATAATAAAGGAGGAGGGTTTTTTCGGTCTAGACCAACTAATGGTTCAGATTACATCTTGAGAGGTTTGGTGTTTATCAACTAGCGGCTGAGATTTAATGTTGGTAAAGATACAAGATGATGAAGAGGAGATAAGCTTAACGCTTGAAAAGAGACTACTGTGTAGAGTCTTTGCACACATTAATATGAACAGAGAACAAGGCTCGAGGTGCAGATAAACTTAACTCAAGCTCTTCACGCAACCTTCTTTACACATCTCTTCAATGTACACAGATCTTCACGCAACCTTCTTCAGATGACATCAAAACTTCTTTAACTGTCTACGGTATTGTGTATAATTTTAAAAGTTAAGAGTTGCACACAAACTCAAGCTCTATCTACGGTATTGTAAGGGTTCATTTTATTTTCTATAATCTCTCTCTATCTCTAAATTCCTTTAATTCATTTTAGTTGGATGATGATGGGTCTCAAGTACCTTCTAAACCCTTTTTCAAAGCTGCAAAAATGGAGCAGAGGTGTGATGTTTTTGAGTTTCGAGTTTCTACCCAGGTGGACTAACATTTTTGTTCATTTCAGTTGCTGTAAACACCGCATCTGCAAAAATGGAGCAGAGGTGGTGCTTTTGTGTATGTAAGCATCACATCTTTGCCCAAAGACAACGCCAGAGCCTACAGAGTGCGTAGACTTTATTTGAGAGAGAGACTCATTGTTGGATTTTTTGGTTCTGCAATCTTTAGATCTACTCCAGTTGGTGTTTGATCTTTTGTACCTGAAGATCAACTCCAGTTGGGTAACAGATCTGCACCGGTTAGGGTAAGGTATACTCAATTAATTATGTAGGGTAACGAAATCGACGACTGTTGCCGATGTTAGATCGCAGTTGAAGAAATTTGCTTATCTACACGGTTTCTCACGGCCTTTAACACAAGTTCTCTGTTTTGGTTTGGTTTTGGTTTGTGGTGACTAAAACGAAAACTCACCTACAGGCCATGAAGATCTCTTTTTTTGTTGTTTCAAAGTTGAATGTTTTTGTATTTATTTTTATCCGAGTACTTCTCTTTTTGGTAAAGGTAGATGGTGGATGCAACCAAGAAACACTAAGGTAACTGGTTAGTATTGTTTTTCTCTTTCCTCAATTTTCTCACATTCATGGAGGCCATGATGAAAGAATTGAGGCTTCCACTGTAACTGCAAGTATTGTTTATTTTGTACGAGTGTTCTTCGGGGAGTGATTTGTTTAGTTTTTTTTTTTTTGTTTATTTCCAATCGTAATCTGCAGAAATTAAAATACCATTGTCTGTTTAAATGGGGTTCCAATGAGTATAAAACATGTGATATAATAATTTTTTTATTATTCAAAGCTAATAAATCTTAAGAGGGTGTATAAATAAAATACCACTGTCTTCTTGTAATCTCACGTTGTATAAAAAATAAATATTTTTGTGTTAGTGATAAGATAACATTAAAGTTTATTAGGATTATAGAAAAGTGTTTTAATTTCCCCAAATTTTTCACAAATAAAATTTTTAAATGAGATGATTGTATATAGCACATACCAAACGTAGTACAATACTATAAAGTCATATTATTCGTGAACGACCGCATACTGTCATCAATTATATTAAGTAGCATGGTAATTCTTGAAGTTACATTTATTAATTTCAATAAAATCGATTTGTTCTATATTATAATTTTTGGGTATTGATTTTAATAAAATCTGCAAGTTTATGTTGATGGTATTGGAAATTTGGCTGCATCACTCTACATCATAGATTTGCATTCATCATAGTGTGATTAGACAACTCATGTCTTAATGTAAATACATTGTCAGTTTTGAACACATGGCTCGAGACAGCAGTCAGTAGGAGTGTACGTTTCTTTTTTCACTTTCTCAATGAATTATTTTAAAATTTTTGAACTAAAAAGAAATGGGTAATCTGATACTTTCAATTATTAAACAATCAGTCAAAATTTTGTCAAAGTGGGCATCATATTGTAGACGAGTAGTACTAGGGAGACCTAGAAAAAAAATCATTTCGTAAATTCAGTGCATAAGAAAAAAATGAGTACATGTTTTTAATGCATATTTTGATATCCTGACGGGATCCACAACAATAAGGTATAAGCTTTTAATGCATTGAGTTTACGAAATGGATTTTTTTCTTGGTCTTTGATTAGGCATAAATTCTTCCTAATTTATCCCTTAATTTAGTTACTTTTAGCACCTCGAACAACGTAATTGAGTTGACCTTATCTCATAATCTTGCTACTGACGGATCCTAATGAGTACCTCGAGTTTCTGGTATTTTGTAGTGATTTTACAGGTATTTGGTGTCAAGAAACGAAAGAAAGAAACCGGAAGAATCTAGAAAGAAAGACGGAAAAGTCTCAAGGGCAAAAACGTAATTTCCACCCGTAATTCGGATGAGGTACCTCAAGAGAAGTTGAATACAGCTCATTCACGAGAACATAGGAAGAAACGACACCTCAATAGGAATCCCGGAACAAAAGTTATGAGTAGTCAAAGAGGAACCCAAAAGTCGAATAGCCGGACCGGTCCGCCCCTACCCCGGACCGGTCCGCCTTGCCAAACTCCAGAAGACCCCGGATCACATGAAAACCGAAGAAGGCCAAAATAAAAAGAACCGGTCCGACCTCGGACCGATCTACCCAAAATAAAAAGAACCGATGCTCCTTAGGGGCAGACCGGTCCGCCTAAGCCCCGGACCGGTCCGGGCTTCGAGATTTGAAATTTCTATCTCCTCCTAAAAATACTCCTATTTTAGCTGAACCTCCGAAATGGTTGTAAGGTATAAAAGACCCGATTTATTATTGTTAGGAAAATGGAGAATTAGTAGGATTTTCCTTTCTTTTTCCAGAAACCCTAGTTTAGTTAATAATTTCAGATTTAATTCAAGGATTGAAGATTTTATTCAGTGATTTTTGTGAGTATCAGTTTCTTTCATTGTTTCACTTATTACTTGGATAATTTTAGTGAGTAATTCTTAATTCTAATTCTTTTCTGCATCTAATTACTATTTTCCTTAGAGTAATTATGAACACCTGCACATTAATCATTATTTTCATTAAATTCAACATGTTAGGCTAGATTTTCCAAGGCCGGGATGCATGAACCCAGCCTGATGTGTTAGTGCATGTGTATAAAATTTATCCTCTGAATTTAGTGATTGATTAGCACCGTATTGCGTAGTTACACAACAATTGTAGATCTTTATATCTCGTTTGCCTCTAGGTACTCGTGATGATTTAGAGTGCAATTCGAGTGCTACTATCGCGATACTGATTTACTCATCCTCAGGTTAGGTATGACGCGGGCTTGAACCTCGTATACATAATGCTTGGGAGTACTAAATTCTGGGTCAAATCAATCAGATAAATTTAAGATTAATATTATATCCGCAATACACTAGGGTTGGGGGATTGTATTCCCGTCCTACTTTTCTCATCATTTAAACAAAAAGTTTCAAATCATCATTCATTCTGAATTTAGGTAGATTAGTATAGTTGCATTTCTTCATAATTTCATTATCGCATTTAGCTGTAATCAATCTCAAAACCCAATCAATTGTCCTTTTCTTTTTAGAGTCAAAGTTAGGGTCTCTCCGTCTCTTCCTATCGTCACAACTCAGTTGTCCTTTTTCCCTGAGGATCGATACCCAACATACTGGGATTATTACTTGAGCGACATGCTTACACTTAAGCCTAGAGTGAACGCATTCCTGAGATACATTTTCAGTCGCGTCAAGTTTTTGGCGCCGTTGCCGGGGAATTAGGTAGACTTATGATTAGATCGAGTCAATCCAAAGCTTTGACCAAAAATCTCCAAAAATCCAAAAACATGTAAAAAAAATTTAAAAAGCACAAAAAGATTCACCACCATCTCGCATAAGCTATTAATGCAAAATTCCACTCCCACTCCCCCTAATACTCCAACCAGCATTTACGAAAATCCAATTGTTGAGTATAATCCTGATAGTCCCCACACTCGAAACGCCCCACAGTTCTAGGTCCCACTTCCCACACCGTCGCACTCAGTCTCCGAAAACACTCCCTTTTCCTTCTTAGGACACACTCCGAGCACGCCTAGTAAGAGAACCAAGTCAATAAGTGAGGAAGAGATGTCACAACACGGCAGTGCACCCGTCGGTGAGGAAGAGCCCCCATACCGTCCGATTAGAGAATTCTGATATCCCGAGCGTATTGTCACGCCGGGATGCATTATACTCCCGTATAATGCCAGGCAATTCCATTTCAAAAATGGGATGATCCAGATTCTACCGCATTACCATGGTATGGATTCTAAAAAGCCATACCTCCATATTAGGGAATTCGAGGACGTGTGTGATACTATCAATGATCAAACCTTCACACAAGAGGTAATCCACGTAAAACTCTTCCCTTTCTCGCTCAAAGATAAAGCTAAGACCTGGCTATGGTCTTTACCTCCCAGCTCGATTCCATCATGGAACCAGTTATAGTCGATATTTCTCAAGAAATTCTTCCCACCACATCGAACAATCTCCATAAAGGCCCAAATTCAAGCATTCAGACAAGCTGAAAATGAGCCATTCCATCGATGTTATGAATGTTTCAATGAGTTAGTTGCTTTATGCCCCCATCATGGGTTTGATTCAGCAAAAATCATCTCGTTTATCTATAGTGGGTTGAATCTTAACTCCAAACAACTTGTTGAAACAATGGGAAGTGGACCGTTTATCGATTTAGATGCCTAGGATGCTGAGCTTCACTTGAGGTATGTTGCCGAGACTACCCAATCCTGGGACACTTCTGATCCCAACGCTCAAAATCGAAATAGACAAGCGACCACCACTCCGTCGGCGTCCGGCCTATTCCATGTAGATAAGAATTTGATGACGGATAGCCGATTGGCGACTCTTGAGAAATAATTTTGAGATCTATGCGAGATATATGGAAAAGGACCAGATGGACCCATTCCAAACCCCGTCGTGAAGGTGTGTGCTATTTGTGAGGCGGGTCATTCAACTGAGGAATGCCCTACAATACCCGCCTACATAGCAATGCTTCAGGAGCAAGTTAGTGGTATAGGAGGCTTTAAGGGTAATTTCGGTGCCCCGCATGGGAATTCCTACAACTCTTCATGGAAAAATCATCCCGGTTTTAGCTATGGGCAACAACATGCCGCAATGAACCCTCCTTCGCATACTGCCCCTCCTCCACCACAACACTTTCAACAAGCCCCGCACATGCAAGGACATGTGCAAGCACCACCTCCTCAAGGAAATTATATCCCGGCACAGCGAAGAACTCTCGAGGATACCATGAATCAATTCATCGCAAGACAGACCGCAACCAATGCCAAATATGATCGTCTGATTGGCGACATAAATGCGAAACTGTCAAAAATACAATCCTCATTGAGTGTTCAAGAGAAGGGCAAGTTTCCTTCCCAAGGCCAAAGACATCCCCAAGGTCAAACTAGCGTTAGCTCCACTTCCACTGAACATCAGGAACAATGTCAAGTTGTGACCACTCTTCATAGTGGGAGAGTCGTTGATTTATTTCCTCCCCCACACGACGCAACGAAAGATAAGGAGATTTCTCCGGGCACGAAAGAGGCCGAAGATGTCCCCTTGAATGAGAGTGACCAAGAAGATGCTAGTGGGCCAGAGGTAGTACTGAAACCACCCTCCGCGTCACCGTTTCCTCAAAGGTTGATTCCCTCCCATAGAGGAAACCCACGTGAAGACGTGCTAGAAGTGCTTAAGCAAGTAAAGTTGAATTTACCTTTTTTTGAGGCCATTAAAAAAATTCCATCTTATGGAAAAGTCATAAAAGATTTGTTGACGGTTAAGAGAAATATGAAAGTGAAGAAGAACGTATTTCTAGCACAAAATGTGAGCTCCATTCTACTAAATGAACTCCGGCCTAAATTCAAAGATCCCGGTGCACTTACCATATCCTGCATCATTGGGGAGAATAAAATTGAAAAAGCCTTACTTGACTTGGGAGCAAGTGTAAATATCCTCCCTTACTCCATCTATAGGCAACTTAACCTGGGCGACCTCAAGACCACGAAGGTCACTCTCCAATTAGCGGATCGAACAGTGAAGATCCCACGAGGTATAGTCGAGGACATGATCATTCAAGTTGACACTTTCTACTTTCTGGTAGATTTCGTCATTTGGGACATGGAGCCCTCCTTCTACTCGAGTAATCATGTTCCCATCATCCTTGGGCGCCCTTTCCTAGCTACGACTAACGCAATCATCAATACGAGGAATGGGCGAATGCAACTCACATTTGGGAACATGACCTTGGAAACCAACATCTTCCACATAGCCCAAAATTCAGGGGAGGAAGATGATCTTCACGCAGTGAGCCTCATTAATGAGATAGTAGAGGAGTACTTTGAGGATAATTACTGTGGCGACGCTTTAGAGTCCTGTTTAGCAGCAAGATACGAGTGTGAGGGGACGTACACCGACTTCGAGAGGGAAGTTGAAGAGTTGAGAGAGCTACTCGATAAGAGTACGTCAGACGAGGATGTGAGAGACGTTAATTGGGTTTCTAGATTCGAGGAATTACCTCCGAGGGATACACACATGGTTCCCTCCAGCGAAAATTTTCCAACCCTAAAATTAAAGAAACTCCCCTCCCATATTAAATATGCATACGTAGGAGAGGATGAGACATTTCCTGTTGTTATCTCCTCTAGCCTAGATGAAGGGCAGGAGGGTAAATTATTGAAAATCTTGAGGAAGCACTAAAGTGCTTTTGGTTAGTGCATTGCTGATTTGAAGGGGATAAGTCCTTTTATTTGCACTCACAAGATCCATCTCGAAGAGGATGTCAAGCCCTCTAGAGAAATGCAAAGCAGACTAAATCAAAACATGAAAGAAGTTATGAGAACCGAGATCATCAAATTATTAGATGCCGAGATTATCTACCCAATATCGGATAGCAAATGGGTGAGCCCTATTCAAGTCATCCCGAAGAAGTCGGGTACGACTGTGATTGAGAATGCTAAGGGAGAGCTAATCCCCCAACGTACCACCACTGGATGGCACATTTGCATTGATTACCGGAAACTCAATGCAGGAACTAAAAAAGGCCATTTCCCCTTGCCATTTATTGATCAAATGCTTGAAAGAGTGGCGGGCCACCCTTACTATTGCTTCCTTGATGGTTATTCCTGATATAACAAAATTGAGGTGGATATACTTGACCAAGAGAAGACGACCTTCACTTGCCCTTTTGGTACGTTTGCCTACAAATGTATGTCATTTGGCTTGTGTAATGCATCCGTGACCTTTCAAACGTGCATGTTGATCTTATTTAGCGACATGGTCGAGAGAGGACTCGAAATGTTCATGGACGATTTTAGCGTTTTTGGCACCTCTTTTGATCATTGTTTAGAAAAGCTAGAAGAAGTACTTAACCGATGTGTGGATAATAACTTAGTGCTAAATAGGGAAAAGTGTCATTTCATGGTCACCGAAGGAATAGTTCTTGGCCACATAGTATCATTTAAAGGAATAGAGGTTGATAGGGCAAAGATAGATGTCATAGCTGATCTTCCCCCACCATAATTGCTGAAGGATGTGCGCTCATTCTTGGGCCGCACGGGGTTTTATCGAAGGTTCATTAAGGATTTTAGCGCCATTGCTAGACCCTTAAGAAACTTACTCATGAAGGACACCCCATTTGAGTGAACGGAAGCATGCCAAAGCCCTTTTGACAAATTGAAAAACATGCTTGTGTCCGCTCCCATCATGCAAGTTCTGGATTGGTCCTTACCATTCGAACTTATGTGTGATGCAAGCGATTATGCGATCGGGGCTGTTTTGGGCCAACGCAAAGATAAGCAAGCTCATGTCATCTACTACGCTAGCCGGACCCTTACCGGACCTCAACTAAACTACTCTACCATGGAGAAGGAGTTGCTAACGGTAGTCTTTGCCCTTGATAAATTTCGATCATATCTCATTGGTTCTCCTATTACTGTCTTCACCGACCACGCGACTTTGAAATATCTACTTGTGAAGAAAGACGCTAAGTCGCGCCTCATAAGGTGGATCCTACTCCTACAAGAGTTCAATCTCTCCATTAAAGATAAAAAAGGAGTAGAAAATGTCATTGTCGACCATTTATCTCGGCTTTCGTCTGACGTACCTAGTGATCCCATACCCATAGACGAAATTTTTCCGGATGAACAACTTGTTGCCACCTCTTCGTATCCCTAATTTGCGGATATATTGAACTATCTTGTCACGGGAGCCGTCCCTACCGACTGGACACCGCAATATAAGAAGAGGTTCCTTACTTGGTCGCACATGTTCTTTTACAATGATCCATTCCTTTTTAAATATTGTGCCAAACAAATCATCCGACTATGTGTACCGGATGACGAGATCCTGAAAGTCATCCAGTTTTGTCATTCGGAAGCTTATGGAGGCCACTTTTCGACAAAAAAGATAGCCGCTAAAATTCTGCAATGCGGCCTCTATTGGCCCACAATCTTACGGGATGTGAATGATGCTTGCAAATCATGCAATAGGTGCCAACGAATGGGAGCCATTACTCGACGAGACATGATGCCCCATACCCCCATACTCATCATTGAGATATTCAACTGTTGGGGTATTGACTTCATGGGTCCCTTCCCCCCGTCCTTTAGTTTCCTATAAATCCTCATCGCGGTAGACTACGTTTCTAAATGGTTGGAAGCTATAGCAACCAAGACCAATGACAATAAAGTGGTGATAAAGTTCCTGCAGGAACACATACTTTCCCGCTTCGGTGCACTGAAAGCGATAATTAGTGATAATGGCACGCACTTTTGCAATAGGCCATTCGAGAAGCTCATGAGAAAGTATGGTGCCGTCCACAAGGTTGGAATGACATATCACCCACAAACGAATGGGCAGGCCGAGCTAGCGAATCGGGAGATCAAGAACATTTTCTAGAAGATCGTCAATCCTACCCGGAAAGATTGGTCCCTTAGATTGAACCATTCGCTATGGGCCTATCGTACCGCATATAAGAACCAACTCAGCGTGTCCCCTTTCTTCTTTGTTTATGGAAAACATTGCCATCTTCCCATGGAGCTCGAACACAAGGCGTACTCGGTGATTAAGCAATTAAATTATGCCATGGACAAGGCAAGGCTGGTGAAGCCCGCAAGCTTCAGTTGAATGAGTTAGAAGAACTACGCAATGATGCATATGAGAATGCCAAAATTTCGAAAGAGATGATGAAACTCGCTCATGATAGCATCATTCTACGAAAAGAGTTTATCCCCGGGCAAAAAGTTCTCCTCTACAACTCTCGGCTTCACCTCTTTTCGGGCAAGTTGTGGTCACGTTAGTCTGGCCCATTCATCGTGAAGAATGTTTTCCCCCATGGATCTAATGAACTAGACGATTTAAAAGGGGGAAATACATTCAAAGTGAATGGACAACACCTAAAGCCATATCTAGAGGCGTGTGCAGAAGAAGTCAACACCGTCTGGTTGTTAGACCCCGTTTACGGGGTTGAGTGAGTTATTGAAGTGAGGTGATCGCACCCCCGACGCGTATGGGGTGAGAGTCTTGTGTGTTTTGAGAGTCGTTAGTACTAGGTTTCGTTTGGGAGAAGCATTCGTGTGTTTTGGGAATTTTGAGTCAAAGGGTGTTGACTAGCGAAATCGAGAGGGTTTTTAGTCCAATTGGATAGAGAGTATATCGGGAAAGTGAAATTTTTTGAAGAAGAGAGCTCGAAACCGAAGTAGAAGAAGTCCATCCCAAAAACCCTGGGGCGGACCGGTTCCTTTTTTTAGGCAGACCGGTCCGACCCCGGACCGGTTCCTTTTATTTTTAAAGGAACCGGACCGCCTGTCAAGGGTTTGAAAAATCAAAGGGATGAATCGGTCCGCCCCTACCCCGGACCGGTTCGCCTTTTGCAGATCTGTCTTCTCCCCTTCCCAAGATTAACCCCCTTTTCCCCCCAATCCCATTCATTCCCTCCAATCCATTTTTCCTCTTCCCAACCCTAACCTTTCCCTCTCAAATCCATCCCCTTTTCCCTGCAAACCCCTTCCCTCCAAAACCAATCCCTCCCCTCCCCCTTTCCACTATAATTACACCCCAAACCCTCCCCTTCTCCTCACACCTTCAAACCAAATACTCTCTTCTTCCTCTCTTATGTTTCCAGTAATAAATCCCTATTGTTTCCATGGCCCCCCGTGTTGCCCCACCAAATACAACTCCATCATGATCAACCCCTCCGGTCACGGCGAATTCTGCTCCCGCCAAGAGGAGCGGTGGTGCACTCAATACTTCGGTTTAGGCCACAAACTCCATATGGAGCGCGCTATCCAATGGGAAGCCCTGCCCAACTCCGTCACCGCCCTATTTATGGATTGGGGCTTGGATAATTTTAGTGAGTAATTCTTAATTCTAATTCTTTTCTGCATCTAATTACTATTTTCCTTAGAGTAATTATGAACACCTGTACATTAATCATTGTTTTCATTAAATTCAACATGTTAGGCTAGATTTTCCAAGGCCGGGATGCATAAACCCAGCCTGATGTGTTAGTGCATGTGTATAAAATTAATCCGCTGAATTTAGTGATTGATTAGCACCGTATTGCGTAGTTACACAACAATTGTAAATCTTTATATATCGTTTGCCTCTGGGTACTCGTGATGATTTAGAGTGCAATTCGAGTGCTACTATCGCGATACTGATTTACTCATCCTCAGATTAGGTATGACGCAGCCTTCAACCTCGTATACATAATTCTTGGGAGTACTAAATTCTGGGTCAAATCAATCAGATATATTTAAGATTAATATTATATCCGCAATACACTAGGGTTGGGGGATTGTATTCCCGTCCTACTTTTCTCATCATTTAAACAAAAAGTTTCAAATCATCATTCATTCTGAATTTAGGTAGGTTAGTATAATTGCATTTCTTCACAATTTCATTATCGCATTTAGCTGTAATCAATCTAAAAACCCAATCAATTGTCCTTTTCTTTTTAGAGTCAAAGTTATGGTCTCTCGGTCTCTTCCCGTCGTCACAACTCCGTTGTCCTTTTTTCCTGACGATCGATACCCAACTTACTGGGATTATTACTTGAGCGACAGGCTTACACTTTAGCCTAGAGTGAACGCATTCCGGAGATACATTTTCAGTTGCGTCAGTCTTCGTAGATTTATTCTATTGTAGACATAAGTTTTAATAATAAATATAATTTATTATAAATTTTAGCACTTCAATAAAAAAAAATGGGATAATCCTAAATCAACATTTTTTTTAATTGTCAAATCATGTGAATGAAAATACTAAGTGTTCTAAAGAAAAAAAAAATTATTTGGATTTAAATATTTTTTTAATCAAGGTGGGCATCTTATTTAATATTTTTTTAATGAAAAATGTAATTTATTATAAATTTAATATTATTTGGATGTTAATAATTTTTTGGGAGGGTACCTTTTTTTTTTAGTACAATCTCGAGCCATCTGTATTTACTCACTCATTTTTTTCTTATTGGATAAGTCCAAATTGGTGCTCCCATCTTCTCCTCGAGACTCACAAAAAATTTGAAGTAAAAATATCTAATGGCAAGACAGGAAGGGCATGTCCACAAATTTTATTGAGAGCAAAAAATTGAGACTCTGACCTAATAAGTCTAGGATATGAGAACAAGTGGAGACAAGGTGCATTTGAAGTATGTAGGGCTAGATTAACGCAAAACACGACTCGATTGACTGTAATAGGATTTGTACTTTTTTATAGTTTTACATTTAAAGGTTTTATTAACTTTTAAATGCACAATGAATCTAGCCCATTTTATATTTTTTTATTTGAATAAACAAATAAAACCAAATCTGACACGTAATTTTTTTTTTACCAATGTTGTGTTCCAAGCTCCTTAATATAATTACAAGTATTTTTATTCGTTGCGTACTAGGAGTTTTGGCCGTTCCTATCCAACAATTGATATTGAATATGGAGAACTTATATCTAATATCCCCACATTAACTTATTAGGGTCCAAAATATTCAGAACGTTTTAACAACCGTGCATTTTGTAGAAAACCTATAAAGTTGGGTTGAGACCATTTATATGTAAAAAACTCAATTAGGCATATGGCTTTTTTTCAATCATATATTTCCTTTCTTTTTGTCTACTTTTTTTTCAATGCATTTTGTAGTTCCAATAATTTATATATGGATGGTCCATAATCCCGTGCCCTCTTTTAAATGAAAAAAAGACATACTTAACACTAATTATACAGATTCAAACTCTTTTATCCTCTGTAAGAAAATTAATTTGAGCCAAAATAAAGAAACTATAAGACCAATTGGCAAAACTATTAGTCACCCATTGACTTATCATCCAACCAAAAGAAAAGATGCCTTCATATTTTATAATCTACGATTATGATATTGACATTAGTGACTCCAAGTCAGGCTTCTTTAACTAAAAGTTTACTAATCCCTGACATACGTGCAAAAGAATATAAATGAATTTTTTTAGAAAGTGGTCCATCTAACATTACTTTTAGAGTCCTAATTTTTAATATAACTTCAAATATATGAAAATTAAATTCTGGTACTCTCTCAAGTAGAAAAGAAAAGAAAATTTAACATAGAAGACACTTTTTTGTGGGTAGTAGATATGGGTAAAATGGAATATATTTGATTTAAATTGTGGCCGTTTTTATAAATAATTTAAATTATCACATTTGACCCTAACAAATTATTGACTCAATTATAGGAAAATAAACTTCATATTATTTTATAGATTGGAAACTCTACTTTAACTATTAGAGGTTTGAAAGGTTTTTGGAAAATTTTACTTTGTTGATCGGCAACTATAGCGATGTGACAATGAAGGGGCTAAATTTTTACAATTGTTGGTCATGGGTATTATTTAGTCTAGAAAGTAATTATTAATGTGCATTCGAGACAAACACACTAAACAAATATGTCATTTTCTCAGAATTTGGATCAGTTTGGCGTCGCTCATGCGTGTTATTGTGTTGTGTCTTCATGTCGTATCAGTTTGCATCATGTTATCGCGTGTGTCTTATTTGTTAAAAAATATTTGGAACATTTTTATAACCGTTACATCGGCACAGGTACACCCTAGTGTGTGTGTGTGTGTGTATATATATATATATATATATATATATATATATATATATATATATATATATATATATATATATAGAGAGAGAGAGAGAGAGAGAGAGAGAGGGAGAGAGAGAGTAATAATGACAACTTGCAAGGGGTAGACCTACGACCGTGGGGATTCATAGTGCAATCACCAATTTAGGTCCCACGATCGAAGGTGTAATTGGGCGCATCACAATTAAGTGGGATTGCGTTCCACTCGCAAACTAGTCAATGTTTGTTTTTTCATTATATTGTTATACACGAGTTTTCGTTTTTAAATTCATTTCATCTCTACTCAAAACCTACAATGCCCTCTAAAACTCATCCATAACTCTTTTAAACCCTAATAATGCCCTCTACTTTTTAATCTTGAAATGATGAGCATGAATTTCAAGTAAGATTTCAGAAATAAATTAAGGTAATAATACTCTACCTTTTCCCTTTAGTGCTTTGTGAATTAGATTTTTCCTAAACTATGTTTAATATTTGATTAAAATGGACTAGAAGCTTAATTAGGAAATGGAAAACTTAATTATTTTCTGTAATTAAAAATTGTTACTAAAATTGGTGTGATTCCAATGTAATAATTTAATTTCTAGAATTTAATTGTGTGTGTTACATTATATTGTTGTTTAAGAATTGTGTGTTAATATGTTAATTAGTTGACAAATACTCATCATGTTATCTCGACTTTTGAAAATAAGAAATATGAATTGTGTATATCAATCGTCCCTTATAATCGTGACTTTTATTTATATGCTCATACTAAAACATGCCCTTTTATTATTGGAAATTTCATATGATGCTCATTAACAATTAATAAATATAACATTGTACGAACATGTAAATGAAATGATAGAAATTTGGTTCTCGGCATGTAAATTTGACAATAACGAACATAATAAACAAAAAAGGATGAGGTTTAGGAAATAAGTCACTTCACATTATTCGTAAAACTTATGTTATTAGTTATATGTTATTGATGATGGATTTTATGAATGTTGGTTTACGATTTGTTATTTTTTATGGGACATGTGTTAATTGGTTCATTAATGGGGTTGACGAGATGAGTTTTTATTGGTTAATAATTGTGTTATGTATGGAATCTATATTGTTGGATATTTTTTTGTAACCATCCAGACTTGTGCTAGTGGTTAAACGTGGTTGATTTTTCACCCCCAAATGCAAAATATTGTGTTGACTCTAAGATTAATGTTGATTGGGTAGTTATTAATGTTCTCAATGTAATTTAGATTAATAGTTTTATTTTGTTGACTAAGAATGTATATTATTGGTTATTTATTTTAGTTGACGATACTTGTGTCAATTGGTTAATCCTTGTTGTTGGAGAGACGTATGTGTCGGTTATTCATTGCGCTTTATGGGCTTTATGTTGTTCATTTTATATTATTATGTGGAGATTTATGCTATTGGCAAAACTCGATTACCATTATGGGGTTATGACGCTAAGAAGGCATATTTTGATGTTTTTTTTTATTTTCTTGTTAGATTTTATATGTTGAGTTTGTGATACATTATTGATCATTGGGTTACTTAGGTTAGTATAGAGAAATGATTTTGAACTTTAATATGTTGGATGTTGTGTTTGAAGATTATTAGAAAAAGTCATGTTGATATACGATAGGAAGTCTATTGCAAGTCATGGATAAAGGTAGTAAAATGAATATTTGGGAGAATGATTTAATGCACTTTAATGTTTTGGAATTATAGTTTTACATTGGAGATTTAACTAATTAGAACAAATTTTTGTGTGTAAGGAATTTAGAGAAATATGGGGATATAAGTGATGGATATATCATGTTATTATCTTTAGACTTAACTATTTGTCAAGTATTATTACTTTGGTTTTGAGATATTAGTTGTATGGATTTAATACACAACAGTCATATTTATTAATGCTGGGACTATAGAGGTAACTTGATGAGAATTGTATAAGTGTAGAAAGTGTGTTATAAATATTTTGCTTGGCTACGTTTAGAAAATGAGTAAGGACTAATGCTAGATGCACTACAACGTAGAAGTATAAGTTTAGCAATTATTTCCCATCAACGACTACCTAACCTAGAAAGAAGTGCATTAAGGGGGTTCCTTTTTAGGATTTCATTTATGAGACGTCTCGTACATGGAATTTAGGGAAGTTTAGGTGTTGAAAATTTAGGAAGTGATGAGTGTGTTGATATTCTAGGTTTGTAAATTAAGAATGACGAATTTATGGAAGGGTGATTCCTAAGTATGGGACAAGAAGAATGGTCATTGTTTCAAAGTCTTACATTTTTGGATTTTATTTGAGAATGAAGTTTTGAGGAAATGTAGTAAATGTGGGTTAGTTTTAGAGGCTTGATGGCTACCTGATCTAGATAGAAGTGTGTGAGGGGGTTTATTGTTTGGAGTTTATTTATGAGACGTCCCACGCATGGAGTCAAGAGAAGGTTGGGCGTTGGGATATTAGGGATAAATAAATGTATTATATTTACAAGTGGTGTAATAAATAAGTATGAAATGTGTAACAATATATTAGTAATTATGGGAGAGTTTTATTGAGTATAATGGATACAAATGATCATATGAATGTATACTGAGAGATAACATTTTATTTATTATGTACCCATGATATTAGTCAGATTAAAGAGGATGGAGCATGGATTTTTGTATGCGCCCTCAGTGAGGGGTGGGACCATTACTGAGAATGGTAGTTTTGTATTCAAAGTAAGTTTAATTTAATTGTCTCTCATCTTTTGTGGGCCCGTGCTAGCGAAAGGAAGTGACTCGCTAGATTTATTTGTGCATGTCGCGTGGTTTTAAGATGGTCGAGGTGAAGGGGGATGACAATTACGGTTTGATTAATTAATAGGTTAATTAATTATTGAAACTAATGGTGTAGACACCTTATCTTAACATCTATACATTCTTCTGTAGGGTTATCTTATATAAGGAAACCATTGCCTTATTTGCAAAGGACCTCGATTTCAGTGTTGCAACGATTCTGAATTTAACATACATTATTTTACCAACATTCTCTAATACACTCCCTTCATATCATTTCCTCTCCCTTAACTACTTTTCCAGCAACATCATCCACATACAAAAAAAATCTCAAAATAGATATTGAAGGTTCCTGAAGGTCTAAATCCTTTTATATTTTACTATGGTAAGTGCCATTTTGCATATTTTTAGTATCACTAGTCGATTTATAGTTTGTGTTACTATATTTGTAGATATAATACTACTTTTTTATCATCATGTATATATTCCTATGTCTATTTTTGTAAACCAAAAAAGAAAAAGAAAAAAAAGAGGATTTAAATCATAATTCATAATTTAGAATGTTCTACAATATTTTCACACTTTCACCATATTTCACTTAATTTTCATAAATAAAAATATACAAACTAGACTCGGATTATGAGTTAAATCCCAACCTTTTTTCATTATAAGAACTATGTGGACTTTGATTCCGTTTTTGATACCTGGCCATCCCGAAGCTATTTTGGGATACAAGTCAATTTTTACCTATAACATTCTCTCAATTTCCATACTTTATCATCCCATTCATGTAGTTAATATATTATACACATAAAGTTATTTTTCATACATTTATTATCCTTTTAGCGATCCCATATACACGTACTCACTTTTCCATTGTGATATTACGATTTTGGGACATCGCTCACATTTATAATCATTTTATTCATTTCTTTTACCAAATTATTCATGTTTAGTTAGTGTACTCTTTTTTTTAGAGATACTATTTATCGTACTCATTTTGTTCATAGTGAGGTTACACATTCGGAATTCTGCTCATTTTTTATATTCTTAGGAGGATTCATAACCATATTTCCCATGATGGGGATATGATGATTTTATTCCTCACACACATACACATCCATGTATATATTCATTTTTTTTAATTCGACTTTGTTCACTTCGTACACGCAACATATTTACCATATATACACATATTCATCCATTTAGGATAAGGATAGCGTTTATAGAGCCCATGAGATACCGAAAATACGGAGTGGGTGCTTAACACCTTCCCACTCTATAACATAATGTTTGAGGCCATCTTTTATTTTGTTTCGCATGCACTAATTGTATTTTATCTATCTCCTTAGAGGTGGATCCTCATTTTGCCTATTTTGAGTAAAATAGGTTGGTGACTCCGATCTCTACACATTCACACATCTCACATCGTTGACGATGACCACTTATATCCCTTGACATCACGTGTGGGAGGGTCACCGCGAGCATGCCCTCCGTCGAGAGGGGTCGAGATGGCCATAGTGGTGAGTTTGTTGGGGACATTATGAGGACTTGAGTCTATTGACACATGTTTTTCTTCTACATGATCTTTTTTCCATATGTTTATCTATTTTCTCACTTGTTCATTTACTTCTCTCATTTTCACTTGTATATGCTTACATGTTCTATATGCCACGCTTATATTACGTCACACATCTATATATTTCTCCATATCATATACATGCGTATCCCTTTAACACACATATACATATTTAAATAATTAAACTAACTTGTAATTCTCTACACTTGTATATTGACATATTTTACCCCAATTGTGTAGTACCTGTTTATCACATGCCACTTGTATATATTCCTAATTTTACTTCATGTTTTGTTGTTGTAGATATCTCTCTCATCATACATAAAAATACTAATAAGACTCATGAATTTTCACACTGCATTAAATAAGCATTCAACTTTGACCTTATAGATATCCCATACTAGGGAGTCATTTTGTGATGGATTGTCAATTAACCTAAGAAATAGGCTCCCACCTTCCATCGGACAAGTAAACTCGATGTATATTGAATGGTTTTCTCGCTTCATACAACCTGACCAAACTCATAACATGAGCTATATAGCAGTAAGTTATTCACTTACGTCGAGTATATTGAATTTTGTCTCACATGTAGCCTCACCGCAAGGTATATAATAAAGAAAATCATATATAGTCGGGTATATCAAATGGCTTCTCCACACGTACAGATTATGGTTACCCCAATTGGAAATAGGTGTATCGTGAAAGCCAAGCCAAAGGAGGGAACCCTTATAATAACCTCCCATGAATTTCCCTCATATAGATGTATGCCCGTGGACACTCATACGTATATTGTCGGTTCCAACACGAAACTCTATAAAAAAAATCGATCGCCTTACGACCTCATTTTGTGTTATTCGTCCATTTTTAAAACATGATTGTATCCATGACTTGAGAAATAATTTCAAGCCATGCCTTATTTTACGTCCGCTCTTTCTTTCAGGGCTCAGGTTATGTCCAACATTTCACTTGCACCATAGGCAGAACATAATACGAGTGGAACCTAATAATAACAACTACACTATGGCGTTTTTTCTTTATTTCTAAAAAAATACAAAAAACGTAATTTTTCAAAAAAATAATAAAACATATTTTTCTAAAAATATATTGCTTCCCTCTAAGGAGTGATCCCATTCCCCCACGTTTGTCTTGGCTCCTTACTAGTTACGCTCATTTATCTGACCAGCTCGGAGTTCCACTTCATCCTCACTTTAACTGACTCCAGAAAAAATTGAAAGGTCATATTATAGCTACCTCACCGGGAAACCTAATCGATAATTCGATATTGATCCAAATTTTAATATTATGTTGGCTCAACTCAGTACCAAGATCGACAACATGCAATCAAATGTCAATAATTTTAGTGGACCAAAGTCCAGATGCTAACATTTCTCGAGATGAAAATTTTATTGAACAAAAATAACGTTTTCCCTCCCATTATGGATTAAGGAATGTCTGATCACGTGTGGACCCCTGAAGAATACCATCATACCTTGGGAATTCACGATCAGTGTATCTAAATACCTACATGTGTTTAACTAGTCAGTGGCCCTCCTCCTACACATCTACATGTCCCTAACATTGCTCAACTAGGAGTTAAAATTCTTGCTTTCGTTCTAGTGAACCCTAAGGAAGAAGAGTTCAGTAGGGTGAAATAAGGCCTCAAAATTCTTTCTTGGAAGTTTGATAAAGTTAAATTCTCTGGTAACTATGTAGATTTTATCGATACGTCCCCTAATCCCAAAGCTTATTTTCCTAAGAAGTTAAAAATGTTGGACATTGATGAGTTTGGAGGAAGTGTGACTCCCATTGTGCATTTGTGAAACTCTCATCGAACCATGAGTTTCTTAGGAACAACTGAAGAAATCATGGATTAAATGCTTCAATATGCCCTCAAATAAAAGTCCATTCATTGGTTTCTATCCCTAGAAGAATCCTCTATTCGAAGTTTGGAGGATGGTACTTATGAATCAATGGCTCAATATAAGTACAACTATGAACTATAAGTGACTCATTGTGATCTCGAATTGATTAAGAAAGCCCTGAGGGAATCTATAAATAACTTCATAGCCAGATGGGGAGAGAAAGATACAATTTGACCAACTGTCCGCAATAGGAAGAACATGTCAACATTGTGAAGAAAAATTTATTAACGCACATCAAGAATACCATGGATGGTTAATATTATCCACCTTTCAAAGTACTTTGGGAAATTGGGTAAGAAATTGAAGAAAATGTCAATAGTCAAATTGTGAAATCAGAATCAGAGGAAAAAACATTAACAAGTTTAATTAAGTTATTGTCATCAATAACATATCCTCCGATCCAACCACTTTATGGGCACCAGATTAATACCTCATAATTTCAAAGGAATTTAATTAATAAAAATAATTAATTAAGTCTTATTTTTGGGGAAAATTTAAATATTTAATTTAAGTGAAAAGTTAAATTTTATAATTAAGTGAAGAATATAGTTTTAAAGACTTTGGAAGTTGAATTGGTGTTTAGTGAAATTAAATGTTTTCTTTTGTAAATGAATCAAATTAAAGTATTTATTTACAATTTGATTTAATTAAAGTTTTAAGTGTTATTTTTGGAATGTAAAATTGAGTAATTAGTTAGAGGAATAAGGTTAAGAAGGTATTTAAAACGTTATTTGGTGAACAATTTAGGTTAAAGGGTAGAAAAGGGAAAATTGAAAAGAAATAAGAGAAAATGAATTAAGCTAACAAACAAAGCTAGGGCTAGAAATGGGAAGCTTCTATAGCGGTGCCAACAGGCCATTATAGCGGCCATACTTAGGGGGAGAAAGGGTTTGGTCTGCGATATTTTAGGTTAATTTTTTTTATATAAAGCATCGTCACCCATCCCTTTTTCCTTTGTTTTCCCCGAAAGCATGATTTCCTCTATAGAACTCACATGGCATAAACATAGTTCATCCTCTAAATCTAGTCCAAATTATATGGTATCAATCCAAAAAAATTCAACCCTTCATTTTTAAGATAAAAATTTATTTTTTAGACAACTTATGGACAATTCTTGTATCAATTGTATAGGAATTCTTGGAGTAACTTTTCTATAATTTCTTTTATTTTATTTGTAGGATTATTATTAATCAAGGCAATATCATTCTACTCTGTCATCTCATTATATACATTCTATTTTTTAGCTAAATAGTTTTCAAATTATAAAATTGGGTGCATAAATAATTAGGGTTTATTATATATTGCCCGCACTTCAAAAATTGTGATTTTTGTAAATAATATAATGAACTTAATACGTGGAATTTTTTATGTGGTATTACGTCAGTCTAAATTAGAAATTTAATTGAGTTGCATAACTATATACTCTTATTAGAGATAAAAAGAAAACAAGTATGAGCTGAAACAAATTTGATGAGGAAAATGAATAACCCAGCTGGTGTTTAAATAGGTTTACATGCATGCATTTGAGGACTACCTAGTTATTAGGAGTACACTTGCAATAAACTAATAACAACAAAACATCTTAACAAACTCTTCCAGTAGACCTATTCTTTAGGAAACAACGTATAGATAAAAAAAACATAGTCTTATTTATCTGGATGATTGTCAATACTCCCCTTCAAGTGAAGGTAGGGTAATGGACACACACCGATCTTGGATCATAAATACTAGAATTGTGGAGTTCATAATGGGTCGGTTAAAATGTCTATGAGTCGATCCGAAGAGGGAAAAACTTAATGATAATGAGGCCTTGAGCAACCTTTTCCTGTTAAAAATGATAGTCATATTCAACATGTTTGGTGCGAGCATGAAGCACTGGGTTAATAGTAGTATAAAGAGGACTCATGTTATCACGTAAAATAGTTTGAGGGCAAGTTATAGGGATGCCAACATCACGAAGAACATATGTCAACCATACAAGTTAAGTAGAGCACGATACTCTACTTCAAACTATAATGGGAAACAGTCAGTTTCTTTTTGGACGACCATGAAATCTAAATACCACTAAGAAACATACAAAATTAAGAAGTGCAATGTCGAGTATATAAGATTATGTTAGGACTCGTAAGCCAATAGTGGGCATACTATGCAAATATCGTAACAAGGGCTTAACTTGGATAGGTAATCCAAGTCATAGACAGAAAAATAGTGTTTATTGCATGGGTAATATCAAGATCGGGAATGTGAAAATGGTATACTGCGGGAATGTGGGTTTTTAGTAGGGAGAGGCATCTGAATTGAGTTACATGAGAGCATATTTTCCTTTTTAAGGAGAAGGAGCACATAATTGTGTTAAGACGTAAATAATCCACAAGAGAAGGGAAATACTTCATTACCTAAGAAATAGTGCAAATTTCCCGAGTCTTTTAAAGCTAACTCAAAGGCCATTTTAGTAGTGAGAGGGCTGAGAAGAGAAACATTGTTACTGGTAGGTATAATATTATCAACATGTATGAGATGGAGAATGGTGCCTTGGTAACAATGCAACATAAATAACGAGGAGTCAGCCTTGCTATAGGAAAAGCTTGAGTGGAGAAGAAATGAGCTAAACCGATCAAACCATGCATGAAGTGTCTGCTTTAACCAATAAATGGCCTTATGTAATTTGCACACAAAATGTGGAAAGTTTGAATTTTCAAACCCATGGGGATGCTGTATATACACCTCTTCAGATAAGTGACCATCTAAAAATGCATTTTAATATCAAGTTGTTTGAGTGTCCAGTTAATTATGAGATCTAGTAATATAGGACAATACAAATAGTCGTCATCTTGACAACTGGGTTAAATGTTTGATCTAGGGGTGGGCACGGTCCTGTTCGGTCCGGATTTTGCCTATTTTTTGGACCGGACCGAATATTCGGTCCTCAATTTTTTTGGACCGAGACCGGACCGATTAATTCGGTTAACCTATTAATTCGGTCCAGGCTTTTTTCGGTCCGCTTCGGAGTAAAATTCGGTCCTGACCCTATTTTATATTTATGTACATTTTATGAATGTTTTTATCTATTTTCTCACAAATATATATACAAAAAAATAATCCTCGAAACTCCAAGTGATATTTACATAGGTTTTTTTAGCCCAAATTAAAAAAATGTCTATAGATATATAAAATGTTCCAAATTAAATTCATAAGTTATATACATTAATTCAAAAACTATACATAAGAAACACAATAATATTATTTTTATTATATATATATGAGAATCGGTTCGGTCCGGTCCAAATCGGTCTTTTAATATAGTGGACTGCGGACCGGACCGGATTAATCGGTTTTTAGTTTTTATGAACTGATTTTCGGACCGGTTTCAAAATAGCCTTAATTTTCGGTTCGGTCTGATTCGGTCCATTCGGGTCGGTCTTTTTTTTGTCTAAATCGATTAAACCCCTTCGTAACTAGTCGTGCCTTGTACTTATGTATGGTACCATTAGAATTGATCTCGGTACGAAACACCCATTTGGAACCAATAATATGTTGGGTATACTGGGTATATATATTTATTTTGAATCAACTAAATAAGTTGGGGTAAGTAGTCTAGTGGTAAGTTTATGAGGTTTGGTGCTTCAGGTCATGGGTTCAATCCCTAGGAGGCACACTAAACATTAATAGTCTTTGATTGGGCCTTAGTGCTTTGGGCTTCTCTTGAGTGCCCAGAATTTTTTACCCTTTTATTAACCCGTTTTTAATTTTTCACTTAGTCTCCTATTCTAAAAAACCTACCCGTTAGTGGAGATATTAGTGGGTTAGTTGGATAAAACCTCTACCAACATTTTTTACCAAATTATGTATATAACAACGGCTACATCTTTGAGAAAATAACACAGAAAAAATAAATCTCTCTCACTTTCACTGCAAAAATGATTTTGTTAATTTCTACTATTCGTTATTTTTTGGGAGTGCTGGAGTATCCTAAGAGTTCAATGATTTAACAAAACGCTGGTGTGTAAATTTGATCGTTGAATCCTGTGAGGTGTATGTTCACGAGACTGAAAGCTACAGATATCAGCGAACAATATTAGCTTTAGGACTTTGTGTCCAACAAAAACCTCGATCGATAAGTCCTTCTAATTTTATCTATTTCGAATTTGGGATTTTTTAGTTTATTCCATATATATTATTTCCAACAATCTAAAGGTGAAATTTTGTTGTTATTCTACAACCTGCTATGGAAAATCCTAATGCAAAATACTATATAAAACTTGAATTATTTAATGGAAAGTGTTGATACCAAAATTAGTATGCTGATGTGGACGAGTAATAAGAAGACACGTGCCAATCTACGTGGCACATTAGCAACGAGGAAGATTGTTTCCCCGACCAACATACTCATTCCGAGCAACAAGTATACTCCGAGGAACGCCAGTCTTCTGAGGAACTCCAATGCTCCGACGAACTCTTGGACGACGAGCAACTAAGGCGGTTCGAGGTGCATCTCGACCACAGCATTAATTTCCAGATAATCAACAGTTCAACTATTCATTGAATGCTTATCATCTTGACGCGCACGTTTGAAGAACATTAAATGAATTACCCTTTCATATGTGTATCATTTAATGTAACACCCTTTCGTGTACAGCCTAAGAGCTATAAATACTTTGTATCACCCTCATTCAAGGGAACGGAATTTCTTGATAGCACTTGTAATCGAGAATTCTCAAACACTCAGCAATAACATAACAGCGGACGTAGGCAATTCATATAAGGCTGAACCACTTTAAAAACTTTTGTCTTATTTATTTATCTGTGATTAAATAATTAGAGTAATCTAGTTTTTTACATCAACAGATTGGCGCCGTTTGTGGGAATCGATTGTTATTATCGTTTTTCACCAAAAATCATTCATCATCAATGGCGGATAATCCAGAATCTAGCAATCGAAACGCTGGAAATGCTGGAAATCCTCCAAATCCCTCTGCACCTCCAGATCTGGCCGGGATTATGACGAATCTAGCTCAAGGACAAACCGCCATGCAAGACATAATGAGGCAACTCATACAAACCCTTCATGGCGGCGCACCTGCACGTTCAGGACAGCGAAGTGGTCAGAGGCAAACTTATTTACTTTCTTCACGATCCAGGGGTACTGAGTCATATCGTAATGATGAGTCTGATGATTTCTCTTATCAACCTGGGCGAACTTCGTCAATAAGGGCTACAAATACTGATCAACGTATCACTCTCTCTCCAGAAAGACCTAGTGCCTTAGAAAGACTGAGTAGGGTGTCCCCTTTCAGTCGATTAGGCCCTAGGAGGAATATGAGTCCACCTAAGACCATGTCGAGGAGTTTTCGACAACCATCAGATCTAAGAGAAGGATCAGCACAATCACGACCAGTTGCTCGTCAAGATAGATCTCAAGAGGCTACTTCAGAACGATCTATTGCTCGAACCAATAGGCCCGAGGAAGGAAATGAAGCGTGGAAAGGGTCCCTTCAGCTATTGGAGGATAGATTGGGAGAAATGGCTAGGGCGAAGAATCCCCTACAACGAACTTTTGTTCAAGGGACACCTTTTGTCCAGGCCATTGTGAATTTTCCTACACCGTCAAAGATTAAAGCACCAGTAGTGACCCCTAAATATGATGGAAAGACAGATCATGTTCTTCATATAGAGCAATATCAAGCTGCCACCGATATCTATGCTGTCCCCGACGAGATGAGATGCATAGCGCTCTTAGGAAATCTTACTGGAGCTGCCCAGATATGGTACAACAATCTTCCTCGGGGTAATATTTCAACTTTCTTTCAGTTGGCCGAGTTGTTCATCGGCAATTTCTGTTTCGGAGCAAAGCCAGTAAAACGAGTAGCACACTTGTTAAGTGTTAGACAAAAATCTGGTGAGAGTACTAGAGATTACATAACTCGTTTCAATAACGAGAAACTGAAAGTCATAGATTACGAGGAAAAGATAGCAATCACCGCCTTGATGATTGGGTTGTTGCCTAATAAGTTGTATTACACCTTGGCGAAAGATCCACCTAAAACAATGTCAGAGTTGATGGCAAAAGAGACCAAAATCATGAATGCTGAGGAAGCTATGGCTGTAAAGAAGAATATAGATAAAGACACCAAGGTGGACATCGACAAGTCTTAAAATAAAGAGCATAAGGGCAATGGCGGTGACAAGTGTTCCAGGAATAATAAGTCATCATGGGAAGTCCTGAAGAAATTCGATAATTATACTCCCTTGAAAATGGGTATTAATCATGTCTTGAAAGAAATCAAGAATAGCGAGGAAGTAAAGTGGCCAAAGAAACTGAGGTCAGATCCTGATGCGAGGAACAGGGATAAATATTGTGAGTTCCACAAAGATCATGGACATATGACTAAAAATTGCATAGCTCTTCAGAACGAGATTGAAACACTCATCTGAAGAGGAAAGCTAGCAAAGTACGTTGATCGGGGAGGTGAAAGAAGAAATAATGATCGAACTAGAGAAAGATCTAGATCTCCTCGTCGAGCAGAGGAGAAAAAGAAGAGAGGCCATGAAGATGATGCCAAGGATGACCCCGATCTTCCCAAGAAACCAAGGCAGCCATAACGAGAGGTATTTTCCATACGTTTTGGATCATTTGATTGTAATGTTATTACAGGAGGAGATGCAGGAGGAGGAGACCTTACTGCAGAAAGAAAGGTTTACCTTGGAGAGGCTCAAGCTTGCTCATATATTCAGCGAATAAATTTGGCTGAGGAGGATCGCCCGAGGAAGGTAAACAAAGAGAAGCTGGTCATTGGCTTTTCAAAAAACGACCTGGCAGGTGTTCTTTACCCTCACGACGACCCTTTGGTGATCAAAATGAGGATGAAAGAAGTATTGATTTCAAGGGTGCTGGTAGACAATGGCAGTTCTGCAGACATCATGTACTATTCGTGCTTTGACAGTTTAAATTTGAAGTTATCTCAATTGGAGCCTTTCTTTCGACGGACAATGGCGAGAAAGTTTTTCCACTTGGGACGATCAAGTTGGATATATTCATTGGAACTTGGCCTGCTTGCCGAACAGAAAGAATACGTTTCTTTGTGATGGATAAAAATGTGCAGTCAGCTTACAACATCATCATGGGAAGAGTTGTTTTGAAGAAGTTCGAGGCAGTTCCATCTATAGTACATCAGTGCTTAAAATTCCTAACAAACTTCGGAGTAGGAGTTGTGAAAGGTGATCAAAAAGTAGCTCGGGAATGCTATTATTCATCTGCCGAACAAGAGGAGCTTGAAGAATCAAGGAAAAAGACTACTACCTACCAGGTGGAAGAAGATACAGAGATTGAAACTCTCGATCCCAGAGATGAATCCCAGCATGTAAAAGGACAGGTGGTAGAATGTACAGAAAATGTTATTTTGGACGACGAGCACCCTGAACGAGTAACCCAGATAGGTTCAACGTTGGATGCTTCAATAAAACAGGTGTTGATAACTTTCTTGAGAAACAGGAAGAAAACTTTTGCATAGAGTCATGAGGACATGCCAGGAATAAATCCAAACTTCTTATCTCACAAGCTCAATGTGAATAAGGAGATCAAGCCTGTAAAGCAGAGAAGAAGGGTATTTAGCCCCGAGAAGAATCAAGCTATTCAGGAGGAGGTCGACAAGCTCCAGAAAGCTCAATTCATTGAAGATGTGAAGTATCCGGACTGGTTGGCAAATGTGGTGATGGTAAAGAAGAAAAACAATAAATGGAGAATGTGTGTTGATTTCACTGATCTCAACAAAGCCTGCCCAAAGGATCACTTCCCATTGACCAACTAGTGGATGCTACCTCGGGGCACGAGCTGCTCAGCTCCATGGATGCTTACTCTCGTTACAACCAGATCAAAATGAAACCTGAAGACAGGGAAAGAACTTCTTTTATTACCCCTAGGGGAACTTATTGTTATAATGTTATGCCTTTTGGTTTGAAAAATGTAGGAGCGACGTATCAACGGTTGATGAATAAGGTTTTTTCCGAACAAATCAGTTGCAACATGGAAGTCTATGTCGACGATATGCTGACAAAGAGCAAGAAAGTTGTTGAGCATCTAGTTGACTTAGGTCAGACCTTTGATCAACTGGATAAATACCAGATGAAGCTCAATCCGACGAAGTGTACATTTGGAGTACGAGCAGGAATGTTCCTCGGGTACATCGTCAACCAGCGAGGCATTGAGGCAAATCCAGCAAAGATCAAAGCTCTTTTAGGGTTGCGATCTCCAACGACGATGAAAGAATTGCAGAGTCTTACAGGACGAGTTGCAGCGCTCAATAGATTTGTATCTCAAGCAACTGATAGGTGCCTTCCATTCTTCAAAACACTCCGAAAAACTTTCGAGTGGAATGATGAATGTGAAAAAACCTTTCAAGACTTGAAGAAATATCTGGGAACACCTCCATTGCTGTCCAGACCAGTGATGGGAGAAAAGTTGTACTTATACGTGGCCGTATCAGAAAATGCGGTCAGCTCGGCATTGATCAGATTGGAGAATGGAGTCCAGAAGCCAATTTATTACACAAGTAAGGCTTTTCGAGGTGCAGAGATCAGGTACCCAAAGTTGGAAAAATTTGGCATTGGCATTAATTGAAGCAAGTAGAAGAATGAGGCCATATTTCCAGGCCCATACCATCATCGTGTATACTGACATGCCATTAAGACAAGCCCTTTATAAGCCATAAAAGTCAAGGAGACTGATGTATTGGGCAATAGAGCTCGGTGAATATGATATTGTGTATGAACCCAGATCATCCTTAAAAGGGCAAGCTATAGCAGACTTTATAGCAGAGTTTACATATCCTGATACCCCCGAGGAACAAAAGTTGCTCCCTGACCAACCTGTGGATGTTACAGGGTCAACAGACATGAGTCCAGACTAACTCCAGTTGGTAAAAGGGCTTGTGGATGTAGAACGATCATCAAATTCAAACCCAGACCAACTACGGTTGGTAAAAGGGCGAGAAGAGATGGTCGACGAGGAGCGAAAGATACCAGGGGGGATGAAACAAAACAACAAATATTTCATCGAGGAACGCTTTCAGATAAGAATTTTGAAGACGAGTTACCTACGTGGAGATTGTATGTAGATGGGTCATCTTGTACAACAGGTTGTGGAGCAGGGATTATTTTGAACACCCCAGACGAGATTGACGTGGAATATGCCTTACGATTCCAATTCAAAGCTTCCAATAATGAGGTTGAGTATGAAGCCTTGATAGCATGTATTAATTTAGCAAAGATTATGGAAGCGCAACAAGTGATGGTATTCAGTGATTCTCAATTAATTGTGAATCAGATGATGGGAACGTATGCAGTTAAAGGAGAATTAATGGTCAAGTATCATGCAAAGGCGATGGAGTTGTTGGCAGAATTTGATGCCATTCAGTTGATCATAATACCAAGAATGGAGAATGCACAAGCAGATGCACTGGCCCGACTAACATCAGCTACTCGTACCGAGTTGCGAAGAACGATACAAATTGAGGTGTTTGAAAGTCGAAGCATAGATGAAGGTCTGACGATGAATGTTATTTCCCTTGATTTAGGACCATCTTGGATGGATCCCATCAGGGCATATGTCGAGGAAGGAGAATTACCGGAGGATAAGATCGCTGCCAAGAAATTGAAGTTTAAAGTTGCTCGGTATGTACTAACTAATGGTGTTTTGTATAGACGAGGAATTATGGCAGGTTTGCAAAGATGTGTACATCCCTCCGAGGTGAAAGAATTGATTGAAGAGATCCCTGAAGGGTCCTGTGGAGCTCATGTAGCAGGTCGAACACTTTTGCAAAGGGAGATGACGCAAGGATACTACTGGCCAACGATGAGGGTTGATTGTATAGCCTATGCTAAGAAATGTGATAAATGCCAACGTTTTTCTTCCATCCGACGTACTCCACAAGCATTATTGACACCCATAACTTCCCCTTGGCCATTTTCCATATGGAGAATTGATCTGGTTGGACCACTGCCAACGACACGAGGAAGATTCAAGTACCTCATCGTCGCAGTGGATTATTTTACTAAGTGGGTAGAAGCTGAGCCACTTATTGATATGACATATGAGAAGGTGTACCAGTTTGTTTGGAAGAATATCATCTGCCGATATGGTCTCCCTCATGCCTTCATTACAGACCATGGAACACAATTTGATAACGAGGAGTTTGCCACCTATTATCATCAGTCAAACATTTTGAAGGTTCATTCAGCACCAGGCCATCCTCAAAGCAATGGGCAGACTGAAGTGACGAACAGAACATTACTAAATGGTTTGAAGAAGAGGCTAAGTGAGGCTAAAGCAAATTGGATTAATGAGCTACAGTTAGTATTGTGGGCTTACCAAATAACTCCCCGAGCAGCAACTGGAGAGTCCCCATATATGCTGGCATTTGGAAGTGAGGCTGTAATACCTGCCGAGTTGGGTCTACCAACACACAGAGTGCTGAATTTCAATTCCCCAGTCAGTGATTTGATGAGAAGATTAGATTTGAACATGCTCGAGGAGGTTAGAGAAGAAGCAGCCATTAGGAATGCTGCATATCAACAACGAACAGCTCTGTTTTACAACAAGAGGGTGAAAAAATGCGATTTAAAGGAAGGAGATTACGTGCTAAAGAAGGTCATTCAGAAGCACAATAAATTGGAAGCAAATTGGCATGGACCTTATCGAGTTACAGAAGTTGTTCGACCAGGAACTTACCGAATAGCAACTCTAGAAGGAGAGGAATTCAAGAATGCATGGAATGCTGAACACCTACGCAAGTATTATCAGTAATGTAAAATGTAAAGCAGTTCTATCAATATGAATAAAACGATGATGTTTCACCATCTTCTCTCCTTTTATTGAAAGTTTTTCGGGGAATACTATTGTACAACACTACGCTGCTCGACATCAAAAAGAAGACAATAGTTCAGACCCACGACCAACTCCGGTTGGTAAAAAGGCGAGAACATACTATACTCCTTTGGTTAGGAGGCATACACTAGAGTGACCAACTCCGGTTGGTAAAATAACTAGTGGACACTGATAGTTCGAGCGTGATCAACTTAGGTTGGTAAAATAGCGAGAACAAACTATACTCCTTTGGTTAGGAGGCATACACTAGCGTGACCAACTCCGGTTGGTAAAATAACTAGTGGACACTGATAGTTCGAGCGTGGTCAACTTCGGTTGGTAAAATAGCGAGAACAAACTATACTCCTTTAGTTAGGAGGCATACACTAGAGTGATCAACTCCGATTGGTAAAATAACTAGTGGACATGATAGTTCAAACCCATGACCAACTCCGGTTGGTAAAAGGGAAAGAACAACATTCTTAAAAATGCCAATTTCGGCTGGTTAAGAAACAAAATATGCCAACTTATGTTGGTCGGAAGGTAAAACTATTATAGAAAATACAAAATATTCCAAACTGAACCAAGTATGGTTGGTCGGGGATAAAAATCCACTAACTGTATTTGGTCGACGAGGATAAAATGATCGACCTTGGTTGGTCGGACACATTTTATGAAAAAAATTGCCAAGTATGGTTAGTAGGGGATAAAAACTCTCACTAATGATAATTGGTCGACGAGCACAATTTAACAACCTTGGTTGGTTGGAAAAATTTTAAACATTTTTTATACTCATTACTTTGTTATTAAGTGATCGAGCAACATTTTTTATACTTGTAATCTTTTATTACTAGATTGGTCGATGAACCACAAAGAATTGTTATGCAATCACAAATATAAAAGTGTTAGACAAGTACAAAACAATAGCAATACAGATTTTCAAACAGAAAATGAAAGTCTTTCATTAAATTTTAAAACGAATTACAAATTACATGTGTGCTAACTATTACATTGAGATTCCTACTCTATTAGTTTCTTTCCCTTAGCTTTTGAAACAGGCTCCTCGCCAGCAGGAGGATCTTCCAGGCAAAGAGGAGAATTAATGAAGTTAATATCTCTGAGCATTCTGACGTTCATCACAGAAGGTATATCCAGTAGATGCTCGGGACGAGATACCTCGATTTGTGAATGAAGATTATAGTTGCCGAGGTATTTTGCAATTAAGCTCCGAGGAATGGCACGAGCTAGGATCCATTCCATGTCCAATTTATAAGGTGGCACATGCAAGTCTAATAGCCCAGGAGTATGATAATCCCATAAATAATGCCCTTGCTCCAATTTTAATACACCCAGGGCGTTCAACCATCCCTGCTTATAACCTTCATTATTGGCATTTTCAATGCGAGCATCCAAGTGATAACGGGCTTCATTATAGCCTTCCATCCAGAACACACGAGGTTGTTTGTGGAATTGGAAAGTTAATTTCTCTAACTGCTCATGAAAGTTCTTGGCAAGAGCATCCTTATTATCCAGAGCAGATTTGGTCGATGCAAGTTGATCCTCCAGAGTTAGGATTTTCTTGGACATTTCAAACAAAGCCCGATCTTTGGCATTCTGTTGATACGCTTGGGTTTCCAATGTTGACAGAGTACGAGCTTCTTCAATACTACGAGGAGTTCTTGATCGACCCCGAGCAGCTGGAGTACTTCGTTCCTCGTTAACATCCTAGGCAGCTCTTCCTCGCCCACGAGAACCTCTTCCTCGTCCCCGAGCAGAAGTAGAAGTACCAGATCTTCGCAGGACATCCAACTCTTTCCTTAATTTGGCATTTTCAACCTCTAAGAAGGAAAATCACTCATCGGTCACTGGGATTACCGCTATTGAAGAAGAGGCTGCAAACTTGTATTGTGCTAGTTCTTTCTGCAAATTATTATTCTCTTGCTCCAGTAGTTCAGCAATTTGTCTACAAGCATCAACTTCTCCCTTTAGGGTTCTTTCCCTGACATCGTACCCAGCAATGATCTTTTTGTGGCCTGTCTCGGAAGAAAGCTACTGATACCTATTCTCATATCCCTCATGCAACAAGGCAATTGATTCATTGTGCTGATTCTGAAGATCTTCTTGGGTACAATGAAGCACCTCGATCAATTCATAGTATGCCACATTATTGGCCACAGCCCGATTAAGTAAATTCTTCAGGTAACGATAAGCTTGAACTGCCTGTTTTGAAGCATCATGGCCAAGGATGTCAGCAATTTCTGATACACTCAGGTCTGTGTGACTAGCCTTATAATATTCATGGCATTGCTGTATCAGCTCTGTATCATTGGCAGATATCAGTTCCATTCTAGCCATAAACTAATAAAGAAGAGAAGGCAAGAGTTAATAAAAAAAAAAAAGCAGACAGAGCATCAACCATGTAAAGGAACAAAAAGAAGTGATTTTATTACATCATCAGAAAGAGTACATCGTTCAGAATACAAAGTACAAGAAAAAGAAAAATAGAAAGAGAGTACCGAACAACTTCACACCTTTTTCTTGTCTCCCAATACTTTCTCGGGAGGCTGGGATTAGGAGCTTGGTTGCTCGGTGGGAACAACGATTTGGTTGGCAGAAGTTGGGACTTGTTCAGAAGGAGTAGGCATGGAAGAAATATCCTCGGTGGCTGTCTGATTGGGTTGTAGAGCAAGGGCCTGATCACCCACTATCACTGAAGACTCCTCGGATGCAGCTTCATCCTCTTCTTCATCTTCAATAGCTGGAGGAGGACCAGGGATATGTTGTTGAAATAGTTCAGAATCCTCGCTCACTTTCATTTCCTGCAGGGCAGCAACCCAACCATCACGAAAGTATTTCAAACTTCCGTACTTAGCCTGGGTCATCATTGTCGCTACCCCCCTATCCCATCCTTTGTCCCAACCAGTTCGGAAGGATTTCTTCACAGCTGTTTTTCTCTTCATTTTCTCCGAGGAGAGCTTCTCGGATAGAAAATCCTCAGAGGCTTTCAACTTGGCTTCCAACTCCTCCTTCTGACGATTTGCTTCGTGCAGAAGGGTCAGCTCTTCTTCAGCTGATTTCAGCTTATTTTCAAGCTCCCCGAAGGTGGTGAGCTTCTCGGAGTATTTCTTATTCTCCCTCTCCAAGTCCTTCACTTTATTTCCCAACTACACCTTCTCTGCTTCACATGCATCCAGTTTCTTCTCTCATTCACCTTTATCCTCGTCGTACTTCTGACGAGATTCCTTCAGAGATTGGGCCAAACCCTGGAATGCTTCCTCTACTACAGACGAGGAGCTTGAAGCCTTGAGTGATTCATCTTTATTCACAATGGTGTTAAAGCAACTCACCAGTTGAAAAAGAAGGTAGTGATGAGTTAGTGTCGAGATACATATATTGATAGAAGGAAATAAGAATTCAAGATAAGAAAAAACTTACTGAAGCGATGTGACGAGTAGCTAGGGATGTCAGCATATCCCTAGGCATGTTTTCCTCGATGCCTTGGACTTCAAGAATCATCCAAGTCTTTACCGAGCTCATTGCAGAGCTCGGAGGAATAATGGTTGGAACACCAGCTCCACTAGTTTGGAGTTGGGGAATGACTTCAGAAAAACTAACCGAGGAAGACTTCTTCAATCTCCTCGGTGTCTTCTCAACAACCTCAACCAAAGAAGAATCTTTGGTTGGAGAGATAGTGATTACTTCCACTGGCGCATTCTTCTGTACAGGAGCAACAGGGGGCTTCTCGACGACCTTCTGAGGAGCAGCAGAAGGAGCAGCATCAACTTTCTTTGTCCCCTTTGGGACATCGTCTTTGCTTCTCTTTCCATCTCCAGCAGAGGAGGTCTCTTCAAAGAGAGCAGGAACTCTTATCTTGCCCATCTTCTGACTGAGAGGAATGTGAGAGTCTGGTGAAGAATCTTCAGAAGTTGGCAATGGTTCACTAATGCTAGCCACAGGACGAGCAGTGTAATAGGATGTGTAGCTCCTGTATTGCAGCAAGTATGAAGCATACCTAATGTGCTCGTCTGCAACCTTCTAATGCAAACTCCATATATGTTTTAAATGCTTGATATTAACTTCTGTTTCTTTTGGAGTTTTTCTCTTGCTGTCAACTGCAAATAAAGACATAGTGAAATATCAGTCACACATTTTGTCAAACACAATGAAATCATAATTTCAAAAAACAAAATAAGATGAAAATAACCTATCCCATTGCCATATGGAGGGCATTTGGGACCCTCATATACTTCGTCTCCAACCAGAGGGGCATGTTGTCAATTTTTTACAACTACTCCATGTTCAAAATAATCTCTGTTGGCACCAGGGAGGTTAACTACTGGAGCCCTATTCAAAAATCTAGTTTTTAAATAATAGACATTGTCTAAAACAGCCCATCTATAACAGTACATAATCTCAGGAATTCCTATACGAGTTCCATGAGTTTGATTTAACCTATACACCCCATTAACTATTCTCCAGGTGTTGGGGGCTATTTTTGCAAGGACAACGTCGAAATACTGACAGAACTCTAAGCATAAAGGGTTTGGTGGAAAAGAAAATCCACATTCAGAAATAAAGAGGCTAGGGAACCAATGTCCCTCAGCCAAATCAAAATAACTTGAAGTCTCAGAAAGAACCTCCAAAATTACCCAAGATGGAATAGAGAAATCAGAACGGAATTTCTCAAGAGACTCAATAATGTAAACCATGATGAATAAAAGAAGAAGGAAGAAGAGCTTACAGGGAAAAAGGAGATATGTTGACAAACAAATGAAGAAAAGGATGGACGCACAGGAGAGAGAAAAGCTATAGAAAACTCGAAAGCAGAAATTAAAAAGGTAGAAGGAGATGGGATTGCCTCTGAAGCTTAAATACTTTGCCTTGGGAAACGGCGAAAGAAATGATTACAAAAAAGAAAACTATTACGCTACCGGCGGCTAAAAGGACAAAAAGGGCACGAAGATCGAAGCGCTTATAAAAATGCAAAAAGGCGGATTCTGCGAATTTGGAAGGAAATTCAAATATGAAGAAAAGGCTCCTAAAACCCAGGAAGGTCATTTAATATCGCCATATACCGAGAAAGAATGTTCCATACTCCTCAAAGTTCGAAATATGAAACATTGGGGGCTTCTGTTGATACCAAAATTAGTATGCTGATGTGGACGAATAATAAGAAGACACGTGCCAATCTACGTGGCACAATAGCAACGAGGAAGATTGTTTCCCCGACCAACATACTCATTCCGAGCAACAAGTATACTCCAAGGAATGCCAGTCTTCCGAGGAACTCCAATGCTCCGAGGAACTCTTGGACGACGAGTAACTAAGGCGGTTCGAGCTGCATCTCGACCACAGCATTAATTTCCAGATAATCAACAGTTCAACTATTCATTGAATGCTTATCATCTTGACGCGCACGTTTGAAGAACATTAAATGAATTACCCTTTCATATGTGTAACATTTAATGTAACACCCTTCCATGTGCAGCCTAAGGGCTATAAATACTTTGTATCACCCTCATTCAAGGGGACCAGAATTTCTTGATAGCACTTGTAATCGAGAATTCTCAAACACTCAGCAATAACATAACAGTGGACGTAGGCCATTCATATAAGGCTCCACTTTAAAATCTTTTGTCTTATTTATTTATCTGTGATTAAATAATTAGAGTAATCTAGTTTTTTACATCAACAGAAAGAATTTTAAGATATGGTAAATGAAACTACAATTTTACCTAACGACTCTTAAGGTTGTTGACTTTATTGCATCTGATAGACCTTCTGTACCTGAAGAACTAGTTGTTTGGAAACAAAGAGATTATATGTGTAGGAATTATATACTGACTTGCCTCTGCCTTGAATTGTATGATGTTTATTGGTCATGTCCTACTGCTAAAGAATTGTGGAACTTACTGGATAAAAAATATGTAACTGAAGATGATGGGTCTAAAAAATTTGTGGTTGGAAAATATTTGGATTTTAAAATGGAAGATAATAAATCTGTTGTGTCGCAACTGGAAGAACTACAAATTATTATTCATGAAATTATGGCCGAGGGTTATAATATATGTGAGGAATTTCAGATGTCTGCTATAATTGAAAAACTGCCACCTTCTTGGAAACATTACAAAAACGGTCTGAAATATAAGAAAAAGGAGATGTCATTAGAAGATTTGATAGTTCGTTTGATAATTGAGGAAGATAATGGGAATGCAGAACTTGGGGAGAAAAATTCTAAATTCAGTTTTAAGGCTAATTTGGTAGAGGAAAAATCAAATGGAAACCAAAAACAAAACCAGTCCAAGCCTAACCATTCAAACCAGAAACATGGGCGTCATATAGCAAACCAGAATTAGAGGTCCAACAATAAATTCAAACCTAACGATAAGAATAAAAATTCTAAACCTCAATTTAAATCTAAACATGCAGGTCAATGCTATGTATGTGGAAAACCAGGTCATTACGCTAAAGATTACAAGTTTAGGAAGAGTCAAGATGTGAAGCCTCAAGCAATTATAACCGAGGAGGGTAACTTTTCTGCTATTGTGTCTGAGGGAAACATTGTGAGTAACATGACAGACTGGTGGCTTGATTCTAGCACTACCAAACATATTTGCGGCACGAGAGGTTCCTTCACTACCTTCACTGTTGTGGGTGAGGATGAACGTCTGTACATGGGAAAATCCTCTTCGTCTAAGGTTGAGGGCGAGGGAACCGTAGTTTTGAAGTTCACTTTAGGAAATGCTCTTACCTTGAAAGATGTTTTGTATGTCCCTGAGGTTAGGAAGAATCTGATGTCTAGTTTTGTCTTTGTTAAGAAGGGTTTTAAAGTTGTTCTAGAGAGTGATAAGGTAGGTGTGACTAAGGGAGGAGCTTTTGGGGGGAAAGGTTATGTTCATGAGGGTCTTTTCAAACTAAATGTAATTGTGGGTGATAATAATAAAACATCTACTTCTTCTGCTTATTTGATTGACTCTTGTGATATGTGGCATTATAGACTTGGTTATGTAAATAAAGCATCCATTAAAAAATTAATGTTTTTGGGAAACATACCAAAATCTGGTATTTCTACCAACTCTAAATGTGAAATATTTGTTGAATCAAAATATGCTAAAAAACCTTTTTCAAGTGTCGAAAGAAGTTCAACTGTTTAAATTTAATACATTCTGATCTTTGTGATTTAAAAAGTGATGTGACACATGGTGGAAATAAATATTTTGTTACTTTTATTGATGATTACTCTCATTATTATTATATTTATCTCCTTACGAGTAAAGATGAGAGTTTCTCAAAATTTATTTCTTATAAATTAGAAGTTGAAAAACAATTGGACAAATCCATTAAAACATTAAGATCAGATAGGGGAGGAGAATACACCGATGATCTTGATAAATATTGTAAAGAAAGAGGAATAATTCATCAAGTTAGTCCTCCTTATTCACCCCAATCTAATGGTGTAGCTGAAAGAAAAAACAGAACTCTTAAGGATATGGTAAATTCTATGTTAAGCACTTCGGGATTACCTTATCATATGTGGGGTGAGGAACTTCTTACTTCTTGTTATATTCTTAATAAAATACCTTTTAAGAATAATGATAAAACTCCTTATGAAATGCGAAAAAATTGAAAACCTTCTTATAAACACCTTAAAGTGTGGGGGTGTCTTACTAAGGTTTCAATACCGCTACCTAAGAGAACTAAACTTGGCCCAAAGACTGTGTATTGTGTTTTTATAGGTTATGCTAAAAACAATAATGCTTATAGGTTTCTTTTAATTGATTCCAAAAATCAATATATGGATAAAAATAGTATTTTTGAGTCGAGAGATGCTGAATTTTATGAGGACAAATTTCCTTTTAAAGTGAGAAGTCGGGGAACTAGTAGTTCTGTTCCAGTGGGTCCTAGTGTTATAAATGAATCTCCAAATTCAGAAGATATTGAAATTAGGAAAAGTAAAAGACCTAAGATAGATACTTCTTTTGCTCCTGAATTTTTAACGTACTTAATGGAAAATGACCCCGTCACTTTTAGTGAGGCAATGCCCTCACCCGATTCTATTTTTTGGAAAGAAGCTATTAATAGTGAATATGATTCTATTATTTCTAACAACACCTTGGAGTTAGTTGACTTTCCTAAAGCATGTAAAACTATTGGATGCAAATGGATTTTTAAAAGGAAATTAAAAGCTGATGGTTCTACTGATAAATTTAAGGAAAGATTGGTAGCTAAAGGCTATAGGCAAAAGGAAGGAATTGATTTCTTTGATACTTACTCTTTTGTTACTAGAATTACATCTATTAGGATATTAATTGCTATTGATTCATTACATAATCTGAGAATTCATCAAATGGATGTTAAAACGACTTTTTTGAATGGAGATCTTGAAGAAGAAATTTATATGGATCAATCCGAGGGGTTTGTAGTCCAAGGCCTAGATCAAAATGTTTGTAGACTTAAAAAATCTTCATATGGACTAAAACAAGATCCTAAACAATGGCATGAAAAATTTGATCAAATAATGATACCTAATTATTTTAACATTAATGATGAGGATAAATGTATTTATAGCAAATTCAAGGATAATTCTGTTGTGATTATTTGCTTATATGTGGATGATATGCTTATTTTTGGAACTGATATGGATGTAGTTAATAAAACTAAAAGTTTCAAGAATAAGAAATTTGATATGAAAGATTTGGGTGTTGCTGATGTTATACTTGGAATTAAAAACATTAAAAATTCCGAAGGAATTATTTTAACCCAATCTTATTATGTAGAGAAAGTTCTTAGAAAATTTGAATAATTTAATTGTATTCCTACTAAAACACCTTATGACCCTAGTTGTCACTTAAGGAAATATTCGGGTCCTGGTGTATCATCATTAGAATATTCTAGAATTATAGGTAGTCTAATGTATCGTATGAATTGCACTAGACTTGATATTGCATACGTTGTGGGTAGACTTAGCAGATATCTTATGAAGGCTTTTATGATGCTAATTGGATTTCTAATAATGATGAATGTAAGTCTACGAATGGATATTTTTTGCTTTGGCAAGAGGCTCTATATCTTGGAAATCTACCAAGCAAACATGCCTAGCTAGATCCACTATGGAGTCAGAGTTCATATCGTTGAATAAATCAAGTGAAGTGGCTAAATGGTTAAGTAACTTCGTATTAGATATTCATTTATGGCCTAAACAAGTTCCAGCCTTGTCCATTCACTGTGACAGTCAAGCAGCGATCGCAAGAGCACATAATAACTCCTACAACGAAAAGTCTAGAAATATCAGGAGGAGACACAACAAAGTGAGACAATTATTGAAAGATGTAGTTATAGCAATTGACTATGTCAAGTCAAAGGAAAACCTGGCGGATCCATTGACTAAAGGGTTAGCTAGAGATCTAGTTTATCAAACATCGAGGGGAATGGGCCTAACGCGTATTAATATCTAAATCACCTATAATGTAAACCCAACCCATATGACTGGAGATCCCAAGATCTGGGTTCAATGGGATAATAAAGTTATACGAGTGATTTATGGGGGTACAAATTTAAGTTTTACTTAAAACCCATCTGTGACACCCCGCATAATAAAATATCGAGTGATCAGTCCTATACCAAATTAAAATAGGAATCCCAGTTGGTTCATCTTTAGCATCATTGTCGAAATCTTTTGAAAACTTACTATCCCCCTAGTATTCCAAAAGCTGGTGCCAAATTTTAACTTTTTAATTAAACAAAACAGTACATGCAGAAATAAATATAAACCATTCACACAACTGAATAAAACTGAACTGAATAATTGATTAAATAATTTGTCGAATAAACCATCGGCCACCAAAGAGAATAATCCAATACAACCATCCAACAACTGAATAAATACATCTAAAAACTGCACTGAGAAGACTGGGCGACAAGCCCTAAATAAAACTGAAACTGATAAATGATTCCTACTATAGGAATGAATAAAAAATGCGTCTAGTCCAAACTCCTACTAGCATCCACATATGCCACACATATATCATACGTCCTTTTACTAAAACATCCACACACTATATTATTAACCGCATATAATATTTAATACCATTATATACGTCACACACTATATTATTACCCGCATCTAATATTTAATACCATTATATGCGTCCTTTTACTAAAACATCCACACATTTATCATATGTATATCCATCCCTCCGAGTATACCCTCTTCGGATGATTCCCTCTAAAGTTCTATCTCACTAGGTGTGCTCACATAACCTAGTTACCCAAATTGGAATCGCTCACCAACCTGGCCTAAAACATAAACGAAGTGGAGGCGGTCATATTCCTTCCCTAAAAGTGAGATAAACTGCTCACCCATATACCGGACGCTATGACCTGGGGATATACTCACCCTACTCCTCAATCTAGGGTATTCACCTATATCGTGCAACCTCCCTTGAGAGCACTAGAGTATATAAATTAAATAAATATCTAATCACTGATATTCAATGGCACACACAATATATACACATATATGTACACTATCACTACACCATATATATATAATATAAACTCCGTCTTTACCGTGTACTAAAAATCTCGTAACACTAGCTTGTAATTTCCTGAGTCTGTGGCCCGACACAACTTAATAAAAAAAATCACCTATTAATTCACACGTCAATTGATATAATATTTCCCCTAGTCTATGGTCTGACTCTTATGTAAATACTTTGCACATTAATTTATATAATATTTACCAGAGTCTATGATTCGATTCTAGTTTAATTAATTTGCACATTAATTAATTAATACTAATCCGAGTCTATGATCCGACTCTAATTTAATTAATTTATACATTATTAATTATCAATCCGAGTCTATGGTCCAACTCTAATTTAAGTAATTTACACATTAATTAATTTCCAATCCCAGTCTATGGTCCGACTCCCATTTAATTAATTTACACATTAATTAATTTATTACTTGGTGTCTCTCAACCATTATACCCGGACATCTTTTTTCATCACGTAAAATTTTCCCAGTCTTTAGGCACGACTATTTCTTTATTCGGTTATATTCCCCATTAAGTAAATTAACCTGGCTTCACTCGCTAATGCCCCCAGACTCATCCACTTGGTCCATAATTAAATTGAATATGTTTCGCGCCAAAATTCTCACTTCAAGTCTCAACGCTTAACTTAAATTATCAATTCCTACTGGCCATCTTTTGAGTCTCTAGCTATTACATTATCTATAATTTTCTACCAATTAAAATGATACCCAAAAATCCAAAAATAAAACAGGGGTATCAAACAACTCGACCTGGTAAAATTTTCCCATCGTCGATCGATCATCCCTGGGCAGCTCTTCTTCCCCACTGAATTCCACCATTTTCGAAATCCAAGGTTTGTAAACCTTAATTGAAACCTCTAATCACATCACCCCACCACATAAACATGGTTAATTCACATCCTACACATCATAGGGGCCTTAAGATAAAAAATTTCTCCACTTATCTCATAATTTCCGAAATGGGGTTTTCTCCATTAAAATTCAATTAACTGTTCTACAAATTCCAAATTCCAGTTTCAATTTCTACCATTTTATGTTCCGGATTCCTCATTCAAATCACATATTCATACTCAGAGATCTATAACACACCTACTTCTTACTTTGAATCTCATTCAAGTGTTCCATTGACAAAAACCCCATTTTGTACCCATTTATACTCAAAAATGAATTTTAGTTTGCACATCACTAAAATATGAATTGGATATCATAAATCTATCATTACAGCAAGTTAACCACTTGCATGGAATTGTTCGTAGGGTCAGATTCCATTGGCATAGAGAATGGTTGATGAAGAACACCCCAAATTAGTCCCTTAATTTGGCTCCAAAAGACCCCCAATTGACTTCTTGATTAGCTTCCTCTAATCCTCTCCCAAACCCTAGGTTTAGAATTTTCTATCTGTCGCTCCTAGTCCCTCAATTAGGTAAAAATACTTAATCCCATTTTTGGCCACACGGGCCTAATTAAAATGGCCCGAATCACTCCGTGTGGGCCCGGCTATGCCCAAAAATACCCCGAGACCCAATTACTACCCCGAGCACTCTTTTCTGACTATCTCGACCCATCCGAACTCAACTGCGCACTCAGAATTGTCATCCGAAATACTTTTTATCATTTCCAAATTTCGACCTCAAAATGCGACACATTAATTCGGACAATTAAACTTAAAGTCGTCAATTATAAATAATTATTCTCACTCAAATAAATTCTCCAAATCATAAATTTAAGTTTCTTCAATTTAAATATTTTTATAACTCCCCAAAAATAATTAAATATTAAATCCTCAAAATTACGGGGTGTTACATTACCTGTACAATTAGTTATGCGTGAGACTTCACCCGAGTTGACATAAAAGGAGTTATTGTTCAATGGTTGATAATTTGAGGCAGTTATAGATATTTGGGTTTATTCTTGTGCTCCATATAAATCATACCATGTCTAGTAGAAATTTAATGTGGTATGGTTCAATCTACAAAATATTTGACAAGCCACAAGTATAGTGTTGTGTTTAGTTTTTTGATAATTTGTGTTTGTTTCTTAAATGTTGGGAGTTACACCCTTGTTTAGCAGGTGATTAGAACTAATCTTATATTATCGTGAGAGTAACCCAATTGGCTGGACAAAATTAAGGGGACCAGTAAGATACATTTGATGATATTGAGGGACAAAATTATTAATACCCACTCGATGAAAGCCACGCCCCCTTGAATTGAAGCCATTAAAATTTTTGCGTCCTGTATTATTTCGACCTTGTCCTCGATAAAAATTCATATCTTCACAGGAGGTCGCAAAAGCCCTATTATAATTAATTTTTTTCGATATGTTGTAGAGTTATTAAAGGATGAGTCTTCATGAATGTCAAAGCCTTTTAGCGAGGAAATTATTAGGGTTCGTTTGGTTGGGTTTTTTGTCATGGGTATTGACAAATAAGTTGGCAAATAGAATATTTGCCTACAAGTTGGTGTGTTTGGTACAAAAATTTGACTACAAGTTATTTGTCAATGTACAACACCTCATATGCACAGGTTGTGGACAAACTTTGCTTACCTATTTGAGTGAAAAATATTTGCCAACAAATTTTTCAACTTCTTAAACGGTTTTAATGTTTTAAAAAATAATTTCAAAACTTTTTTAAATAATTAAAAAACTTTTATGAATATTTAAAAACTGTTTTGTAATGTTTTAAAAGCTGTTTTTAAAATTATAAAAAAATGTTAAGAAAATGTTTTGCAATTTTTTTAAAAATCCGTATTAACAAAATATTGTAAAAACTATTTTAAAAATTTTTAAAAACTGTTTTAAATTGTTAAAAAAAATGTTATAAACATTTAAAAAATGTTTTGTAATGTTTTGAATACTCTTTTAATATTATCAAAAATTATTAAGAAAATGTTTTACAAATTTTTTTAAAAACCGTATTATAAAAATATTGTAAAAACTCTTTTCAACATTTTTAAAAACTGTTTTGAATATATTATAAAAACTGTTTTAATGTTTTAAAAAACATTTTTTAAAAATATTTTAAATAGTTTAAAAAACGGTTGTGAATATATGAAAATTGTTTTGTAATATTTTAAAAACTGTTTTTAATATTATAAAAAATTGTTAAGAAAATGTTTTACAAATTTTTGGAAAAGCCGTAATATAAAATGCTGTAAAAATTATTTTTAACCTTTTTAAAAATGATTTTGAATATAATATAAAAACTGTTTTAAAGTTTAAAAAAAATTAAAAATATTTTAAATAGTTAAACAAAATGTTCTGAATATTTAAAAATTGTTTTGTAATATTTTAAAAACTCTTTTTAATATTATAAAATATTGTTAAGAAAATGTTTTACAATTTTTTTTAAAAACCGTAATATAAAAATATTGTAGAAACTGTTATTAACATTTTTGAATATAATATAAAAACTGTGTCTAAATAAATTAATTGGATTGACTTAAATTTCGCTTAATGGTTGTTTGATAGCCTCATGTGAAAAAAATTAGGTAAAATTTTTCATGCCCACTCTTTTGATAGTAGTTAATCCATCTAACAGTCAAATGCAACTACCTCCTATAAACAAGGCCTGGTTGGTAAACTACTCAGTTGTACAGGTCTATAAATTGACTCAATGTAAATAGTGTACGAGAAGCCTTTTGAATACAATTAATATGTTTGTATATTTCTCTTTGTCCTCCATAAAATTTATTATGGTATCAAATCATGGTAGTTCCTCTTCAACTGGTCTGGGTCTTTCTCTTGGCTCCACCAGTTGATAACTATATGCCCAATAAAACTCAAACCCACCAACTATGTAGTCTGGAGAACACAAATGTTGCAGCTTATTCAGTCACTAAAGGTGACTCGTCTGAGTTATGATGAGCCACCTGCCCCATCAAAAGAAGGAGAGAAGGAGGTAAATCAATATAAAGAATGGGAAGAAAAAGATTATTTGCTAAAAAGTTGGATTTCGAGTACTATGAGTGAAGACTCGGTGTACTTAATTGTTGGTTGCAGTTCTGCCAAACAAACGTGGAAAACACTTGAAGATCAATACCTTCAAGTCTCCAAAGAAAAGTAAATTTCCTTGAAAGAACACTCGAGATGTATTTCAATAGATGGAAAATCCATTGATGATTATGTTAAATAATTCAAAGATATTTGTGATGGACTTACTGCCATCAACAAACCTTTAGATGATGATTCTGAAGTTATTACCTTTGTTTAAGGGTTGGGATTCAAATATAAAACTTTCCAAACAGTTATGATTGGAAAACTTCCCTATCCCACTCTTGGGCAGCTAATAACAGCCCTAAGGGGATTTGACATGAGAGAAGCAAAGGAATCTGTTCAAGGTTCTCAACACCAACAAGCTGGATTAGACCCATTTATGGAATTTATTGCACAGAGAACAACCTATCAAGGTTTTGGCAGAGGAAGAGGATGACCGAATAGAGGAAGAAGTAATTATAGTAGCACTTCTGGTGATACAAGAGGTTATAACTTAAGGGGACGTGGCTTCAGACCAGCAAGTCATTATCCAGGAAACTTCAATCCAAATGGAAGATATGGGAAAAACTTTTATCAAGGTAACTCACAAGGCATGATGACAACTACCCGACCATATAAACCAAATCAACAAAATGGAGGTCAACTCGGGGGAACCTCTCATACTGGTGGGACTAATGAAGATATGAAATACAAATATGGTGGTGCCTCAACACAAGAAAAATGTCACACATGTGGGTCAACAAAACATAAAGATCTTACTTGTTATTACAGGTGGGATTTTTCGATGGTCACACAAGGAAACACATCCATGGTAGCAACACAACAATTTTCGCCTGTGGACAACAACTTGTATGTAGATCCTGGAGCTTCTAGTCATATGAACAATAATCCAGATAACTTTTCCAACTTACAACCTTACTGTGGTAATAACAAAGTACTAATGGGAGATGGTTCACACTTGGATATAACACAAGTTGGTAATAAGACTCAATAACATTCTTGTAGTGCCACAACTTAATAAATCACTTGTTTCTATGTCACAATTAGCAATGGAAAATGAGTGTTCTATTGAGTTTACTGACAATGATTTTCCTGTAAAGGACAAGAAGACCAAAAAGGTGATTACCAAAGGAATTAAGAGAGGATCACTTTATGCCCTTGATGATAACAAGATTAAGGATTTATTTGCAGAATAAGGAGTTAAAGACAATGATGACATTTGGCACAATAGGCTAGGACACCCTAGTAGCAAAACACTTAATCTATTAGCCCGAAATTAGTGCTTACATATAAGCCGTTTGAATAAAAGTCATGCTGTTTGTGTCTCTTATCAAATGGGAAAGAGTTGTAAAGTGTCTTTTAAATTGATTGAAAAAATTTCTTTGGAACAATTTGATAAAATCCATTCAGATTTTTGGGGTCCTTCTCCTATTAATTCCTCACAAAATATGATATACTATGCTATATTTATAGATGATTATTCAAGGTTCACATGGCTATATCCTTTAAAGCACAAATCTGATTTTTTTGCAACTTTTGTAAACTTTCAAAAGATGATAGAAACTCAATTTGGTGAAAGGATAAAGGTTTTTCAATGTGATGGAGGCGGTGAGTTTGGAAGTGATTATTTCATTGAGTTTTTGAACAAACATGGAATTCTTAGACAAATGTCTTTTCCTAATACCCTTGAGCAAAATGGGGTTGCTGAGAGGAAGCATAGGCACATAGTCGAAACTGCTCTCCCACTTATGCTTTATACGAAGATTCTATTATTACTTTGGGATGCTGCTTTTCTCATTGAAGTTTACTTTATCAATAGGATGCTATCCGCTAAACTCAAGAAGGTGACACCATTCTTCAAGTTGCATCAGAAACAACCATGTTATAACTCTCTCAAGGTATTTGGGTGTAGGTTTCTTCCTTACATCAAAGGAAAACACACAACACAAGTTCACACCAAAATATTTTCCATATGTATTTCTTGGTTATAGTCCTTTGCATAAGGGCTACCGGTGTTATCACCCCTCTACAAGAAGAGTATATGTATTTGGGCATGTTGTTTTTGATGAATATATTATGCCATATGTTACACCTGACAGGTACATGAATTCAAATGAGGGACCTACAGACATGACATCTTATCAAGACTTTATTGAACTAGGAGGTACAAATAGTATGGAGGCAGGTGCAGAAGTAAATGTAAACAAGGCTTCTAAAGAAGTAATTCATTGTGATCTAGTGACTAAAGCAGGTCTTATACAACCCTAACATACGGAATTTCATTTACATCCTCAATGTGACAAGGATAGTGTGATTCAAGCTGAGCAACATCACCACATCTCAACTCCAAATGCTATAACTAGTAACACCGACATGCTGCCTGATCCTAACACCACACCACCTATTACACCTGCTAGCATAGACCTATCACCTAATCCAAAGATATTATCCAAAGACATTATTCCATCAAACACCTTTTCAAATACAAATACTTCTCAAAATATCCCTTCCAACCAAAGTTATCCTCCACTCTCATCCACTGCCATATATAATCCTAACGGTATTCAGTACATTATTCCTCTACACTTTGACCACTCTCCTACAAATAAAAATCAACACCCAATGATAACTAGATCCAAATCCAAGCAAATAACTACTCCTATCAACCTTACTTCCTTCCACACTTACCTTACCTAATTCAGTGAACCAACAAACCTAAAAGAATCACTGTTTGATCATAGATGGGTTATGGCCAATCATGAGGAGTTGACTTCTTTACACAAAAACTCCACATGGATCCTTATTTCGAGGCAACCACATATGCACTTGATTGGATCACAATGCGTGTACAAGATGAAGTTTAAAACCAATGGAACTGGTGAGAGATATAAAGAACGTCTAGTAGCTCAAGGATATAACCAAATTGAAGGAATAGACTTCTCAGATACCTTTAATCCTGTGATCAACCTGCTATAATCGAAATTGTTCTCTCTATTGCCATAACACGTGGATGTCCCCTAAGGTAATTGGATGTAAAAAATGCATTTTTTACATGGGAGTCTTCAAGAATAATTATACATGAAGAAACCAACTGGCTCTATTCATCCACTCTATCCAAATCATGTTTATGCTTTAAGAAAGGCAATTTATGGACTCAAACAAGCTCCTAGATCTTGGTTTGATAAATTTATTGCCTTTCTTATCACACTTGGGTTCGTATGTAGTAGGTCAGACCCATCATTATTCATTTAAAATTATCCTAAAGGAGTCATTATTCTATTAGTAAACGTAGATGACATATTAATCGCTGGCAGTCAATCTACGTTACTTCTAAACCTCATTGCACAATTGAGAGCAGCTTTTGCAATAAAAGACCTAGGTGCCTTGAATTATTTTCTTAGCATGGAGCTCATCACTATTGACGGTGGTTTTCTGCTTACTCAAAGTGCTTGTGTTGCAAAATTACTTGATAAATCTCACCTTGTTCATGCTAATAGTGCTCGTACACCATTTATCTCAAGAGACTCCACAGATATCAATGCCGCTCGTTTATCCAACCCTACTAAATTCTAATATTTAATAGGAGACTTGTAATATTTTACCTTAACAAGATCGGACATTACTCATACTGTGAATAATATATGTTAACACATGCATAATCCTACAACTCATCACTTGTTTTTAATCTAAAGACTTCTTCGTTATCTCAAAGGCACTATCAACTATGGTTTGAAATTTCTCAAGAAATTGACTCTGTCTCTCTATGGATTCTATGATGCGGATTGGGTAGGATACTCAACAACAAGAAGGTCTACCTCTAGTTTTTTGCATTTTTCTCGGAGTAAATTGTATTACTTGGTCCTCAAAGAGATAACTGACTATGTCACGCTGAAGTTGTGAAGTTGAATACAGGACTATGACAGCCGCTACTACAGAATTAACCTCAGTATCTTATGCTCTTAAGGACATTGGACTACATATTGCTTCACCACCCCTTCTCTTTTAAGACAATATTAGTGCAATATACATGTCTATTAATCCCGTTCTACATGCTCGTTCCAAGCATATAGAGCTGGATTATCATTTCGTTCATGAGAAAGTAGCATCGGGAGATTTAGTCACTCATTACATTCCATCAAAGGACCAGCTTGCTGATATTTTTACCAAGTCTTTGCCCATAGACTCTTTCATCTATTTACGATCCAAAATCGGCGTTCGGTGTCCACCCACACCAATTTTGAAGGGGAATGATAGAAAATAATTGATAGAAGCCAATCCATCTAACAATAAAATGCAACTACCTCCTATAAATAAGGTCTGCTTGGTAAACTACTCAGTAGTAAAGGTCTATAAATAGACTCAATGTAAATAGTGTATGGGAAGCCTTTTGAATACAATTAATATCTTTGTATATTTCTCTTTGTCCTCCATAAAATTTATTATTTCCCATTGTCAACTAAACAGACCCTTAGAGAAAGAGTTGGTCATGGTTGGTTACCTAACATAACAACTTAGAATGTTTTGTATTTTTGTCCCAATCCTCGCGCAAAGTTGATAACCTTGGAATCTTCATCCGTAAGTTTGTGAATGGCCGATAATCCATCATATACATTTTCAAACTCCTTGATATATTGATCAAGCATGTTTTTCCATCGAGTTTTATGTCTTGCACCATTTCTTTTAGTTGAAACTCCTTCTCTTTGGTTTATTGCGAGAAATTTTGTTAGAGGAAATTCCACGTTTCTCTGGTGGTATCAAGACCAAGAGTGTAATATTTGAATTCTTTATCTATGGTGAAGCCAATCCAACTTCTCTCGAGCATCTCCATTTCTTCCCATTCCTTATAATCGCTAGTGATTTCTCCTCGGTCATTGAATTTTTGTGGTGTCTCAATTTCAGTGAAGTGAGTCACGTTTATTGCTTTTATGAGCTATAGCATCTGCATTCTCCAAATAGTTTTTTCAGTTTCAAATTATTTGGATACTTTGGAAGAAATTGATGCAAAGTATTCATATTCAGTGAAAGACGAGTTGATGAGGATGCCATTGAGCCAAAGATCTGATATCATAAAGAGAAAACAAGTATGGAATGAATTTTTTTGTTATGCTATTTCATGAGGACAACGAATAACCCAACTTGTATTTAAATAGGTTTGCATGCATGCATTTGAGTACTACCTAGTTATTAATAGTGCACTTATAAAAAAAACTAATAACAACTAAACCTCATAATAAACTCCACTTGTAGATCTATTCTTTAGGAAACAACGTATAGATAACAAAAATTAAACTAGCTTAGTCTTCTTTATTCGGACGATTCTCAATAAGAAATCCCTATGTATGTGAAATCACATGACTTATATTACTCTGTGATGATATTTGGGGTATTTTCCCTTTTTACTTAAAATTTAGGACTTTGTTCTTGGGTTAGATAACAAAAATTTCCAAATTATAAAAGGGAATTTGGGGAGGGTTATAATATTGAATAACGTATATGATTAAATTTATATTCTGTAGTTGCAATTGTATGTTTGTCTCTTCCCCATGGTATATCACATGTTAAGGAATGCAATGCTGCTATATAATATCATTAATAAAAATTCCTTGAAATTAAGTAAGGATAATACACTAATGGATAGTGTTGGAACATGGAAATAAATATGAGAATTTGGGCACAAATTATGCACTTTACAAATAATAATGTTATAAACGTTAGACATAAACTATATGTTGACTTAGCCAATTTCTATAGTACCTATATTATATCCCTTACATATAAAGGGTGGACTAATAGTTATTGAGTGATTAATGAAATGATTTGGATACTCTTAGGCTGCACACAATTGGCATAATGAGAATTAACGTATTATGTTGCGTAATTCGGTTTAAAGTTATGATTTAGTATACTTTATATTTTTTCTTAGAGGAGGGCAGATGGGTGTTTTTTTACCAATAGGGGAAAAACCTGCACCAATTTTATTAATGAAAAGAATAAAATAAAAGAAAGGAATATCCCTTTCCCAGTGGCTTACATGAGCGGGTGAAAGAGAGAACTAGAGAAAATCAAATCTAAGATGAGGAGAAATAATAAATGTCTTTCCATAGCTCACAAAAACCCTAACCATAATAGCAAATAAACTGAATCATGTGAGCATGTACTTGGGTAATCCCATCATGTCATGACCCAGCAAAACCCTCACCTCATTTAGAGGGGTAGACGACCAATGTATATTTAAATGTGATGTACCCATGCTAGCCAATTTATCGACTATAGAATTTCCATCCCTAAATATTTGTGACACTTTGATGTTCATTTGGTTCATCTGTAGTTTGCGATTCTCCCAGGCTATATGTAACTACCATAAGGGTGGAAACAAGAAGATCTGAAAATAATAGCAAGACTATGAGAGTGAAACTCTAGCCAACTATTTTTCCAACCTTTATGAAAAGACAAATCAACTCCTATTATGGCTCACTTTATCTCTATATAGAAAGCAGTATTTTGGCCAATATACATGCCAAAACCTCCCTTATACACCTCTTGGGGGTCCCTAAAAACACCTCCACATCAAGCTGAGCCTAGAGTGCCTAACAATGATCCATTTGTGTTTATTTTTATCCATCCAATTTAGGGAAGATGCCATAGAATTGTCTTCACACTAGAAGCTCTTCTATATTTCTAATCAGCACAATTCTTATTCAGGATAGTATTTTCATGACTGGCTATATATGGATGTTTGGAGATACATTCCGGTCAGGATATTATAGACGTTGAATTACTAGTTAACCCTCCTTATATGAAAAATGGTGGGATTTGAATTATGCTTATTGAGAATACATAATTTAAAGGATTTGACATCGATAAGGATGGGATATAAAAGTAAATTTAATAACTACAGATTCATTATTTAAACTCAAGATTGATAGTTTTACTACTTGAGTGGATAGCTATTATCTTCGTGCGGTGGGATTTGCCCGCAGCATTGTTACAGGTGATCTAATGTCCTCGACCTAGTTTCCCACATGAGGACACAGACTTCCATTCCATTTGTCGTCGTGTTTTTAAGAGGTATGATTGAATTTACTTTTACTTTTATTCCATTCATGTTGACAAATGCGAGGTTTACTTTATTCATAGCATTTGTACTCAGTTTTGATACTCGGGAGATTTAGCATGTTGATTTCTTTATATCAGTAATTGAGGATTTCTCATATCCCTCTTTATCTTTATTTATCTCTATTTACTGATCATTGTTACATGCTAAGGATGATATATGGTTGTTTTAACAACCTGTGTACTTTTTAATAAACAAACTTGAACAATTTAACTATTAAAAATATATGTGGTGTCAAACCCGAAGCGCTCCCTACTCTTGTCAATAGATATTACACTAAACTTTAAGATCCCCTCTTCAAAGTTTATCAAGCCATTCTATCCCCCAATATCATTAAGATATTGGACCCTTATCCACTACCTGATCTGCTTACTCGATTTTTCAAGCATGTGACTCTGTACGATTTCCATCAAACTATTGGGCACACTACTGATCAATTTCATCACCTCAAGAATTTTCTGTAGGGACTTATAAATAGGGTAATCATCGCCCCTCGTTTTCAGTCGAAGCCAAACCCCACCTAAAATCCTTTACCTCCACACCAAGATAGTGTCAATGGCATATTGATTGACGAAGATTCAAATATCACTAAACGAAAATCAAGCCCATAAAGAACCCCACTTTACCCACACCTTAATATAATTCCCTAACTTCCCAACAAATATATCCATCCAATCTGCTACATACTCAAACTTCATATGATCGAGCCCTTTCCCTAATGGACATAGATTATATAGTGATGAATACTATGTCTGATACACAAAGCATGAACTTTTCAATTGTAATAGTGAAATTGAAATAATTTGGAATGATATTTTTGTCTAGCTTAACTTTGAAGGAAGAAAATTGTACAAAGATTAGTAACATCTACTTGCAAGATGGTCAATAGGACCATAAATACCAAGGCTAGTTCATGTCCTGAAAACAATTCAGTCTTGACAGTATAGACCAAATTTTGACAGAAGAAAGTTTGAAGAAGGGGAAGGTTTATGAAGCAATCGATCTCCTTTCTATCATGAAACTCAATGGATACTTGGTCCCATCTCAGAATCACTTATCCTTAGCATAGTAAGACTTGTACTTTGAATCCATCAAGGTTTTTAAATGTACATATTTCTTATAGAATAATCGAATAACTGCCAAAAGGTGTGATGGTGACTCTACCCAGTTAGATAAATCAAATAATGAGCCTCCTTTTATGGAATTATTTCCTTTAAAGAAATCTTATTTGATGTCAATGAGGTATAGGGTGCCCCAGTGTAGACAAAGAGATATAATTCCTCTTTTATTCTCCATTATGAATCATCTGACTCATTCAAGTTGACACTACAAGGATCCAACTGTGGCTGTAGAATGTCTTCCATCGATAAAGATAAACAAGTAATTAAGGATATTCCAATGCCAAGGATGATGATAGAGGAAATAAAGCACCTTGAAAAATTGAATAAAACCTAGGAAAATATCACACTATAGATGTTATTCGTGTCCTCATAGCTCCACAAAAACTCACACATCGAATTCCTTAGGAAGGCACAAGTTGCTCCCATAACATCTACTAATGAAGATATACACATAGTCGGTACCTTGACCGTTAAAAGATTCATTAACGTCTTAACGAAGAGATTCCAAAATTTGGACCTAACCATAATTATTATCTCAACATCTCGGTTGATATCCTTTGAATTTTTTTTCCTTTCGTGTTAGTTAACAATGTTTATACCCTTACTATCCACTCCAATCTCTAAAATTATTGAGGCTAAAAATTAGTGACCTTACTTCCACATCTTTTCTCATATGTTCTTCTGAGAATACTCAACGGGGATGGGATCAATTAGTTTCACATTAAGGGATGTACAAATTTTCCCTCAAGTTAACTTTCAAGTAATTGACATTCTTTCTTATTTTAACAAATTGGTTGGCCACCAATGGCTGAATAATATCTGAGGTGATGCCTCTACCCTCCATTAAAAGGTCAAGTTCTTTGATAATAATTATATCATTGGAAAAATGATATCTCAAACAGTATTGGTACCAATAATCTAGTCTTAGAGATCCAACACAACACCAATGACATGCTATTCTTCAGTTGTAAGTTTGGTACAATCCCTCTTCTAGCAGGCGGTGATTTCAAGTAAATGGTAAGTCCTGAGAACAAATCACATGTGAATCTCAACATAACCCAAATGTTCATGAAGATGCACTCCATTCCCGAAATGGGGCTTGGAAGTAGACAATAAGTAATAATTGAACCGATCTCTTTGAAGATGCTTATTTTCCTCATGGTTATGGGTACCAACCTTCAATTACATAACTCTTTTATCTTTTCCAACCATAAAAGAAAATGTTACTGAAGAGAAATGAGATCATTTTCACAGATTCCCTCAACGGTTACTTCATCAAGGAAGGCGAAGATTTCACATATTGTGGTTTCCCTAAGTCATGGTATGATACAGTTGAGAAGAAAATAAAGTTGAGGTTTAATATATTATCTGTAGATAAAATCACTTAGATTGGAGGTCTGAAACATGAAGTGAATCCATTGATCATCAAATCCTCTGAATCAACCTCTTTCGATGGCTAAAGAAGCGAAAGTAGTGAGGGTGAATAATTTTTCAGCCTTTCTGAAATTGGGATGGATGTTCATATTATCATGGATGAATCTAATGAATCACACCACACTGAGAATGTTATTTTTGCTGACAACCCTCTATGCAACTAGTATAACATGTTGTCTAGTTCAGAGTTACAAATGGATAACCCTTCCACTTACCAACTCAAGACTGCACCTACTATAAAATTTTATATCTCTAATCTTGATGTACACGAGACCTTCCTTGAGTAGGTTCTCACTACTTCTTTTCGAAATAATCATGTTAATGAAATAAATGATGATTTTGAGTTTTTGGTTATATCCAATATTAATGTAATTTATTCCATTAATCGAACAATTAACAAAGATGACTTTATGAATGAATAATTCTTAATTGATATCAATAAGGAAAACATTAAACAACATAATTGCATCCAAAATAATAATCAGGAAACTATTATCATTAACCTTGGTTCTAGTAACAACCGCATGAGATCGAAATAGGACTAAGTTTGAATGAGAAAAATTATCACAATTCGAGGAGCTTCTAAAAGAATTTATGGACTTCTTCACATGGTCTTACAACGATATACCCGATATTTATCTCGACATCCTACAACATATTATCCCTACATATCCTAAGCGAAAGCTTGTCAAGAAAACATTAAGGAAGCTTCAACCCGAATGGTCCCTCAAGGTTAAATACGAAGTAGTCACGCTATTAAACATATGTTCTATTCATGTGTTCGAGTATCCTACTTGGATCACCAACATAGTCCTTCTTCAAAAATCTAGACGGAATGTTCTCTTGCGTGTTGAATATAGAGACTTGAACAAATCCCCTTCAAATAATGACTATCACCTTCCCAACATCGATATGATGATCGAAAATACAACCAATGATGACCATAAATAATTTGCCAATGGGTTTTCCAGATGTAATCAGAGTAAAATGCATCATGATTATTAAGAGAATATCGTGGTCACTACCCCATTGGAAACTTTTTATGATGTCATCATGCATGTCAGTCTCAATAATGTTTAGGCTACTCATCAAAGGATTTCAACAAACATCTTGCATGATCATAAAACTTAATAAGGTTACATCCCTATCTTAAGGAAATTTTTTAAGCGGCTACAATAATACCAAATGTGCCTCAACCGGTAAGAATACATATTTTGTGTCACCAAAGGAAAGGTCTTGCGCTTCATGTTCAGCGGGAGAGGAATTTAAGTAGACCCGCCAAAATCAAAGCTACCCTTGAGATGCCATAACCCTAAATCAAAACGAAAGTACGCAATTTCATAGGAAAGCTTTATTACATTACTAGAGTCATCAACCAACTCCATTCCACCCATTAACCTATCTCCAAACTCATCTGAAAGGATTCAACTAAGAATGTAATAAGACAGTCAAGAAGCCTTTGATAAGATCCAATGATATTTAGCCAAACCACCAATGTTCATACCACCACAACCCATCCTACCACTCATGTTATACATGATGTCATCAATATTACTATTGGGCCTAAGTTATCCTAATATATTTAAGAGTCGTGCAAATAGAGAGACAATTCCTACATTAGTTGGAAGTTAGAGAGATATTAAATGAACTACAATGAATAAAAAAATGGTGTGTATTGGTTTGGTCTGGTCACCCAGGAACTTTGACACTACATGATTGCATTTCTTATCAAACTCGTGTCTCGAATGGATCCTGTGAATTACCACCTAGAGAAACCCATCTTGTCCAGCCACATGGATAGATGGTTACTCTTACATGATGAATTGGGAATTAGCTATTCATGAAAAAGATCATCAAAGAAAAATAAATTTTTGAATACTTAACATACCACCCCATGGAAGAAGTTTTCGTATGGATTAATGAATTTACCAATGAAAATATACTCTACATAACCCTTAAACAAATTCAATAGCAATTATTGACGGAGCAATAAAAAAGATTGGATGTGTCATCAAGATATTTTTAATTGCACCTGATGATTCACATACTCTCGTAGACATAAAGCTAAACTTCCCCTTCATTAACAACATGATATAATGCAATTCATAAATGATTGGAATCAATGTTTCTTGTGACACCCCGACTAATTAAATACCGGGTAGCTACTCCTTTATTAAATCAATAAAAAATGTCAAGTTGGTTCAGTTAATAGCATCACTGTCGAAATTTTTTTAATAATTACTAACCACCTAGTATTTAAAAAGTAAGTTGCCAAATTTTAAGTTAAGTCTGATTAACATTCAGTAAAAGAGTAATTAAAGAATAGCAACCATTCTCCATAATGAAGTAATGAATAACCAACAAAGTAAATATAAATCTGGAGGAAAACTCCTCACAATAAACCCACAACTGAAAAATAATACGACAAGTCTGAATCCTGAATAATTACATGCCAAAGGTCTGAATAACTGAAATAGATGAAATGTCTCGAAAAGAAATGGGCGACATGCCCTACAACTGATAACTAGTGAATATCGAGTCAAGATAGATGAAGCGTCTACAAGCAAAGTCCTGTAACTTCCACAAACAGCTACAGCTCGTCACTTGAATGAGAATCCTATGCATGGTGTCCTTGTGGCTGGGCACCTAAAATGGTTTTTACAAAAATAGATTTGAAAGAAAATGGGTCAAAGCCCGAAAGTGGAAAGCATTTTGAAAACAACAAGTGTTTCAATAACATTAAAACATTAAATGCAAAATACATGTTAGGACGTGCACTCACATGAAATTCTCACCTCTCGACTACATGTGCACTCCTAACGTACCGTACCCATCTATAAGACATCCATATCTAACCAAACTGTAATAAGTTCTACCCCTTACTACTCGATTCCCATATTACATTCTAACGTTATCAAATAAATAGAGGGCTTTACATACACTCGGATTCTCAATTAGTAATATAATTTACTATCAATTAACCCGTTATGTTTTCTCAAAACATTACCATAATATTATTCCCAATATTAACACGAAAGCTCCCATTAATTAAGTGTATATTATTCACATCATAAATATACAATACAAGCACCCCGAGACTAAGCTGTGGTGCACACATACTCTGCTATCCATCCCGGTACATCACGTACATAAGGATCACGTATTCCGAATCTCTCAGGAATCGTTCTCAAATAACAACATCACAAATAATGGAGGCGAACACAGTCACATCACATGGGTCACGCACATACCTGCGCTCCCACGATCAGCAGACTTATTAACATCCCAATAAGTCCTTCTCTGACATATGTTCATCGAGGTAACCAATCTAAATCCGGGAAACACAAGGATTTGAAGGCCCTAAGCGAACGCAAACCTCCCGTGATAGCAAGTATGGTAGGTATGTCATACACATAAAATCAATACATATACTAAGTATTCACACATCTTAGTAATCACCATATTATTGGTGGTACACTTCTCATTCTCGTACCGACATATAATACTACACAATTTATATGTTCCCGGTTAATATAAAACATTAGGCCGTCAATAGTTCTCCCAACGTAATAGACACTCACGTCCTACTCATATTTTCCTTTAGGTTCAAACTACACTTCTAGATTTGACTCCTCATTATATCCCAAACATTGAAAATATATCAATTAATCATCCAGGGAAATCTATCTCTACCTATACACAAGGTTACGGGGCACTCGGGATCAAAACAAGCTAAAAAGCCTAAACTGTCAACTCGTTCGAAGTCTCGTTCGAACGAGGCTATTCGAACGAGAGTTCGTTCGAACGAACTGGGCTATCTAACGAGATCTCGTTCGAATGAGATTATCGAACGAACTTCACCCTCGTTATAAGTCAAAGGTCAAATCGTTAGAAGCTCGTTCGAACGAGCTCGTTCGAACGACCTGGGTAGGTCTTCTAACGAGTGGCCAGTTTCGAGCTCAGAAATCCTTATTTCGTTTTTCCCAATTTTCTTCACTCCTAATCTCACATAAAAATCGACCCAACATCATTTTAAGGTTCATAATTCGTACTAAACACTCATAGGTCATAATCAAACATTTATATAGGGCTAACTCATCTTAAGCATCATCAAATCTTCAAATCTCTTTATTTATTCCCAATTTATATGAACATGAACCCTAACATTTATACATCATAATTGAAGCTACTATAATCCGTTTTTGTTTCATCCCAGATATTATTAACATCAGAATAATTGCCTACATATAATTCTACATGCAATTCCTCATCAATATGTAAGATTCTATTTCCAATTTAATGGGTTTTTCATTAACTCCCAAGAACAAATCAGATTTTTATCAATACCTACACATCGAAGAAACATTCTCTATAAAAATGAAATTAAATCACTTGACTTAAGGGTAACTCTGGATTTGATGACGAATCTGATGAATGGTTCTCTCTCTCCTCTGCAGAATTCCTCCTATCTCTCTCTCTCCAAGCTTTCTTCTCAAGGTGTTAATGGAGGTGAGGTTGGTTTTGCCAAGTTATAACTTCTCCCGTAGCCCACTTCATAAATTGGGGTTGGAAATGGCTTAGTGGGTTAATACTAAGTCAGATTTTAACTCTAATTTTCGTGGGTTTTAATTACCCAATTTCCGAAATTACTAAAATGCCCTTATAAGTTACCGGTATGGCCCAAAAATGCCCCGGGACCCAAACTTAACCCCCGGCTAGTGTTTTCTGACTATTTCGACCCTTCTGGACGCGTTGGTGCACTCAAAACGACCATACGGTTAATAGAACTAAAATTCACTTTTTAATTAAAATAAATAATTCCCTAACGCGACTGTCACACGCGTCTCAATAAAGTTTTTTAACTTGCCGTATTTCAATCTCACGACAAATTTCATACTTCAATATTAATGTATAATCATATATGCACATTATATTCAAATACCAACTCGCATCTCGCTAGTATTTTAATCCGGATTAATTTCCAATTAATATGCATTTAATTTAATTAATCCCATAAATAAATAACAACACAAAAAATACGGGGTATTACATACTTCCCCTCTAATAACTGAATTTCATCCCGAAATTCGGAACTAGAAAGTACCTGGTAAGAACAACTCTGGATAACATTCGCGCATCTCATCCTCCACTCCCATGTGGACTCCTCAACATTATGATGTCGCCACTGAACACGCACTAACGGGACTATCTTTGACCGCAGTTTCCGCTCACTTCGGTCCAAAATAGCAATCGGCCCCTCCTCGTAGGAGCTATCAGGCTGGAGATCGATGTCCTCCAAAGCAATGTGAGAATGAGCCAAATCGTCTCTAAGATATTTCCTTCGGAAGGAAATATGAAACACATCGTGAATCCGATGCAAATGCTCCGGTAACCCAAGCCTATACGCAACCGGTCCAATCCGCTCAATAATAGGAAATGGTCCCACATATCTCGGTGCCAACTTCCCTTTCTTCCCGAAATGCATAATCCCCTTCATAGGAGATACTCTGAGCAGAACCTGGTCCCCCACTTGGAACACCCTGAAGAACCTCTTCGCATTAGCATAGCTCTTTTGACTGTCCTGAGCTACCCGAATGCGACTCCGAATCAATTCTATCCTTGCCGAAGTATCCTGAATCACTTTCGGACCTAGTAGTTTGTTGTCCCCTACCTCCAACCAACATGCTGGGGAACGACAAGGTCTACCGTACAACGCCTCAAATGGAGCCATGCCAATGGTGAACTGGTAGGAGTTATTGTAAGCAAACTCTACCAGTGAAAGATACTGCTCCCATCCACCCCCGAAATCAATGATGCACATTCTTTGCATGTCCTCCAACATCTGGTTCGTATGCTCGGTTTGCCCGTCGGTCTGCGGGTGGTACGCCGTGCTCAACCGGGCACACCGTGAAGTCTCACTATCTCTGCAATAAAGAGCTGGGCATACTGTCCCGCAGTGTAGTCTGTCCTTACGGGTAGAAAATGAGCGACTTTGGTCAACCTGTCCACAATTACCCAAATGGAGTCATGACCTCTCTGTGACGTAGGCAATCCCGTGATAAAGTCCATGGATATGCTCTCCCACATCCACATCGGGACCTCCAACGGCTGTAGCAGTCCTGCCGGTCTCTGATGATCCACTTTTACTAACTGACAAGTGGTGCATTTAGAAACAAACTCGGCAATATCTCTCTTCATGCCGCTCCACCAATACTGTCGTCTCATGTCTTGGTACATTTTGTCCCCACCGGGATGTATCACGAACCGTGAGTCGTGCGACTCTGCCATGACCTCATGCCGTAATTCCTCCCCTTCCGGAACTACCAATCTCCCATTGAAGCGTAATCCCCCATCTGAGCTAACAGTATAGGACTCGGCTCCCTCTGCCAATAACCGAACTATCTTCTCCTGACAGAATGAGTCATTTGCCTGTGCCCTTACTACCTTCGTAACGATCTGCGGTGTAACGGTCATTACCGACATGAATGATCGGGCCACTGCATCCTGGTGTCCCAATTCTTTCCATTTGGCCTTCCACACCCCTGCCACTTCATATGCTGGCCTACGGCTCAACGCGTCTGCTACCACGTTAGCCTTCCCCGGGTGATACTGGATATCAAACTGATAGTCCTTCACAAACTCAAGCCACCTTCGCTACCGCATATTCAACTCCTTCTGCGTGAATAGGTACTGTAGGGACTTGTGGTCTATGAACAATCGAAACTTCTCCCCCAAAAGATAATGTCTCCATATCCGAAGGGCAAATACAACTGCCGCCAACTCCAAGTCATGAGTGGGGTAATTCTTATCATGAGGATTTAGCTTACGGGATGCATAAGCAATGGCCTGACTCTCCTGCTGTAATACACCTCCAAGTCCTTGCAAGGACGCATCGGTGTAAACTAAATACTCAACTCCCAATCTCGGCAATGCTAACACAGGTGCTGAGGTCAACTTATCCTTCAATTCATCGAATGCCAATTGACAGGCATCACTCCAGATTAATGGCACACCCTTACGAGTCAGATGTGTCAAAGGACCTGCTATCTTCGAGAATCCCCGAATGAACCTCCTGTAGTATCCTGTTAGGCCCAAGAAACTATGAATCTCTGTCGGTGTCGTGGGCTATCCCCACTACCTCACCGCGGATACCTTACCCGGATCAACAGATATTCCCCGGTCGGAAATAATATGTCCCAAAAACTGGACCTCCTTCAGCCAAAACCCGCATTTCTCATATTTTGCATACAACTCGTTCTGACGTAGTGTCTGCAAAACTTGCCTCAAATGCTCGGCGTGCTCCTCCTCTGTCTGGGAGTAAACCAGAATATCATCGATGAAGACAATGATAAACTGATCTAGGAAATCCCTGAACACTCTATTCATCAAGTCCATAAACACTGCTGGAGCGTTGGTCAAACCAAAAGGCATAACCCAAAACTCGTAAGATCCATATCTCGATAAGAACGCAGTCTTCGAGACATCCTCCTCCCTGATACACAACTGATGGTATCCCGATCTCAAATCAATCTTTGAGAAGAAAGAAGCTCCTCTCAACTGGTCGAATAAGTCATCGATTTGAGGCAACAGATATTTATTCCGTATCGTGACCTTATTCAACTCTCGGTAGTCCACACACAATCTCAGTGAACCATCTCTCTTCTTCATGAACAACACAGGGGCACCCCACGGCGAAGTACTCCTCCGTATAAACCCCTGACCCAATAACTGCTCAATCTGATCCCGTAACTCCCTCATCTCAACTGGAGCCATACGGTATGGTGCGCGTGCTATAGGTCTCGTATCCGGTAATAAGTCTATGACAAAGTCTATCTCTCGACTGGGGGGTAATCCAGGTATATCCTGAAATACATCGGCAAACTCTCTAACAACCGGAATCGAATCAAGTGGTATCACCACCTCCTTAGAGGTCTCCTCCTCTATATAGTACAAATGAGTGGACGATCCTCCCTCGGAACGAGGCATCGCCACCAAAAACATCTCATGCCCGGGAATGGCAAAGATAATACTCCTACTGAAACAGTCAATCATGGCTCGGTACGCAACAAGCCAGTCCATACCAATGATGGCATCATACTCGGTCATCTCTAATACTAACATATCTGCAGGTAATACCAAACTACCAATCTCTACCCCTACTCCCCGGCATATAAATAAAATAAGTGACCCACTCCCCAATGGTGAGTCTACACACGTCACTGTGCTCTCTGTTGTGGCTAACAACCCTAAGGCTTTCGCAAAATGTGTAGTGATAAAGCAATGTGTTGCCCCCGTATCAAACAAAACCCGACCCATAGTACCATGGATAGGAAACATACCCTCAATAGCGGGTTGTGCATGTGGAGTTGCTGCCTGGTGGACGTTATAGACACGTCCATACTGTAACTGTCCCTGCTGCACAGGAACTGCTGGAATGGCTGGAAGAGCTGGCACCTGGGCTGGAGCTGGGAGGGCTAGTGGAAAAAGTGTCCTCTGTGGCTCATGTCGAGCACCCTGCTGCTGCTGCGGGGCCCTGCCCCTATCAGGGCAGTCCATGCGTTTATGGCCAGTCTTGCCACAAACAAAACACTTCCCCAGGAAGTTCCCCCCTCTCGGTCCCTACTGCCCCCGGCCCTGGTGGCCGTTACCGTTCCTCCACTGGCCCTGCTGAAACGGATGCTGACCATTCTGACCCTGCTAGTTCTTATGGCTGTTCGGACCCTGATGGCCCTGCCAGAACCCTCCCTGTCCGTGCCTGAAATTTCCTGACCTGAACCTCTTGTGACCCCCCTGTTGGGTACTCTGATCACCCTGCCTCTGCCCCTGAACAGATTGTGCCCCACTGGCACTATTTCCTCCAGTCCTGCCCTGATGGCTAGACTCTCCCGATCGCTTGCCCTCAGTCATGTGAAAACGGTGATCCTGGCAATGGAGCAATGCAGCGTTAACCACATCAGAATAAGTGGCTAACGAGAGGTTCCCTAACAAGTGCTAACGAATCCTCCATGTCAACCCGTCCGTAAATTTCTGTATCTTCCTCTCCTCCATCGGTATCTCATCCGGAACAATGTTCATAAGATCAGTGAACTCAGCCTCATACTCGGCCACAGTCTTACCCTCTTGCTTGAGGCTCATCAACTTCCTCCTCATCTCTGTGTGAACAGCTGATGGAAAGTACTTGCGGCCAAACCGCACCCAGAACTCCTGAATAGTGAGAGTGTCCCTTTCCTCCACGGTGGTAATAAACTCCCACCTTTGCAGTGCAGACCCCACTAGCTTAAAGGTAGCTAGTATCTGCTTCTGAACCTCAGTGCACTCGTACATCCTCAAGTGCCGCTGAATATCCTTCCTCCACTGACTCGAAACTACCACATCGGAGCTACCTGCGAACTCTGGAGGGTGTGCTTTTTAAAAAGCATCACGTACACGTTCCCAAGCAGACGGGAATGCATGAGCTTGAACTGGCGCGACTATCGGCGCCTGAGGTGGTACCTGCTGAACTACAGCTAGTGCGGCATTTACTACCTGGGCCATAATGGCTGCAACCTCGGTGGCATTCATCGTGCCCTGAACTGGTGCGGGCTGTGGTTCTGGCGTTGCATCCCTGAGAATCCTTTATGCACGTCGTGGAGGCATCTGAAATAAGAATGAAGTTTATAAGTTCGCAGTTATAAACTTAAAATAGCTGGAGAACGTAGCATATACAAAAGAATACAACAGTCCTAAAATATATGGTTCTACATCAAAGAAAGCTCAGCGGAAACATAATAAGCCGTTCAGATCCTAAAGGACACTAGAACCTGATGCTCTGATACCACCTGTAACACCCCGACTAATTAAATACCGGGTAGCTACTCCTTTATTAAATCAATACAAAATTTCAAGTTGGTTCAGTTAATAGCATCACTGTCGAAAACATTTTAATAATTACTAACCACCTAGTATTTAAAAAGTAAGTTGCCAAATTTTAAGTTAAGTCTGATTAACATGCAGTAAAAGAGTAATTAAAGAATAACAACCATTCGCCATAATGAAGTAATGAATAACCAACAAAGTAAATATAAATCCGGAGGAAAACTCCTCACAATAAACCCACAACAGAAAAATAATACGACAAGTCTGAATCCTGAATAATTACATGCCAAAGGTCTGAATAACTGAAATAGATGAAATGTCTCGAAAAGAAATGGGCAACATGCCCTACAACTGATAACTGATGAATATCAAGTCAAGATAGATGAAGCGTCTACAAGAAAAGTCTTGTAACTTCCACAAACAGCTACAGCTCGTCACCTGAATGAGAATCCTATGCATGGTGTCCTTGTGGCTGGGAACCTAAAATGGTTTTTACAAAAATAGATTTGAAAGCAAATGGGTTAGAGCCCGAAAGTGGAAAGCATTTTGAAAACAGCAAGTGTTTTAATAACATTAAAACATTAAATGCAAAATAAATGTTAGGACGTGCACTCACATGAAATTCTCACCTCTCGACTACATGTGCACTCTTAACGTACCGTACCCATCTATAAGACATCCATATCTAACCAAACTGTAATAAGTTCTACCCCTTACTACTCGATTCCCATATTACATTCTAACGATATCAATTAAATAGAGGGCTTTACATACACTCAGATTCTCAATTAGTAATATAATTTACTATCAATTAACCCGTTATGTTTTCTCAAAACATTACCATAGTATTATTCCCAATATTAACATGAAAGTTCCCATTAATTAAGTGTATATTATTCACATCATTAATATACAATACAAGCACGCCGAGACTAAGCTGCGGTGCGCACATACTCTGCTATCCATCCCGGTACATCACGTACATAAGGATCACATATTCCGAATCTCTCAGGAATCATTCTCAAATAACAACATCACAAATAATGGAGGCGAACACAGTCACATCACATGGGTCACGCACATACATGCGCTCCCACGATCAGCAGACTTATTAACATCCCAATAAGTCCTTCTCTGACCTATGTTCATCGAGGTAACCAATCTAAATCCGGGCAACACAAGGATTAGAAGGCCCTAAGCGAACGCAAACCTCCCGTGATAGCAAGTATGGTAGGTATGTCATACACATAAAATCAATACATATACTAAGTATTCACACATCTTAGTAATCACCATATTATTGGTGGTACACTTCTCATTCTCGTACCGACATATAATACTACACAATTTATATGTTCCCGGTTAATATAATACATTAGGCCGTCAATAGTTCTCGCAACGTAATAGACACTCACGTCCTACTCATATTTTCCTTTAGGTTCAAACTACACTTCTAGATTTGACTCTTCATTATATCCCAAACATTGCAAATATATCAATTAATCATCCAGGGAAAGCTATCTCTACCTATACCCAAGGTTACGGGGCACTCGGGATCAAAACAGGCTAAAAAGCCTAAACTGTCAACTCGTTCGAAGTCTCGTTCGAACGAGGCTGTTCGAACGAGAGTTCGTTCGAACGAACTAGGCTATCTAACAAGATCTCGTTCGAACGAGATTATCGAACGAACTTCACCCTCGTTAGAAGTCAAAGGTCAACTCATTAGAAGCTCGTTCGAACGAGCTCGTTCGAACGACCTGGGTGGGTCTTCTAACGAGTGGCCAGTTTCGAGCCCAGAAATCCTTATTTCATTTTTCCCAATTTTCTTCACTCCTAATCTCACATAAAAATCGACCCAACATCATTTTAAGGTTCATAATTCGTACTAAACACTCATATGTCATAATCAAACGTTTATATAGGGCTAACTCATCTTAAACATCATCAAATCATCAAATCTCTTTATTTATTCCCAATTTATATGAACATGAACCCTAACATTTATACATCATAATTGAACCTACTATAATCCTTTTTTGTTTCATCCCAGATATTATTAACATCAGAATAATCGCCTACATATAATTCTACATGCAATTCCTCATCAATATGTAAGATTCTATTTCCAATTTAATGGGTTTTTCATTAACTCCCAAGAACAAATCAGATTTTTTTCAATTCCTACACATGGAAGAAACATTCTCTATAAAAACGAAATTAAATCACTTGCCTTAAGGGTAACTCTGGATTTGATGACGAATCTGATGAATGGTTCTCTCTCTCCTCTGCAGAATTCCTCCTCTCTCTCTCTCTCCAAGCTTTCTTCTCAAGGTGTTAATGGAGGTGAGGTTGGTTTTGCCAAGTTATAACTTCTCCCGTAGCCCACTTACTAAATTGGGGTTGGAAATGTCTTAGTGGGTTAATACTAAGTCAGATTTTAACTCTAATTTTCGTGGGTTTTAATTACCCAATTTCCGAAATTACCAAAATGCCCTTATAAGTTACCGGTATGGCCCAAAAATGCCCCGGGACCCAAACTTAACCCCCGGCTAGTGTTTTCTGACTATTTCGACCCTTCCGGACGCGTTGGCGCACTCAAAATGACCATACGATTAATAGAACTAAAATTCACTTTTTAATGAAAATAAATAATTCCCTAACGCGACTGTCACACGCGTCTCAATAAAGTTTTCCAACTTGCCGTATTTCAATCTCACGACAAATTTCATACTTCAATATTCATGTATAATCATATATGCACATTATATTCAAATACCAACTCGCATCTCGCTAGTATTTTAATCCGGATTAATTTCCAATTAATACGCATTTAATTTAATTAATCCCATAAATAAATAACAACACAAAAAATACGGGGTATTACATTTCTCTCAAAAGAGGAATACAACACCTCAAAGTCTAGAGAAATTCGACTCTTATCATATGAAAAATTCTCAGGAAATGGAAACTCAAATATGAAAAGCTTCAACGCTTCAACGCTCATCTCGAATAACTCACCACATAATTTATATATGTTATTTTTATTACCTCGTTCATTACACAAATATTTCGTCGATGTATTTATAACACTATCCCATATAGTTTCATCGATGCATTGGCAACACTAACCTCATCTTGTCCACAAATAGTTTCATTGATGCATTAACAATGATTTCCCCCTTTCAAGTTCAATAAACTCCATCCAACCCATTGCTACCACATAAAGCTCACCATCAAGGAAGATTCAAACAAGGTTTTACACTAGTATTATAATAATTGATGCCTCCTCATGTTTGGACGATACCCTCTAGGGGTTGATAATAAAGATCTCATATCTCAATAGAAACTCGCATCTTTGTACATTATTTCCAATAAAACTTTACACAGAAGAAATTTTAATTCTATCCACATACAATGTATAACAGGGGTTGACAATGAATAGATCATGTTGAAAATCGATAATGGGAAATGCAGACCCCGTATAAATGGCTAGATGCTCATCAATATTATCATGTAATAAGGATACTGTTGGACCGCTATGCTCCATGACTGCAGAATGTACGTTAAGAGATGTTTTAATGTCAATAATTTTATAATCTCGAACATTTGTCTCCCTGTGAGTTATACAACATAACTTCTTCGTGGAATTTCTCAAATTTAGAAATCGACATCACTGGGTGAGTCACTCCTAAAGTAACTAATGTGAATGAATTCATCTTGGTTTCTATAGATTATTTCACCAAATGGGTCGAAGATCATTGATACGTCATGTTGAATGCCAAGAAGTTAGCCTGATAAGCACCTAAAATTGTTATATTTTTACCGTAAATACACTCATTTTCATTATGAGTTCTCTTTAAAATTGGCCTTATATGTCAAATTATTTATTTTTTAGTTCAATGTGCATGATTGCAATTTAATGTCTTAATTCAAGGCAATTAAGATAAAAATGTAGTCAAGAGTGTGAATGAAAATTTCGTAATGACCAGAGACACCAAATAGCATAGAAACCTAATCCAAAACCATTAACCTTACCTTTCCTAAAGTTTCTTACCTTATACACATACACACACACACACGCCTTACCAGACTCCTTAACTTACACCAAATTTCCCCCTTGTTGACCACCCTAAATATCACTCTCTTACCCTCTCCTACGTACAGATACAATCCAAACACTCCCATATTCCCTTTATCATACACACCATTTATCCTCGTTATCAACCTATAAAAATCCACCCTAATCTACCTGCCTGTACAATGTGTCACCCCTCTCCTTTTCAATCCCTATCTCACATGTTGTTCAACCATTTGCGCTACATGTGTTGTACATCCAAACCTACTAGAATCTGCCATCTTGTTCTTCTCTCTTTATACGGACCTATTGCTTTTAAAAAAGGTGGATCCTTACTCTCATAATTTTTAGACCATCTGCCTCTCTCTTATCTCTCTCTCCGCTCCCCTTCTGTCTATCCACCTGATATTTCAAGTACGACTTGTTGCATAACTTGTACAAACGTAGACTTTTATTCCTCCTAACCTACGATCCATTATTCTTGTTCTTGTCAAACATCACCTTTACTCCCTCATGCACCCTTCATCCTTATTTCTCCATATTCTCTAGTCGCCCAAACAATCCATGCTCCTACTCCCATCTTACAACACGGCACATGTCCCACCATTTTCACTTAGCCAAACCCTTTCTTTCCATCCTCCCTTTAATGGTATTATTTATCCCAATATTCCCCTCACACCTTAATACCCCCCAAACCACACACCCGACATTCTCTTTTATCCACCCAGCACCCTCTCATCTATTTACACATGTCCCTTTTTAACTCATTCCCTATATTCTCCTCCTATTATACCAAAATATGCGATCATTTCAAAGAGGATTCTACACCACATTTTGATAGCTCATTTTTACTTTATTTTAGGGTAGTGAGTAGGGTAATTTTAGGAGTAGTTTAGTGTTGCTTTAGGCTGTAGTTAGAGTGTGATGCTGAAAACATTCTTACGAGATTCAAATATTGAGTTGGAGTCAATTTTAGTTAAGAATAAAGTGTGAGATTAGTTGTTTTCTCCTTTCCTCATCTATCTTAATGTAAAACTCAAATTTGTGGGTTGATTATTCATATTCAAGCTTGAGAGCTCAATGAAAATGTAAGGAGACTTGGTTTAATAGTGTTCTATTTTCTATTTTATATATTTAAGCGTCTTTTGGGCTTATTATTGTATTTTAAATATAATAATACCGAAATGAGAGCCTAAATATCCCATTCAATGGGTGAGATAAAACCCTTAGTTTGATTATTTTTATTTCTCAGTTTGTTTATCTATTATGCCCCTTTGAATATTATTATTAGACTTTCACTCTACTAGAGAAATACTCTTTTATAACAGTTTTAAAATTCAGTTTTATGACCTTTTAAATTAAACTGTCATAATAAATATAATAATTTCACAATTATGACCCTTTTTTCATTTAAAAAAATAATTATGACCCCTATATATTTATTGGGTCATATTAATATGATATGTTATGAAAATTTTATATACATGCTAATATTAAATATAATTTTATGAAAAGAATATTTTTTTAATAAATTAATTTAATTATTTACAACCCATTTTAAGAAAAGATATCAAATCGGCGTGAAGCATTTTTTAGGGAAAGAGGCGTGCGTAAGACAATATCAAAGATTTTGGGAGATACCCACTTTTACGATTATTATGGAGTCTTCGACCTTATCCCACAACCACAACCACATCCTTCATCTCGCACCCCACAACCATCGCATCCCACCCTACTCTTCAAGTCGCATCTCACAACTCTTCTTCTACCCGCATCCCACACTCTTCTTTAACCCGCACATCCTCTTCTTCAATTGTATCCCACTATGTACAGCTGTCTCCACCCACATCAGCTTGGAGAATTTTTTTTTTTTACCTTTTTTCTATCTCTAGAATAAATTAAATATAAAGGCAGGTATGTGTTACTATTGTTAGTGTTGTTACAATTATGTTTTTCTTGAAATATAATAACTTGGGTGCATTACAATTCCAAACAGAATTTCTCATATTATGTGGTTGAATTGTTAGTTATTTTTGCTTGTGTGAGTGCTCGTTATTGTAGCTTGATTGAGGACTCACATTTGTCAGATTTATTATTTCTCGAGTCTATTGAGGTAATTTTGAATTCTCATTTGTTAATCATATTTATTTTTAGGTAACAATATTCACATTTATTTCCTACTCGCCAATAGCCCCGCGTGATGCCTATCGACTTATAGTTTTGTTCTACAATGTGACATAATTAACATTATAATATACAAGTGTTTAGTTTTTTGTAAAAATAATATGCTTCTACTGGATGACATTATATAAGTTAAATATATACATTTAGAATATTTTTACCCTTTAAAAGTAGTAAATTTGTTGTATACGTTGTATTTAGATCTTTTTTACAATGTCATTCTATAATTTTCAAATTTTGACACTAAAATTGTAAATTACCAAAAGTCTTGCAAAAAAAAGAATCAACATTAAATTTACATATAAATAATTCATCAGTATACAAGTAGCGAGGCAATTAAAAAATACCAAATTAATCTATAAACACAAATTAATTTTAGGGAGACATAGAGTATGACATTAATCATAAACAAGTTCCATGCGTACAGATCTATAATTGGACTTGAATGACGATGAGTGTTGTTTCCAAATATATAATGACAAAATCCGAAAAATAAGAATATAAAAGTGGACGTACCCCAAACATCTAGAACATCATTATTTTTTTTTTGTCTGTATGGGGCGTGCGGGGGATTCTTTGTTTTATGTTAATTTTTCATCATCTAATCCACAACTTAACTTGCAACTCATGAAGGAGATATATAACTATATAGAATTTATGTTAATATATAACTTTTTAAGGGTAAATTTGCAAATATTAAAACCCATGAGCTATTATCTCGATCAAGTTAAAGTTATTAAACTATGAATTATGTTAGGGATACTTATTTGTTATCAAATTAATAAGTCAAGGGTTTGTTTGAAAATTTGGAATTTACCTTTTAATAATAACTTCAACCGTAGATAGAGATATGCAATGGAGGAGCTTGCATTTCACTTTGGGTTCTCCCCCTCCTTTGTGTGTAGTTATATGATTGTTTAGCGTTACCCGTTCTTATAGTTATTTTAGTCGTGTTTGGATGTTCTAAACTACTAAAAGAGGCCTTAGAGGGGAATTTTTTTCTTATGAGAATATATAAAAAATATCACACTTTTTTTGTTTTTTTGTTTTTTTCATTGTCCTTTTTGGGATCCCAGCATTGGTGTAGGATCCTTGGGGATGGTATAATGGTCACAAGAGCTCAATGTGTGATGGTTTGTCATTTGTTTGTATAATGTTTGCTACTATTAGGAAAGTTAATTTCAGGACATGGATACATGGGTTATTCATGTTATTTTTAACTTTTTATGTCATACTTGTTCTCTTGAACTTTGGATATCCGAAATAATTTTGGTGTGATATCTGTATTTCACGCTTTATTAAATGAACTTGACTAGCTTGTTAATACGAACTTCGCTATCATGTTTTTAAAAGAATTTGGCCACATAATCAATTCCACAAAATCTTATTTTGTATACAAAATTTTCAAATCTAAACACAAACATAATCAAGTACTTAATTTCACTACAGAAATTTTAATCTCTTCATCACTGGCTCTCTCCTTTGGGTCAAATGGTCCTGCAACATGAAACAACCGAGCAGAATGAAGAATTAGCGAATAAATATGCAATAATATTTCTTATTTTCCTCATTAATTAAGTAAAACTTAAATAACAACAAAGACATTGGTTGTGAAGAAAAGTATCCTATAAAAAAGAGACGAGTGTCTGTGAAATTTTACAAATTTTTATAGTAGTTTTATTTCATTCTCATTTCTAACTAGGGGTTTAGCGCTTCGTAAGTAATTTGGAAGATGGTTTCATAATTAATGTAATGCTATGGAATGCTTGCTTATAGTGCTGGCGTTTGGGACACTCTATTATGTATTGGATTTGACTATGAACTATATTATTATTTGTGTTTTTCCATTAGAGGTGATCTTTCCATGCTTTTTTCTTCTTATTTCCTTATAAGAGAAATTATTCACTATAACATCACGGATTTCTGTATTTTCTGACTAAACATACACCTGGAATTTTCAATTAATATTTCCTTTTATTCACGACCACTTGCATTTTATTGATCTGCCAAGCTAACTTAGTTTCTATTGTTTTTAATGGTTTGCCTTGTAATACTTAATTAATGTATCACGATATAAGTATATGTTATCTCTCTTGGATGTTAGTAGGTTCTCTTTGAGATCACAGTCTATTTGCGATGGATAGATCTTAGATTTCCATGAGTAGATTATCAAATGAATATGAAGAAGGGATTAAGAATTTTTTTATAGTAGCTGAAGCGCATGCAAAGGGGAGTAACTACATCCCATGCCATGTATAAATGTTGGAATTGATGTAAATTGTGTCTAAAAGTGGTTAAAAATCATTTATATGCGAATAGTTTTGATAAAACTTATCGTACATGGATATGGCATGGAGAAGTTGCTAAAAGAACTACCCTACCTAATGACAACACGTGTGATCCAAACCTTCAAAGTTATATGATGGAGACTCCAAAGGATCTTGAAAACACAGTGGAGATGGTTCAGGATACATAGGAGGATTTTATAGGAGATCCTAAAGGCTTTGCAAAGTTTCTTAGCGATGCTCAGAAGCCTTTATATAGGGGTTCTAAAAAGTTTACTAAATTATCAGCATTGGTAAATCTTTTCAACTAGAAAGCAAGGAGTGGGTGGACCGATACAAGATTTTTGAAGTTATAGGAATTATTAGAAAAAATGCTTCCAAAAGATAATGAATTGTCTATAACTACGAAAAAAGGTTGTTAAAACATTATCGATTTTTAGAATGGGATATAAAAAAATACATGCATGTCCCAATGATTACATACTTTATAGGATAGTGTATGTCGATTCTACTACATGCCCTGCATGCAAAAGTTCAAGGTATAAGTTAAGGAAGAATAGAAATGAGCCAAATGTGGGTGTGCTTGCAAAGGTGTTGTCGTATTTTTTGCCTATTACACGGTTTAAACGATGGTACCAATCTATTCAACCCTCAAAAGATTTGACATGGCATGCAGATGAGAGAGAAATTGATGGTAAATTTCATCACTCGGTAGATTCTCCATCATGGAAGTTGGTAGACGAGAAGTGGCCACAGTTTGGGATGGAGACAGAAACCTTCGATTAGCACTTTCAGTTGATGGAATCAACCCCCATAGTTCTCTTAGAAGTAGCTATAGTTATTGGCCAATTATGTTTAGGATCTAGTATTTTCATCCTTAGTTGAGCGCAAAGAGAAATATTTTGATGCCGACAATGTTGATATATTGTCTACGACAAACAGTCAATGATATTGACATTTACTTAGCACCATTACTTGAAGATTTACAAACTTTATGCCGTGAATATCTTCAGGCTTATGATGCTTACCGATATTAATGTTTTACATTAAAGGCTATACTTTTGTGTTGTTATGTTGTAAAGGGATATTAACAATGTAAATGGACTTATTTTCCACCATACATTATTGAGTGAAGAGAAAATAAGGGTTTGTGAAACTTTGCGAAGAATTTAGGTCCCTGATGGGTACTCCTTGAATTTCGTGAACCTTGTTTTCGCGGATGAATTCAAACTATTTGGTCTTAAGTACCATGATTGTCACATAGTAATGCAACAAATACTTCATGTTGCAATACGATATGTGTTACCAAAGCATGTGAGATATGCGATTATTAGAATTTTCTTCTTCTTTACTGCTAATTGGGAAAAAGAAGTGGATGTGACAAAATTAAAAGAAATTCAGAACAATATTATTACGACTTTATGTTTGCTGGAAAAATAATTCCCTCCCACATTCTTTGACATCATGGTGCATTTAATGGAACATCTTGTTAGAGATGTTGAACTTTTTGGTCTAGTTTTTTCACGATGGATGTACCCTTTTGAAAGGTATGTTTGCTCTTACAATTATGAAATTAATCAATAACATGTCAATTAAATAATACTATTTAATTTTTTTAACACTAATGTAGGAATATGAAATTACTAAAGGGTCAAGTGGATAATAAAAATGGTCCAAAAGGTTGTATTGCCGAACGTTATAGTGCAAAAGAGGCGGTTGAATTTTGTACTGAGTTCTTACACGAACTCGATGCAGTTGGAGTTTTGATTGGTAGAAATATGAGGTTCAGTGATGAAGATGACGCCATAAAATATGGCAAACCAATAGGTGGTGGTAATGTCATTGAAGTGAATGAGTCGTTACGGGAATAGGCACATCAAAATGTGTTCGAAAATACAAATGATGTCCAACCTTATATCGAGTAAATATTATATATTTCATTTTAATAAGAATTACTTGCTTTTCTCAGGACAAGATCTGGATGGCTAACTGGATATTTTATTTTGATAACTAGGGAGCACATGGAGAGCTTGAGGAAAAAATATCCTCAAAATCTCAAAAAACAAAAATGGTTACAAGATGAGCACAACAAGACTTTTTTTTTTCTTACGTAAAAGGGTATGACCAATTTATCAAAAGAAAGACTCTAAATAACTCTAATTATTTTAACTAATGTTCTCAAAATCCAGGTTGACAAAATTCAATAAATGGGTAACCACATTTCAGATACCTTAAACTGGGTATCTCTAGGTTCACGTCGAGACGTAATAAAATTTCCCAGTTATGTTATTAATGGATTTTATTACAATACAAGGGAATATGATGCCGATCGAGTCAACCAAAATAGCGGAGTGAGCATTATTGCCACAATGATCCAGGTTTCTAGTGTTAAAGATAAGAATCCGCTGGTTTCAAATCTATGTTATTGCGGCATCATTACTGTAATTTGGATGCTTGATTATATAACATTTAAGATTTCTATTTTCACATGCGATTGGTGTGACAACAACAATGGTGTCAGGATTGATGAAATTTATTTCACATTGGTTAAACTTGGAAGGGTTGGCCCTCAAATGAACAATTTATATTAGCTTCTCATGTCAAAAAAGTTTTTTATGTACCCGACCAACTCGATCCTAAATGGCCAATTGCATTAGCAACTCCTCAAAGAGTACATAACATTGATTATAACGATGAAGACTACATTGGTGATTACAATGGAGATCATGGATCGAGTATATCATTGCCAAGTGTTGAGGAAATTGACAACTCGCCATTCATGTATGAGAGAACAGATTGCGAGGGGACTTGGGTAGATAATTAGATCAAATTATAGTTATTTTAAGGATGTGTTTGATTAGCTAATTGACTTTATTTTCAAGGAATACACTTTATGCTTTGACTTTTGGCTAAAAAGATCGTTTATGACCTGGAATATGGAAATTTCTAGGCTTTATAAGTTGCATTTCTCGATTAATTATAATCATAGTTTCGTAGTCTATATATGATAGAAACATTTTTTGTTCAGTGAACTTAAAAATTGTATGTTAACATTTAAACAAACAAAAAATTTATATTCCTTACATGGTGCAACTGTTTACATTTCTCTATTTCATTATAAGACATAGATGTATTCGCACACATCATGGTTATTTACATCAGATTTGAACAACATTAATTTTCCTTCTTGTAGTATGTCGGTTAAATATTAAATAGTGATGAAATTCCTTATTAACTTTATACCACAACATTCATTACTGTCACAACTACCAAATATTTTTCTTAGAGTGTCATGTGATTCAACTAGTTTGGAAGTTCTTATCTGATCTGATGGGATGTACTTTTGACCGAAATAACATGTTTGCTATGATCCCAAGCACACTTGTCCAATTTTTCATTATATTGCTTCAAATTCCCGGAACATGGTTTCAAGCATTTACTTCACAGTTTCATCATATCATTTACTATAAAAATAAAAAATAATCTAAATTTATTCTTCTTGGGTTTCTAATGAGAAGATATGGAAATCGACTATTGATAACATGTTCTCTTTTCATTCATGATATTCTTAGCTTTTAATGCCATTTGGCACCCTAAAATTCCTGTTAACATCTCAGTTTTTGTTTGGAAAGTTCTAAATATATGTGTTCCAATTGAAGATAGAATTCAATCATTGGGAATATGACTCGCATCAAGGTGTAAATGTTGTCTAAAATCTATAGAATCTTTAATCCATTTATTCAGAAAAGGTCCATTGGATTCTCTTGTGTGGAATTATTTTAATGGAATTATGGGTATTAATTAGTGTCTCTCATCTTTTCATGGTTCTGTTATCAAATGGTGCGTGCATTCAAATAACTCTAAGTTCTCTAAATGGTTTTTGAGAATTATTCCACTTTTTATATTCTGGGAAATTTGGTTTAATATAAATAAGACAACATTTGAATCTAAGTCAATGAAACATTTCAATGTGATTGAGAATTTTATTTTCAGAGTATCAGATATTGGTCAGATAATGAATTGGAAAGGTGGCATCAAAGATTTCAATCAGCAAACTTTTAATATGTTAAAATTAAAGTTAAATATTGGACAGTTTGGTGCAGGAGCTATAACAAAGGACAAACAATTATCTCTCTTTGTTTAATAATTAAGCTAATATGCTTATTACAAACTACTATCTCTATGTTCAATAATTATGTTGAGATACTTTGCTGCAATGTTCTAAATGTATTCTACACTATGCAAATTCTGGTTTTAGGCTCTTTGTCATTAGAGGAACATGAACAAAATGAAGGAACATGACATATATAACTTGGAGCCTCCACAAGACAATTCTAATAACAAAAGAAAAGGTAGCAGTATTTTTATTTGTCAACGGATAACCAAAATAGAAGATGGCAAAAGAATTCAACTCGATTACAACATATTTGGGCAACCATTTGGTAAAACAAGACTTGATTTTGGGAGTTATGGAGGAGTCATAGTTAAGACGATGATTCCAATACATTATCGATCTTGGAAGAAAGTGACAGTTCATTTGAAAGAAATTTTATGGATAGGTTTCCAAGTAAGTATTTGATTTCTCCCGTGTCTCTAGAACCTTTATTATTCATATATGACATGGATTATATCAGCATCAATTCAGGGACTTGATTTTGTGTACACCATATGAAGGATACGCAATAGTTATATCTTTGACTATGGACATCACATCTTCAGTGATTTTGATTGCAGACATGTTGTTCTTCTAAAAAACAACCTTGTTTCTATTTTTCCAGATTTCCCATATTATGCATAAGAATAATTTTGGGAATAAAGTTGTAGATGATGTTTGAGTTACCCTTGAGCCACCACTCCATAAGCATAATATGAAGAGAGTTAAAAGAAACCTTAATGCCAATTATGTTAACAAAATGGGACCATGCCTACCTTGCTATAGGGCCATTAATGAATACATGGTGAAACTCTTAAGAGTATGAGTAGAAGCATCTCCAAACATTGGTAATTTTGATACATTTAGATTATAGATTGTCCTGTAATGGTAAATTTTTTTGAAGACATCTCCATGTGGAAACTAAAAATTTTCTAGGAATGTATTTTTCCCAGATATTGTTATATAAAAATGAAGAAGGCCTAAGTTTTTTTATTAGTTCATAAGATGATTTTAAACTAAAATTACCATCTTGAGAAGGCTTCCAAATTTTCTTACCTTCAATTTATGTGATGTACTAATCAATTTATTGTAGTTGAGTTTTAAAGCTATGTAAGAGATAGATCTATTTTTTAGGATTTCTTTTGTACTTGCTTCTCATAAAGTCATCACATAAACATGAACCAGCTATGTAATTCCAACACATTCTCTATCTAGCTAGAATATCAATATCTTTCATACTTCTAAGACCAATTCCCCCTTCTTCATATTTAGAACAAAGGTTTTTCCATTTACACCAGTGGAATTTATTACCATATTCTTCATAGTTACCCTAAATGAAATTACTAAATATTTTTTCAATTTTTTTTATGATTACTTTAGGAGGTTTAAAAGTAGCAATATTTTGTAGGGGAATAGAAATAAGGACTGATTTATAAGGATTCTTCAGCCAGCTTAAAATAAATGTTTTTATTTCCACACATCAATTTCATCTTTTATTGAATTTATAAGGCTTTCGAAATATATAGGTTTCTTCCTACCTTTAAAAAGAGGACAACCCAGGTATTTTATATTATTATTACCTTTAACAAGCCTATTACTAGTTTAAATCTCCTTACCTCTAACACAAAAGTACTAGTTTAAAGCCATAAACATTATATCTATTCGAGTACTGGTTTCAAATGCAGCCTATAGTACTCATTTCAATCCAATTACCCATTATCATTATATATGTTCGAGTCCTTCTCAAAGGTGGTATTGGACAAGTGAGAACACAATATATGATTGACTTACTTTAGTCTATATCATACATGAGTTCCAGCTAGTTTGGATATTGAGACAAAGTAGGTTAGATTTTCAAGAGTTGCTCTCTCTCTCTCAAAGTATCCAAGCATCAAAGAAGAAACCAGTACAAGAACCTCACGATCCACCAAAAAGGGAAGTTATTTCTACCTCTTGACCACTTTCTTACACTTACACTGCATAGTATTGATATTATGGGTGTATATGGGTCATATTAATTTATAGACACTTTTTAAACATTTTTAAATCACTTAAACAATTTTTTAAAAATTAAAAATGAATTTTCAAAATCAAATAAATTGTGATTTTAAATGTTTGGGGTTAATCTAAAAATATTGTTTTTCCTAAAAATTTGCTCAGGTTAGAAATCGAAAGTGCTAGAGACTTTTGGGGATCAAAATAATATTTTTTAAAGAAAAAAAAAATTTGTTGCATCTCAACCATACATGTTTTGGCCATTCAACCTTAGAAATGAATAAGTGTAAGGTATTAAACCCTAAAAGTGAGAGGGTGTTGTATCCATAACACATTTTAGAAATAAAATAAAATTTAGAGAGAGAGAAAGTGGGTGTAAATGGGAGAAGCCATGGGAGAGCAAAATCTATAACAAGTGTGTGGGTTTATCATCAAAGCATCAGCATCTACATCAACGAATTCAGACCCTACGAATCCTAAGGCAAGTAATTTAACTTTTTTAAATTAATTTCTTTTTTCCTATTCATATCATAGTAAGTGAGAAAAATTCTTGGATTGGGTATTTATATTAGAATTGGGGTTTTTTAAGCGATGGATTTTTGATGATATTAAGGGTGGAAATTATTGTGTTATGAAATCTAGGAGATAGAAATAAAATTCATATGCAAAATATGTAGCAATTGATGAGTAATTTCTGATAATCTAACCATGTTGGTCATTGGAGGATGAAACCCTTGAGAAAATACCCATATTAAGATGTAAGGATTGGTGGTTAAATTCGTGAATGATTTAGTTATTTGGATGTTGAAACCATGTGGATATATGAGTTTTGTAACAACCCTCGCTTTTGAGATCCTAATTGTATATTTAATCTGCTAATTATAATGATTAGATAAAGATGTTGATCTGTGGAGTAGGTATTAATTTAAGAAAGATAAGTTAATATATACTATGATGTTGCATATTTACCGTATGTAGAGGTGAATTTTGCTATGTTATGTTTTATTATGTCATAAGAATTTAAAATGACATTTGGGCTTAAAATGAAACCGGAACCTTAAATGAACTATAAAATTTCCAAATGCTAATTTGGAGGGTACGGTTAGTTCCGGGAGGTGCGAGATAGTCAAATTGTGTGCCATATTGTATTTTGAGGTTTTGGGCACTTTTGGCTGGTTGTAACTTAAATAAGTATTTGTGTATTGATTTATCGCGTACTAATCACTTAAACTGGAATTTTGAGCCTAAGCCACGATTTATGTCTTGCTTGAGTTACTATTCCCCTAATTACATTAGTAAACCTAGACTAAGAAAGAGAAGAAGAAATCTTGGGAGAAAAGAGAGATTGAAGCTTGGGTGCTTGATCTTGCATACAACCTCACCAAAATCTGAACTTCCAAGCTTGAGGCAAGTTTTCTACTTGCTATTTTATGATTTAAGTAGAGTAATTTGCATTGATAGTTATGGTTGTGTATGGTTTAAGGATATTAGGGCTTTTTTGTGGATTTAGGGGTTTTAACTCCTTGGAGGTTGCTTTGAATTGTTATTGGTATAGATTTTGGGTGTTGGAAGCATTTAAAGTCCGTTGGTATCAAAATATGGTGTGGAGACTAGTTGTAGAAGAAGAAGGGTTTTTGGGTCTGCTATGATCGGTCGACCGCGTATTTAGGACCAGTCGACCGGGCCTTCGGGGGAGGGCATACTGCTTTCTCACTAAGGCATGATTTTTACCGTGCGGTCGACCGTGGTCGGTGACCAGTCGACCGACCCCCTCTTCCTGGACTTTCTACTTTCATACGAAGGCAAAAGATTTGAGACGCGGTCGATCGCGGACTTCGTACCGGTCGACCGATCCCCTGTTTTTCACTCTGAAAACTTTATTTTTATTTCCTAGGTTTTCCTTTTTCATAGGGAATAGGGACCTTCTTGCATGAAGTAAACTTAGAGTGTTAGTCAAGTTTGGTTGTTACCCTATAGTTGAATGGGATCACTTGGGGTTAATTCAGGGGTTCTGGAAGTGATGCTTAGGTATCACTTCTCTTTTGGGTAATTAGTTAAAGTTAGAGTTCTAAGCCATATGAGGAGATGTTAGAAGCCCTTTGGTAGAATATAAAACCTTGGGTCTTATAAGATTTCGAGAAATGGGTTAGAAAATGCTTTGGGACATAATGTTATGATGAAATTGAATAAGAAATATTCAAAGATAAATGTTTCAAGTAAATGAAATACATAAGATTCATTGTAATGAAAATGGCATAAATTGGTAATTGTTAAATTACTTAAACACGCCTCTCTAAATGCTATCATAAGGGAAGCTCGCGCATGAGGTGATGTCCCCTAGCTATTGAATGTAGGCTGACTATAGTCCTCGGCCATATGCGGGTTTTGTGTATGTTTTTCTGCGCTAGTGAGGTAATTCCGGGTGTGGTTATGACTCACTCGCAGGCATATGGCAACTTCCCGACGTGCGTTAGGTGCCCAGGTTGTCTTGTATAGATAGGCCCTGGAAGATGATAGTCATTTAGGGGCGCGCCCAGTGGGGAAACTCAGAGGGGCGGTCTTAGAAACGTTATATGTATAAGAATATAACCTTTCTAACTCAAGTGGGACTTGAGGTATGTAAATTTCCATAAGATATGTGATGGTAATTATATTCCTGCTAAGGAATGGAAAATGATAAGGCATGGGAAGAAATGAGATTTAATTTAACTTCTTTTGTCAACCTTTATAATTGTTAGAAACATATAATTGCATTAACACACTTTATGGTTAGGTTGTTAGATTTTCATTCACATTATCATTGGTTCATTGTACATATCTATCATGTTTCTTACTCTTCTAGGAATCATATATAAATCGGGCCCTGACCCGTTCATCTTTCTATGTTGTACATATTGTGGTATCCGCTCAGGTGCTCCTCCGCAAGGGCGCCCGTTATGAATTTCCATTCTTATGATTTTGACGAGCTGTATGACCTTGCGTACGATTACAGGATGTTGTTAGATGCCCTCATTTTTGGAATCTAGTTATGATCGGGTCTTACATTCGGGCTAGTGGCCCATAAATTATAATTGTTAATGGATGTAGTATGTATCATATATAACACTGTGATGTAATTGTGGATGGACAGATTATTCGGTTCTTTTACTGTATATTGTTTTGGTTAACTATTTATGTGTTCTATGGAAATTCCACTTTTGTCAGATTTGGGTTGTTTAATCTATTTCTTAAATCTTTCTTTTAAATCAAAATTTTGACAACCTTCTTTCTGATTTATGGAGTGGCTTGCCTATATACCTAATTATTGTTATGATGCTGAGGATGATATCCATCCATGATTTCGTTATGTCGAGGTATCGGGGTGGCCACCCCTTATTTCGGAGAGCGGGTTGTCACAGATGGTATCAGAGCATCTAGTTCTAGAGTCTTTTGGATCTTGTGGACTTGTCACGTTCTACCGTTGCGTTCTTTGACATAGAGCCTAATGTTAGGACTACTTGTTGTTTATGCTTACGATCTTCTGCAACTATAGATTGTTTCGAGTGAAATTCTAACTCTATTGTTCTCTATCTCAGATGCCACCTAAAAGAGATCGCCCGGCGAGATGCAATAGGATCTTAGATGAGGACGTTGGTCCTCCTCCGCCGCCACAAGGAACATTTAATGCCGCAGATGTGGCGAATATAGTGGCTCAAGCCGTTAATGCGGCCATGACAGCAGTGGCCCAACAAGGGCCACAGGCTCAGCAGAGAGTGCCAGATGCCCAAGTTCCTACTGGACCTTCTCCGTGGGAAAGAGGTAGGGAATCTTTTCTAAAGGGTCAACCCCCGGAATTCGATGGGAGCTCGGATGTTATAAAGGTGAATCAATGGAAGAAGGATATTCAACGCCATCTACATATGGTGGAGTGTGGTGAGGATAGAAAACAAGTCCTTGCTACTTTTAAATTGGTTGGTGCCGCATTACACTGGTTGGAGTCCGTGACTATGCCAGAACAAAGAGATAACATGTCCATCTCTGAATTCTGGGTTTTATTTGATCATAAGTATTTTCCTCCCCCAATTCAAGGGGAGATGATAAGGAGATTGCAGGACCGTGTGCAAGGGGAGAGGTCAGTAGAGGAATATGAGGAGGAATTCACCCGGTTAGCCAGCTTCATACCGGATGAAGTGACTCCCGAAGAAAAGAAGGTTTCAAAGTTTTTGAGAGGGTTGAACTGGAGGATCCGGCAACACTTGCTAGGTAATCCTTCTTTACAAACATTTGGGGGAAGTGATGAATGCATATCTTTTACATTGCCAAGAGCATAGACTCTTTTTGCAAAGTGGAAAGAAAACCTCCGTAGGGGATAAGGTGGAAGGCCGGGAGGTGGTGGGATTGGAGGAGGATTCTTTCCCTCGTCCCAACCTTCGGGCAGTAAACCGAAAGAAAGGGATACCCAGCAGGGGGACTCGTCTAAGAGGCAGCATTCTGGGGGGTTTAATGGGGGGAACCAAAATAATAGGCAAGGTCAGGGCGCCCCACAACAACAAGCAGGGCCAGGGTGTAAATCAGTTTAGAAACAATCGTGGTCGAAATGCCGAGAATATGATAGGCCGGTGTTTCCAATGCGGGGAAGCGGGTCACTATAAGAGGTAATGTCCTCAGTTGATCGTGGGACAGTTTCCTCGAGTTCCACAGCAGCCGTACGTTCAATTCCCTCCACAGTTACCTAACCGAGTTGCTCCTCCACAACAGGGTCAGTTACAATATGGTAGGGTCTACCATATTCAGGATGCTATGCTTCCTCCAGCTCCGCCTGCACCGCCATCCATTGAGGGTAAGTTCCTTATTCAGGGATATATGGGTCGTGTTTTATTTGATACCGGTGAAACACATTCGTTTATTTCTAGGAGCTTTGCTCAGACCACTGAGTTGATTAAACCTGCCGAAAGAACTTTTACTAGTGTGGAATCCTCTATGGGTGATGGTTCATTCATCTTCTTTGTCTGTAAAAATATAAAAATCTCTCTCGGTAACTTATGTTTTGAGGCCGATTTACTCGTCCTGGATATGGTCGGGTATGACGTGATTTTGGGTATGGATTAGCTGATGAAATATCATGCTATTGTAAATTTCTACGGGAAGAGTATAGTCTTCGCCGTGCCGGGACCAGAAATGTTCCTTGTAGTTTTACCTCGTTTAGAGGGGAGTACTTGTACTTATTTGTATTGCATTGTCGAGGAGACTTCTAGGGATGTAGTCGTTCCTTTGGATTCCATTCCAGTTGTGAAAGACTTTGAGGATGTTTTCTGAGAGATACCGGGTTTACCTCCTGGCCGAGATATTGAATTTGTGATTGATTTAGCGCCAGGAACGAGGCCTATTGCGAGCGCTCTATACCGAATGGCTCCTATTGAAATGAGGGAGCTAAGAGATCAAATTCAAAAGTTGTTGGAGCAGGGATTTATACAGCGTAGTACATCATCATGGGGTGCTCCAGTGTTGTTTGTTAAGAAAAGAGATGGTTCTCTCTGGTTATGTGTGGACTATAGAGAATTGAATAAGGTCACCATCCGGAATAAATACCCTTTACCTCGTATCGATGATTTGTTTGATCAACTTCGAGGAGCGATGTACTTCTCTAAGATCGATTTGAGGATGGGGTATCATCAATTGAGGATACGAGAGGAGGACGTGTCCAAGACTGCTTTTCTTACAAGGTACTGATCCTATGAATTTTTGGTTATGCCCTTTGGACTAACCAATGCCCCTGCTGTATTTATGGATCTCATGAATAGGGTCTTTCGGGATTTCCTGGACCAATTTGTTATTGTGTTCATTGATGACATTTTAGTCTATTCTCGAACGGAGTCTGAACATGCTATGCATTTGAGGTTGGTCCTACAAAGACTACAGGATCATCAACTGTATGCCAAGTTCGAGAAGTGTGGCTTTTGGTGGCAGGAAGTACAGTTTTTGGGTCATGTGGTGACGTCCCAGGGGGTATCAGTGGATCCAGGCAAGGTAGCTTCGGTGAGGGAGTGGGGTCAACCCACGACACCTACCGAAGTTCGTAGTTTTCTGGGATTGGCGGGTTATTACCGTCGGTTCATCAACGGTTTCTCTAAGATTGCTAGCCCTTTGACCAACTTGACCCGGAAATGGGTGAGCTTTATTTGGGATGATTCTTGCCAAGCTGCATTTGATGAACTTAAAGATAGATTGACTTCATCTCCGGTCCTTGCTTTGCCAAAACCAGGATTGGAATATCTAGTCTTCACCGATGCATCTCTTCAAGGATTGGGAGGTGTACTTCAGCAAGAGAGACGGGCTATCGCTTATGCTTCCCGTAAGTTGAAGCCCCATGAAAGAAAATATCTGGTGCATGACTTAGAACTAGCTGCAGTTGTTTTTGCCTTGAAGATATGGAGGCATTATCTCTTGGGAGAGAAGTTTAGTCTTTTCAAGGACCACAAATCGGTGCAATATTTATTTTCACAGAAGGAATTGAATATGAGACAGCTCCGATGGTTAGAGTTCGTGAAAGATTATCAATTTGATATTCATTATCATCCGGGTAATGCCAACGTGGTTGCGGATGCCTTGAGTAGGAATCCTAATAAGGGATTAGTTGAGGTTTTGAAATCTAAATGGAAGGAACTCAGTCAGGAGGATGCGATGGTGAGAGCATTCATGTCGGTAATGACTGTTACTCCTACCATTTTGGCAAGGGTGGTAGAAGATCAAGGAAGGGATAAGGAGTGTCAAGACCATATTCATCGACTGCTGTCCGAGGGAGCAGAGTCCTACTCGATTGGTTCCGAGGGTGGGTTACGCTTCCATGGAAGAATCGTCGTTCCGGAGGAAGGAGATTTGAGGCGGGCAGTGATGGCCGAATCTCATGGGTCTAGGTTAACGGTTCATCCTGGTGGGGACAAAATGTATCAGGATATGTGCCGTCAATACTGGTGGTCGGGTATAAAGAGGGATATTTCAAAATTTGTGTCCCAATGCACTACTTGTCAACTGGTCAAGATCGATCATCAGAAGCCGACAGGTTTGTTGCAACCGTTAGAGATCCCAGTGTGGAAATGGGAAAGTATATCGATGGATTTTATCACGGGATTGCCGAGATCACAAAGAGGATGTGACTCTATTTGGGTAATTGTCGACCGATTGACAAAGTCGACACACTTCCTACCTGTGCGGACATATTATGACACCGCTCGGTATGCTCGCTTATTCATCGAGGAGGTGGTGAGACTCCATGGGGTGCCTTTGAATATAGTCTTCGACAGAGACAAAATTTTTGTTTCCCACTTTTGGAGGAGTTTCCAAGAAGCGATGGGGACCAAATTGAGGTTAAGCACTTCATACCATCCTCAAACAGACGGCCAAACTGAAAGGGTAAATCAAATGTTGGAGGATATGCTTCGCATGTGTATGCTTGACTTCAAAGGTGGTTTGGAACAATATCTCCCATTGGTTGAGTTTTCTTATAACAACTCTTACCAATTCACAATTGGAATGGCACCTTATGAGGCTTTGTATGGAAGGCCGTGTAGATCACCCGCTTGTTGGTTGGAAGTGGGTGATAATAAATTTCTTGGGCCTAAAATGATCCAAGATACTTCCTCGAAGATTGAGTTGATTCGGAATAGCATTCGAATAGCCCAAGATCGTCAAAAGAGCTATGCCGATGCGGGTCGTCGACACATGGAATTGGAGGTTGGGGACCAAGTTTTGGTTAGAGTGTCGCCCATGAAAGGGATAAAGCGTTTCGGTAAAAAGGGGAAACTTGCGCCGCGCTTTGTTGGACCATTTTCAGTTATTTCAAAGGTTGGTCCCTTGTCATATCAACTCACTTTACCGGAACCATTTCAACAAATTCATGATGTGTTCCATGTTTCCTCCCTAAAGAAGTATAGGAGGTGTAAAGGTGCTCTATGGCACATTCCTTTCAAGGATATTGATTTGCAACCCGATGTTTCATATGAAGAACAACCGGTTGCAATATTAGAGCATCGGGAGCGTATATTGAGATCTCGTGTCTTGCCCTTGGTGCGGGTTCAATGGAGTCACCATAATGCTAAAGAATCTATGTGGGAGTGCGAGAAGGACACGCGGGATAAATATCCGCATCTCTTTATACGAGGTACGCTTGAATTTTGGGGACAAAATTCTCAAGGGGGGAACTATGTAACAACCTTCGCTTTTGAGATCCTAATTGTATATTTAATCTGCTAATTATAGTGATTAGATAAAGATGTTGATCTGTGGAGTAGGTATTAATTTAAGGAAGATAAGTTAATATCTACTATGATGTTGCATATTTACCGTATGTAGAGGTGAATTTTGCTATGTTATGTTTTATTATGTCATAAGAATTTAAAATGACATTTGGGCTTAAAATGAAACCGGAACCTTAAATGAACTATAAAATTTCCAAATGCTAATTTGGAGGGTACGGTTAGTTTCGGGAGGTGCGATATAGTCAAATTGTGTGCCATATTGTATTTTGAGGTTTTGGGCACTTTTGACTGGTTGAAACTTAAATAAGTAGTTGCGTATTGATTTATCGCGTACTAATCACTTAAGCTGGAATTTTGAGACTAGGCCACGGTTTATGTCTTTCTTGAGTTACTATTACCCTAATTACATTAGTAAACCTAGAAAAAGAAAGAGAAGAAGAAATCTTGGGATAAAAGAGAGATTGAAGCTTGGGTGTTTGATCTTGCATACAACCTCACCAAAATCTGAACTTAGAAGCTTGAGGAAAGTTTTCTACTTGCTATTTTATGATTTAAGTAGAGTAATTTGCATTGATAGTTATGGTTGTGTATGGTTTATGGATATTTGGGCTTTTTAGTGGATTTAGGGGTTTTAACTCCTTGGAGGTTGCTTTGAATTGTTATTGGTATAGATTTTGGGTGTTGGAAGCATTTAAAATCCGTTGGTATCAAAATATGGTGTGGAGACTTGTTGTAGAAGAAGAAGGGTTTTTGGGTCTTCTATGACCAGTCGACCGCGTATCCAGGACCGGTCGACCGGGCCTTCGGGGGAGGGCATACTACTTTCTCACTAAGGCCTGATTTTTGGCGTGCGATCGACCGCGGTCCGTGACCGGTCGACCGGCCCCCTCTTCCTGGACTTTTTGCTTTCATACGAAGGCAAAAGATTTGAGACGCGGTCGATCGCGGCCTTCGTACCGGTCGACCGGTCCCCTGTTTTTCACTCTTAAAACTTTATTTTTATTTCCTAGGTTTTCCTTTTTCATAGGGAATAAGGACCTTCTTGCATGAAGTAAACTTAGAGTTTTAGTCGAGTTTGGTCGTTACCGTATAGTTGAATGGGATCACTTGGGGTTAATTCAGGGGTTCTGGAAATGATGCTTAGGTATCACTTCTCTTTTGGGTAATTAGTTAAAGTTAGAGTTCTAAGCCATATGGGGAGATGTTAGAAGCCCTTTGGTAGAATATAAAACCTTGGGTCTTATGAGATTTCGAGAAATGGGTTAGAAAATGCTTTGGGACATAATGTTATGATGAAATTGAATAAGAAATATTCAAAGATAAATGTTTCAAGTAAATGAAATACATAAGATTCATGGTAATGAAAATGGGATAAATTGGTAATTGTTAAATTACTTAAACACACCTCTCTAAATGCTATCATAAGGGAAGCTCACGCATGAGGTGATGTCCCCTAGCTATTGAATGCAGGCTGATTATAGTCCTCGGCCATATGCGGGTTTTGTGTATGTTTTTCTGTGCTAGTGACGTAATTTCGGGTGTGGTTATGACTCACTCGCAGGCATATGGCCACTTCCCGACGTGCGTTAGGTGCCCAGGTTGTCTTGTATAGATAGGCCCTGGAAGATGATAGTCATTTAGGGGCGCGCCCAGTGGGGAAACTCAGAGGGGCGGTCTTAGAAACGTTATATGTATAAGAATATAACCTTTCTAGCTCAAGTGGGACTTGAGGTATGTAAATTTCCATAAGATATGTGATGGTAATTATATTCCTGCTAAGGAATGGAAAATGATAAGGCATGGGAAGAAATGAGATTTAATTTAACTTCTTTTGTCAACCTTTATAATTCTTAGAAACATATAATTGCATTAACACACTTTATGGTTAGGTTGTTAGATTTTCATTCACATTATCATTGGTTCATTGTACATATCTATCATGTTTCTTACTCTTCTGGGAATCATATATAAATCGGGCCCTGACCCGTTCATCTTTCTATGTTGTATATATTGTGGTATCCGCTCAGGTGCTCCTCCGCAAGGGCGCCCGTTATGAATTTCCATTCTTATGATTTTGACGAGCTGTATGACCTTGCGTACGATTACAGGATGTTGTTAGACGCCCTTATTTTTGGAATCTAGTTATGATCGGGTCTTACATTCGGGCTAGTGGCCCATAAATTGTAATTGTTAATGGATGTAGTATGTATCATATATAACACTGTGATGTAACTGTGGACCGACAGATTATTCGGTTCTTTTACTGTATATTGTTTTGGTTAACTATTTATGTGTTCTATGGAAATTCCACTTTTGTCAGATTTGGGTTGTTTAATTTATTTCTTAAATCTTTCTTTTAAATCAAAATTTTGACAATCTGCTTTCTGATTTATGGAGTGGCTTGCCTATATACCTAATTATTGTTATGATGATGAGGATGATATCCATCCATGATTTCGTTATGTCGAGGTATCGGGCTGGCTACCCCTTATTTCGGAGAGCGGGTTGTCACAAGTTTTATGTGAATAAATATTTGGGTGAAAAATTGGTGAATATTTAAAAGATTTTGGATCAACAATAGTGGAAAACAGAGTCGGAGAAGAGATTGGACCTTATCAATCGGTTGATCGACGGGGACCATCGATCGATTGATGGTCTGTGGTTTTTCGCAGATCTTCTTGTCTTATTATATAAGTTAGCTTTACTTGGGATTTTATTTTTGGGCTTAATTATTAGTGAAAAATAATTATGGACTTACTTCCTAACAATTATAAGTAGATATAATTGGTTTTTAGAAAGGGTAAATGTGTGGTACATTTTGGAGAAAATTAGTGAAATAAATTCTAAATATTAAGTAACGGGCTAAGTGAGTGAGTCTAGGTATACTGGTTGAGTGACACCAAGATAATAAATTAATTAATGGGTGGTTAATTCAATTGAGTCGAGATATTGACTCGTGTGAAATTTGGACTAGTGCTACGAATGTTTAGGCATGGATTTGGTCGAGTTAATTTATTATAGGGTTATATAATAAATTATGGAATATTCAAAATAAAAGGGTGTTAACCTTAATATGTGGGATTTGAGGAATAAGTTCTACAAGATGAGAATTTTGGACCGAAGGAGCCAGTTCGGGTAATTTAGTTTGGTGACATAACCTTGGTAATGATGAAATAATTATGGGAATTATTTAAATATCAAGTCAGTATATAGACTTGGGAATGTTAGGATAGTGGTATGGTATTTGTGATCGGGTAGCTTGGATTATATATATATATATATATATATATATATATATATATATATATATATGCGGTGATATGTAGTGTATATATCTTTATGTGATTTATAAATATTTATGTGAATAATATTTATAGGAAAGCATACCCCTCTAGTACTATCGTGGGAGGTTGCGCGATGTGGGTGAATCCCCTAGGTTAAGGAGTAGGGTGAGTATAGTCCCCAGGTCATAGTATTCGAAGTCAAGAATGAGAGGCTTTGGGTATGATTTGGTCTCATTTCGGGGGAAACTATGACCACCTCCAATGCATTTATTTTACTGACTTGAGAAGCGAACCATGTCAGGGTTACAGGTGGATGAGTATACCTGAATATGATAGCATTTAAGAGAACATTTGATGACTGCCTACTTAAGAGGATGGTTATATACCCATGACATGTGTGTGAATGTTGTAATATGATGATACGTGTATATGGTACCAATTTATATATGGGCAAATACATAATGTGGATTTTATGGATTATATATAACTCATTAGAATGTTTTATGGTACTAATTGAGAAAGGATTAATTAAGTTAGTGTGATTAATAACTTATAAATCGTATTTTTAACATACTCGGGCCATAGTAGTGCGTTAGTAAGGATATTATCGAGAAGTAGTTATGGGGTAGATGACTAGGTGGGTATATAAGAAAGCTTTATACATGCACAATAATTGATGGGTGAACCGCCCTCAAGGGAGAGAGACACTAACTTAAATATGAAGAGCATTCATGCATTTTAATTTACTACCATTTAATTCACTTGCTAAATATTTTCAAAATGTTTTGGGCTTCAACCCCTGATATAAAAATATTTTCAAAAACCTTTTAAGTGTCAAGCCACAGGGATTCCATAATTATCCTATTCTAGGATTACGTAGCTGCGGCATAATGGGATGTTGCGGGACATTGACTTAGCCACTCGAGTCACTTCATTTCTACTGTAGGATGCAGTCAATATATCATTGGACATGTCTCCATAGTTATTTCATTTGTTTCAGTCAGTTGATGTACTCATTCTATTATTCTTGTAGTTTATATTTTGTGTATTTGGCCTGTAGCCGGTGGTTCTCTCGGCAAAATTTGTAATTATTCATTTTCAGGATTGTTTGATTCAGTGATTATGTGAATGGTTAATTATATATTCTTTCGCATGTTGGTAGAAATGTTTAATAACAAAAAATTGACACTATGTGTTTTGAATACTAGGTTGTTAGTATGTTTTAAAAAGATTTTGGACAGTGATGCTAAGAAAGAACCAAATGAGATTCCTATTTAATTTGATACAAGACTGATCACCCAGTAATTTATTAGGTGGGGACCCTTAGGAATACACTTGTATTCACAACTTAACAGTCTTATAATCAGTTTGAAACACCAAATATCTCAATTATTTGTAACAACCCGTCCTTTTGAAGATAATTAAATTCCATAATTGGGTATGAATTTGAGATTTGAGGAATTTCTCGAAATAGTGATTTTTGGGATTTTCAAGGATTAGATGATTTTCGAGGGGTGGTATGTTTACTTTTGGGATTAAGTCAATATGCCGTAGTATTTTAATTATATGTTGTCGTTGAGTCATGCGACAAAAGGTAAGATTTTAATTAGAAAATCCGTGGTGAGATGTATTGGGTCAAAATAGGGGGTTGCGATCAAGTACCTCAGATGGGAATTCTGACTGCGCTGTGAGTCTCGGAATGACCGAGATAGTCGGAAAAGAGTGTCTGATTGTTGAAATGGAGTTTCGGGGAATTTTATAGTTAAACGGGCTCGTAATTGAGTAAACGAGTCTTTTTTGGGTTTTAAGGGGTATAAACCCTTTTATCCTTATATAATGAGGGAGAGAGGGAGAGAATTGAAAGAAAATAGAAAGAAGAGGGAGAGGAAGGAAGAAAGTGGAGAGAAAAGGGAGATTTCAGGTCAAACTCCGCCGGACTCGACTCGGGATCGTTGGATTGTATCCACGAGGCAAGTGTTTACTTGCTTTATTTACTTTTGAGCATAAATCTCATATCGTAATTTGGTATGAACAAACCCTAAATATTCTGGCTTGGGTTTTCATGGATAAAATGGGTTTTCGGGAGTTAAAACGAATAAACCCTAATAATATTTCAATTTTAGGAACTAAGGATTTAATCAAAATGAATTGTTGGTTTCGGGTTCTAGGCTGTTTAGAACCCTTATTATATGTGTAGATGTTGTTTGTTTAGGGTGTAGGGCATTAGAGACGGAGATAAAACTTGGGATAAACTTTAATGGCCGAAACATCCTCTCGGAGAAGAAGTTGTCCGCCATGATCGATCGATCGAGCATGGGGGATCGATCGATCGAACCATCAATTAATCGAGGGCCAAGGGTCGATCGATCGACCCTTCAGGAAGTTTGACAATTTTCCAAGGGTTAATTGGAATGGATGAATTCCAATTTTAATTGATTTTAGATTATTTAAGAAAGACATTAAGTAATCTTTTAAAAGTAAATAGACATTGAATGGAGGGAATCTATGGGAACCAAGTGACTATTTTATGTGTGTAACACTAAAACTATATTTGTGAGGAAATAGATTAATCAATAAACTAGGAGGTTGGGGTTCCTAAAATAGATTGGGGACCTATAATATATGAGTATGTATGTACAAATTATGTACCGAGGGCCTAATGGATCCGGACGATCAACCTTGTCGCGTAGTAGTGTATCGCGGGGTTCCTTGTTTGGATTTCGCTTTGCAAGACACCCCACGCATGAACATGGCTTAGTGTTGAGACTAGGGAGAAGTTTAACCTTTAGTGCTCTAATATTAGGATTTCTTATATGGTATATGTATATATCTTTCTTATACTGAGGGTCTAATGGATCTCGACGATCGACCTTGCCGCGTAGTAGTGTATCGGGGGGTTCCTTGTTTGAATTTCGCTTTGTGAGACACCCCACGCATGAACATAGCATAGTGTATAGACTGGGGAGAAGTTTAGCCTTTAGTACTTGTACTAACTAGGGTTGTTAGTAGATGGGTGACGTATTAGTTAGGCAACGTAGCTTGACTATGATGTTTAGAGGGATGCGTTAGGTGTGCACTGTTAGAAGAGAGGTGAGGGGTATCTCATTGGAGTGCGATACCAAATTTAAATATGGGATAAAACCTATTTTTTTAAAATAAGGCATTTATGCACTTGCTAAATATTTTCAAAACTCGGGCTCTGACCCGTTTATCTACTTTTCCTCTCTTGCTATATATATATATATATATATATATCACTGTTCTAAAAAACCCGCCTAGGCACGCCTAGGCTTGAGGCTTGGGAGAAACGCCCCGCCTTAAGATTTTGACGCCTTATGCTTGGTAAAACCCTTAAGGCGTACTTTTTCTCTAAAAACAACAATGATTTAGTGAAACGATATCGCCTTTTAAAGATTTTTTTGCAAACCGGACCATTATCTCATCCAAAATAATCAAATAGTATTTTTATTTGCAAATATTCAGACATATTTTTTTGATATGTACAATTTTAGTATTTTAATAGCCTTGTTATGGTTAAAAAATATTAAAATATATTAAAAAGGCCTAAACGCCTTTTCACGGCTTTTTACGCCAAGGCCCGCCTAGGCTTCTAAGGCTTAAGGCTTGGCCTCCACGCCTCCATCACGCCCCGCATTTTTTAGAACCTTGATATATATATATCAGACGTCTTTCGAGTCAGACGTCTTTCGAGTCAGACGTCTGCTGCAGCAGTTGTGGATGCGTGCAGGTTCTTGATAGACGCTTCTATCATTGTACTCTAGATAGGAGGTACTATATAAACATTCGGGTTGATAACCCAACTGCATTTACTTATTCTTTTATGCCTTTTAGTACGGCATTCGATATGGTTGTATCATATTTGAACCGAGTGTTCGGTTATTTTATCTCTATCAGCTTCATTCATATAAACTGTGTGGATGTTTTAATTTGGTAGTGGTTTAAAATATTAGTTAAGTAAAATTTTGACTCCGGACTAATAGGTTATTAGTAATTAAATGAATTTTCGACAGTGATGCTAAGAATGATCCATATGTGACTCCTGTTTTAGTTTGATATGGAGTGATCGCCCATTATTTTATTGGGCGGGGTGTCACTTTATTGAGGAATTACAACTTCTAAAGATCTCCAAACCCATTATCACAACCTTATATTTTTCTTGGTTGTTGGTACATGTGTTTTCTTTAACATGTAACATGATTTTGTTTCAATGTGTTAAGGGGATTCAATAACTGCTCCAATTCTTGACATTATTTCAGTCTTCGAACCATCAAAGCATAGTTTCCAAAGTCTTCGTGATAAATATACGATCTCGTATTCTCCATCTGGTTCATCCTCACACGGATGATCTGCTACAAATTAAGGCAAAGCTTGACTTTTTACTACATTCAGAGGCACATAGTAAAGGAAATATTCTGATAGGGACATAACCCATTTTCATATCTTATTTATTAAAATAGGTCTTATTAGCATGTATTTAATCAAATCAAACTTTGAAATGACATAAACCTCTACAGGTACCAAATTATATCTTAATTTCATAACAGTAAAGTACAACGTTAAATATAGTTTCTCCATCATGACGTATTTACATTAATAGTCATTTAAGATCCTAATAATGTAATAAATTGCGTGTTTTAAATTTTGCAATCTTGACCCAATAATACTTGAATAGATGCATCATAGGCTAAAATATACAGTTTCAATGGCTTGTCTTCTCATTACGGAGCCCAAACATGTGGCTTAACTACGTAACTCTTGAGTGTTTGGAAAGATTCGTCATGTACATCCTTCCAATCTTTCTCCCCTCAGTCTTTTATCTTTAAGAAATGAGACAATACTTTGGTCTTTCCTCCATCTTTACAAATAAATCTTCTATGAAAGATAACTTAACCCAGAAAACATTGTAATAATTTTTTTTATTTCTGGGGGCTTTGCTGTCAATGACAACTTTAGCTTATCAACCTGAATACTGTTTTGATGCACTAAATATCCAAGTAAATTTCCCAAAGAAACTACGAATGAAAATTTTAATAGGTTCATTTTTATATGATACAACATCATTCTTTCGAAGGATATTTTAAGATGTGTTATATGACCAATTGTTGACTCTAATTTCACAATTATGTCCTGAATATAACAATCCATAAAAGTTCGAATCATGTAATGGAAAATGGAGTTTATTCTCCCTTGGTATGTGGACCCTTCATTCATCAAACCAAATGGGATTTTAGCCCATTTGAAACTCTTTAAATTACAAGGACACCTAAGTGCTGTCTTACGCACATTTTCTTACGTTGTGTAGATTATGTTATAGACAAAATGACCATCCATCATATAGTACTGGCATTGGATATTCATCCTTTAGAGTGTGTGCATTTATATTTCTAAATTTAATGCAAACCCTTATTTTTTCATTTTTCTTGAGTACCCACACTATATTAAAGACGTATTCAATATACAGGTCAGTTCAATGAACCTAGATTTAATTACTATTTGTATTTTTTCTTTTATTTGGCTATGACCTCTAGAGTGACTTTCCTTGGCATAGGATTAATATGTTTGTAGACCTCATTGATTGGTAGTCTTTGCTCTACTAATTTTTGGTCTAGGACAAATAATTCATCATATTTGTAAGCAAAACATTTGTACAGGTGTAGAACGTCAATGACAAATTATTGACCTTCTTTGTTAAGATTGACATTAATATAAGTGATTATGTTGTTTTGTTGTGCCTTAAGTTGAATTCTATTAGCGGTCAAATTAATACACCATCAGTTCTTCATACTCAATTGGTGACATTGTTAATTCATCATTATGTTGAGTAGCTTCATTTTGTATATCCTTTTCAAAGACATAGTCAACCCAATTAATGGTCCTTTCCTCACTAAGTCTGGTGGTTAATTCTAGGTCTTTAAACTTATATAAAACCATAGTCAAGCTTTCATTGGCCTGTTGAATGTCAATGGGTGTATCAACTATTATACATGTGTATTAAGTATTAGGCAAAAACCATGTTATTTTAACTGTATTCAAAGACTAAGCCTTATGATGATTTTGGTACTAAAGCATCTGCCTTAACTAACTCTAAATTCTTCATAGAGCCCTCCTTCTACACAGTTAGAACTAGCATGAAAAGGTAGTGGAATAACTTCCACTTTTTCTATAAGCCCCTCTTCATAAATCAAAAGTAATTTTTGATGCATATAAGAACAATGCATTTTTTATAATGGATCCAATATCTACCTAGAAATGTATTAAAACTTAGTTTGCCTTTTATAATAAAGAAAATATTTTTTTTATTTCCAAGTGCCTACTTCAATATCAAATAGTACTAAACCTTTACTAAATTTATTATCTCTAGTAAAACTAGAGATAATAAAACGAGTCTGAATCAATTTAGCTTTTTATTTATTGATTTTTTATAAAATGGAAACTAACATTAAGTTGATAGAAACACTATTATCAACTAATATTTTACAGATAAGGACACCATTTATCCAAGCTTTTATGAATAAAGGTTTTATGTGGTAAGTCATATAGTTAATGGGCTCTTTGAACCCATAAACAATATCAAGCACATAGACAAATAAGTTAAAATTGTCTACTTATGATCAACCTTCTCAATCCACTTCCATGGAAGGTATCTCCTGGCCTCCTTTTGCTTTAAACCTCTTGGGAAGGGTAACAACCATGTTGATTGACATTCGCTAAGGTAGAGAGCCAAACTATATTAATTGATGTTGTTGAATTTCTTTAACAAGTGTTATGGCATCAACTTCCATCATTTCCCCTTTTTATTCTTCATTCAAAGATATTTCTTAAGATGAACTCCCTTCATCCATTCTTGTAGTCTTTTCTAAAGCATTCAGTCTTTAGTTTAATAGATCTAAAATGGTATGACTCCCTTATGGTACCCTATGAAACCTTGGGTTTTATTTTAAGAATGAAGAAGCAAAGCCTTATAATCTATCAGTTCGTACAATCTCAGAGGGCTCTTTCTAGGCGCTCTACTTTATTTGGATCCTTCTTTTTTAAGTTCGAGAGATCACCACTTTAAGTTCTCTCATCTTTGATTTTGGCTACAACACTACATTCCACGTGCCAAGAGACACCTTATCAGGTTTAAATGTCTTTGGCTTCTTTAGCATCTCATTGAATTATTTTAAAACATTTAATCTTAAGCCACAAACCAATCAGTTACACCTTTAACCATTGGGATGGATTTTAGGACATTTGATATCCCTAAGGTATCCATTTGTTGGTGATATTTGGCCTCATTAAATCTAGGTTTGTCATATTATCTATTTTAACTTAGCCTCCCCCTGGGAGCGAAAGGGACCAAAGAATTGTCTAATTCTCTAAGGAAGTTTGCTTTTAACCTCTTCTTTATATAGTAACACATGAGCGTTGGTTGTGTTGTCAATGTTCTCATTCTTGTGGTTCTTTTTTGTACTGATTTTTTTCTTTAAAAGCCAATAACTGTACAATTTTATCATATTACTATCCAAATATGATACATGATTCTTTCATCACCTTTTAATTAGGATCTTTAGTTCTTTCAGGATTCAAAGCCTTGGGATCAACCTTAGTTTTATACATGAACTCCACATGCCCTTTATTTATACGCATTAGGAATAATTTCATATTAGTCCATGATTATTTAACCTTTGGGAAAGGGTATTTATCTATACCCATTGTATTGTCCTCTCTTGTAGGGAATTTGATCTTCCCCCACGTGATCATCATCAATTTCACGCATATGTGCCCACTCAAAAGACACGCATAACAAAAGAACAAATTTTCACAAATTATGTAAATTAACACAATGCAGATATATAACCGACTTTGGTACCAATTATTGGTTTTAGTATGTAAAAATACTAGTTACGCAACGGAAAATACGTGGTGGTTGTCTCGGTGGATTTAGTATCTTATTATAAAACACTTTTATTCTAGGGGCGATATCGATGTATATAGAAATATATTGTATTAATCTAATAAAAAGTAATACATACCTTTGAGAAATTATCGAGAATATATTGAAAAATATTGATCACTTTGAACCTTAGATCTTCCATTCCGAGCGTCCGCAAAACAAACGAGATGAGTGGGTGTGTTTAGAATCTAGGATCTAAATATACACTCTTTACTGATTTTTGTTTCTATGTGTTTCTCAACTCATGAGATAAAGAAAACTAAAGGTGATAATTTATGCATCTTTTTAAGATAATGAACTACGTTAAATGTTATGTCAAACATAACTTATTTATAGATATGGAATCCATTTAATATGAACCACACATATCTATTACATAAAAAACACATTTTAATTCATTCAATACATAAAATTCCAGTGTTTGATTTTCTAAAAATACAAAAGTGAATAAATAAGGAGACTCCCCATCACTAGGCAGCTTCATCAACTACCACATAGATAGACTCTTTGGTAGGCGCAGACATTTGATCGCCACCAAATGTCTATAGCTTATTTATTTTATTTATTTAATGACACAAATATTAAGAAAATCCAATCAAGAATGGGAAACTCCATATTTCAAAATTATGTTGATAAATGCTACATCTGTTTTCTTATCTTCTGATTAATTAAAGAAGGAAATAGAGTCTCACTAGTTTTAGATTGTTGTAGGTGTAAACAATTAGGGAAATCCTCGTTGTCTATGACTACCAGTATGGTTACCCACACAGGTTTTCCTCATATTTATTTAATTAATTAAATAATCACGTTATTAAATTTTGGGTTAATTAATATTGATTCAATTGCAACATTTGTAGTGAAACAATTTATGTGGCTTAGGAAAAAAAAATTCCCTGTCACATTTTTATTGAGCATGAATAATTAATTCACTAATTAATTATTTGATCATTAAATTAACTATATTCGATAAAGTGATTATGAAGATATCACGGGGACCTATGGACCCATAATTCAAGCTCCAATAAATTTGATCATTAACTAAATGATCTAATTAATTTATCTTATTTATTAACTCCAATAATACTCCACTATAAGTTCGAATTGCACTCTTGAAATTATAAAACTATTTACACATAGCGATTTTGTTTCGTCCATTGATTTAATCATTACATATTGACCAATCCTCCGTAAATAGTTCTTAGTTTGAGCTAGGTTTAATATCCATCAACCTCTCTAATTTCTTATTTATCCTTGAGTTCCAATGATTATCTAATGAATAATTAATTCATAATCTTATTATGAATGCGTGTGGAATCGTTAAAGTACCGAATCAACACTCAAGGAACCTATTTCTCTGACTGCCTTTCGAAAGGAATGGATTCCATATTTGCAATTTATCATTACCAACCATTAATTTCATCATGTCTCCAATATATAAGGTTATATCTTAATTATCGTAAATCGAAGGCCTTTCTAGGTAAGTGAAAAGGAAATTTTATAAACAAATATATCTTAAATGCTCAATGTTAAGATCATTCTATATATGATCATTGTTTAATAAATGTGAATTTATATATGTAACGGAGATTACCAAAAATTCCATATTTATCTCCGGTCCTATATAATCTCATTATATAAAGTACCTCCATCTTTGATGGCTCCACATTAACAGTCCAAATAAGACCATTCCATTCTTAATGGTAATGGACTGCACTAATAATATATCTTAATTTAATATTCCATAATTCAATTATTTATTAAGGACTCATTTAAATTAATATCTCCAAACTTAATCATCATATGTATAACACTGGTACATTAAGTTTCAGGTTACATAAATAATCACGGATTTTTAATGATATTTATATCATAAATCATAACTAAATAATACATGCATGCAAACATGTGAGAACTATTACTTGTTGGAAAATTGGAATATAAATGGGTATTTAAAGCTGTCCAGATTTTTCTGGACAGATTTTTGAGCAACTTTGAGCTCAAATTTAGGTGGGACCCACACTACGGAAATTGTCCCACTACGGAAATTGTGGGACCATATACGAACGCGTTCACCTCCGCAAGGAGATTAACGTAGTATATTCATATGTCCAATTTCAATAAGTTATGAATGATAATTATGTCCCCAAAGTGACTCACAAAGCAATGAAAGTTAATGAATTGGGTGTGTTTTAACTCTTGTCCCACATTGGAAGAGTAGTGGAATTTTGATGAGTTAATAACACCCCAAGTATGGACTAAGGCTTGGATGCCTTGGCGGTATCCCAACTCTTTGAAGGGGAGATGACCTAAGCTATGCTCGGGTTGACTTTCGGTCAAAAGTCCACACGCGCGCGCGCGCGCGTCCGTCCGTCCGGCCGGCTCGGCTCGGCTCGGTTCGGTTCGGGCTTGGGCTTGGGCTTATAAAAATTCTTAAATTTTTGGGCCGAATCTAATTAACTTTCTGGGCTTTAATTAATTAATTACGGAATTAATTAATCTTTAATTAACTGATAATCAGTTAATTTCAAGAGTCAGCAGTTAACCAAATTAACTGCTTTGACAGTTAATTTCGGTTTTGACTGTTCCCAACAGTCAAGACATTTACTATAAATAAAATGTTACCCCCTCAGTTTTAACTACTGAAAAATTCCGAAATTGCTACTGCATTATTTCCTCTGCCCAGAAAATTATTTTCTTCATTTCTGCATTGCATGTTCTTGGTTTTGTTGAGTACAAACACAGAAATTGTGTTCGCTGGGATTATTCATTGCTGTGCTGCTTGATTAAATCCGAAAATCCGTTCTATCTTGGGAGGCAATTATTCATTAAACTCAAGCACGTTGGAGGAATAATTTTGTCTTAAGGAGACTGTTCAACAGGGCTCGGATTTCTTGCTAATTATTATTATTATTTCTGCAAATTCTAGTAAGTATTTCATTTCTATTATTCTGTTTCTATTCTGTCATTATTTTAATTATTTATAATTCTGTACAATTGTTATTTATAAATAGTAGACATAACAATCTTAAGACAAAATTAATTAGTTCTACTGTTTTTTGTGTACAGAATTTTTTTTATTACAGAAATTTATTTGTTTGAAATAAAATCTGTTTTGACAGAAAAATGAATTAATTTACTGCTTTATTGTAGAAATTAGTAAAACAGTTTTAATATAGAAATTAATTTCTATATTGTTTTTATATTCTGTTTTAGAAAATAAAATTTTATTTGTGTACTCTTGTTAAAATCTGTTTATCAAAAAAAAAAATTCTTAAATTATAATTCTGTTTTGTACGGAATTCTTTTTATTATTAAAAATTAGTGTGACACAGATTTTATAATTTAATTCTGTTTTGTACGGAATTCTGTTTATATTTCACTTTTATTCTGAATTATTATTTGAATTCTTTGGAATTCATTTTATTCTGAATTATTATTTGAATTCTTTTGGAATTCATTTATTGTGAATCATATTTGGAGGAAATTGTTGCACAGAATTTTGTATTCTGTTTTGATTAATTCATTATATATGAATTTTATCATTGATAAAAATTCTGTTTTGTAACAGAAATGGAATCGCAAAGTACGAACACTACTCCTACGAAACTGATTGTCACCAACACAAATGTGACTGCACCCGTATCTATGCCACACGGGGAGAAACCTGAAAAGTTCATTGGGGCTGACTTCAAACGTTGGCAAGGACAAATGTACTTCTATCTCACTACCTGCCAACTGGGCAGGTTTGTATATGAAGATTGCCCCTCTATTCAAGAGGGAGATGATGCTGAAAAGGTTGCTGCTGTCGATGCTTGGAAGCACTCGGACTACCTATGCCGAAATTATATTTTGACCTACTTGGACAAGACTTTATACCATGTCTATTGCACTATCAAAACTTCCAAGGAATTATGGAATTCTTTGGAAAAGAAGTATAAAACTGAAGATGCTGGGATGAAGAAATTTATCGTTGGGCGTTTTCTGGACTTCAAAATGGTTGATTCTAAATCTGTGATCTCGCAAGTGCAAGAATTCCAAGTGATCCTCCACGACATTCATGCTGAAGGAATGTCAATCAGTGAAACTTTCCAAGTTGCTGCAATTGTTGAAAAGTTGCCACCTTCTTGGACTTTGTTCAAAAACTATCTCAAGCACAAGCGTAAGGAGATGAATGTGGAGGAGTTGGTGGTCTGGCTAAGAATCGAAGAAGACAACCGTGAATCTCAAAAGAAAAGTGGGAAGAATCCGATGGAAACAAAGGTCCATGTCGTTGAAGGTCCTAAAAAGAACAAACGAAAATATGACGGGGAAGGCACTTCCAAACATAATAAGAAAAAGTTCAAAGGCAAATGCTACAATTGTGGTAAACCGGGACACCGCTCAAGTGAGTGTCGTAAGCCGAAGAAGCAAAATAAAAACAATCCTCAATCTAATGTAACTGAGGGTGTGAATATCGTCAATGATTTGGCGGATATGAATCTTTCTGCCGTTGTCTCTGAATGTAACTTGGTTGGAAATACCAAGGAATGGTGGGTGGACACTGGAGCCACACGACACATTTGTGCAAACAAATGGATATTCTCCACCTATAAGCCTTTGGAAAATGAGGAGAACCTTTTTATGGGAAATTCTTCCACTTCTAAGGTGGTGGGACAAGGAAAGATTGCTTTGAAAATGACTTCTGGAAAGTAACTTACTCTTAACAATGTTCTTCACGTGCCTGACATCCGAAAGAATCTGATTTCTGGATCTCTCCTTACTAAGAATGGTTTCAAGCTTGTGTTTGTGTCGGATCGCTTTGTGTTGTCTAAAAATGACATGTATGTAGGAAAGGGCTACCTAAATGAGGGGCTCTTTAAACTGAATGTTCTTACTGTAACCCCTAAAACATCTGTTTCTATGAATGAAGTTGCTAGTTCTTCTTATTTGATTGAGTCATCTAATATTTGGCATGCTAGATTGGGACATGTTAATTTTGATACATTGCGTAGATTAATTAACTTGGAATTTTTGCCAAAATTCAATATTGATAAAAATCATAAATGTGAAATTTGTGTGGAATCTAAATTAGCTAAATTACCTTTCCATTCTATTGAAAGGATAACTGAACCTTTAGATTTAATTCACACCGATATTTGTGATTTAAAATTTGTTCAAACTAGAGGCGGGAAAAAGTATTTTATTACTTTTATTGACGATTGCACAAAATATTGCTATGTATATTTGTTACATAGTAAAGATGAGGCTATTAATGCATTTAAACAATATAAAAATGAAGTTGAGAATCAATTAAGCAAAACGATAAAGGCTATTAGAAGTGATAGAGGAGGTGAATATGAATATCCATTTGAGGAATTTTGTTCTGAAAATGGGATTATTCATCAAACAACCGCTCCTTATTCTCCTCAATCGAATGGTGTTGCTGAACGCAAAAACCGTACTTTGAAAGAAATGATGAACTCAATGTTATTAAGTTCAGGAGCTCCACAAAATTTGTGTGGGGAAGCCTTACTTTCTGCTAATTACATTCTCAATAAAGTACCTCACAAAAAGACTCATAAGACACCTTATGAATTATGGAAAGGTCGAAAACCTTCCTATAAATATTTACGAGTGTGGGGGTGCTTAGCCAAAGTGATGGTTCCTAAACCTAAAAAGGTAAGAATAGGGCCAAAAACCGTGGATTGTGTATTCATCGGTTATGCTACTAATAGCAGTGCATATCGATTTCTAGTTTGTAAATCTGAGATTTCGGACATTCATGTAAATACGGTTATTGAATCGAGGGATGCTTCATTTTTTGAAAATGAATTCCCGTATAGCATGACCCGAGAATCTGGTCCTCCTAAAAGGACAAATCAAGCTACTACAAGTGGTACTCATCAACCTATTGAATCAATAGAGGATGAACCAAGACGTAGTAAAAGAGCAAAAACCTCGACTTCTTTTGGTCCGGATTTTCTAACATATTTGTTAGAAAATGAACCTCAATCGTATAAAGAAGCTATATCCTTACCCGATGCTTCCAATTGGAAAGAAGCAATTAATAGTGAAATTGAATCCATATTACAAAATCATACATGGGAACTAGTGGATCTTCCACCAGGTTCAAAACCGTTAGGTTATAAATGGATCTTCAAAAAGAAATTGAAGGCCGATGGATCAATTGATAAATATAAAGCTAGACTTGTAGCTAAAGGCTATAGGCAAAAGGAAGGGTTGGATTACTTCGACACATATTCACCGGTAACAAGAATAACGTCCATTCGGATGTTAATAGCAATAGCTGCTATTAATGGACTTGAAATACATCAAATGGATGTAAAAACTGCATTCTTAAACGGTGAACTAGACGAGGAAATTTATATGGAGCAACCTGAAGGGTTCAAAGCTCCCGGAAAAGAAGGAAAAGTATGTAAGCTTGTTAAATCACTATATGGATTAAAACAAGCACCTAAACAATGGCATGAAAAATTTGATAATGCAATGTTATCAAATGGTTTCAAAATTAATGAATGCGATAAATGTGTTTACTTTAAATACATTCATAATGGATATGTCATTGTATGCCTCTATGTTGATGATATGCTTATCATGGGTAGTAACTTGGAAATTGTCAAAACTACAAAACAAATGTTGAGTAGTAGATTTGACATGAAAGATATGGGAATCGCCGATGTTATATTAGGAATTAAAATTTCTAGAACATCGGATGGACTTATATTATCTCAATCTCATTACATTGAGAAAGTTCTTGAAAAATTCAAGAAGTATGATATTAGTCCTACCAAGACACCTGTAGATGTAAATTTACATCTAGCAAGAAATAATGGTGAAAGCATATCTCAACTAGAATATTCTCGTATTATCGGCAGTTTAATGTATGTCATGAACTGTACGCTACCGGACATAGCATACTCAATAAGTAAGCTAAGTCGATTTACGAGTAATCCAGGAAGAGATCACTGGAAAGCAATATTGAGAGTTTTGGGTTATTTAAAATATACTCAAAACTATGGATTGCATTACTCAAAATATCCAGCTGTTCTTGAAGGACATTGCGATGCAAATTGGATATCTGATACAAAAGACTCTAAGTCTACAAGTGGGTATGTGTTTACCCTCGGAGGTGCAGCCGTATCTTGGAAATCCTCAAAACAAACGTGCATTGCTAGATCAACAATGGAATCTGAATTCATTGCACTAGACAAAGCTGGAGAAGAAGCTGAATGGCTTCGAAATTTCTTAGAGGATATTCCAAATTGGTCTAAACCTGTGCCCGCAATATGTATACATTGCGATAGCCAATCAGCGATTGGAAGAGCACAAAATCACATGTATAACGGAAAGTCACGACATATTCGTCGTAGACACAATACCGTTAGACAACTTCTCTCAAACGGAATTATCACAATTGACTATGTAAAGTCAAAAGATAATATATCGGATCCACTAACGAAAGGTTTAAACCGAGAGCAAGTTGAAAGATCATCGAGAGGAATGCGTCTAAAGCCTATAAATAAATAAGAATCAATATAGTGGCAACCCAACCTAGCTGACTGGAGATCCCAAGATCTAGGTTCAATGGGAAAACCGAACTACGTTGTATTCAGTAAGCACTGGAGGATATTTAATCCTATCCATTCCAAAGATGAGACAGTGCATATATGCCGCGAAATTAGGATAAGTTATGCTTTTAATGACATCTATATCTTAGTACGTCTAAGTGGGGTATTGCAGAATACTCTTTATGGAAGTCACCTACGTAAGTAAGAAGGGGGCCACTTCTATGAGAATAATGAAAGGCATATTCTCTAAAATACTTACGGAACCAAGTGGTGTTCACGGCCAAAATGAACACAAACGTGAGAACCAACTGTGTTGAAGAATTGTTGTGTGAATACTGTTGTCTAGGTTTACAAAAACGGTTGACGGTTCAAGGACGTGAAGTCTACTGATTAACCAAGTAAATCCGATAGTATATCACTAAGGAAAGTTCAAGGCCACTAGGCTACTTCTCCCGATGCAATAAGTCTTCAGTTTTACTCAACCTGTGTCTGCATCTGCATCAGCATCTGTTTTGTTTTATTTATAGCGATATATCATTCATGTGGGGGATTGTTGGAAAATTGGAATATAAATGGGTATTTAAAGCTGTCCAGATTTTTCTGGACAGATTTTTGAGCAACTTTGAGCTCAAATTTAGGTGGGACCCACACTACGGAAATTGTCCCACTACGGAAATTGTGGGACCATATACGAACGCGTTCACCTCCGCAAGGAGATTAACGTAGTATATTCATATGTCCAATTTCAATAAGTTATGAATGATAATTATGTCCCCAAAGTGACTCACAAAGCAATGAAAGTTAATGAATTGGGTGTGTTTTAACTCTTGTCCCACATTGGAAGAGTAGTGGAATTTTGATGAGTTAATAACACCCCAAGTATGGACTAAGGCTTGGATGCCTTGGGGGTATCCCAACTCTTTGAAGGGGAGATGACCTAAGCTATGCTCGGGTTGACTTTCGGTCAAAAGTCCACACGCGCGCGCGCGCGCGTCCGTCCGTCCAGCCGGCTCGGCTCGGCTCGGCTCGGTTCGGTTCGGGCTCGGGCTCGGGCTTGGGCTTGGGCTTATAAAAATTCTTAAATTTTTGGGCCGAATCTAATTAACTTTCTGGGCTTTAATTAATTAATTACGGAATTAATTAATCTTTAATTAACTGATAATCAGTTAATTTCAAGAGTCAGCAGTTAACCAAATTAACTGCTTTGACAGTTAATTTCGGTTTTGACTGTTCCCAACAGTCAAGACATTTACTATAAATAAAATGTTACCCCCACAGTTTTAACTACTGAAAAATTCCGAAATTGCTACTGCATTATTTCCTCTGCCCAGAAAATTATTTTCTTCATTTCTGCATTGCATGTTCTTGGTTCTGTTGAGTACAAACACATAAATTGTGTTCGCTGGGATTATTCATTGCTGTGCTGCTTGATTAAATCCGAAAATCCGTTCTATCTTGGGAGGCAATTATTCATTAAACTCAAGCACGTTGGAGGAATAATTTTGTCTTAAGGAGACTGTTCAACAGGGCTCGGATTTCTTTCTAATTATTATTATTATTTCTGCAAATTCTAGTAAGTATTTCATTTCTATTATTCTGTTTCTATTCTGTCATTATTTTAATTGTTTATAATTCTGTACAATTGTTATTTATAAATAGTAGACATAACATTACTTTTATTTATTAATATGGAATCAACATTTACAATACATATGCTTATTAGGGAAGTATCCCTAACAAGATCTCACCCCATTGGGATATAAAGCATCGAATTTTCAATCAGACAAGGTTTTCAGAAAGTCAACCTACGCTTGAGTTTACTATGGGTGGTGTAGCCATCATATAGAGGTGAATGAAGCAATATTGCATTGCTTATTCCACCATCGAAGCCAAATATGTTGTGGATTATAAATCTTTCAAGGAGCGGTTTGAATATGCAAATTTTGCATGGGTCTTGATATAGTACCTGACGCTAACATAGCTATAACACTATATTTTGATAATAGTGGACCTATTGAAAAAGCCATAAATTGAGAAATCACAGGAGGAGAAAGCACGTCAAAATAATGAATCACCTGATACAAGATATTGTTCAATGTGGAGATGTCACTATTTAGCACATAATATCGACAGAGAACCTAGCTAGGCCATTTACAAAAGACCTACCTACAAAGATCTTTGAGCATTCACTAAATGCAAGTTTTACTTATAATTAATTAATTTATAAAGTGTAATGCTAGTGAAAAAATATGTCTATTTGGATATGTAATTCTATTGAGCTTTGCGTAAAGGAAATCAATTATCAATAAAAGAAACCTCAATATTATTCTCCGCCAACACTTCATACTATAAACAAGGAATTCAAATCACAAGCAACATTTAATCTTAAAAGAATTGAAATATAATATATATATATATATATATATATATATATATATCAAATAATGCTCTTGTACGAACTAGTCCGCATTTTAAGAATACGGACCGGACATGTGTCATCTAATGGTGCGCCTAGAAATTATTGCCTAAATTATAGGCACACTCTCTCTCTTTTCTGGTCCACCTCCAGTTGACACATGTCTGGTCCGCATTCTTAAAATGCTAACTAGTCCGCACAAGATCAGGACTATATATATATATATATATATATATATATATATATATATATATATATATATATATATAAGTCGTAAAATCCTATTGTCGTGAACTTAATCCACCTCACAAAATGTTATAAGTCGGCCCCATGCCACGCCAACCCTCAAACCATCATGTTTATTTTGTTGTACGTTCTCTTTTTCATCCGTACTTTAATTCTTTTCTTCAAGGGTTTTGCATATGGTTTTACACAACATTTTTTCCCCTCTTTCTGAGCACTAATTCTGGCAGTCCATATGTTAGAGGTACTGGAGGTTCAATTGTAGTAAAAATCATACTTATTAGTGCAGAGATAATTGGAAGTTCATATGGATTTGGGATAACTCAAGGCTAGTCCTATTTATTGGGTCAAAGATGCATCAAATCCCATTGAATGTTTTTTAATACACCAAGTCCTTATTAATTATAAACTACATCTATTTAGAGAAATGAATCCTCACATATACCCATTTTAAACCCACATATTCTCTCTCTTTAAAAAATAAACACATAACTCCACACTTTTTCTCTCTCTAGAAATCCCATCACTACATCCACCCCCACCCCCACCCCCACCCCCATCCCACCCCAGTACACCCCATCGGAGACTCGTCAAAAATAGCCCACTGATAAATCTCGTCGAAGGTCGTCAGATTTCTCATCGGAGTGTTTCTATCTCTCTCTCTCTCCGTCTATTTTTTTTCTGGTACACGTTAGCATCACGATCACCCGAGCTGGAGAATAAGAGTTTTCACCGAAAAAATGGTGTTTTTTCCAAAATCAATTGAGGTTTTAGAGTAACAGTAAATTTATTTGTTTCAATTTTTTTCGTTAAAAAAATATCAAATATGGGTATTGTTTCGTAGATCTTGATGACTATATTTCAAATTTATAAATTTGTGAATTTTGGATTTGTAGTTTTATGTTGTGGACTTTTAAATATTTGATATTTTTTCTTTTAAAAATGAGGTGACAGTTGTCAGAGATATTTTAAGGGTGTATTTGACATTTCAATGTCATGAGTTGACAAAATAGGATCTTTGACACCATTGACTCCATCAAGGGATCTCTTTCCTTATTGAACAAGTGAATGGAACTTGGTTACTATTAGCCCTTTGGATTTTGGCTATTTAAAAATCTTACTTATTAGTGGATGGATCCATGGGTATCAAGATTCTTGGTATACTTTTTTTTTTAACTTCACCGATCTATACAATCTGGTAGAGTTTATTTAATATTTTAATTCTCTCTTTTCTTATGCAACTTTTTCACCGTAGTCTTCCAGACCGCCTGTTACCCTAACAAGTCACCGCAAAGCCCAAGGGAACCAGTCCCCCGAGTAATAGTTTTCACCTTTGATGCTCTAAATTTATTTCTAATTTTAATTAATAAGATTCTTACTTTTTAAATTTAACCCTTTGATGATTGTTATATTCTTCATATTTGAGTTATAACACTAACATTTCTTTTAGATTCTTCTTAACGTGTTATTGAAATTGTTGTTGAATTAAATGATTTTTTACCATTGAATTTTTTTATAGTTGATGGATAGGTGTTTGCCATATGACCTAACTCAAATATACGCTGAGGTATGTATGGAGTTTCATTTATGATTTTCTTTTTTAATTTTTTTCCTTTTGGGTTCTTAATTTTTCACTTTTGCTAACAAGCATTTTTAACTTTAAATTTTTGAGTTGCTCGATATATAAAGAGATGTTAATGGCGCAATGCACTAATGATCTTAGAGTTATTAAGAACTTAATCAATAACTAAAATAATCGGTACCTATATTGCAATGGAGTAGGTTTATTAGCTATGTGTCGAGTCAAAAAACTTATTAGAGAGATGGTAACTCTATCTTTTGCCCAGATTCTTCAACGGAGAAACATCAAGATAAAGAATCCTCGTGAGATTCAGGAATCTATTGATGCCATATCCTCTTTTTATTCAAACCTACTGGACCCAATATATCAAGTAGATGCACCAATCATCAAGATATCAAATGAAGTTTACAAATCCTCCATTGATGCATGAAAAAATAGGTTACTTGGCAGACTTACTTTGTCTAAAGGTACAAAACCAATCTCATATGAGTGTCTTCATCACATGCTTACAAATATTTGGAAAACTATTAATCCATGGACACTTATGCATAATGGAAAGGGATTTATGGAATGTACTTTGAATCAACATAATATTTGAATATGGTGTGGATTCAAGGGTCTGTTTCAATTGATCTTGGTTCGTTTAAACCTTTGAAGTGGATTCATGAATTCAGTCCTATAAATTATGTTTCATCCAAGTCTAATGTTTGGGTTAGATTTTCGCATTTTCCTGTTGAATATTGGCACCCTAGATTAGTTTTAGATATAGCTTGTGGTGTGTCATACCCAATCACAATTGATCATCCAAACCTTGAACAAAAATATGGTTTTTTTTCTCCTGTTTTAATTGAGATTGATTCCTCTTATGATATGTGCAATTTCGTTATTCTTGATATGGAAGATGGAGTTAAATATCAAATTTATTTTTATATGGAAGAACTTCCATATTTTTTTTATTTATGCCGATATATAGACCATTATATTTCAACATGTAAAAATATTAGAAAACAAATTCATATCCAACGGAAGGAATGAGAGCATAAATGAAACAATGTACATGGAATCTAACCAATATCTACCTCTATGTTATTTAAATTTTTGGATAAATTGGCATCTAAAAAGGTACTGAAAATATATTTAGACCAAAAAAGTGACCGAAGTTTCAAAGAAAATTCAGGTGGATCAAAATGAGAATGTGAAATTCCCTGTTTTTTCCTCGTTGATTGTTCAACAAAAAATATGGGATAATCCCAAGAAATTCAGATGGGATTTAATACAAACATTATGAGTCTTTTAAAAACTCTAAATCTTCATCTGAAGTAGCCGGAACAGGCCAAGAAAATCTTGCCACTATTTCAACTAATGCAAATCCTCATGAGGAGGTTATTGAAACAGGTCATTATAAGATCTTTAAATAAAGTCAAGTGGATACTAATGAGAAGTTAACTAAGGCTGCTACCGATTCTACAGGTGATGTAACTTCTATAGAAGAAGAGAAATCTGTGAAAATTCTCTTTGACTCCTAAAATGTGGGATGCATCACCCATTTTCCATCCGTAAATAATGACATTGAGGGTAATGGGAAAAATGAGGAAAAAATAAGTCATATTCAAATAATTTTTTGGAACAAATGGACCAAGAAAATGTGGTAAAAGTCATCTTGGAGAATGATTCGTATGATGACATGCCTCCTCTTGAGGACATTCCAAATTTGTATGAAAATATGTGAGTTAATTCAATGGACTCACTACAGGTAGTAGAGAACTATTCTTGTCATTTGTGCGTGGAGATCCCAATAATTGATTTAGGAATGAGTTCGAATTGAGCCTTAGTGTAACAACCCCCATTCTCTCATGTAAAGTCTGGTCAGGCACAAAACGCTAAAGATGGCGCTCATCGATCAATTAATACCATTCTCAACACCTACGTAAAATAAATTATATATTAAAGGCCCAAGATTTTATTTTAAATCAACATCGCCACAATAAGTATATAAAACTAAACCAACAAAAAGTGCATGATAAGTCTGACGTAAAAGTAAGTACTACAAGCGAACATAATGTAAATAAATAAACTTGGTATTATGCCCATACAAATGTCTCAAATGAATAACTATGACTAGAAAAGCACTTAAATTAAAGTCAATAATGTGAAAAGCTGATAAGCATGAGATATTGTAAGGCCAGTACAAAAATTGTCCTACTATCCCTGTCTAGAAAAAACCCGAGGGAACATTTAAATTTGGATCAGATCCCTAGGTGTGCAATAATTACCTTATCTAATTTAAGATGCAATAATACAATTGATGCAAAATAAATATTATCCCTTCGTCACTCGCATGCGTTTAACACCTCACCCCTCACCCTCATCTAAATGTGATATTATTCGCATCACAATACGTCCCAAGTAATAATTATGACATCGTACCAAATTTATAATAAAGGAGTTATTGATAATTACATATTTAGGTGTAACAACTACACTTAATCGCAAACACCCATCTATCTCAGTCTCATAAGTTTCACATATAAGTCATAAACATCTATTATGAATTATAGGGTCAAAATTATAGATATTTTCTATATTCTTAGACAATTAAATTTACCACATTACAGTCTGAGTAATTATTTGTAAATGACCTTTCATATATTTGACACACAAAGGCATCTACCATCGGTGTCTAGTTCTTACTCTATCGGCAAGTCCGGAGGAATCTCTTATCCTAAGATAACATCACAAAACACATAAAAGTTGGGGGTGGTCCCTACACAGGATACCTATTCATGACCCATACCAAACGATAACGCATGCTAGGTCAGTCTCAACACCTACCTCCATGTAGATGGCACATCGACGTAGTGCCTATATGACCTACACAATCGCCAAGTCCACCTATGTCGGCGTGTGGTACACTGTCCAAACGGACGGACCCCCAAGCCGATAGGATAGTCCACAAACATTGGTATGTCCACACAAATACATATAAGTACATATTATTATCTCATATAATATGTATAGGTAATTACTCCATAATTACCATAAGAATCCCGCATAAAGTCCACCATGTTTTTATTTATTAATAATTTACCATCTAGTGAATTATTAATTCCATTTTATAGAATAATTTTAGCCATTTAATTCAATGTAATTTTCCCAAATTAAATGTGGCATATTCGTATTTTTAATAAATTTTTCGTTAATTCATGTACGGTTCCATTAACTCACATGGCCTCCTAATAAAAGTCCTTAGCTGAAATACCAAGCCAAATCACAAGAAGGACGAATTTCCAAACACCCATTAACGTCACTCAAACGACATATGGGGTCGTTCGTGCTCTAACACCCGTAGCACTAGCCCAATAATACCCAAGTCTATAGCCCGACTTGTAATTTAATCAATCTCTCATTAATTATTTTATTATTAAAGTAGAGTCACCTAACTACAATACCCAGACTCACTCATTCGGTTCCTAACTTCATCTCTTAGAATTTGTTGCACAAAGTCCCACTATAAAGTTTAACACTCATCATTAATTTTAGAATTCGATAATTTATTTTATATCTATAGAATAAATTAAATCGGCTACACCGTGCCTAAATCTCATAGCCCTCTACCTAAAAATATCCGAGTCACAACCCCGACTCTTAATTCCATACCTATTAACTTACATTCATACTTTTATTCAAGATATTAAGCACATATCAATCCAGTCCATATCCTAATTTCATCCGAAATTTCCATTCGATTTTGTTCATATATTTTCGAGTGTTGTTCGTCATAAACACTCTAAATCCGTACTCCGAATTCATTTGCATCCAATTCCAAGGTAAAAATAATGTTCCTTAATAATTTTTCGAGTCCTACATTCATCTACGGACATCCCCAAGTAATCCATATTTGATTTCTCACAAGGATTTTTGTTTTCGACGCCCTTCCGTAATAAATTCATAACTTATTAAAAAAAATAAAAAAAAATACCAAATTCATGGCCACACGTTCGTAATGGACAAATCTATCTCCATGTCCAAAACCATGATCGTTTGAATGAGATAACAATATCATTCGAACGAGATACTAATCTCGTCTAACGACTTTCAGTGTCGTTCGAACACCCTTCTTCAATTTATAGCCCTTATTCCTTCTCCCACTTTTTCCTCTATTGATGAACCTTAGCCTTTTTATTTTCTTAACAGTACACAAATAGAGTATTTACAACGCTTATTATTCATCCAAAATAGGTTATAATTATCCCTTTTTACATTCAAACCTCACTGATTGACTTTAATATTCATTATTCAACGATTTTGGTTTATATACGGTTTGTTAAATCCTCATCCTAGATTCAACTATATATTCAGAAAATCAAGAATCATGACCTCTGTATCTTTAATCTAAACATGATTTAAATAGAGATTGGCACACACCTATCACCAATTTCATATTTAATCGAACAAATTTACTCAATTTATCAAAACCCTAATAGATCTACGTTAAATTTCAAAGATTTCCATACTTAAATTTCTAGGACTAATTCTATATGACATTCAGTCCTCAACATGCATAGATTATTTATTCATCATCAAATTGTTCACCTCAAATCTATATCGCAAAAATTTAAGGGTCATTATGATGCATCAATAAAATACATTGGAAACTTAAATCAAGCAAGAGAATTATTTCTTGTTTATGGTGATGTGTGATTTCTTCCTTGAGTTCTCTGTTCTCCCCCCTCTTGGGCCTTTGTCCTATCTTTCTTGAAGTGGGGCTACTACGGTTAGGTTATGATTAGTTATAGGGAGTTATTTCTCTTTCTCATAATTTTCTATTTTACCTAATTCCCGAGCTAGACATATAACCCCATTTTTTAACCCCTAAATGGGCCTAAATCTATATCCCATGTAGCCCTAAAGTTCCCCAACACATATACTATTGACCCAGGACTATTTGTAATTGTTTAAAACACCTAAACGACCCTTCAACGCTTCTTAAAATGCGTCCCAATTATTTCTATTTTATTTAGATATTTTTATTATGTTTAAACGACACGAGACCATAAATTTAGTTGTGTGATTTATTTTTTCACTAGTAAGCCCATTATGTCCAGTTGATTTTTATATTTAAATAGTCACCAATAATTGTGTATTTGAAATTTAAATTTGTACTCATTTCATTTAAATATTCCCAATTTAATTTATTCTAAAAAATAAATTCGAAATTATTAAATTTATTTATGTCGTAACGTTTTATTTTGAAAATTTGGGATATTGCACTTAGCTCGTGCATTAATTGAAGACAAAGTTGGGAAAAATGTAAAAAAAAATATTATTAAATGTTTAACTCTCAAGTCAACAATTTATTTGATATCTTAGGAAACCTTGAAGATTCAATAACTCTCGAGCAAGATGCTAATGGTGCTGCGAGGTTTATAATGTTTGGGTTGGGTGTCATACTGAGTTTAATTTGAATATTGGGATGATATCAGTGATTCATGAAAAATGATGCTAAAAGTTATCTATATGATGCTAGAAATTTCAACCGATAAGAAGAACAAAGAGTTATGTTTCATTAAAAACAAAATCTTGAATGTAACTCTGAGTAGTACCTAGAATTGGGGTCTAGATTAGTCCAAGCCTTCAAGGATGTGAAAAGTAGTCAGTGATGTAAGGCTAATACTTACTGCTGAGGTAATTTGGTGTATCAAGTCGTCACATAGATTTTACTTCCTTTATAGCAACTAGCCTATTTTACTTTCTTCATATTTGGATTTAGTTACCCTACACCCCTCCATTAGTTCTATAGAACAAAACTATCTACCAAATATTTTATCTTTCCCCAAACATCACACGTATTCAACTATTTTACTTTCTTATAGCAATGCAATTGATTTTTGATTGGCTTTTATTGTGTTATAATATTTGTTATTAAAGTGAAAAAAACAGTCTAAGTTTTTTTTATTACCATTGGTGTTTTCATTTGGGTTACGACATAGATTCATATTCGTTTACCCGACATAAACACCATCCATTTGAAAAACGATACTAAAGTAAAATAATCTTTTACACCTAACTAAACACAATAACATGCGTAAAAATACGAATAACACGTTAAAACATGAAAATACAACTAACACATGTTATAATTATCACGTACACAACATAACACTACTTCGTGTTAAAAAATACGAAATGAACACGACACAAACGCAACATACCGTGGGAATTTGGGGTCGATTTGGTGTTGTTACGGTGCTATTTTTTATTATAAACTATATATTTTTTAAAACATTATATTTACAAACTCTTATAAAACTTAACTTTTTTAAAAAACTCTATATTTTTCCACACTTCATTTTTTTCAAATTTTTATAAAACATAAACTTTTTATAAAAACTATGTTTTGACTTTAATATATTAGTAATTTTTTTTTTAATTTTGGACTTTAATACAAAGACATGAAACGAATAAAGAGATTTATAATTTTCACATCACATTAAATACTGTTTTTGACACGAATCTCTCTCTCTCTCTCTCCTTGGGGACACCCAAACCCTAACTAGGCTTGCATGCCATGCAGCCTCCAGCTAACTCGTCGTCTCCTTCTCTGTAAAACCTCCTAATCCCTCTAATGTTTGGTCTATATCCTTTGTGGATGTGGTAAACTATAATCATGCAACGAAAATTAATATGAAACCTATCTCTTCATTCAAAGGAGAACCTGCGATCATTTTTTCTCAAGATGATATTCAAGAACTTGTTTCTCCATTCAAACACTCTATCGTGGGTAAGTTTTCTCATAGCCGACATTCCTTACAAAAAAATTGCATATCTTTCCTTTCTTTTTCACTCAAGGCAGTATATAATATTGGTGTGTTGGATAACAAACATACTCTTATATGATTGAATTGTGAAGAAGACTTTATTAAATTGTGGATGAGGGAGCAGTGGTATATTGGGAGTTTTACTATGAGAACTTTCAAGTGCACACCAGAGTTTTGAATCGATATTCAAAGTAGTCTTTCTCCAGTATGGATCACATTTCCAAATCGTTCGATTCAATTTTTTGCTAAAATTCTCTATTTTCTATTGCTGAAGCTGTTGGTAAGCCCCGTAAGCTTGATAGATCAACTAGTTATTTACACCGCCATAGTTTGGCCAGAGTTTGTGAGGAAATGGATGTTACTAGTCAACCTCCTCATAGGATCTGGATTGGATCAGGTGATCAAGGATTTTGGCAAGAAATTGTGTTTGAAGATATTCCTTTGTATTGCAATTATTGTTACAAAAAAGGTCATGACTCATCCACTTGTATGTGAAAACGCGACAATTTTTCTAAATCAATGCTCTGATACCACTTATTGGAACACGAGGCCCCAATTTTTAAAATCTTACTACAAAAAATAATTTCAATTTCCTTTTAAAGATATGCAGAAGCGAGATGGTTCAATTAAACAAATTAACTAATTTTAATTTCTTTCCAAATTAAAATTAAACAAAGTTCAAAGTGAAATTAAATTAATCAATAAAAGAAATTTTCACTTTAACAACATAATTCAATCCCAGTCCTAGAAATTGGCCTAAGTCATATTTTCAATATTCCCAATTTAGGCCAAACATATTTTAACAAATTAAATGATGACTTGAATCAAATTAACATTTACCCAAATAATTATGTACCACCAAATTAGAAATGAGCAGTGATTTAAACCAATTTTATCTTTTTACCTAAGTATGCGTTCTAGGTGATTTTGCAAAAGATAAAATAAACAATTAACCACTACACCGCGGTGTACGAGAAAAAACCCACGACCGGAAAAATCTCGGACGGCCCTAGCCTCAAATCCACTAAGTACGGTTTTACAAATATAAGACAGTAAGACTTACAACACTTGACTTGACTCCATCCAAACCCCGACACTTATTCTTATATACACCTCTGTCTAGCGAATAACCATAGAGCTCCATCGCGGTCTAAGAATCCACCGATCGGACTTTTAGGAACCACCTTCAACCACACATGGTGCCTTTCACCATCTGAGAATGTCGCAGCAAAACCAATGACCTTCTTCTTTATCGGATGTAGAAGTAAACATAAATGAACTCTTCAAATGGGTAGAGTAAACCCGGTGCCAAACACTCCAAGTAAGATATTTATATGGAAACTCGGAATTAAACAATATGGGTGTAAACAAAAGTGTTTAAATATTTTTCCTTGAAAAATAAACACTCAAACTTGAACTTTGTTTCATTTATTCAAGAAAAATTCCTTAAACACTTTTACACCTATATTGTCTATTCCAAGTTTCAATATATATGTATCATTTCTTGGAGTGTTTGGCCTCGAGTTTTTCTCTATCGAGTCGAAGAGAACTTTGGGTTTGCTTCTAAATCCCACAAAGAAGAAGTTCGTTTGTGTTGACTTACCCACTTGGAGAAAGGCTCCTTGTTCGGGTGGATGAACCGAAAAAGTCCGATCGGTGGATTTCGAGACCGTGGTGGAGCTCCGTGGTTATAAGCTAGGCAGAGGTTTGTACAAAAAGAAGCGTCGGGGCTTGGAGGGAGTCAAGTCGTGTGTTGTAAGTATTTCGTGTCTTGTACTTGTAAAACCATACTTAGTGAATTTGTGGCTAGGGTCGTCCGAGATTTTTTTTCTCGTTGTGGGGTTTTCCTCGTACATCGCGGCTTAGTGGTTATTTGTTTATTTTATCTTTTTCAAAATCACCAAGAACGCGTGCTTAGGTAAAAAGATAAAATTTTCTTTAAATCACTACTTGTTTAATTTGGTGCTAACATAAATTTGGGTATATGTTAATTTAATTCAGGTCATCGCTTAATTTGTTAAAATTAGTTTGGCCTAATTGGTAATATTGAAAATATGACTTAGAAAAATTTCTAGGACTTGGGTTAAATTGGTTTAAGTGAAAAATGTATTTGTGGTCTAATTTAATTTCACTTTGTGTTTGTTTGATTTTAATTTGTAAAAGAAATTAAAATTTGATTTTAATTGAACCATCTCGCTTCCGCATCTTTAAAAGGAAATTACTTTTTTGGTAAGAGTTTAAAAATTAGGTGCCTCGTTTTTCAATATTAAAAATTAGGTGCCTCATTTTTCAATATTACTATTGACTCAGAAAAACTATCGCTTTCAAATTGTTATCAGAGCATTGATTTAGAAAAACTATCACGTTTTCAAATTGGTATCATAGCTAGAGCGCTAATTTATCGCATCGAAGATCCATTTTTCGGATTTTACAATTTTTGTCCTCCTTATAATTTTAGGTGGTTCATTTTTTTAATCACTCTTATTTTTTTGTATATCTCGATGGGACGTCTTAATGATAATTTGTCATTTTCTAATGATAATGAAGCTTTTGCTGTTCGAGATGAATCTAATGGTCTTAATAAGTGTAATGAAAAATTAAGAGAATTAAATTTCTTGAAAATGAAAATTCTTGTTTTAAAGCCAAAGTTGAATTTTTGCAAGCCTCACCATCTCAAGAAGATATTTTTCGTGAAAATCTCGTGGACATAAATTATAATTTTAATATTTTAGAAAAGTCCAAGAAAGAGAGTGATTGTAGAGGAAATACTCTTAGGGACATGTTTTCTCACATTGAGGGGGAGCGTGATACCCTTCTAGGAGTTATAGAAAATTTAAAAAAGGACTCCTGTAAATTTAAAGAGTCTAATTTGTTACTTGAGTCCGAAATTTTAAAATAAAAAATGAATTACAAGACTCGAGTAGTAGTTGTAATGGTTCTACCTCATCTGGTTCAAATATTTTCGTTGCTAAAGCTAAGACCATTATTTGTTTTAAAGGTCAACTTTATCCATGGACTTTAGAAAATGTCACACCTTAGGTAACATTCCTCGTAATTACACATGCTTGAATTGTGGTAGGAAATCTCACGTTACGTTATTTTGTTTTGATCTTAAAAGAAGCCTTGGGAAGTCTATGTCTAGCATTTCATTAGTTCCCAAATCCCATCATTTTAAATATACATCTATATCGGTTAGGAAATCATTTTTAGACGCGCAATATATTAGATTTGTTGATTCTTATTTTCTTTAACATGAAACCTCCCTTGCTAAATTTACAGGTTTAATGTGTTAGTTTTTTTTTGCATACTCTAGCTTTTTGTGCTTTATATTATATATCATTGCTAGGTGTATGCATGTTTAATCATTTCCTAGTCTATGCTCCATGCTTAATCACATGCTAGAATTCTCTTTATCTTTTGTATTATACTTCTTTCATTTTAGTTTGCATTAAATGAAAAATACAAAAAGATTTTTCTTTATCATTTGTGTTTTACTTTTTAGTAATTTAGGCTTAATGAAAGACACAAATAATTTTTGTTTGTCTTTTGAGTAAATATTTTTGTTTGTTTGGTTAAAAATTTCAAAAATTAAAAAAGATTTTTTTTGTGTATTTTAGTTTGACACACTTTATGTGGCATATTCTTGTGTTAGAATCCCTTCTTTTACGCTTCCATGTGGCTAGAAGTTTTGATTTAGATTGTCAATCCTTATTATGTTATTTACCATGCTTACATGGAGTAGTTGAATTTTGTGTTGTTATAATGCATTCTATTTTTATATGCCTCTATTCACACATGCACGAGCTCACATGAAATTTTAACTTCATATATATATTTGAGTTTTGTGAGGTGTTCTCCTACAAATCTAGTCATCTACATATTATATGATCTGGGTGGACTAGTGCATGTTAAAATCCGCTGCACGTGAGATTTGTGAGAAATAAAAATGTTATATATAAATGTGCACGGGGAAGATCTCCGAAAGGATTTATTATCATTTGCAAATAGTAAGCTACCGTTTGTTTGGACGTAAAAGAAATACGTGGTCCAAAGGCCTAAAAGAATAATGGCATTAAAAAGAAAAATAATTGCCAAGGCCTATGTTTAATTGATATATTCATTCAAAATTAAATATATGCTTATTGAGGGAGATTGGATGGTATATCAATGGTTTGCACAATGTCCCGTTTATTCTAGTTGTACTTTCAATGTCATAACTCTATTGGTTTGTAGAATCATCAAAATTCTCGGCTTGTATGCATTGTGTATGTTTTGTTCATTGAGTCCAATTTATATTGTCACATGAGGTTATATTCAAATGTGATGAAGTTTGCAATCATTTGAGAACTCCGTGAACATGTTTTAAGTGATCGGGTCTAAATTTAATTATTACTAGTTCATACCCCAACACTTACGTTTCCATATGGCACATTTTTACCATACGAGTGTGAAAAATTTATTGTATTTTGTGTGTTTATATCTATATATACGTGCGTGTGCATTTTGTTATATCTAGAGTATGTATATATATATATATATATATATATATATATATATGTATATATATATGATATTTTTACTATTTGGTCTTTGCCTTGCTTTCTAGTTCATCTATGCTTGTACTTCATGATTGATATCTATCATGTTGCATTCTTTGTTGATATCACATACTTAATACTTTATGTATCATATTGGTATCATTTTCTTGCATCTTAGTTGGTATCCTTACTCTTTATATGGATTAGTTCTACTTTTGTTGCAAATATGCTTTCATGTTATGAGTTTTATCCTTTGTCTATTCTTTAACAAAAAGGAGGAGAATGATAGGGGGAGAAATTGTATCTAATCCTATTGTAATCGTATCTTAGTTTGGGTGATTTAACTTAGGGGGAGTCGCTATCTTCTTAGGTTAATCATAGTTGATAAAGGGGAGAATTAATTTAGGGGGAGCATTTATCTTAATTGCATTTAATATTCATGATATTCCCTATGCATTTGATAGTTTGCTTAATGTATAAGAATTCTTCTAAATGGCAACTCTCATCGTCGGCAAATATATTGATCCTTGGGTTGTTTTGAGTCAAGCTATTGTATTTTTATTTTGGGTTGGATATTTTTTAGTTTAGTAGAGCTTGACGACCCCTTAGGATTTTTGTTTGGTTTTTGTCCCGGAATAGATAAAGGAGGAGATTTGTAAGGACACAAATTTTCAATTGAGTCATTTGTTGTTTTGGCTCAATTCCAGACAAAAATGTTTGTGTTATAGAATAGAGTTTTTTATCATCCTTCAAGCCTATGACATTCAGAATATAAAGACGTAGCGGACAAGTTCATAAAGCTGCGTCAAATGTCGTGTTTGTAGTGCCTCATTTCTACGTCAATAACATTTGTTCCGTTTACTCCTATGGTATGAATGTATTATAGATTTATATAGGACCTTGGAACAAGTTTTATTAGGTGCAATTTATAATTTTTATAAATTAATTTTACCGACTTTGTTTTTACTCAAAAAATATTTTTTAGAACTTTCAATAAAAAGTTTTGGGCTTAAAAATTAATATTTCATTTTTCTGACACGTCATTCGAACCACGCTGGAATCTCGTTCGAACGAGATTGCTAGGGCGTTCGAAGGAACTGGCATCTCATTCGAACCAGATTGCCAGTCGTTCGAACGAGATTTCTGACGAACTTCATTTTTCCTTTCTGGAACTTCGTTAGTAATGTCGTTTGAACAAAAAGTCATTCGAACGAAAAGTCGTTCAAACGAAATTTGGCAGGAACAGTTATTTTGGGCGTTTTTGATAGTTTTCCCACTTCTCTTCCCCACTATGTTTTTACAGAACTACTTAGTGCAGAAACCAAGTATTTTGATCCCACTTTTTCACTATCCTCCATCTCCTAGATAGAGTTTTTTAGAGAGTTCAACTTCAAAAGAAAAAGTTCAAGTTTGAGTGTTTCATTTATTCAAGAAAAAATCCTTAAACACTTTTACACCCATATTGTTTATTCCATGTTTCAATATATATATATATATATATATATATATATATATATATATATCATTGCTTGTAGTGTTTGGCATCGGGTTTTTCTCTACTGAGTTGAAGAGAAGTTTGGGTTTGCTTCTAAATTCCACAAAGAATAAGTTCATTTGTGTTGACTTACCCACTTGGAGAAAGGCTCCTTGTTCGGGTGGCGGTGACCGAAAAAGTCCGATCGGTTGATTTCGAGACGATGGTGGAGCACTGTGGTTATTTTCTAGGTGGAGATGTGTACAAGAAGAAGCATCGGGGCTTGGATGGAGTCAAGTTGTGTGTTGTAAGTCTTTCGTGTCTTGTACTTATAAAACCGTACATAGTGAATTTGTCACTAGGGTTGTCCGAGGTTTTTTTCCTATTGTCAATTTTTCCTCGTACATCGCGACATAGTGGTTACTTGTTTATTTTATCCTTTACAAAATCACCTAGAATGCATGCTTAGGTAAAAAGATAAAATTTGGTTTAAATCACTCTTTGTTTAATTTGGTGCTAACATAAATTTGGGTATATGTTAATTTAATTCAAGTCATCCCTTAATTTATTAAAATTGGTTTGGCCTAATTGGTATTATTGAAAATATGACTTAGGTAAATTTCTAGAACTTAGGCTAAATTGGTTTAAGTGAAAAATGTATTTGTCGTCTAATTTAATTTCACTTTGAGTTTGTTTAATTTTAATTTGTAAAAGAAATTAAAATTTATTTATAATTGAACCATCTCGCATCCGCATCTTTAAAAGGAAAATACTTTTTCGGTAAGATTTTAAAAATTGGGGGACTCATATTCCAACAAATGTTATCTGAGCATTGATTAAAAAAAACTATTGCTTTCAATATGATTAAAAATCCTCAAAAGTCTGTTTAAGAAAAATGTATTGCCGAACAACAAAATGGTATGCAAGAAGGTTGTTAGATGACATTTATGATGAGGTTGTTCATCAACAATAAAAGTCTAACCAGATTGAGAGGTCTTTTGTTGTACTTCCTAAGAAAATTTCTCAACATTTGAAAAGATCAATAGGGCCAACTTAAACTAAAATGAGGTAATGATTGTGGATTACTGCATTATTTCTCCCAGAGGCCCAATTCTTCCCGATTATGAAAAATAAAATGATCCAAATGTTGTTTCTCTTTCTGACTTGGAAGATGTTGATTATGTTATAGTAATGATTGAAGAACTTAAGAAGATCTTTGAAAAAATGGAAAAGCTGATTAACAAAGACAAAGTCGGAAGAAATTTAGAGAAGGCTGCTCAAAAAGAAATTATTGCAAAGGAAGTGATGAAGTCTAAACCTAGAAGGATTGATCCTCTCTTTAAAAGAATCACTAGATCTTCTATCAAGGTCAGCAAAAACACTTTTTTCCCACATCTTAATGATTACCTTCCTCTCTTGGATTGCAAGATGGGTTGGGAATAAGCCAACCATTTGATGTTCATAAAATTTATTCAAAACTCATCAAATTCCTCTTATTGCTATTGTAGAGCCTATGTTTGATGTATGTAAGATTAATAAATTCAAGATGATGCTTGGTTTTGAGAAGATTTTTTCTAATGTTTCTAACAAGATTTGGATTGTTGCGATATTTGGCATTAATTTTGATATTTTGTCCAATGAGGATCAATCTATAACAGTAGTTGTGACTCATCCTTTCTTGTCCTCTAAGGTTATGCTGACATTCATTCATGCTCAATGTACCAAGGAAGAGAGAATTCCTCTCTAGCAATCTTTACATGATATATGTAATAACGCAAGAAGATATTCCCCATCTTATAGCAGGAGATTTCAATATAGTTTCAAATGCCGAGGAAAAGTGTGGAGGCAGTATGATTGATCATCTTTTAGTTGATGATTTGAACAATTCTATTTTAGAAAATTCTCTCTTAGACTTGGGTTATTCTAGCTCTAAATTTACCTGGTGGAATAGTTAAACTAGTGGTGAGGCCATATTTGCAAGACTTGTAAAGGTCTTTGTAAGAATGCATGGAAACTTTCATTCCCAAGTACAGTTATAGTGCATTTAAATATGACATGTTCAGATCACTCTCCTCTTCTTGTTGGAATAAAGACTTGTATGGATTGTCATACTAAAATGTTAAATTTTCAATATATATTGTGTAACCACAAAGGTTTAAAAGACTTGGTGTTAAAGTCTTAGGGAGAACACATATCAGCTAAGCCCATGAAATTATTTTCTCTCAAGTTGAACAGGTTAAAAGGTGTTTTAAACAAATGGAATCTGTCAACTTTTAAAAATATATTTCAAAATATCAAGGAGTGGGAAGATCTAGTGCTCGAATAATAATTTTTTTTTAACAAAATCCATATGAAGATAACAAATCTCAGCTTTCTGCTATTAAAGCTTCTTTGTTGGATGCTCTTAAAACAGAGGAAATTTACTGGCCTCAAAAAGCTAATTTTACATGTCTTAAACTTGGTGATCAGAACACTAAGTTTTTCCATTCTTCTGTGAAACAAAAAAAGTCTCAAATTATTATAAACAAAATTTATACAGATGTGGGTATTAAAGAAACTGATCCTATTAAAACTGAATCTGTATTCTCTGACCACTTAAACAATTTGTCGTCTTCAGAAGATTACAATCTTAACTCCATGTTATTCTCCCATATTGTTCCTAAGATTGATTCAACCATGAATGATATGCTAAGCATTATTCCGAAAGAGGCAGAAATCTGGAAGGTGATTTGTTCTATGAATATGGAAAGTGCTCCTAGTCCGGATGGTTTCAATGGGTTTTTCTATAAACATTTTTGGGAGGTGATTAAAATAGACTTCATCAAAGCAGTGCAGTCTTTCTTACTGGGAGATGAATTTCCAAAAAGTTGAACATCTACTCTTATCTCTCTTATTCCAAAAGGTAATAATCAATCTTCTTGTTCTGATTTTAGACCAATTAGCTTATGCAATTTTTTCTATAAGGTAATTTCTAAACTGCTGAATGATAGACTTACTACACTTATCCATATGTTCATTTATTTAGCTTAAACTGGATTTATCAAAAATAGAAATATTCTTAATAATATTCTTCTTGCAAAATAAGTGTTTCATAATTTGGGTAAAAAAGCTTTTGGTTCTAATATTTGTATTAATCTTGACATGGCCAAGGCATATGATAGAGTGGAATGGATAGTGCTTCTTCCAGTTCTCAGGCTTCTTAGTTTTAGTGAAACTTTTATTGATCTGATATGCAGATGTCTCTCTAATAACTGGTTCTCAGTTTTAGTCAATGGCAAGGTTTGTGGTTACTTCAAATCTATTAGGGGGCTCAGACAAGGAGTTCCCATTTCTCCTTCTCTATTTGTGATTTTTAAAAAGATTTTATCCAGGGGTCTAGAGGAAAAATTTGTTGCAAAAGCTATCAGGAATTATTCTCAGCCTAGTGGGAGTCCTTTATTATCCCACTTATCTTCTGCTTATGATATAATTATTTTTATCAATGGTGATAGAACAAGCTTTAAAAGACTTGTCCAATTCCTTAGTTGCTATGAAAATGTCACAAGTCAAAGAATTAACTGCGCCAACTCTTCTTTTACCACTCATAAATCAGTGCCCAGAACTAGAATTAATTCTATTGCTGCAGAATTGGGTATGTTATATAAATCTCAGCCTCTAAATTATTTGGGTTGTGCACTGCACTATAGTATATTAAAAGTGGCCTTCTTTGCTCCTCTGATTCAAAAGATTCGAAGTAAGCTTTATTGTTATAATAATAAACTATTGTCTAGTGGTGGTAAACCCACTCTTATTAAACATGTGCTTTGTTCTATTCCTATGCTCACCCTAGCTGCGCTCAAACCTCTTAAGACGGTTATTAATCATATTCCTTAGATGTTTGCTAAGTTCTTTTGGGGAGGTGATGAATCCAATGGATGGAAGCACCATTGGGTATATTGGTATGTTATTTGTTGAACAAAAGAGGAAGGTAGTCTGGGATTTTAAAATCTTAAAGATTTAGCAAAATCGCCAGCTCTTAGATCTTGGTGGAAATGGCATTTGGATAACTCCGTATGGTCTCAATTCGTGAAAATAAAATACAGAGGAAAGAGTAGTAGATATTGTTCTTCTACCGAGAGAATCATGTCTCAGTTCAATGATCTTTTTCATGGCCAACTTTTGAAAGTTGAGGATTTATGAATTTGAAATCCCTCAACATCATGGGAGTTTTCCTTTAAATCTGTAGTGAATATTATAAAGCCTCATTACGCTAAATCCTTTAATTCAACAAATAAGTGGCATAAGAATAGTCCACTCAAAGTGGCTTTATTCTTTTGGAGACTTAATATGTCTTCGATTCCTTTAGACTACGATGTTCAATATCACGGTATCAGACTTGAATCAAGATGCAATTTTGTTATAACTCGATGGAAGATATTTCTCATGTTTTCCTTAAATGCTCAGCGGCCGTCTCAATTTGGTATTTCTTTTGTAGACTCTTGGGTTTCTCTATTAATTTTTCATCCATTCAATCAATGTTTATTTCTTAGTTGATTAAGAAATCTGATCAGCTCTTCATCAAGTTTCTTCTTTCTGCGTTACCTCTGTGTGTTTGTTGGGAAATCCGGAAGGCTCGTAGAAAATATTTATTTGAAGGAGTTAAATGTTCTTCAAATCATATCATTAATTCGATAATCCAATCAATTGAAGCTTCGATGACATATATTCTTTTTGAAGGTTCAGCAAATTATTTCGTCTCTCATATTATTCAACTGTTTCAGATTAAATTTAGGACGTCAAAAAATCCTTTCAAGATTATCAGTTGTTTAAATCGTCTTTAACTTGTTAGAAATTAAATGTGGATGGTGCTTGTAAAGGTGATCCAAGTATTAGTGCGTGTGGTGGAGTTTTTAGAGATCATAGTGTCTCTTTCATGTTTGGTTTTGCTTTCAATATGGGTATCAGTTCCAATAACCAAAAAGAGGTGAAAGATTTTAAATATGGCTTGGTTCTTTCTCTTTAAAATAATATTTTCAGTTTGGAAATTGAATCTGATTCTCTTATTCTCATCCATTTCTTAGTTCGTGACTGGAAACCTCCTTGGCATCTTCTCACTTGGTTAGCAGAAATCAAGGAACTAATGAAAATGTTAAATTGCTCTCTATCCCACTGTTTTAGAAATCAAGTTGCTGATGCTTTCGCAAATCATGGAATCTCCCATGAGATAACATAAATTTATGATTATTTTCACCTCTTCCTATTATTGTCAGAGGCTGTTTGAACTTAGATAGGTGGGGTATTCCTAATCTTAGAAGTTGATTCTCTTTATTTCTTTGAATTTTCTTTTATTCGTTGTAATGGTCTTGCTTATAAAAGCCATATTTATAGATTTTCCATTCGATAGTTTGGTCTTGACTATGGAATGTTCTTGTTAGAGCTTGTCTATGCTGCGGGAGAGGATATTTCTCCCTCTAATAAATAATATATGTGGGGGTTTCATCCCTCTTCCATAAAAAAAGTATGAGTAAAATTATGAATTAATCATGTCATTGTACTAATGTTACGTAAAAATACGGCTCCCAATGAAACAATTAATTCGTCTAGTTTTTATTGAAAAAAATGATGCCAAGTTTAAAATATATAACAAAACACTTTTTTAATGCCCATTTTAATAAAAAAGTTAATAAGTTTTTTGAAATTAATTTATATTAGATTTGGGTCAAAGTAACTTGACATGGTTTATAATTAATTTGTTACTGCTTGATTTAGTTGTCAAGAGCAATCTTCTTTCTTTTATAGGATCCGGTACGTGACAATTTTGTTTCATTATATTAGCCCAATAATAAGATTATGAGTTGTTCTTATCATTAGAAAATGACAAATTTTTTAATGTATTTTTGTTTCACTGCTTTTGTATTCTTTTCAACGTCACAAATTGGTGAGGAGAAATGCATAGAAATTCTGCCAAAATGAATTAAAATGGCCTATGATATTCTGCGTCATATTATGTAAATCCTTTTTGAATTCCCGTGGCACTTTTCACTATTGAAGTTGTTTAAAAGGTTAATTATGTTTGGGATACATAATGTAAGTTTAGGGAGATTGACCAGTTTGTAGGTTTGTATATATATTTGGGTAATTGAGTTGTCTCCAGTAGATTGACCATGTTCTTCAATATTTTTATAATATTTAATTTTTTACCTCCTTTGAATTTATCATAATCACAAAATTTTAATCTATTTAAAGTACCAACTCTCTTACACCACTAACGCGAGTTAAAATTTTGAAACTAACATGACACGTTCATGCAAGTAAATTATGATATAAATACGTCTTTAAAAAGGTCAATTTTGAATCAATGTGTTGATTTTCCTTTCATGTTCAAAACTTTAAACTACCTTATTGTTGTTGTCTAAAAATCTACTAACTCCAATTTTATAATCAGTGATAAAAATAAGAGAAGTAACTCAAATTACATACACAAGAGACAAGAATTTTAGAGTGGTTCAGCCGTAAAATAGCCAACATGCACTATTCTTGTTATTTAGTAGGGTTTACAATAGCTCAATATGGTGTGGATACGAGTGATTTGAGTTGTACCTTGAGCTAAGAGATTAGTTTGTATTTATAGGGTTGCAAAACCCTAAAGATGAAGTGCCTTTATACTACCAGGTGATTACATCTATTTACAAAAGAAAAAATCTTGAACTTCAGTGCCGGTTGGCCTTCTCCTCTGAGTAGCTAGTGTTATTCATATTGGTTGGCCTTTTAGAGTTGGTCGGCATTCTAGTCGACTAAGGGTCTATTAATCCGATCAAGTATGTTGGTTGGACACGCTGGATAATAGGTGTGCATTCATCATTGGTCCATGATGGAGTCTAATTTTTACAAACAGCAAAAACTCTCAAAGCTCCATGCTTAATGCTTGCGTGAAAGGATGGAGTATTTAGCTTAGGAAGTTACTTGGAATATTATTTGAGTGTTTGGTCAGTAGTCGACCTCCCATACATGTAAAAATTTCTACTGCCACTATTTGAGAATTGAATTTTTGTAAATAAATCGAACTTTCTTGAACCACCAAAGGAAATAATCGTCTTTTGATGCTTCGAAGAATATGCAGCCAGCAGTGGCTATACGGGTCGCTAAGTTAATCATTTTTCCTATTTTTCGAGGCAACCTATTAATAGGTACGGAGTTATTCTCTCTCTTCTCAATTACAACTATCTCTTTGCCTTCAATCGTTTTTCTGTGAGATCGTTTGCTACCATTTTTCTTCAGTTCTTCTTGAATCCTTATATCCTTGAAATCTTTCCTGAATCCTTATATCCTCATTTTCACCATGGTTTACATCATTGATGAGAACTCCTTACATGAATTTAGATAAAAAAAAATCCGTCTTGAGTAGACTTAGAGATACCCAGGGGTCCTATTGAAGTTTATTCCCTTTTTGAGGGTCATTGGATCTCAACTTTATTTATAGCAAAGTGTGGCATCACCTTTACACTGAATCCCATTTTTCTTCAATTTTGCCATTATTTTGACGTAGTTCTTTCTACACTATACCCCAATACTTGGAGGCTAGTGAATGGGGTACATAAGTTAAACGAACTTTATGGTACACATGTTGGGGTTTTGGACTTAATGTTTTGTTACAAATGGGTCACTGTCGGAGAGAGTACTTACTACCTGAAGACTAGGGGAGCCAATAGGGCTATAGTATTAAATCTATCTGATTCCGATAAAAACAATTAGGATCATGGTCTTATTACTAATAATTAATATCATTCTCCGTTCTAACTAGGGTGGCTTATATTTGTCCCATGTGTCCTGAATCAGGACGTGGCATATGTTATCACTCCATTAATTGTTTTTCCTCTTTTGTTTTGCATTTCTTATGTATGAAGACTAATATCGTTGTTTCTTTTTTATGCAAATGAGAGTAAAAAATGGTTCCCCAAAGAAGGTGAAATCAACCTCAACAATCTTAAGTTCTTGTGGGGCTTAAATCAGGAATTTTGAGTAGAACATCCCAAGGCTTCATCATTGTTGTTGGACTATAAAAGTTCCATCATATCTTTTATTGCTCGACCTATAGTTCCTTTCCCTTAAATTTTCTTGTGCCCATTTCCTCAGCCACTGAGTTTGTTAGTGCTGAAGTTGTTCCAAGAGGAACTTTTTCTTCATTTAAATCTTAAAAAGTTTTAAAAATTCCTCTTTCTCCTTTTGTAGATATGACTAAGAGGAAGATTCCCAAGTTGATGGGTTCCCCCTATCTACTCCTCCTAAAGATGTTATTTTTAGCAAGAAGTAGTCTAAGGCTAGTGACAAGAGGCCTATTGGTACTGATGAGACTCATGCCGAGGAGGATCAGTTGAAGAGGATAAAGAGAGGATTCCTTGATCCTTCGAAATATGTCAAAAAAACTATAGTAAAGAAGTAGTCATTAGCTACCAAAAAAGTTTGCCAACCAATAGGAGTTGGTAAGAAAAATCCAGGATGACCTTCACATTAGGCCAGCCTCTGTTTCTATTTACCCTCAGCTGGCCAGGGATTTGATTAACTCTAGAACACTCCTTGCTGACAGAACTGCATCAGCACATATATCTAGATCCAGGTTGGCGAAGGAGCTTATAAGAACATGGCACTGGTAAATTTCTTCTACATGTTTGTCTCTTCCGTTATAATGATGAATTTCTTATATTATCTGTCCTTCCCCCCCCCCCTTTTTATAGTGCTTGGTTGATTTCAGCGAGATGATGGAAAATGATGAACAAGTGCATTCTTCCCTCAGAGAAGTTAAATAAGCCTTTGAAGGTATGAGGAAATCCTTGGCAGCTTTCTAACAAGACTTAGAATCAAAACAAAAGTCTTGGGAGGAAGAGTTAAAGAAGTCCAATGATGTGGCCAATATTACTGAAGGCAAAATAAAAGATGCCAGGTATAAAGCTGAAGCTTATGAAGGAATGGCCAAAAATACAAGGAAAAACTTGCACAAGTCACAACTCAAGATAAAATTAATGAAGACAAAGTGACTGGTCTAACTTTTGAGGATGTTTCCTTAAAGTCCAAAGGAAAAGTTACCTTTGATAAAGGCTGGGAGAAGGCCATTTTTACAGTCTCTGTTCAAATTGTGTATGCTAAGAAGTTTTCCTTTAAGTAAGGGTGAATTGAGGCCTTGAAGTTGGTCGTCAATAAAGAAAACTCTAAACTCTTCACAAGGCATAAGCCTGATACTCCTTAGTTAGTCCCCCTTATGTATTTTTCATATCTTGTCTTCAGAGATGTAATCCATTATATAATCATTTGAACATTAATGAAATGGAATATTTTATTCTTCCCCAATTTTGTCTTTGCTGATGACTTGTTATGGCTTATGATGCTTGATTTAGTTGGTCGGTTGCATATGCTTATACTTGTCATATTCATAGTTTGAAGTTTGGAAGGAGATGAATGAAACTGTTGTTCTGATTTGATGATTCATTGAAATAACTTGATTCATTGCAATAACTTTTTCAAAGATAGTAATTTGACTCTGATTGATGGTGAACTAGATGACTTGCTTGGCAAAAATTTTTCAGACCAAGTAAGGGATGCCTATCTCTATCCGTGTTTCCTTCTTAATAGAGTAGTGGCCAATGACGTTGGTTACTATGAAACGATTGAAAATATTCAAGAGGATCACAAGGCGTCTAAAGCATTACTCCATGCTAATTATGAAGATAAATACAAGGCACTGAGTGAGGGTTATGGCCTTGACAAGAATCTAAAATACATTAACTCTGCTTTGCATAAGAGAGAACTATCTTCAAAGTTAGATTTGGAGAGTGCTCGAGTAATTTTGCATTGCTTAGAAAATGAAAATAATGCCTTGACGGATGAGCTTGATAATTTGAATAAATAAATGGCCAACCATCCAAAGAAGGTGTTTCCTTTCTAGAAAATGAAAAGGCAAGACTGTTAGAGGAGTTCACTACACCAAATGTGGGAATGGTCACGCCCAGTGGGTCACGGCCCAAGTCCGCGACCAGCTGGTCGCGAACATGGGCCGTGACCCACTTAATATTTGGCATGACCTTTTTTATTACCCCACTAAATTATCCATGCTCTGGAAGTGGTCACGGACTAAATGCCTGACCACAGTGGGTCACGGATTTAGATAGTGACCTGGGCATGACCATCTTGGCCCCAAATTTCGTGCCAAAATTCCCTCCAAACTAGTCACGGATGGGTCACGGACTTGGGCTGTGACAAATGAAATGACGAAGTAGAAAAAATACACATTGAGGGTCACGGCTGGGGATCGTGACCATTTCTTGGTGTGGGTAACGGCTATAAGTCATGACCATACCTCAATCAAGTAGCAGGGAGGGTCGCGCATGGGGTGTCACGGCTATTGGCCATGACCAGGTGCAAGCCAGACCACCTCTTCTCATTTATTGGTCGCGCTTTGTCATGGGGGGTCACGGCTCTAGGCCATGACCAGAGTCAGGTATTAAAAGAAAACGCTACTTTGTCATTTCGTTACTGCGATTTGTGAGGCTGTCTCCTGCGATTTCGTGTGAATTTATGTTGGATTTGCAAGGGCTCGTGCGATTTCGTGTGGATTTAAGTTGGATTTGTGTGATTTCAGTTGGATTTCATTTGGATTAACCCCTGGTATGTATTGATTCATTTTGATTTCATTTGGATTTCGTGATTTTCCTAATTTATGGTATGTATGTGTAGATTTATGTTTGTATGTGTGTATGTGTGTGTATGTATAGATTTATGTTTATATATGTGTGTATGTATAGATTTATGTGTATATGTATGTTTATGTGTGTAACTATGAACAAATAAATTGTTTTTTATCAATAAACCCTATATTGTATGTGTGTGTATGTATAGATTGTATGTGTGTGTATGTATAGATTTATGGAAAAAAAATATTAGGGTTTAGTAAACCCTAAATAGTATGTGTGTGCATGTATAGATTATGTCAATAAACCGTAGATTGTATGTGCGTGTATGTATAAATTATGTCAATAAACCCTAGATTGTATGTGTGTGTCTTTTTTTGACAAAATATTATTCAAAAACCCTAGACATTATATTTTTTTTGAAAAAAATATAATTAAATGGATTTTTAACATGTAAAAAAAATTACATCCACCTTGTTGTGGGTTATATGCATGTCATCATATGTCGTGATTTTTTTTTGACAAAATATAAGTAAATGATTTTTTTTGACATACTAGTCGCAATCACGTGTGCACATTATTATAGTGAGATATTGTTGGCTTAGTTGTTGGATGTTATGTTGGATTTATTGAATTGATACTAGTGTCGATAAGTGTACATGTTATTAAATTTGATGGGTGTGTTCTTTATTTTCCTATGAAAAAGTATATCACTTATCTTGCGATTAATGGGCATTTTTTGACGTTTACGTCTAGGTATTTGGAGCATACAACTTGACATGGAACGAAGGCAACTTGATTCCATTCATTCATATTTTAACTTGATATGTATGCCATAATTTTGTTGATTTCATACAGTTCTGTTTTAGTTTGAGATTTGTTGTGATCAACTTCATTGGATATGTATTTTAAAGCCTTAAAATGGCGGCATAATAATCACAACTACATTGATATTACAGGCACCAGGTTGGTATCATACATTTTTGTTCTCCTTTGACTTTGTGTACTTTTCTTTACATATTATAGGTAGGAGGTTGCTCATGTTCGTTAGAATTGCGATGTTAAAATGGGGGAATAAATCTGCATCATATGTAAATCTACGACATATTATAAGCATCAGATCTAATTCTTCAATGGTATTGTGAGGTACTTTCTTTAATTTTGCATAGCCATTCTTCATAGCACATTGTTTACGTATTGCATATCAAACCAATTGGATATCAGTTCTTCATTACATGCCAGTTCTTCATTACACACCAGGTACTCTTTACTTTAACTAAAGTAGTTATATCATTGATATGCATTATTTATTAAATCTTTTAGATGATAGAAGGAATACGGGACAATTATTGGTTTTGTTTGGTTTGGCTGTTAGATAATTATTTGTTATTGGATTGTTGTTGGATAGTTGTTGGATAGTATGATAGAAAGTATGGGATAATTAGGAGTATGAGATAATTAGAAGCAGTACGGGATCATTATTGGTTTGATTATTGGATAATATGTTGAAAATATTTTAGCCTCTCAGTTTCAGAATACGACGATTACTTGCTAATGATTAGACTTAAGCGTAAAAACATGGTGTTAGAGGCGAGAAACTCGAAACACCCCACAAACGGACCCATGAGAGGCACCGACACCTTGCACGGGACCAATGTTACACGTAGGAACTGACCGAGAAATCACGGGACTCCCGATTTGAGAATAGGACTATAATTAGAAAATATGAGGATTTAAGCTTAAAAACAAGGCGTTAGAAGGTAAAAACCCAAAATAGCCCCTAAACGACCCCATGAGAGGCATTAACACCTCACACGAGACCAATGTAACTCATAGGAACAGATCGCATGATCACGAGACTCCCGATATGATTACACGATGATAATTTGAAAATATGAGGACTTAAGATTAAAAATAACGCGTTAGAGGGTGAAAACATGAAAGAGCATCCGTACGGTCCCGTAAGAGGCACCAACACCCCTCAAGGTACCAATGTAACACGTAGGAACTGACCGCGTGATCATAGGACTCCCGATTTGAGAATACGATGATAATTTGAAAATATGAAGAATTGATCTTAAAAACAAGGCATTAGAGGGTGAAAACATGAAACATCCCCATACGGCCTCGTGAGAGGCACCAACACCTCACACACGATCAATGTAGCTCCTAGGAACTTCCTGCGCAGTCACTGGACTCTGTGTTTGAGAATATGATTATAATTTGAAAATACGAGGACTTAAGCTTAAAAACAAGGCGTTGGAAGGTAAAAACCCAAAATAGCCCTCGAGCGGCCCCATGAGAGGCACAAACACCTCACACGGGACCAATGTAACTCGTAGGAACTGACCACGTGATCACGAGACTCCCGATTTGAGAATAAGATAATAATTTGAAAATATGAGGACTTAAGATTTAAAATAATGCGTTAGAGGGTGAAAACACGAAATAGCCCCCGTACGATCCCGTGAGAGGCACCAACACCTCTCACGAGACCAATGTAACACGTAGGAACTGATCGCACAATCACGGGACTACCGGTTTGATAATACGAATATAATTTGAAAATTACAAGGATAACTAGGAAACCACTACAATAGGAAATAACGGATCTTTTCACTTAAGTTGAAAAAGTTGCTTCATGGAGATCTACCTAGGGAAGGTCGAAAGCTAAAGGTAGTATAAAAGAAATAAGATCGTGCTTCGTCTTCATTTACGACACAGGTAATAGGATCATCTCGTCGAGCATCTATTTATCTTCTCTCTATTATAGTTTGAGGGATCATTTTCAAAATTGATTTCACTTGTAAGAGAATCATCTTCAGCTGAGATACTCTTTTGAAAAATGTTACCAAATTGTACTTTATTCTAATTTTTTAGACATGCTCTAAGAATATTTAAATTGGATGCCAAACTATACATGGGGTTTCTTCCATTGTAACACTTCCAATTGGTCTGGATAACAACTTTATACAAGGAATGAGCAGCCCAAAATTTTTTAAACATAAATCTATTTTTGGGAGTTTATCACAAGCACTAGATAAGCTTGGAAGCATATGAGAATTATCAGAAGTTAAATTACTTAAGTGTTCAACGACCACTTTAGAAAATAGTTGTTTGCTACTCAAATTCATCAACATTTTATCTATTCTTTCCCAAATAGTAGCACTGGATTCTCTTTTATTCCAGCAAGTGAACCTAGAGCCCAAATACCCCAAGTCCATAAGGCCATTAGACTCCATAAATTGGATGAAATCTTCTGCAGCATTAAAGTCATAAGGTAAATCTCCTACCTTATCTGTAGAAGCAGACATTGTATTGAAGTCAACTCCTACAAATAATGGATTCAATGTATGAATGGAATTTAAATACTCCGATAAAACTATTTTATCTCTTCTAGTGCATTTAGCATAAACAAAGGAAACTTGAATAACAGAAGACAGAACAGGATGAGAGACCTTTAGAGTTAAGCATTGAGGAACTTGAGATTCTATCGACACAGAGATATCAAAAGAGAAAAAACTCCAAGTAGTGTTGACTTCATTAACAATAGCTTTAATGAAATCAAACTTGATTCGAAATTCTTCAAGTCTAGCTTGGTCTACTTTAGGTTCTAAGCAGATTAACATCAATTATTTGTGTATCTTCATAAATTTATTAATTCTTCTACGAACTATTTTCATTCCAACGCCTCTCACATTCCAAATCATCAACTTAATCATTTAAAAATAGGTTTTAGGAGATTTTTTGATGAAGACCTTAACAAAATTTTCTCTGTAGTTACAGTCTTTTTCTGCAATAAATTCTTCTTCTTTTTGTTAGTCACTTGAGTCCATCCTTCTATAGCTTGTTTAGGTTGATCCCCCTCATTAATAGGAATTTTTCTTGGAAATAAATGCAAAATATCATCCACGTCATCATGTTTCTCTTCATCTCCTGTTTCCTCCTTTTCATTCCCCTCTACATTTTCCTCTACAACAGGGTCTTGTTCCTCTTCTACAATATTTGTGTAATTATGCGATGGACGGTTGGCCTTTTCAATTGATTCCTCACCATTGATAACTTCACATGTTTCTTCTTGTGGGGCATTATCAATTTGGACTTGAACAGTTATATAACTATTGTTATATAACTATTATATAACTATTAATATAACAGTTATATAACTGTCGTTATATAAGTTTGTGTCTTTCTTCGATTGATGCTTGCTCCTTGTGGCTTCACTTAAAATTAGGAGTCTGTTGTAGTCCATATGTATCGTGCTAAAATTTAAACATGTGTGATTGTGTCGAGTCGCATTGTGTGTCCGTGCTTCCATAGTCTGAAAGTCACTCACAAAACTTTAGGACTTGTCAACTTTTCTTTAATAAAATTGGGGGTTACACAGGGATTTTCACAAGGAGACCTTTTTTTTTGCAATTTCAAAAGATAGATGAAAGGAAACAGGATTACGCTAAAACAGCCCCCGAATGGCCCCGTGAGTGGAACCAACACCTCGCATGGGACCAATGTAACTTGTACGAATTGACCGCGCAATCACGGGACTCCCGATTTGAGAGTATGATGATCATTTTCATATTTCTAGACTTAAGCATATAAACAGGGCGTTAGTTGGGGAAAACTCGAAACAGGCCCAGAACGTTCCCGTGAGTTGCACCACAACCTCGCACCGGACCAATGTAACTCGTATGAACTGATCGCACGATCACGGGACTGCCGGTTTGAGAATACGATGATAATTTTCATATTTCTAGACTTAGGCATAAAAACAAGGCATTAGTGAGGGAAAACCCAAAATAGCTCCTAAACGGCCCCGTGAGTGGCACCAACACCTCGCACCGGATCAATGTAACTAGTACAAACTGACTGCGCGATCACAGGAATCCCAATTAGAGAATACAATGACAATTTGCACATTTATAGACTTATGCATAAAAATACGGAGTTAGTGGGGAAAACTCAAAACAGCCCCCGAACGACCCCGTGAATGGCACCAACACCTCACACGGGACCAATGTAACTCGTACGAACTGACCGCGTGATCACGGGACTACCTGTTTGATAATATGATGATAATTTTCATAGTTCAACTTAGGCGTAAAAACAGGGTGTTAGTGGTGGAAAACTCGAAACAGCCATCGAACGACGCCGTGAGTGGCACCAACAACTCGCACGGGACCAATGTAACTCGTACGAACTGACTGTGCGATCATGGGACTTCCATTTTTAGAGTACGACCATAATTTTCATATTTATAGACTTAGGCTTAAACACATGGCGTTAGTGGGAGAAAACCCAAAACAGCCCCTGATCGGCCCCGTGAGTGGCACCAACACCTCGCATGGGACCAATGTAACTCGTACCAACTGACTGCGCGATCATGGGAATCCCGGTTTAAGAGTACGGTGATAATTTACATATTTCTAGACTTAGGTTTAAAAACATGTCGTTAGTGGGCGAAAACATGAAACAGCCCCCGAACGACCCCGTGAGTGGTACCAACACCTCGCATGAGACCAATGTAACTCGTACGAACTGATCACGTGATCACGGGACTCATGGTTTGAAAGTACGACGATAATTTGCATATTTCTAGACTTAGGCTTAAAAAGATGGCGTTAGTGGGCGAAAACCCGAAACAGCCCCCGAACGGCATTATGAGTGTGGCACCAACACCTCGCACGGGACCAATGTAACTCGTACGGACTGATCGCACGATAAAGAGACTGCCGGATTGAGAATATGATGATAATTTTCATATTTCTAGACTTAGGCATAAAAACAGGGCGTTAGTGGGGGGAAACCTGAAACAACCCCCAAATGGCCGTGTGAGTGACACCAGCACCTCGCACGGGACAAATGTAACTCGTAGGAACTGATCGCGTGATCACGGGACTGCCAATTTGAGAATACGATGATAATTTAAAAATATCAGGACTTAGCAAAAACTTCCTGTTAGTGGGTGAAAACTCGAAACAGCCCCCGAACGACCCCGTAAGTGGCACCAACACATCGCACGGGACCAATGTAACGCGAGAATTGAATTGATATGTTGATAATTATAACTCATATATGCAAATTTTCAGCTTGAATAAAATTTTTGTATAAATACTTGGTTACTGATATCATTTTATTTTTTATCCTATCATTTGTAGGATTTTTTCACGTGGAACAAATGAAAGAGGCAATGGTTAACAACATGGAGGTTGTCTATATAATGTTGTGGACATTTGGGATTATGTTTTTATGTGTTACAGTGGTGCGGCTTTTATTGTTTTGTTATATGGATGTGCGGGATTTTATAATTTGATTGTTAAATTTTATGGCCGTGCGGGCTTTATAATAAGCACGTTTTACATTTATATGGTTTGGAATGTCCAGAAAAGAGAGTAAAATCTGCCCAATTTTTTTTTGCTCTATGAATTTTTAAGACGTGTAATATTTTTATGTTTGTATATATATTAGTTTATTAACGAGGTTCTCAATTCGCAATTTGTGAATTTTTTTATTGTTTTGCCAATAGTAAATATTTTGAACATCTCGTACATGTCCAACGTTACACGTAGCAACCGACAGTGCCCTCACAGGACCCCCAATTTTAGGATTGGACAAAAAAAATATTTTTTTAATTCTAATTAAATATGGTCATGGACTTTGTCCATGACCATTTCTATTTTTTTCATCGCGCATAAAAATGGTCGCGGTCAAAGCCCATGACCTCCAAACGTGACTAAAAATGGTCACGGTCAAAGCCCGCAACCATTTTTTTCCTTTTTTTTCGTCGCAGTTATGGGTCGCGGCCCAAGTCTGCGACCAATTTGTCACGGGTGTGGGTCACGGACTTGGGTCGCGACCATTTTTTTATATATATTTTTGTCATGGTTATGGGTCGCGGCCCAAGTCCGCAACCAATTTGTCATGGCAGCGGGTCACGAACTTAGGCCGCGGCCATTTTTTTTCTAACGGTAATGGGTCGCGAACTTGGGCCGCGACCAATTTATCATGGTTGTGGGTCACGGACTTGAACCGCGACCCGTCACGGCATGGGTCATGGCCCAAGTCCGCAACCATCTGCCGTGACCCCTTGTGTCCGTGACCATTTGTGGGTCAAGGACTTAGGCCGCGACCCACAAAATTGGTCATGGCCGAAATGGTCAGGGCCTAAGTCCATGACCCACAATCTTGGTCAGGGATTTTGGCCGTGACTAATCGCCAGTTTTGGTGTAGTGGTTGGAAACACTGGAGCCGAAAAGAACAAAATTGGCAAGTAATAGGAAAATGTTGAGATATTTCAACTATATAAACTCCCCATGTACACTTGATGATCCGCCTGCTGGTATGGACAAGGCACAAGGAAAACTTCCAGCCAAATGAATTTTTATTTCTTATACAGGATTTTTCTCATTTATTAGTATTGTAATACATTTTGATCAATGAAAGGAAGTCACTTTCGATTGCATTATTTTTATTCAAGCTCACAGTTGTTATTAATCTTTTTTTCGACTAGGTAAACTGTATAAATATTGGTTAATCAGCTTATAGATTAAATAACCTGCTCAAATATAAAATATTTGAGTCATTTTTGAATCATATATACGACCTTAGATTCAACTAATGCACTTAGATAAAATTGTAAATAGTTTTACTGTACTAAGTTGTGGTACTAGTTATCAGTGGTGCCCAAGTGTATTTGAATGTATAATTATTCAAGTATTTTATCCTGGTCGGGTAAAACTTCAAATTAACAAGTTTTACTGACTTCTTGTTCATGTCTTACCGAGGAAAAGTCATACATGAAGTTTGAACTTTTCTGAAGTTGGAAAAGTTTGAACCGTGTTATTTGGAGGAGTACTTTTTCAAAACATTTTTGAAGATGAAAAGGTTTGAACTAGAATTGAAACTGCTCATTAATTCTAATTTAGGTGTAGCCACTATACTCCGAAAAAAAAGACAAGAAAAGAATGTATGATGAAGAAAAACTGAAATTTTATTAATTTTAATAAGCAATTAAATTAAGGATAGAATTTTCAAATTGAATTACTAATAATGATATACCCATTTATACCCTCAGCCTGGATGAGGATTACCCCCAATACGGACGACCCTACGAGGGGCCGACCCTTCACCAGGCCCCAGCTGGCCACCACCAGGTCCAGACGACCCTACGAGGAGCCGACCCTCCACCAGGCTCTAGACGACCCTACGAGGGGCCGACCCTCCACCAGGCTTCAGACGACCCTACGAGGGGCCGACCCTTCCCCAGGCTCCGGACGACCCTACGAGGGTACGACAGTACGAGGCCAGAATCAAGCCAGACTCACTACCGGAAGAAACTTTGCCCTCGGCCTCGGCTCATAGGCCGAGGGTGATATCATGACAGCGCGTGGTTTGGGACACGCGTGGAACAGTGCGCGTCAGGCTCATATGACACGTGGCAGACCGTTATAACCGAATCACACCCTCACATGAGGGAATATTATGTCATCATTTGGCATCTACAGGTGTCAACAGGGGATTGGTTAGATCATCATTCACATGCACCATGCTTACTTCGGGGGTACACTACACCCCCCAAGACCTATATATACTTGCCACCTACAACCCTACAAGGGATCGATCCATGAACAGTAGCCCTAGCTAAAACTCTGCTTGTACACACAAGAGAGAGAGAGATAGAGGGTTATGTGCATTGTATCCAAGGCCATTAGTGCCCATACTTAGTGGATCACACACTCACAGTGGATGTAGGCCAAATTGGCTGAACCACTATACGTTATTGTCTTATTTCCTCTTATACTCATCCCCTTCTACATACTTATACACTTATACATCTCTATGGCTACCATGGCTGCTACTGCTTGAGCTCACTATCACCTATCCGGTGGTGCTAAATCTTAGCATCATCAAATAATACTTGCGAAAATGGTTTGCGTTCCAAGGATTCTTGAATTCTTCCACTTCTAAAGTCTCCAATCGACAGGTTGCTGGTTGGATAACCCCCAAGATACGGTATGGACCGTTCCAATTAGGCTCAAAGTGGATATTCTTCTCGATTACTTTCTTAAGTACCAGATCTCCTTTCTTTAAGTTGGTCGCCCTGACCCTTCAATAATAAAACCTTCCAGTATTTGCTGGTCGCATCGTCTCAGACTTCTTCTATCATGCCCATATCTAGTCACCTCATGAAGTCACTTTTGGGTGAATCAACGTTCAATACCCTATGAGTGATCATACCTATCTTCACTCGTGCTACTGCCTAGGCGCCAAAGCTAAGCATGTATGGAGTTTCTCCTATTACTGTTCGGGGAGTAGTTTTGTATGCCCAAAGGACACTGTGGAGTTCATTAATCTTGTTGCATTTATCTTCATCAAACCTTTTCTTTAACCCATCTAGCAAGGTTTTGGTGGTAACTTCTGTCTGACCATTGCATTATGGATGCCCAAGTGTTAAATGAAGTTTTAAGATGTCTGACCGAATAAAATACTCTTCAAATTCTTCATTGTCAAACTGAGTTCCATCGTCGATGATGAAGTCATAAGGCATTGCATACCTACATATGATTTGCTACCATATAAACTGGAACAACCTTTGATAAGGAATATCAATTAGGGGCTCACCCCCACCCATTTGGTAAAATAATCAACATCTATGACCAAATACTTGAATATTCCTTTGATTGTCGGTAGTGGTCTGACCAAGTCAATTCCCCATATAACGAAAGTACATGGATACGTGATGGTTGTTAGGATTAATCTTGGTAATGGTAGAAAACTTCTATCATTTATCACACTTCTTAACGAAGCAACACAATCTTTTTTCACTATCGACCAGTTGTAACCTTGCTTTATGATTCGTTGTCTCGGAGACCTCCCAGATGTGTGTTCTCCACATGAACCGTCATGCACCTGTTTAATCAAAACATTCACCTTATTTGTTCCACCATAACGAAGTAGGTAAATAGTTTATTCTTGCTTGTATATGAGGCATTTTAAACAACATAATTGTCTCCTTTGTATCTCATCTTCATGGCTTCCTTTTGGTCGATAGGAAGTGTTCCTCTTTTGATATATTATCTAATGAGGTCCATCCGTGAGGGACCTAAATCTATCATTATTTCTCTTATTTCCATCCCATCAATGATTTATTGGGCAAGAATCATCACTGGGATTGTTCATCTGAGCTCTGTTTTGGTTGTTAAAGCCAGCCGAGCAAGAGCATCTCCTTGGGCATTCTCAAGCCTAGGAATTCTCACTATTTGGGATAAAATGATTGCTGAAATGACTCCTATTGTTTGTTTATGATAACTCATCATAGTCTCCCCTTTAACACAATAAATTTAAAGTAGTTCGTTATCAATCGATTACGAATCACTAGATATTTATACCTGTTTGGCATCTAGTGATCTTGCCAGTTTCAGACCAGTAATTAAATCTTTATATTCGGTCTCATTGTTATGAAAATTGAGTTGGAAACGCATAGCATATTCTATATCCAAGCTATCAGAGTGTTAATGACGAGGCATTCTCCACTTCTAGTAGCACATGAGGATCCACCTACAAATGGTTTCAAAGTTGTATTGTCCTCATAAAAAATTTCTTCTACTGCTACTCCGTAATTGAATACATTTTTGCTTTATTACAATTGTTCTTAAGCTGCCAACGACTCAGGTTGGTCGGACACAATCTTTTCTTTCTTTGGAGCTAAGCTCTCTTTCGTAAAATTCTGATCAGCAGACAAATGTGGAATTTGTTTTTCCTCTGCGTATGTGAATTCAGTAATAAAGTATGCCATTGGTTGAACCTTGATTGAGACTCTAGGCTCATAAATAATTTTGTATTCTCCTAACTTACCTACCCAATATGTTAGCCTTCTAGACTTTTCTGATTTGTTCAGTGCTTGTTAAAAAGGTGAATCAGTGCAGATAACAATAGTGTCGGCTTGAAAGTAGGGCCACATCCTCCTAGAGGCTTCAATAAGGGTTGGTGTTAACTTCTCCAAAAGGGGGTACATGGATTATTCACCTCGGAATTCTTTGCTAGTGTCATACACTAGCCTTTGAATTATATCATCTAATCGTACCAAAGCTAAACTAATGACTGACTCATAAACCACCAAAAAAAAAAAAAAAAATCGCCCAAAACTAGTTGGGAGAGGAGTGGGGGGAGAACCCAAGTACTTCTTTACCTCCAAGACAAATTTTTCACATTCCTCGTTCCAATGAAAGGTCTTTCTGAAAACCTCGAAGAATGGAACACTACAAGAAAAAATCATTTTTAGGACATTTTTTAAGTGTCATAAAACACATTTTATGACGCTTTATTTTTTTAATAAAAAACGTCATAAGTTTGGGTGTCATAATTGATACCCATAAAAAGTGTCATATTAGGCAACGACTATATATGACTTTTTTTCAAAACTATCATATCTGCTAGAAAAAAGGTCATAATATACTCTATAAGATGTCGTATTTGATTTAAAAAGCATCATGATAAACAGTTTTCAAAATTTTAAAAAGGTCATATAAATTTTTTTATCACGTGAGGTTTTAATATAAACGGTCAATAATTAAACATATAGTAAAAATAATAATAAACAATACTAATGTCATAGTTTACAAATAAATCTAAATACAAATCAAAATTTACAATAACATAAAAACAACCTTAAATTTAAGTCAAGTACACCTAAAATACAACAAACCAAATCATGTGTCCATATAAAAAAAATTAGTGGGACACACATAGATATACCCACCATCTACATAATTATCTACAAAAAAAATAATGACCTACCACATGTATCATAACTATACATACCCACTATGTACATCATTAAAAAAAATCTCCAAAAAAATTTACATTAAAAAATCACTCATAAATGTGTCGGTCTTCCTTTGGCTTTCGCGAAATTGTGGCGACACCTTAAAAGTCGTATAATATAATCCCTAATGAGTTCCCGTGATGGACTAGCTTCTTCAAAGCGTCCTACAATAAAGCAAATTATCAAGAGACAATCATATTCTTTTAAATCCTCTTATGTAGTATATGTCAAAATTTATTTATATTGTATAAAGAATAATCTTTTATTAACTTTTGAAAGAAACACACATATTTTCCACCAACTTCCTTTGTTGAATTGTCTTGATATTGTCTATTTCTCGATTATTGGGAGGTTATCCACATTAGAGACCTATCATCCTCCTCAAATGCCTTTCCATGTATATTTTTTTGTCCTAATTATAAAATAAAATATAAGAAATTAAGCACACAACACAAAATCACCACGATGAATTGATTATGATTGTATAATCTAAAGAATACAATAATTCAATCACATGCCTCTAATATAGCAATGATACGCATTTCACATGCCTCTAATTAAATGTTACTGTATAAGTTCAAAACAACATATATAAATCTCTAGTGCAATGTAAAACACAACATATAAATTCTAGTTTTTCCAAAGTATTACGTCGTGCATAATGTAAGTCGAAAAGATTTTTTATATAAAACAAATAATTGTAAACAATTTTAAAAAATTGGTCAGAGTTTCTATTATTTATAGAACTATCCGCCCTGTTTGAGAAATAAATAAAAAACTTCAACAATATTCAAAGCGGCCCAATTTATTAAATAAATTCAGATATTATTTCATTCACTAATAGGAAAAATAAACCATCGACACGTTTATATTTCCATTGAATTTCACAATAAAAAGAGTCAAATAAAACTATCCTCACCTTCAACTAATTGATGCTTAACCCTAAAAATAATTTCTTCCATCCTTGCTTTTAGACAACCATAATGAAACTTTCCATTATTTATTCCATCCCTCTATTGTTAGAGGGAGAGAGTCACTGGACCTATTTATTTATATCATTAGCATTCAAAATTATGAGTTACGCGGAATATGCATTTATCTGTGCTTAGTAATTTAACAATATTTGGTTCTCGTATGAAAAAACAAAGAAGGTAGTATTGCAAGAACCAATTTAACCTTACTGAGTATTGAAAGCATATATATAGAAGGTAAGGATGCACATGTATGACAACCCAACTTGTCAAAGTGGTCCATTTTAAAGCCTCACACGCATTTTGTCAAACAGGAACTAAGAATGGATGAAAACAAGAGTGGCATTCTCAAATTTGTATAAAAATTAAGCTTAAAATAAGACTTTTTGAATAAGAAAGATGAGCCTTATGTATCTAATTTGAATCCTCAATTCTTTCATATGAATCTCGTTCCTACAATACACGAAACAGAAACATAGGTGGAATGCAAGAAAAATAAATGAAATAGACAAACAAAAAATATGCAAGCAAAATTAATGAAATAGACTAAAACGAAAAACAATGTGCTGATTACCATAACTATACATCCAACTTTAATTATTTCGATGTAATTGTTGTTCATACTTGAAAATCATTCTAAATATAAGATAGACATAACTGTGCCAAGTACATCAGCATACTTAAAATCAGAACATTATAATGTAATTTGAAATATAAGTTTTGATTAGTTTCTACTATTTCAGCAGTAACCACACCATAAAACCTCCTAATACATATAACAAATTTTCAAATTTAAATTAACACACAATTTAATATTCAATACAGACTAGCAATCATTTGAAGCTCTACTATTGAACTAATAACCATTCAAATAAAATTTCTTAAACAAACTTATACAAATAAACTAGCAAAAGCATAAACAATTTCCATGAAAAGTTATACTTCTTTTCTTTTACTTTTGTGGAACTTAGTAGCATATGCTTCATCTTGAACAATATTACTTAACCTCCCACTAATTGAATTAGATAGAAAATCATACAAGTAAGATAACAACCAATCCTACTAAAAATGTCTTCCTACATGTGTATACCTAAGACACAACACTTTAAGCAAATCTCGGTGAGTTTAGGAAGAACATAGGAAATCTCTGTGAGTTAAGGAAGAACCTAAAGCGGAGAACTAAGTTTATGGGTCATAAGATCATTTCTAAGGTAATGAGTGTGGATTACTAGTCCGTTAGTACCAATGTGTGTGATGTGAGTTAGTTGTCAAAGATTACCTTTCGAATAACTATGTCATTTCTGAATAGTCATATCTAAGATGAGCACAATTCTCATGTGAATTTGAGAGTATCTCAGGCTCCCAGATGTAGATCAACTCAACTACTTTAAAATTTCCTTGATTCTATTTCTTAATTGGATCTTTAATCCATTACAACTTGTTCAACTAATATAATAAAAGATCTAAGTAAAACAAAGACATACAGGTAGTTTGATCTTTATTTCACATTTAAAAGCATTAATTGAATATAGTACACATGTAATTGGATCGAATTAGAGCAACTCAATTTTTTAGAATAGAATAATAATAAATGGATCCTCTTTAAAAATAACATTATATACGAGTTTAATGGAAAGTAACTAATATCATATAAAAAAAATCAAAGCTTATGTATCTCTGTTCGTGGATGGTTTCACTGCCTTAAGTAAAAACATTGCTTTCTACAGAGCTGTCAATTTTTATTCACATAGAAAGACCACCATCAGATTTATTAATTAGACTTTCCTCATATTCTACATCAGCCTAATCCTCAGATTTCAAGTATGCAGAAAAATTAGACCTAAATGTGTTTCATCAACATCTAATTTTTTCCATGGAACGTATTTTTTTCTTATTTTTTATTTTTGGAATTATTATCTTATGTATGACCCTTACTCCATATACTCCTCATTTTTAATGGAAATTATTTTTTACTCACCCCCTAATAATTTGATTCAATGAAAAAATAGAATGGTAAGAGGACTTAACAAGCCCTCTATTTCATTTTCTTGTATTTTATAATTTGTCATAAAGTTTATCAATCGAGCACATGGAATTTTGGGTTAGTGAAGAAGATGAATACCTTGACGATGATGTAACACCTTTCTCATCATTAACATCAATGTGATGTTCTAACCATTCAATCTCCTGCTCTTTCTTTGTGATTGTGTCTTTGAGAGATGCCACCTGCATGGTTTGAAAACAACCATTGATCATAAGATGTATAATTTAGATTTTCAAATGACTAAAGGACCAGATATGTAGTAAAAGTTCTCCATGAAGACCAAATAATGAAGTGTGGGAATTTTATTACCTGCATGATGTAATAAAATCCTTTTACAGAGTACGTAAACAAGAATTATCACAGGAGAATACAATATATAATATTCGCATATTATAGTGTCCTCAAGAAAAAAAAAAGTAAAAATGGGATAAACCTTTTCTCTCTCTCTCTCTCTCTCTATATATATATATATATATATATATATATATATATATATATATATATATATATATATGATAACACACATCACAATAAGGGTAATGTTGTTTCACCTTAATCCATTACATGTAGATTATAGGGGGTTGATGAGGTGAAATCGATAATGTACGGGAGGACGAAGCTGGTTATTACGAAAAGGTAATTGAAGCATTAGCATTTGAAAAATCTCTCAAAGACGATCACTCCGAGATTTCAACAACGAGTAGTCCAAATCGGTTGAAGAAGTCAAGAAGGTGGCACAAAGTGTAATATATGGGGTCCTAAGACCACTTATAAAGGAAATGTAAATGAGGCTTGTGAGAACCAATGTCAAGAGGGAGATGGAGTGGAGACAGGGGCTTCTATTACAGGGCTTACACATAGTATTAGTTGTGTTAGTTCTAATAATTCCACGATGATGATCATATCATATAATGACATGAGGAGTGTTCTAAGTATTGTGAAGAGCAGAGGATTTGTTAAGAATAGTAGAGAAGATATTGTGGTGGAGCGAAACAAAAGTAATGGGTACTCTTCGGGTAGCTTTGATAATGGCCTACATGATTCCATTTGATGCCTTTTAGGAGCTATAGAAGGTGTAAATCTAGGAAGACTAGGCTAGGCTACAACAATCTTTGCTTGGCCACTTGTATTATAAATTTTTGTATTACATAAATGAGAACATAAGAATTTTTATTTTTATTTAGGGCAGGGGCATCCCACCCCCATCTCCAAGAAAATAATTCATACTTGGCAATTCAAGTATAGTGATACAAACTTATAAAAATAAATAATTAAACAAATATCATGAAACTAATGAAAATATAATAAGAGAGCTTTAAAAGACTTGAGCGAGCTTGTTGTTTTTGTATGGGACATGAGGACTGTTTTGCGCCAAAGAAAATATCACATCTCCAAGAGCAGATAGTCATTTGTTTATATATATGCTTCTTTTATTTATATTATCCCTCTAATGTGTAGACAACTCCCTATTAAACAAAAAATAAAATGTTTGAATCAACAATAAGCACGTATTCGAGAGGAAAAATATATTCCAATTGATACACTTTGAATATGATTTATATGACTTCACGGATAGTCTAATACGTATGACCTGCGATTAAACCTCCTCTTCCCATGATCAAGCTTCATACCAGATGGGTTATTAGAAATGATAAGATAGTTCACTTGTGGAATGCTAACTGGATTGGAAGGACTTTAGCTATTGAGATGCACACTTACAATCACCTGCATAGATTTTGTTCTCTCATATGATCGCTTCATTTTCTGTTTCCATATGCTCCAATTACCTGCATGTGAACACACTTGCAATCAATCAACCATTGAAAGTTTACAAAGATTTTTTTTCAAAAATAAACATGTATAATGCCAATATAAAAAACTATTGTGGTTGACTTGATCAATAATGTCCATTGAATTATGCCATATCAACGCCTTTTCTTGTTTGATTTTTTGGTTGATAACTTACGATGTAACCTATATTATGGATACATCAGTTGAGCTTTCAATCCTAATCCATAACATTCACATAGCTACTTGAATGGTCAATAACTGAATAAGAAAATAAGAAACTGCCTAATCGTGCTGTAACAAAGCTGCATAATCCTAATCCATAACACTCAAACAGTTACTGTTGTTTAGGCCAACCACTCTCGAGTTTCTTCAATTCCTACATAAACCAACATAGCAGTCAAATTCCAGTAGCGGAGGATAATATTTTAGCCGTGTATATGTATGAAATGTCAAATATTATTAAAGCAACCAAGTTATTAAATGAATAGAAGATTGTCCCAATTTAGAAAAATATAATATTTGTACTAGAGTTTAATCAATACAAATATCATTAAAGATAAAAAAAAGTAGAAGGAATTAGAACAAGTACGCACCACTAACAAAGGAATTATATAGTAGTATCTATAGTGAAATCAAACACGACAGAGCTTGTACTGAACAAACTAAAAAAATGTGTAAAAATAATAGGCCAATAACAAAAAAGAAAGTATATTGTATGTATAACATCATCACCTAAATTAGACTAATTGATCTATAACAAACCCCCCATTTGGGTTCTACTTTAATATTAAAGTACAAATAGGATAATAACAAACCTCCCATTTGGGCCACCTATGTCCTAAAATTATTTGTAGCAAAAATGATCACATAAGAATGTATAATATACGATACATTACAGGGCAACCAAGTGTCTTTTATCTATATTTCTATTTTAATTGAAATCATATGTTTACCATAGTTTTACTTTCATGGTTCCTTCTGCAATTTTCCCCCAAAGTCTCAAAATCCTACATCTTTATCAAGTTAGAATTCTGAACTAGTTTTCCCATTCGAGGGAATTCCAATTATGCTTCTCATTCCTTGAAGTATTAGGTTTCATCAGATGCGAATGGCAGAATGTGAAGGTCGTAGATATTGATGCTCCCATGATCAAGAGACTGAGAGTCGAAGCTGGTTCCTATAAACCTCATACCCCAAGTAATTGTGTAGTCAACATTACTAGTTCAAGAATCATAGAGTTACAGTATGCTTCTACAACAACAACAAACTATATTCCGATCAACCCATCATAAATTGGTCACAACATATATTCATTCTTCTTGTCATTAAACCATTAATGGAGCTTATTGAGAGGGCATTAGTTCCTGAATATCTTAACATTAGACATATTTTTGGAGGTAATCATCATGATATTATGGAACTTAAAATGGTGCCTTTGTTCCCGTTGTCTCACCTAAAGATAGTTATGCTTGATTCCTTTCAGTGCAATCCATGTGAGATTTTGTTAGAGAAGTTTCTGTTGAAGAATGGTGTGGTTATAAAGGAGATGCATATTAAAAATCACTACAAAATTTCTCATAAGAAAAATAAAGGGGGAAAGATGTAACTACAAGAATTTCCTAAAGGCTGAAGTCATGCTTCAGTAATTTTCAATTAAAATGATGTTGCATCTTTATAATTCTGTATGATATTATGAAGTGACTAAAATAGACGATAGGATTGAAGTTTTTGATATGCATGATTGTTATATATAATGGGCCCAAGAACAATAAGGTAGAAACTTGAATGTGTGTAGTTAAAAAAAATAATGAGTAGGATATGGAAGCTATACAATCGGAGTATCTAAACTAAACAATTTGTAATTGAAGGAATACCATCAATGGGTTCTCTTACATGTATGCAAAATGATGTTAAATTTGAAGCCTAAACATTACCCCCTAAACTATTGAGAAGCAATGTCAAAAAATGGCATAGATGATCGAACCAGAGGAATTTGGGGTATTTACCTATTTCTATCTCGCTTCCTTGTGTTTTGACATTTCTTATCTTGGATTGGCATGTGACAGTGAAATTAATTGATACTTTAGACTACTTTTAAGTAATATTATACCAAAACACCAGTTATAAAGTTCGATCATATGATTTCAACACATTTACAGTAGTCTAAGATCTGATTACCAGTGGTTTCCAAGAAGGAAAATGATTACCACAATCTCATTTATATGGACAACCACTGCTAGGCAGATAATCTTCCAATCCAACGAGACTTGTACTCTAGTTTTTATGAACATAACTCCTAATCATAATAGGAAGCTCCCATGGTAGGTTCCATCAAGCGTTACGACATCATGACTTTCAACCAACCTAATCCATGGGAACCAAATACACTACATTAGGTAATGGAAGGAGGAATAACTCTCTCAAATTCTAGGAACTTCATATGATCTCATGGTATGATATGGGTTGTGACTGCATCAATCCTAAAATCCTGACATACATTCAATTACATTGTTCATGGTATGATATGGTATGTTATGTGTTGACTCTCACCACTCTAACATCACAAATAATCACACCTCCAACATTGATCCCCTCTCACAAATACACTAAATATGTCCATCTAAACCACGTCATCCAAATTTAATTCCCGACACTCAACCAACATAGAAAATAACTTGTCAATTCTTTTAACGACCATTCAAATTCAAAAAATAATAAATTTTAAGAAGAAACTAGCAATAAATGTGAAGGGAGTTTACGAATTTACATGTATTGCACTCCATAATTGTGACACCCCGCCTAATTAAATACCGGACGATCACTCCTTTATTAAATTAAATCAAGGTAAACAGTTGGTTCATTCTCAGCATCACTGTCGATAAAAATAAATTTTCCAATTTAACACCCTAAATAATTAAGCTAAGTGTCAAAACCATTTTCATACATATTTCCAAATTTTATTTAAAGAAAATCATTTATTTTATTAACAACATTCAAAAAGTAAGAATCACACCACATTAAAATATCTGCAACATAGTCCAATTAATTTAAAACATTCATCAATCGAATGTCAAGATGCGAAATATAAAGTAACACAATCAAACTGAATAAAACACATAGTAACAATACTAGAAATAACTGAAATACAAATGTCCAATAACAACGGAATAATGGAACTCCCACCTAAGCTGCAGCGCGTTCCTTCCAAGAGATCCTAAGCAAGACGCCCCTGTGGCTGGGCACCTGTAATACATACATATATATACAAGAGAGAGAGAGAAAAACGGGTCAGAGCCCGAAAGTGTGTTTCATTTAAAATACGTTTAGCAAGTATTTAAATTGATATCGGCCAATGGAACAACATATTAGAGCGACAGTCTCTTGAGAAATTCTCACCTCTCTTCTAATGTGCACGCCTATCGTACTAACCTTCCCAACGGGTTATCTTATCATTTTATCATGCTAACCTTCCTAATAATTTAGCTTATCTTAACTTACTCATAAGATTTCAAAACCGAACAATATCATTGTTTAAAAAGATACTTCCAATTAGCAGCATAACTCTCGTTTTAGCTTTATTAATTTATAAGGTTTCCCAGTGTCATATTACACTTTCAGAAAGCAAGTATTTACTATTTGAGTCATCAACCATGCCCTACTTATTAAATCACCGTAGGCAGTTTCAAGTTTCCAAATCTCATATATATATATATATTAACTACTCGTATAATATATATATATATAATAATAGCACCCCAAATAAAACTATGGTGAGTGCATACTTCAACTATCCAAACCCCATACCACTCATATTAAGGGGAATACAAATTCGGAATCACTCTCGAACTGTATTAACACATACACAAACAATATCGAGGCGAAGCATAGATTCCAAGTCTCTAAGAGGATGGCACATACTCGTGTCTCTTAGGACCGTCTGAACTATCAATTTGATAGCCTGTACCAAGGATATCTATCTTCTAGGGTACAAGTCAATATCCCCCATAAAGGTCCCATCGAGATAAGACTGTCCCAGTGCGGTAACCTCAAGGATAGCAATTAGCGCGGTATGTTTTTCACATGTATATAATATATGTACATATAATCATATAAATATACCACTCTTATCCTATTAATATAGGTTCCTCTCGTCACCCATAATTACAACATTTATCCTAAATTTCACATTATTAGTATTACGTATAAGGTTTCATCTCTAACCTTAACTCGAAGGGTTTTCTCACTTATTACGTGACACTCGTGGACTCTATCCTTCCAAGTAGAAAATTCAGTAGGTATACCTATATTCACTATCGTAGCTATTCGCCGTAAACTCTCACTTGGAATACGTAGTTTCATCATTCATTACATAATTATCCCCAAAGTAAAATTCTCGTCTTATAATAAAGTTCCCAACACTTATTCATATGTCCTACTGGTCTTTCCCATCTCCCAAAACTTTTTATTAAGAATACTCAAGAATTATTTCACGATAAATTTAATTTAACTAATTAAACTAGAGAAATAGGAGTCTTCCAGGAGAGGTCGATCGATCGAGGTCTGGGGCTCGATCGATCGAAGCTCTATGATCGATCGATTGATCAAGCAGGTATTTTGATTTCTGCAGAATTGCAGTTACGGGTTCTACCACTTTTCTTCATCCAAATCCATATTTTTCCAAACCCAAACGTCCCAAAATGCTACTACTAACATTATAATAGTTTATCAGATGTTTCCAACGTAACGCATGGGTATTTCTATCATTTAATCAAGGATTAACAGCCCGAAAAGTTAATTAATCATCAAGAACACTAAAATTCTCTTAAACAGGTTTCTAACCAATTTTCTTCAGAAATCCCTTCTTATAATTATCAAAATTTCGTGGTTACATTCCTCTACATGGCAAGGTTTCCAGAATTTCCATATAAATCAATACTACATGGGTTTTCCTATCACAAATTGGGTTTTCTTCCATATTTTTCATCTCTAATCATTCCTAAACTAATATGAATATTGCACCAACGAAAATACACAGGATAAATACTTGCCTGGGATTTTTGGAAGTCTGGATTGCGGCTGATTTTGGTGTGGTTGCGTTCTCCTTCTCGCGATCTACGCGTTGGTGGTGGCGGCGGAGCAAACCAGTGACTTTTTGGCCTTGAATTTCCTTGAGAGCTTTCCCTCTCTTCTCCAATGGCCGTACTAGGGTTCTGAATATTCTAACCCTAAGTGGTTAACCTAAATGGCTGATACAAGTTGCTGATTTTCGTGGGTTTAATTACCCAAATATGTAAAATGACCAAAATGCCCTCCCGGGTACGAGTTAGGCCTAAAAACGCCCCGAGACCCAAACTACACCCCCGGGTACACTTTTCTGACTATCTCGACCCTTCTGGACGCGTTGGCGCACTCAAAACGGCCCTACGAACAACTTATTAAATATTCACTTTTTATTTAACAAAATTTAGTCCCGGCGCGACACGGGCGCGTCTCGATTCAAATTTCCAAAATTGTCATTTTATTCACTCGTGACGTTCAATATAATCAATATCATATATTACTTTGCTCATTAGTAATATTCAACAAATTTCCCATAATTACTAACTCTCGTCACGTTAATAATTATAACATAATTAATTTCCGAATTTTTATTAAATAATTCACTCACATTAAATTTAATAAATCCCCAAATTAATATAGCATAAAAATACGGGGTATTACAACAATTCATTCTTCAATGTGACTGGAAATTTAGGGAAACTTGGATGTGTTATTGACACAAAGCACTTCACCACAAAACCCCTATAAATTGCCAAATCATTTTTCCTTGTACCTTATCGATTGCCCCGTATCATTGTATATGACTCTTATTCATTCTTCAAGGTTCTTTATTTTACTTAATATATTTATCATGGTCGCACCTCTACCTTTTCTACTATATTTTAAGGGATTCCCTCAAAGTTCAGGGTCAATATATTCCATTTCTAGTTGCAGTAAATGTTGTAAAAAGCACAAAAAAGAATGGCAATATATAGATCATTAATATAAGTAAGCTCAATAAATACTCCAACTTAAAACCATATAAATGAAGAAAAATTTACTTTAATTGACTAAAAAATATGCATTATTCATTAAACCTTTTTACTGATCAGGTTATGCAAATATAATTGTTAACATGTTTGAAGGGAAAAACAAGTTGTGAACTTTATCTCATGCACCTGCAAATGATAACAAAAATTATGTGGCATAACATTAGTTAACCAAGAGTAATCCTTTTATATATAAAATCAATAAACTTAACCAACACATGAAATAAAAACAAAAATACTCAACATACCCATTAAAATGTATTCTTCAATGAACTTCCTCGTGAACCATTGAAAGCAACTGGAAAATAAATATGAAACTTAATTTGGATACAAAAGGCCAAATAAATGAATAGATAACTTAATTTGGATACAAAAGGTCAAATAAATGAATACATAGAAATGTACAAAATCACAAACACAACAAAGATATACATAGAGAGCAAACTGAATCTAAATACAAATGAAAAACACAACAAATATATTTTTTCAAGCAGTAATGCAAATCGTAGTCAATGGGAAACAATAATGTCATCAAATTACGATGTGCACAATTAGAGTCGACAATCTCAGGTTATTATGTATCTTGATTATTTATGCATCAGATGAACTCGAATACACATATTATATGATTCTGCAATTAACACGAGTTACTAGATTCTGTAATTAACACGAGTTACTATCACAAAGCTCGAATCTCTTGAAATACAAGACATGAATATGTTAGAAAGATCACTCAATTATACAAAAATAATCTCAGCAATGTAAATCCCCTTTTAACAAGGACACAATTCACATAAGAGTAAAGACAAACAAGGACACAGTATCACATAAAAGAATTGAAACAAAGTTAAAAAAGAAACAATGTCAAATAAGCACATCGGGTGGTGAAACTCAAATACTAAGAAAATATATATATTAACTGCCAAAAACATGCACTAACTTTTTCATAACAGTACAGGTCTAAAAAAGCCTAAAGTCTTATCCTACAAATTTTAAAATTATGATTCCTAGTAAATTACAACTCTTCAATACTCATTAATAATATATATTATTATTTCATGTCTCTATTAACTATACTACGAGCTACGATTCCTACATATAATCATAAAAAAAAACTAGCACGATGATTCTATTCTACCACTTTTCATTTCAGAGGCACATAACATATTTGCTATTGAGATTCATCGGGTCATATTTTTCAAGAAAAAGATCATCATAGTTTATTGATTCCTAATATGAGATGATGCAAGTATAACTAATAAAATTGGACACATGTGTTAAAATATTAGTTCTCAAGTTTGATAATTGAACAAATAAGAGATACGAGGGAACTGAGAGACGAGCGTGGTATCCCAATAATTCTAGAGAGATGGACTTACCTTAATTGATTTTCAAATAAACAACAAAAATAAGGAGTTTGAAACTATTCTGAGGTTAATCTGCATAACACAATTCATAAAAAATAAAATAAAAAGAGCTTAATTCAAATATCGCGGGTAACAATATTTTTTTGTTTTGTTTTTTACTCTAGCTAATTAACATATTTTTTGAGAACGTAGGTCCCTCGTTAAATGTATACCACGTTGTATAGTGTATACACAACTTTAACACGTGTATATGTCAAAATTTCATTTATACATCATAAAATTTCATGTACATAATAAAATTCATATACAGATTACAAGTTCTTGCAAAAAAACTTACATGAAACAAATAATGTATATATTAGTGAAAACTTCATATATACACCATTTGGGACCTTAACTCATGAAAGATTATCAACGAGGAAGCTAAGCCAATGAAAAGTCACTTCAAGTCAAGCTGCCATCATAATATTCAGACACATAAAAATTAGAAAGAAGTGTTTATCTATGAATTGATAATTAGATAAAACATTTCGATAATTCACATAAAATTCAAAAAATAGAAAATTTGATATGAATAATGTTTAGGAGCAGACCACTCCTCAAAAAATTGAAATATTCTCAAATTAAACAGGAAAAATATAACAGTGACCCTCACTAACTCTTTTGCAGAAATAAAAATATGAGACCACAACAATAAAATCATACCGTTTATTGCAATTCTAAAACACTTCCACTAGAACCCATAAATCAAATCAACACAGTACACTAAAGAACTAGGGATGATAATTTTTAAGACAACATGATAAACCAACATGAACTCAACACATAGTATTACATATAGGGTTAGACCTTATGAAGGTTTATAGACAAGCATTCCTGGGCAGAAAGACAAGCGGTGAGAGAAGCTATTGGGTGTTGGAACATGCCGTGGATTTGTAGCTAGGGTTAGTTTCCACCTAGTTTGAAGAACCGTTCTTTTGGGAATGAGAAAAGTGAGGGGGGAGAATTTCGTTCGGGGTAAGTTGGCAAAATTTTTTGATTTGGGGATGAAGACGTGTGTACAAAAAAGGGGGTAAACAAAAAAAATCATAGAAGGTTAAAAAATGTCATAATAGGTAAAATCAAATATGATTGTTATATTCAAAGTGTCATATAAAGAAATATAAATAATAATAAAATGGTGTTTTTTATATTTTTTGTCAAAATAGTATTAATACTACACTTTTGATGACATTTTCTTAATAAACGTCATGAGATCACTTTTTAAAGCGTCATAAAAAGTATTTTTTCTTGTAGTGGAAGGCACTTGTCAGTTGCTCGGGAGACAAAGCAATTCATTGCAACTACTCTTCCTGTCAACTTTTATACTTCTTTCTTGTTGATCAGGGACTGCATTTCAAGCAAAGCTTTAATCTTGTTAGGATTTTTTTCTATTCCCTTATGATTGATAATATACCATAGACACATTCCTTCTTGTTATCCGAAGATGCATTTGGTTGGGTTGAGCTTCATCTGGTGCTTTTCCAATTGGTCAAAGCTTTGAGTTAAATCCACAATGTTGTTGGCAATACGGTTGCTTTTGGTGAGCTTGTAATCTACTCATAACTCCATATTTTTCTTAAGTAATCCTCAAAAACCTTGTCCACTAATCTTTGATAGGTAGCTCCATCGTTCTTTAACCCAAAGGGTGTGACATTGTAGCAGTAAGTTTCTCTGCTGGTAATTAATGATGTTTTTTCTTTATCTTGGGGTTTCTCTGCTGGTACCTCATGGGCTATTGTTGCATCGACCAATTGATCAATCCTTGGTAGAGGGAAATGATATTTTGGACATGCCTTGTTGAGATCTGTAAGGTCTACACACATACGCCATTTATTATTTTTCTTCTTGACCACTACCACATCAGCTAACCCATTTTGGTTTTTGGCATCTTCAATGAACCGTGCACCGTACCTATAATTTCTCCATTTTCTCTTAGATTATTGTATTCTATTTGGGATTGAAGACTCTTCAAATGTTCTTGATTTACTTGGAGTCTGGATAAATATTAAGCTCATAGCACATGAAATTTAGATAAATTTTCAGCATATCTTAATGGATCTAAGTGCAAAACATTTTTCCTCTTTTTTTATAAATGTAGTGAATTCCTGCTTGAGAGAAGGGGATAACCTAGAACCGGTCTAGGTGGTTCTTTAAGGCTTATCATTTTCCAACACAACAAGTTTTGTTTCTTCCATAACTTACCCCTTAACCAACTTTTCTTCTTCGTACGAATCCAGAGTGTGAATGTGGAAAGCGGTTGTGCCCTTCATTTGTACATCCTATTGGTCGGAAGGTGTATAATAACATTCTTTAGCATCTTTTCAATTGCCATTTACTACGCCAACCACATAATTTGTTGGATATTTCATACATTGGCGCATTGTGGATGGCATAGCCTAAAATTGCTTGATTCCCACATAATTTGTTGGATATTTCATATATTAGTGCATTTACTACGCCAAACCCATAATCTGACCGAACATTTTTGTCTAACATAAAGAAACGAATTCTTTCTCTCCTGCTTATCATCCAGGTGCCGACAAAGACTTCCATCTTGATGGTTCCCAATGAGTACACATTTTCTCCTATAAATTCGATAACTGGCCTATGGTACATTTTAGCTTGTTGATCTTTGGACCTAGGCTATCGAAGTAATTATAGAACATTAAATTAGTCGCACTCGCATTATCAACTAAGATCCGTACGACTCTACCATGATGAACTTTGCATGTGATAACTAATGGATCATCACGAGGATAAACAACCTCACTCAGATCATTCTTGGAAAGCCCAATTACTAGTCTATCTATCTTAACTTTCCTCGGACAACTATCACTGGATTAAGCCATATTAATTTATCTGATAGTCGGGTAGGCTTTGACTTCATTTATATAATCTTTCCTTTTTGGTGTGACATCTCCTCCTCCAACATCACCACCTTCAATAAAATGTCATCCAAAGGATATCATGTCAAACTCTACTTCTGGTTCATCACTCTTTTTTGGAAAATCTGGATCTTCCTCAAACCCATTATTTCTTGCTCTTTTGTTGTCATCCCTAGCTCGAGCTGGGGATTTAGATCTCTTGCGATCAACAAAATTGCTTATCTTCCCACTCCGAATAAGATTTTCAATCACATTCTTTAGTGAAGCACAACTATTGGCATTATGCCCGTGATCCCTACATAAGTCAAAGAACATGGATTTATCCCTCTTTTTGGGTGGTGTTTTTAACTTTCCAGGCTAATTCAAGTCTCTGTTTCCTTTGATCTCTTCTAGGATATGATGAACTCCCTTATTGAGCGGGGTATATTCATCATACTTCTTGATTCAATCCAGATTCTTGTCTTTCTGGTCCTTTACAAAAGAGTTGGAATTATTTTTCTAACCTTCACCTTTAGTATCAATAGCTTCCTTTGCTGCCATAGCTTCCTCGGCATTCATTATTGTTCCAACTTTATCTATGATCTTTGTCATAGTTTTGGGTGAATTCTTCACTAAAGCGTAGTAGAGATCTTTATCGAGCAATCCACTCAAAAGTTTTGCAATTTTTGTTTTCTCCTCATAGTCTACCACCTCAATTTTATCATTATTAAAGAGAGTAATATATTCTCTAGTGTTCTCTCCTATACTTCGTTGCGTGGTCAAGAGATGAATGACACGCTTGATCGGCTTAGCCCCCAAGTAAAAGTTGTCAATGAACAATTCAGCTAATTGATGAAAACTAAATATTTTACCTATTAGAAGATTGTTATACCAAATCTAGGTTGAACATGTGATAGATCTGGAAAAAACTCTACATATCCTTTAATCAGGAACTTACTATATGTTGGTAGCACCTTGATATTGCTCTATATGCAAAACTGGATCAGTTTTCTCATCATACTTAAGAGTTACCACTGGTGGCATAAATTTGTAGGGCATGGGATAGTCCATAATTTCTTGGACAAAAGGCGATCCTTTCATGAAAATCCTTTGCAATGGATTCTTTATCTTGTCCATTTCACCTAGCCGTTATTCCAACCTTTGAATGGGTCTCTTCCAAGAATGTTCGTCTAGCTTAGACTTGGTTGAGGTAGATCTGGAAAATTTATTATGTCTATGTGATGAGCTCTCCTACTGAGAGGTCTTCTAGGCACGCACATATCCCCTCATTCAGGCACTAAATTTTATGGACCCTTCTCGGTATTCACGATGATGTTCATGCTCATTACAATGTCCTCTTTTTATTTGAGGGTCTGAGCAATCAAAAGCAAATTTCCTGGTTAGACTTTCCAAGACATTGGGTCTCTTTTTAGAAAACAATCAACCATTATAGTAATGAGTTAACCATAATTAAGGACTTGCTCCATAACGATATGACATATCATGAGAAGAACGATAATGATAGTTTATCTCATCCCTAGATGGCAGTGGTGGCATTTCCCTTCTAGAATTGGAGGTCTTAGTTTGCATGGGGTGAGCTAATTGTTAGAAAGACTCCTGCCTATCTTCTTGACCTCTTACCATGTTGATCAAATTTCCATGTATGTTTATAACACTAGGAGGAGAAGATGGAATGATGGGATTATTCTCATTTCGAACACTATCTTTAGGATCATTCATTTCTTTGGAGACAAAGAAATAAAATAAAATGGTAGAGTATGATGACAGATAAATGTTCCCACAACGAGTGCTAGTGAAATGATAATATGATATCTTAATCGAATGTCAAGAGTGGACTAAATAAGGTAGAGATGGAAAATAAATTATGAGTAACTCGGATGATGATTTTAAGGTCACGGTTGAGTCTAGAAGGGTCGAAATAGTGAACATAATATACTAGGGTGTGTAGTTTGGGTCCTAGAATAGTTTTAGACATAATTGACAACCCGAGAGGGAATTTTAATCATTTTATAACTTAGAGTTAAGGGAATTTTGGGATTTTGAGTATTACATAAAGTTGTTGTGATTTGAGGCTAGGGTAAAGAGATTAGAAAACAAGTGAAGACTAGGAGAGAGGAGAGCAAGAGTTCTCTTAGAACTCCAAAAAGGGTTTTGGAAGAATACACGCTCAATTTAGCATCACAACCACTTTTAGAGGAAAGATTAGAAGAGAAGCTTCATCAAAGAGGATCAAATCAGACCATTCCAATGTAAGACAAATATTTATCTTGCAAATTTTTATTAGCTATCATACCCATGTCGAGTAGAACATTGTATTAAGTACAATTTATATTACACTTATGATTTGATGAGTAAAATTATAATTGGGAATAGGATTTGATGGATAATAAATCCAATTACATGGAGAAATTAAAATCATGATTTTTGTGAATTGAATCATGGATTGAATATGGGTTTGGGTGAATTTATGTGAAGAACACAAAACTAAATGATTTATGTTTATGAGTTGTTAAATTGGATAATATGATGAAATTAGATGGATTATAATCATGACTTACTTTAGAAATCATACCTATATGTATCTTCGATGTTTAGTTATGTTAATTTAGAAATTGGGATGTTAGTATGAATGTTTGAGGATTTGGTTAATGTATAAATTCAGACCAGCTATAAAAAGAAGAATAAACCTGTTACATTTCAAATCGATTTGGTTTGCCCAAAATTGGAAAATTTTCTATTATGATGATTTATTTTGGGTTCGAGGAGACATAGCGAACCAATAGTCCTTCATTGAGTAGGAGAGGTATAAGGACTTGATAGCAGAGTATGCCAGCATCACGAGGGTCGATCGGGGGATGCTCTGTTTTTGTATGTATTATATGTGTGACGTATATATATATATATATATATATATATATATATATATACCAGTGTAATGTATCTATTTATGTGAAAGAGTATAATTGATAGAGGATGAATATCTAAAAAGAAAATTAAGTGGTGAAACACAAATAATTGACTCAATAATAAAATGGAAATAAATAATTTATTATTGAGACCATAGTATCAGGATATAAGTGAGACTTGGACTATTGTTAGTTGTCAAATACCTTAGCTAGTTTGGAAGGGTATGCTATTTAGGTAGAATATGTTAGGCGTGCACATTAGTTGAGAGGTGAGGATCTTAAGTAAGTGTACGTGGATAATACATGAGTAACAAATAACTGATTTAAATACTTGCTAAATATTTTTAAATTTTTTTACTTGGGCCATGACCCTTGTCCAAATATTTTCAAAATATTTTAGGTGTCTAGCCATAGGGACATCCAGTTTAGAGATCATATCCACTGTCACGTAGATGCAATAATATGGAGTCCTGCATGACCTTTCTTAGAGGCTTCAACTCGTTCTTTCTAGATAACAGATTTCATTATCAGTTTATCTGAGTGTGTTGCCTTCAGAGCATTTATTTATTTCAGTTATGCATCATACTATATTCAGATTTATATACTCATTTTCGATTTTGGCTGGATTAATTTATATAGAGAACCGATGGTTTATGCTGTTTTCATTATTTAATTATTTATATTTGTCGTGAGTTTGTTCATATTAGATTCATGTGTGATTTTTTTAATTCATTTAAATTATTGTTTCATGTATTAATAATAAAATATAAATTGTCACCATCTTAATTTGACATAGGTGATTAGTCAATAAAAATATTTTCAACAATGTACCAAGAATGAAACTGTTAATGATTTCGGACTAATTTAATAATGGACTGGTCACCCAGGATTAAATTAGGCGGGGTGTCATAGATGGTATCAGAGTATCAGGTTTTAGTTTCCATAGGATTTGTACGTCTTATTACGATTTCAACGTACGATTCCTTAACATACAACCATATTATTTGGACTATTGTATTCGTGATTATTAATTTCAGAATCAGTCTTTTCATTTTATAAGCGTATCAATGTGAAATTATACCACTCGAATATATTTTCATATGACGCCTAGGAGAGGAGGAGCAGCCCGAGAAGAGCCACAAGCACAGGCACCACATGGGACAGTGACAGTCGCTAAGGTGGAAATGATAGTGGCACTAGCAGTGAATGCATCTATAACTGTCGTAGCTCAGGATTTTCCTGAGATCCAGCAACCACTGCATCCAGTGGCACCAGGGGTTCAGACATACCTAGGACCGATAGAGTGACAGAGGGTCAGCGATACTTTCTAAAAGGGCCACCCACCAGAATTTAAGGCGAGTTTTGTTGTGAATGCGACATGTCAGTGGAAGACAGATATTCAGTGCCACTTGTGTATGGATGACTGCAGTGAGGTGAAGAAGCAAATTCTTACTACTTTCAAGTTCGTTGGGGAAGCATTACAGTGGTGGGAGTCAGTCACCACCATTACAGAGAGGGATACTATGACTATTTTGATTTCTGGGTGAAGTTTGATGACAAATACTTTCCTCCAGCTATAGAGACTGAGATGAGGAAGAAGATTAGTGAGGTGACTAAGGGTGATCATTTTATGGCCGAATATGAGGATGAGTTCACTCGTTTGTATAATTTTTTACCAGATGAAGTGAACAACGAATAAAGGAAGAAGGTGAGAATTATGGATTGTTTGGCATAGAGGACTCGCCAGCACTTGACTGGTAATCCTACTTTGATGATCTATAACGATGTTGTCAATTCCACACTATTAAATTGTCATCACCATCGCTTCCATGTGAAGGGGGCAAGTGAGGAGTTGATCCCAGCTAGCAAGGGAAGATAGGAGGGGGTGGTTCTAGTGGAGAACCACACCAGCATCAGTCTGGAAGACAGGAGGATCAGTCCAAGTGGTTCAGATCTGGGGTCTATCAACCCGAGGGTGGTTATAGGAAGGGCTAGAGGGGTCCTCGGCAGCAGTAGGTTACTCAAGGTTGTCAGTCCAAGGGAACAATAGGAGAGGCCAGTAGGGTTGAGGCCAGCAGAGGCATTACGGTCAGAGCAATCAGGGCCAAGGTCAAAGAGATTTTCCAGGCTAGTGCTTTATTTGTGGACATGCGGGCCACAAGAAGAAGGATGCACACAACAGGGGAGAGCTTCGTATCAATACGGTGCCCCACAAGTGCAGTAGGAATAGAGGCCACCTGCACCACCAAACCCACCCGCACCACCATAGTTAGGAAAACTTTATTATACGTGTGACTATAACGTTCGAGTTGCCATCATTCAACAGGACTCACAAGCACCACCAGCAGTAGCGGGTACGATTACTATACATGGGATTACATGTAGTGTTTTATTTGATAATATGGCATCACACTCTTTTAGAGTGACTATATTTTCATGAGTTTCAATCCTATTAGAGACAATTGGTAATCTCCTTATATGTGTGGAGTCACCAACGGGTAGTGGGTCTCTTATACACTCGATTTGTAGATGTATGGACATTGAAGTGGGAATATTTGTTTAGTTATCAATTGTAACACCCCGTATTTTTGGTACATTTAAAATTTAATTAATTCGGAAATTCTAAATTACTAGTGTGTTGTAATTTAATGAATTAATTATGATAGAATAATATATAAATATTAATCTAGGATTGAATGGTTAATATTTAGGGAAAATTATTTACTGAGCGTATAGTAATAATGTAATTTCGTCGTTTCAAGTATTAATGACGAGATATGTACTTATCACATCCGGAAGTCGGTATAGACTATATTGGGTGGGGGATAAGTATTTTTATAAATAAATTCGGATGCAAATTCGGAGTGTACAGTTGAGTCCGGATGGGCTGAGATAGTCGGAAAAGTGTACCCAGGGGTAGTAAACAGGTCACAGGACATTTTTAGACATAGTCGGGCCCACTCGGGGGAATTTTGGTCACTTGGGCTTGGCCCATTAGTCAAAAAACGGGAATGGTTTAATTAACTTAATAAAAAGAAAATAAGGGTTGGCTAAGCTTAAGCAGAGAAAGGAATTAAAGGGTTAGGAAACCCTAGCAGCAGCCAAAGCGAATTTGGGGATCTCAAAGAACCAAGTATGTCATCTTCAACCTTGGAATCCATTGAAGATTCAGACACTACGAAACCTAAGGCAAGTGAATAACTTGCAATAGCATAAAATCTGTCTTTCAAATTCATGTTTGTGTGCTGTTATGAATAAAAAATTCGTTTTGGTGTTCATGGTATAAACATGGGGTTTTGATAATTCAAAAGTAAACATGAATCTGATTGGCCCGAAATTATGAGGAGTTATGTAAAATCTGATATTGGAATATTGGTGTGTATCTGTTAGGATGATATTCAGATAAATTAAAACGAATTTAATGAAGAAATTTGGAGTAAAAATGGGTTTAAGGAAAAAGATAGGTTTTCCCCAAAATTTATAAATCAGTAGTTTATGGACGAATTGATGAGTGTTGTAAGTTTTCTGGGTAATCCTAATAAGGTTTCTAGTATGCTCTGGTGATAAGATGGATTAAAACTCATGTTAGAAGATATTAGGGTTTATGAAAATCCGTCCATGGATGCCCTGTCTTCGCGAAGAAGGCGAAGACCTGTTCGATCGATCGATCGACGGTCTGGGTCGATCGATCGACGGTCGCCAGAATCGGGCAGTTTCGCCAGTTGGGTATATAAGAGGGAAAATTTATATAAAAATCTTATGTAATTAATTATTGAGAAATTAAATACATGGGTTTAAATCTAATTAATTGTAGATAAATTAATTAGGGTTTGAGGCTAATAAATTAGAGTCGGGAATGGTGACTCGGGTAAATTTATTTTGGTCTACGGGAGTAAGTCCAAATTTATGGTGGGGGCGACACCAACAATAACTAAATTAATTAAAGTGCAATTTAATTAATACTTAGAGTTGGACCATAAACTCTTAATAATTTTAATAGGCTTATGTTACGGATTTTAGTGAACGGTATAGCCGGGACTTTTATATTTATATATACGGAGGCGTTAGTATATATATATATGGTGTGCTCAATTAATATCAGTGATTAGATATTTGTTACTATAGTGCTATAGGGGGAGGTTGCGCGTAGTGGATGAATCCCCCAACTTGAGGAGTAGGGTGAGTATATTCCCGAGGTCATAGCGTCCGTTATATGGGTGAGGGACAACTCACTTTCAGGGAAGGAATATGACCGCCTCCAATTATTTATTTTTATCAAGTTGGTGTGAAAATTCTGACTTGGGATAACTAGGCTATGTGAGTATACCTAGTGGGATAGCACTTTATAGAATTTACATTCCGGGAGTATTTTTACTCGGGAGGTTGCAAGTTATTATATATATTACAGTATGATTGTGAATGCTGAAATATGATATTAAGTATATAAAATTTTATAATTAATTATATACGGAATATTAAAAGTGAGTTACTTCACATGTATAACAAGGGTAGAAGTTATATGAACATAAAAAGGGAAGTGATTTAGTTAAGTTGATGTTACCGATAACTTATATATCAAAATCACTACATACTCAGTTAGAGTAGGGTGGGTATAAAGGAACCTTGTTAATTATCTAACCATGAGATGAGTAACTAGGTAATTTAATTAACGCATTCGTAGGGTATAATAGAGGAAGGGTAAGGAAGTCCTCAAGAGAGTGCGTTATTAATTAAAAATATGAAGAGCATGCATATTTATTTATTACTGCAAGTTAATCATTTGTTAAATGTTTTTCAAATGTTTTGGGTACTAACCCTTGCTATAAAAACTTTTAAAAACCTTTTAGGTGTCCAACCACAGGGATGCCAGCCTTGATTATATTCCAGGGATCCGTTGCTGCAACATATGTGGATGTTGCGGGATTTTGATAGACGCCTCATTCTTCATTCTTAAATGTAGAAGTTCATAATTAGTATTCGAGCATGTTTCTCACTTTCCATTTATTTGTATTAGACTTGTTGAGAGTTTATTCTTATCTTTATGGGATTCATTATTTGGACCGTTGGTTTATTCGGTCAATTATTTTTACGTGTGAATGATTAATTCAGTTATCTGTGATTGTTATATAGTTTTTTTTCCGCATGGGTGTTTGTTAATTAATGAAAGATAAAAATTGGCACCAGTCTATTTTTCTCACTTAGGTGGTTAGTAAATAATAAGACGACAGTGATGCTAAGAATGGACCAAATGAGAAACCTGTTCTAACTTGATTTAGGACTGATCACCCAGGATTAATTAGGCGGGGTGTCACAGATGGTATCAGAGCATCAGGTTCTAGAGTCCTTAGGATCTATGCGGCTTTCTACATTTCAGCGTAGCGTTCGGTTGTTATAGAGCCCTATTATTAGGACTGTTGATTATATTTTTCCGCTTGTGAGATATCGTATTCTTGTTATTAGTTTTTGTATAAATTGTGTACTTATACAATTCAATCTATTTCAGATGCCTCCAAAGAGACAGAGAGCGGAAAGGGCTGAGGCTAGAGATGAGGTGAGGGAGGCTCGCCAGGAGCCACAGGTACCGCCACCACCACCTCCACCCAAGTTGATTTCTACCACTCAGGTGGCAGTGATAGTGGCCCAAGTGGTCGAGACAGCGATGCGAGCTATGGCAGCTCATTTTCCACAGCCTCAGGCACCGCCTCCATTGGATCCAGCAGTTCAGGCTCCAGTAGGGCCACCATCTTGGCAGCGACTGAGGGAGACCTTTCAGAAGGGTCACCCACCTGAGTTTCGAGGTAGCACCAATGTGGTCGAGGCTTGTGACTGGAAGAAGAACATTCAGCGGCATCTGCGCATGTTAGAGGGTACAGAGGTGCAGAAACAGATGCTGGCTACCTTTCGTCTATCGGGGGCAGCCTTACAGTGGTCGGAGTCCATAACCGCCGCTGAGGAGCGTTATTTGATGCTGATTTTTGAATTCTGGGTGCGGTTTGACCACAAGTACTTCCCTCCAGCAGTAGAGTCTGAGATGAGAAAGAAATTCAGTGAGTTGGTACAGGGTGACAGGTCAGTAGCAGAATATGAGGAGGAGTTCACCCGTTTGGCAAACTTTATGCCAAATGAGGTGAGCGATGAGGAGCGGAAGAAGTCAAAGTTCATGGATGGCCTAGCCTGGAGAATCAGGCAACACTTGATTGGGAATCCGGCGTTAGTGACTTATACAGATGTCGTTAATGCCGCACTTGTACATTGCCAGGATCATCGTTTCCATGCTAAGGGGAACAAGAAGCCAGGTGAGCCGAGCCAGCAGGGCAAGGCGGTCACTAGTAGTGAGACGAGTGGCACATAGCAGCATGTTATCATTCAGCAAGGGAATCAGGCTAAGAAGTTTAAGCCTGGTGGGTTCCGACCGGGAGAACAGGGGTTCAGGCAGGGGCAACCAGGCCCTAATCAGCAACAGCAGGTTCCTCAGGGCCGTCAGGGCCAAGGGAACAACGGGGGAGGCCAACCGGGCCAGCAACGTCAGGGCCAGCAGGGCCAACAGCAGGGTGACGATCAGAAACGCTATTTCTCGTGTGACCAACCAGGACACTTCAAGAGGGAGTGCCCGCAGAGGGGCAGAGGCCAGCAGCAGGGTGCCCAGTAGGGGCAACAGGGTCAGATGCCGCCAGCAGCACCAGCCCCACCCGCCCCACAGCAATAGGGGCAAATGCACTACGGACGTGTGTATAACGTTCAGGATGTTCCTAATCCCCCAGCACAGCAGGCGCCGCCCGCGATCGAGGGTACGTTTTCTATCCATGGCACTATGGGTCGGGTATTGTTTGATACGGGGGCTACACATTGCTTTATAGCTACACATTTCGCGAAGGCTTTAGGGTTGTTATCCATCGCGGAGAGCACTGTTACGTGTGTCGACTCACCATTGGGGAATGGGTCGCTTATATTCTTTATATGTCGGGGAGTGGGGGTGGAGATTGGTGGTTTGACATTACCTGCGGACATGTTGGTATTAGATATGCATGTCCACGATGTGATTATCGGTATGGATTGGCTCGCTGACTATAGAGCCATGATTGATTGCTTCGGTGGGAGCATTATTTTTGCCATTCCGGGACAAGAGATGTTTGTTGTGGCGATGCCTCGACCAGAGGGAGGCTCGACCGCTCATTTATATTACATTGAGGAGGAAACCTCACAGGAAGTGGTAGTTCCTTTAGACTCTATTCCGGTAGTGAGGGACTTTGAGGATGTATTCCAGGAAATACCAGGATTACCACCCAGCAGAGAAATCAAATTTGTTATCGATTTGGCTCCGGGGACGAGACCGATTGCTCGGGCACCTTACCGAATGTCCCCTTCAGAGATGCGGGAATTGAGGGAACAGATTCAGCAACTACTGGGTCAGGGTTTTATTCGGCGGAGTACATCATCGTGGGGTACGCCGATATTGTTTGTGAAGAAGCGAGATGGTTCACTCCGCTTGTGCATGGATTATAGGGAGCTGAACAAGGTGACGATACGGAATAAATATCCGTTGCCTCGGATCGATGATTTATTTGACCAATTGAGAGGGGCGTCTTACTTCTCCAAGGTCGACTTGAGGTCAGGGTATCATCAACTGCGTATCCGAGAGGGGGATGTTCCTAAGACCGCTTTCTTGTCGCGGTATGGATCATATGAGTTCAGGGTGATGCCCTTCGGGCTCACCAATGCACCAGCAGTGTTCATGGACCTCATGAACAGGGTTTTCAGAAAGTACTTAGATCAGTTTGTCATCGTGTTCATTGATGACATCCTAATCTACTCGCGCACCGAGGAGGAGCACGCGGAGCATTTGCGCATGGTTTTGCAGACACTGAGGGATCATCAGCTCTATGCCAAATTAGGGAAGTGTGGATTCTGGCTTCGGGAGGTACAGTTCCTTGGTCACGTCGTGTCAGATCAGGGTATTGCAGTGGATCCGAATAAGGTGTCGGCGGTGAGGGAGTGGGGACAGCCCACGACACCGACCGAGGTGCGCAGTTTTCTGGGTTTGGCCGATTACTACAGGCGATTCATTAAAGGATTCTCTAAGATTGCAAGACCTTTGACGAATCTGACTCAGAAAGGAGTACCTTTCAAGTGGGATGATAATTGTCAATTAGCGTTCGACGAGCTAAAGGACAAGTTGACATCTGCACCCGTGCTTGCATTGCCAAAGGGAGGGCTAGAGTATCGGGTTTACACAGACGCATCCTTACGGGGTCTTGGGGGTGTACTCCAGCAGGAGGAGAGGGCTATAGCTTATGCTTCCAGGAAGCTAAAGCCCCACGAGAGGAATTACCCCACTCACGACCTAGAATTCGCAGCGGTCGTTTTTGCTTTGAGGATATGGAGGCATTATCTTCTAGGAGAGCAGTTTACTCTATTCACGGATCACAAGTCACTTCAGTATCTCTTCACTCAGAAGGATCTGAATATGAGGCAGAGGTGGTGGCTAGAATTCGTGAAGGACTACCATTTTGATATTCAGTATCATCCTGGTAAGGCCAATGTGGTAGCAGACGCATTGAGCCGAAGGCCAACGGGGGAGATAGCAGAGGTATGGAAAGCGAAATGGAGAGAGCTTCAATATGAGGATGACGTGGCCAAAGCTTGCATGTCAGCTTTATCCATCACAACCGAGATCATTATGCGAGTTGTGAAGGCTCAGGCTGAGGATCAGATTTGCCGGGATAGGGTGGGCCAGTTGTTAGCTGAGGGAGCAGAGGGTTACTCGATTAGCTCAGAAGGAGGCCTACGCTTTAATGGGAGGTTAATGGTGCCAGAGGATGAGGATTTGAAGCACGCTGTTATGACAGAATCCCATGGTTCGAAATTTGCGGTACATCCCGGTGGGGATAAAATGTACCAAGATATGAGGAGGCAGTATTGGTGGGCAGGAATGAAACGGGACATAGAGGAGTTTGTCTCGAAATGTGCCACGTGTCAGCTTGTAAAAGTTGACCACCAGAGACAATCAGGGATGCTACAGCCGTTAGAAATTCCCGTGTGGAAGTGGGAGAGCATCTCCATAGACTTCATCACAGGGCTACCCGTATCGCAGAGGGGTCACGACTCCATATGTGTTATTGTGGATCGGTTGACTAAGCTGGCCCACTTTTTTTACCGGTACGTACAGACTTCGAGACGATGCGTTATGCACAGCTATTCATAGCAGAGATTGTTAAGCTGCATGGAGTGCCTATAAATATTGTATCCGATCGAGACAAAATCTTTGTCGCCCACTTTTGGCAGAGCTTTCAGGAGGCAATGGGCACGGAGTTGCGCTTGAGTACGGCGTATCACCCACAGACGGATGGATAGACTGAGAGAGTTAACCAGATGCTGGAAGACATGCTCAGAATGTGCATTTTGGACTTCGGGGGAGGATGGGAGAAATATCTTCCTTTGGTAGAGTTTGCGTATAACAACTCTTACCAATTCACGATTGGCATGGCACCGTTTGAGGCACTGTACGGGAGACCTTGTCGTTCACCCGTTTGTTGGTTAGAGGTGGGAGACAACAAACTCTTGGGGCCAAAAATTGTTCAAGAGACATCTTCCAAGATAGAGCTGATTCGAGGAAGAATTCGGATAGCTCAGGACAGGCAAAAGAGTTATGCTGACGCTTCTCGACGACATGTGGAGCTAGAAGTTGGGGACCAGGTTTTAGTCCGGGTGTCCCCAATGAAAGGGGTGATGAGGTTCGGCAAGAAGGGTAAGTTAGCACCGCGATATGTAGGACCTTTCCCTATTATTGAGAGGGTGGGACCGGTGGCGTATAAGCTTGGGTGACCAGAACATCTTCAACGGATACACGATGTATTCCATGTGGCATCACAGAAGAAATATCGAAGGAGCGAGAGAGCCTTTTGGCACATTCCACTCGAGGAGATCGACTTACAGCCAGACATCTCGTATGAGGAAAGGCCGGTAGCTATTTTGGATCATAGTGAGCGGAAATTACGATCCAAGGTTGTTCCATTGGTTAGAGTACAGTGGGGTCATCACAATGTTGACGAGTCTACCTGGGAGCGAGAGGAGGATATGTGGGAACAATATCCAGAGCTTTTCAACGCAGGTACAATCTAATTTCGGGGACGAAATTCCTTTATAAGGGGGGGGAGTATGTAACACCCCGTATTTTTGGTGCATTTAAAATTTAATTAATTCGGAAATTCTAAATTACTAGTGTGTTGTAATTTAATGAATTAATTATGATAGAATAATATATAAATATTAATCTGGGATTGAATGGTTAATATTTAGGGAAAATTATTTGCTGAGCGTATAGTAATAATGTAATTTCGTCGTTTCAAGTATTAATGACGAGATATGTACTTATCACATCCGGAAGTCGTTATAGACTACATTGGGTGGGGGATAAGTATTTTTATAAATTAATTCGGATGCAAATTCTGAGTGTATAGTTGAGTCCGGATGGGCCGAGATAGTCGAAAAAGTGTACCCAGGGGTAGTAAACGGGTCACGGGACGTTTTTAGACATAGTCGGGCCCACTCGGGGGCATTTTGGTCACTTGGGCTTGGCCCATTAGTCAAAAAACGGGAATGGTTTAATTAACTTAATAAAAAGAAAATATGGGTTGGCTAAGCTTAAGCAGAGAAAGGAATTAAAGGGTTAGGAAACCCTAGCAGCAGCCAAAGCCAATTTGGGGATCTCAAAGAACCAACTAGGTCATCTTCAACCTTGGAATCCATTGAAGATTCAGACACTACGAAACCTAAGGCAAGTGAATAACTTGCAATAGCATAAAATCTGTCTTTCAAATTCATATTTGTGTGCTGTTATGAATAAAAAATTCGTTTTGGTGTTCATGGTATAAACATGGGGTTTTGACAATTCAAAAGTAAACATGAATCTGATTGGCCCGAAATTATGAGGAGTTATGTAAAATCTGATATTGGAATATTGGTGTGTATCTGTTAGGATGATATTCAGATAAATTAAAATGAATTTAATGAAGAAATTTGGAGTAAAAATGGGTTTAAGGAAAAAGATAGGTTTTCCCCAAAATTTATAAATCAGTAGTTTATGGACGAATTGATGAGTGTTGTAAGTTTTTTGGGTAATCCTAATAAGGTTTCTAGTATGCTCTGGTGATAAGATAACTTAAAAATCATGTTAGAAGAGATTAGGGTTTATGAAAATCCGTCCATGGCTGCCCTGTCTTCGCGAAGAAGACGAAGACCTGTTCGATCGATCGATTGACGGTCGCCAGAATCTGGCAGTTTCGCCAGTTGGGTATATAAGAGGGAAAATTTATATAAAAATCTTGTGTAATTAATTATTGAGAAATTAAATACATGGGTTTAAATCTAATTAATTGTAGATAAATTAATTAGGGTTTGAGGCTAATAAATTAGAGTCGGGAATGGTGACTCGGGTAAATTTATTTTGGGCTACGGGAGTAAGTCCAAATTTATGGTGGGGGCGACACCAACAATAACTAAATTAATTAAAGTGCAATTTAATTAATACTTAGAGTTGGACCATAAACTCTTAATAATTTTAATAGGCTTATGTTACGGATTTTAGTGAACGGTATAGCCGGAACTTTTATATTTATATATATGGAGGCGTTAGTATATATATATATGGTGTGCTCAATTAATATCAGTGATTAGATATTTGTTACTATAGTGCTATAGGGGGAGGTTGCGCGTAGTGGATGAATCCCCTAGCTTGAGTAGTAGGGTGAGTATATTCCCGAGGTCATAGCATCCGTTATATGGGTGAGGGACAACTCACTTTCAGGGAAGGAATATGACCGCCTCCAATTATTTATTTTTATCAAGTTGGTGTGAAAATTCTGACTTGGGATAACTAGGCTATGTGAGTATACCTAGTGGGATAGCACTTTATAGAATTTACATTCCGGGAGTATTTTTACTCGGGAGGTTGCAAGTTATTATATATATTACAGTATGATTGTGAATGCTGGAATATGATATTAAGTATATAAAATTTTATAATTAATTATATACGGAATATTAAAAGTGAGTTAGTTCACATGTATAACAAGGGTAGAAGTTATATGAATATAAAAAGGGAAGTGATTTAGTTAAGTTGATGTTACCGATAACTTATATATCAAAATCACTACATACTCAGTTAGAGTAGGGTGGGTATAAAGGAACCTTGTTAATTATCTAACCATGAGATGAGTAACTAGGTAATTTAATTAAAGCATTCGTAGGGTATAATAGAGGAAGGGTAAGGAAGTCCTCAAGAGAGTGCGTTATTAATTAAAAATATGAAGAGCATGCATATTTATTTATTACTGCAAGTTAATCATTTGTTAAATGTTTTTCAAATGTTTTGGGTACTAACCCTTGCTATAAAAACTTTTAAAAACCTTTTAGGTGTCCAACCACAGGGACGCCAGCCTTGACTATATTCCAGGGATCCGTTGCTGCAGCATATGTGGATGTTGCGAGATTTTGATAGACGCCTCATTCTTCATTCTTAAATGTAGAAGTTCATAATTAGTATTCGAGCATGTTGCTCACTTTCCATTTATTTGTATTAGACATGTTGAGAGTTTATTCTTATCTTTATGGGATTAATTATTTGGACCGTTGGTTTATTCGGTAAATTATTTTTACGTGTGAATGATTAATTCAGTTATCTGTGATTGTTATATAGTTTTTTTTTTCCGCATGGGTGTTTGTTAATTAATGAAAGATAAAAATTGGCACCAGTCTATTTTTCTCACTTAGGTGGTTAGTAAATAATAAGACGACAGTGATGCTAAGAATGGACCAAATGAGAAACTTGTTCTTACTTGATTTAGGACTGATCACCCGGGATTAATTAGGTGGGGTGTCACGTCAATCTTATTGTATTAGATATGGAGGGATATGATGTTATTTTAGGGATGGATTGGTTAGCAGGTTATTAGGCGATGGAAGACTGTTATGGGAGGACTATTGTATGTGCAATACGAGGATAGGAGATGTTCTTAGTGGCGATGCCTCTTCCTGAGCGAGGGTCGAGCACTCATTAATATTATATTGAGGAGGAGGCCACATAGGAGGTGGTAGCTTCATTATAATCGATTCCAGTTGTGAAGAAATTCAAGAATGTCTTTTACGATATACCCGAATTATCGCCTAGACAAGAAAATGATTTTTTTATTGATCTAGCACCACGTATGGGACCTATAGCTCGAGGGTCCTATCATATGGCCCCATCAGAGATTCATGAGTTGAGAGAGAAGATTCAGTAGATCTTAGGGCAATGTTTTATTCGACAAAGTACTTCATCATGGGGTGCACCGATGTTATTTATCAAGAAGAGTGGGTCTCTTCGATTGTGTATTCACTATAGAGAGTCAAATAAATTGACGATTCGAAATAAATATCCAATGCCTCATATTGATGATCAATTTGACCAGCTAAGGGGAGAAACTTACTTTTCCAAGATTGATTTGCAGTTCAATTATGATCAATTACACGTCAGAGGGGAGGATTTCCTAAGACTATTTTTCTAATATGATACGGGTCCTGTGAGTTTAGAATGATGCCATTCAGAGTCACCAATAAAGTAGAAGTTTTTGTGGATCTAATGAACCGGGTTTTCTAAGATTTCCTTGACCAGTTTTTGATTATGTTCATGAATGACATTCTGGTTTACTCTCATTTTGAGGATGAGCAGGCTGATCACTTATGGAAGGTTTTACAAACACTTAGAGAGCATCAATTGTATGACAAGTTTAGTAAATATGGGGTTTTTCGTGGGGAGGTATAGTATTTGGGCCACATTGTGTCTGAGAAGGATATAGTAGTTTATCCAACTAAGGTATCGGTGGTGAAGGAATGGGGATAGCCCACGCCACCAACCTAGGTTCATAGATTTTTGGGGTTGGCAAGTTATTATTGGAGGTTTGTTAAGGGTTTCTTGAAGATTGTGAGTCCGTTGACACACTTAACTCATAAAGGGGTGTCATTTATTTGGGACGACCATTTTCAGTTATCTTTCGATGAGCTAAAGGACAAAATGACCTAAGCACCCGTAATTTAACTACCTAAAGGGAAATAACATAATTTGTCTACACTGACGCATCCTTGTAGGGACATATGGGCGTATTGTAGTAAGATGAGAGGTGTATAGCATATGCATCAGGAAAAAATATTCCCCATGAGAAGAATTACCCCACGCATGATTTGGAGTTAGCCGTTGTTGTATTTGACTTAAGGATCTAAAGGCATTATTTTTTGGACGTGCAGTTTAGTTTATTCATAGACCATAAATCGCTTTAGTATCTGTTCACGCGGAAGCATTTGAACATGAGGCAGAGGAGGTGGTTGAAGTTTATGAAGTATTACCAGGTTAATATTTAGTATCATCCTAAAAAGGCTAACGTGGTGGCTGACGTGTCAAGCCGAAGACCAGCATGTAAGGCAGCAACGGTTTAGAAAGAAAAGTGGAGAGAAATTCGACGCGATAATGAGATTGATATGGCTTGTATGTCCGTATTAGCTATCATGCCCGAGATTATGATGAGGGTAGTGAAATCATAGGAAAAGGATAATTTTTTTTAGGATAGAGTTTGCTAGTTACTAGCTGATGGGATAGAGGGATACTTGATCAGTTTAGAGGGTGGTTTATGTTTTAATGGGGAATGAATGGTTCTAGAGGGTGATTATTTGTGACATGCAGTGATGTCAGAGGCTCATGGGTCCCAATTTGCAATGCATCCCAGTGGGGATAAGATGTACTAGGACATGTGTAGATAGTATTGGTTGTCATGAATGAAATGGGACGTTGCAGAGTTTATCTCTAAGTGTACTACCTACCAGGTAGTGAAGGTAGACCACCAGAGAGCGACAAGGATGTTACAATCATTAGAGATTCTCAGGTGGAAATGGGAGAGTATCTCTATGGATTTTATCATTGGGTTAGTGTTATCACAGCGAGGTCATGATTCTATATGGGTGATAGTGGATCGATTGAATAAGGTGGCTCATTTTCTTTTGGTTCGTATGGATTTTGAGACAAAGAAGTATGAATAGTTAATTATCACTGAGATAGTATGATTACATGGGGTCCCTCTTAGTATTTTATCCGATAAGAATAAGATCTTTGTATCCCATTTTTGGTAGAGTTTCCAGGAGGCGATGGGGACAGATTTATGATTGAGTACATCGTATCACCCAAAAATAGATGGGCAGAGTAAGGGGGTTAATTAGATGCTTAAGGATATGTTGCTAATGTGTATACTGGATTTTAGGTGAGGATGGTATAGTATCTTCCTTTGGTGGAGTTTGCGTATAAAAACTCCTACAAATTTACTATCGTCATGGAACCATTCGATGCATTATACGATCGTACTTATCGTACACCTACTTATTGGTTTGAGGTAGGGGACAATAAACTATTGGGGCCAAAGATGATTCAGGAAACTGCTGCCAAGATTGAGTTATTTTGAGGATGCATTATGATTGGTCATGATAGGCAAAAGAGTTAACCAGATACCAACATGAGACATATTAAGCTTGAGGGTGGTGATTAGGTATTTGTGCGAGTGTCTCCTATGAAATGTGTAATGAGATTTTGTAAGAAAGGTCAAATGGCATCGAGATATGTGGGACCGTTTCCTATTATTGAGAGGATTGGACTAGTGGCTTATATATTGGGATTACCAAAGCATCTTTGGCAGCTTTAGGACTAGTGACATCTCATATGAGCAGAGACTAGTGGCGATACTTCATCGTAGTGAGCGTAAACTGGGGTCAAAGGTGGTACCCTTGGTTTGAGTTTAGTGGGGGAAACATAATATAGATGATTCAACATGGGAGTGGGAGGAGGACATGCGTGAGGTGTATTTAGAGTTATTTACTGCAGGTATGTCCGAATTTTGAGGACAAAATTCCCTTATAAGGGGAAGTATGTAACAACTCGTAGTTTTAATGAATTAAGAATGAATTAAATTGGTTAAAATTTAAATTGCACGTGCGACATAATTTAATGGAAATTACAAATGAGGGATTGATTAACTTATTAATCCAAGAGAAATGATTAATGTTTATTGAATAAACTTACTAAGTGAATAGTCATTATATATTTGATGTCACAACGAGTCCTAGTGACGTGAGAGTATGATATCTCAATCGAATATTGTGAGAGGATTAAATAAGGCATAGATAGAAAATATATTATGAGTACCTCAGATGATGATTTTGATGTTACAGTTAAGTCTAGAAGGGTCGAAATAGTCAACATATTATACCCGGATGTGTAGTTTGGGTCTCGGGACAATTTTAGACATAATTGATAACCCGAGCGGGCATGTTAGTCATTTTATAACTTAGGGTTAATGAAATATTTGGATTTTGAGTATTATATATAGTTTGGTGATGTGAGGTTATGATAAAGAGATTAAAAAACAAGTGGATGTTAGTAGAGAGTACAAGAAGAGTTTTTTTTTGGAGCTCAAGAAATGATTTTGGGAGAATAGAAGCTCAATTTAGCATCACAACCACTCTTGGAGGGAGGAATAGAAGAGAAACTTCATTAAAGAGGATTAAATCAGACCACTCCAGTATAAGGCAAGTATTTATGTTGCAAATTTTTATTAGTTATCATACCCATGTAGAGTATGAACTTTGTATTAAGGACAATTGATGTTAGCCTTATAATTTGATGAGTAAAATTATAATTGGGAATATGATTTGATGGAGAATAAATATAATTACATGGAGAAATTAAAATCAAGAGTTTTGGAAATTGAATTCTAGATTAAATCTGGGTTTTGGGTGAATTTACGTGAAGAGCATAAAACTAAAGGATTTATGATTATGAAGTGTTAATTTGGTTTACATGTTGAAATTAGATGGATTTTATTCATTATTTACATTAGAATCATCCCTATATGTATGTTTGATGTTTTGTTATGTTAATTTATAAATTGGGGTGTTAGTATGATTGTTTGAGGATTTGCAAAATGTATAAATTCGTAATAGATATAAAAAGAAGAAGAAACCTGCTACATTTTGAATCGATTCGGTCCAAGGAAGAATTGACCCGGTTTGCCCAAAATTGGCAAAATTTTCCTTTTAATCCCAGAAATTTGTTGATAATTTATGAGAGAACTTTTAGGACATTTTTAACTTATGGAGAGAAATGTAAAAATGCCAGGAGACCTACATTACTGATTTGGTTTAAAAAAAATATTTATACGAGTTAAGAATTAGGATAATTGACAAAATGTCCATAATTGATAAATTGAAGGAAATTCGAAACGATTTATGTAGGGATGAGTGAACTTACGTTGATGACTAGTAGGATACGATGGGAATAAGTAAGAATTTCATAATAGGTCAATTAGGAATATTAAAGGAGTGAGTAATACTCGAAAGTTTATGAATTAGAAGGTAATTGATATTTGGGGTACGTTGAATATACGAGTGAAATATATACTACGTACACGTTGTTGAAATTGGGTTGTGTGTACACTCATAAAGTAAAATATAAGTGGGTTGAGTTAATATAGATATAATTTGATTATGTTTGAACATACCTATGATATCCATTATCATGAGGTTTATGCGCAGAGGGCGATCCTACCTTGGCAATTCTAGTGTGGTCTGTATTAGTGCCCCAGAACATGGAACTTAGGGCGGTCCACTATGTGTTGTGTATTAGTAGGATTGATAGGTCATTTGGGTAGGTTAGGTATGTGCATATGCCAAAGGCTTAGAGACATGTTTGCCTCCACTGTTGTTATGATTTAAATTGGGTTCGATGAGACATACCGAACCAATAGTCATTTATTGAGTATTAGAGGTACATGGACATGATAGCAGAGTATGCCAACATCACGAGGGGCTGTTTCGGGGATGCTAAATTTGTATATATGTTATTTTTAGGATGAATATATATACCAATGTAATTTATTTCCCTATGTGAAAGAGTAGAATTGATAGATGATGAATATCTAAAACGGAAATGAAGTGGTGAAACTTAAATAATTGACTCAATAATAAAATGGGAATAATTAATTTATTATTAAGACCGTCGTACCTGGATATACGTGAGAGTTGGACTATCTATAGTACTTAGATTCCTTATCTAGTTGGACAAGGGATGCTAGTTAGGTAGAATACGTTAGGCATGCACATTAGTTGAGAGGTGGGGATTTCAAGTGAGTGTATGTGAATGATTCATGTGTAACAAATAACTTCTTTAAATTGTGATTTAAATACTTGTTAAATATTTTCGAAATGTTATACTTGGGCTCTGACCTGTGTCAAAATATTTGCAGAACCTTTTAGATGTCTAGCCACAGGGATGCCCAGTATAGAGATCCTATCCACCTTCACGTAGCTGCAACAGTGTGGAGGCTTGTAGGACCTTTCTTAGATGCTTTAGCTCATTCATTCTAGATAGGAGAATTCATTATCAGTATATCTGGGCATGTTCCTTTCAGACTATTTATTTATTTCAGTTATACATTAGTCAGTATTAAGAATTTATTTACTTATTTCAGATTGTGGTTGGATTATTTTATTCACAGAACTGATTGTTTATTATGTCTCTTTATTTAATTATTCAAAACCGTCGTGAGATTGTTCATATTAGATTCATATGTGATTAGTTTAATTCATTTAAATTATTTTTGTATGTGTTAATAATAAAAGATAAAATTGACTCCAACTTAATTTGACATAGGTGATTAGTAAATAAAAAGCTTTTTTCCAATGATGCTAAGAATGAAACCGTTAATGATTCCGTATTGATTTAATAATGTAGTGATCACCCAGTATTAAATTAGGTGGGGTGTCACGAATGATATGATAGAATCAAGTTCTAGTGTCCATAGGATGTGTAGGGCTTACTACGATTTTTGCGTAGCATTCTTTGACTAGGAGCCCTATTATAAGGAATGTTGTATTCATGATTACGCATTTCAGATTCATTCTTCTGCTTTTATAATTGTATCAACTATGAACTTATACAATTCGAATCTATTTTTCGATGCCACCTAGGGGACGAGGAGTAGCATGAGTAGCAGCTCAAAATAAAATGGGGAATTCTCAGCTAGAGCCATAGGCACTGTAGACGCCAGCACCGCAGGGGACAGTGACAAAAGATGAGGTGGTAGGGATATTGGCACGGGTAGTGAATGAAGCTACGATTTCCATGGATTAGCATTTTCCTTAGGTCTAGCTGCCATCAAAGCCAGTGGCACTAGGGGTTCAGGCATACCTAGGACCGACAGAGTATAAGAGGGTGATTCTAGCAGGTCAGTGGAAGAAAGTTATTCGGTGCCACTTGCATATGGTTGACTATAATGATGTGAAGAAGAAGATGCTTACTACTTTTAGGTTGGTTGGTGTAGCATTACAATGGTGGGAGTCAGTCACCACCATTGCAGAGATGGATAATATGACTATTATTGATTTCTGGGTGCAGTTGGATTGCAAAACATTTCCTCCAGCTATAGAGACCGAGACGAGGAAGAATTTTAATGAGTTGACTCAGGGTGATCATTTTATGGCCAAATATGAGGAGAAGTTCATTCATTTGGCTAATTTTATACCAGACGACGTGAACAACAAAAAAAGGGAAGAATGCGAGGTTTGTGGATGGTTCGCATGTTGAATTCGCTAGCACTTGATTTGTAATCCCCCATTGGTGACCTATATAGATCTCTTTAATGCCAAATTGTTACATTATCGGGACCATTGCTTCCTTGTGAAGGGGAGGAAGTGAGGAGTTGAGCCCAGCCAGCGGGGCAAGACAGGAGGGGGTGGTGCTAGTGGATCACCATAGAAGCATCAGTCTGGAAGACAGGGGCAGGATTTAAAATAGGGAAATTGGGCCAAGAGGTTCTTGTCTAGGGGCTATTGACTCGAGGGTCGTTAAATGCAGGGCCAACACGATCCTTACCAGCAGCAGGATCCTCAGGGCTAAGGGAACAGTAGGGTAGGTCACCAGGGTTGAGGATAGCAAGGCCACTAGAAGGGACAGTGCCATCCGAAAAATCAGGGCCAGCGTCAGAGAGAGTTTCTAAGAAAGTGCTTTATTGCTCGCAACCGGGAGAGCTCCGTAGCAGCATGGAACCTCATAGGAGAAGAAGACACAGAGACCACCTGCGCCACCAACCCCACCCACACCACCATAGTAGGGAAAACTTCAGTATGGGCATGTCCATAATGTCTGAGATGTTTCCATTCGGTAGGTCCCACGGGAACCACAAACAGTAGCGGGTACGTATACTATACATGGGCTTACGATTAGTGTTTTATTTGATACTCGGACATCATACTCCTTTATAACGACTAGATTTGCATGAGGTGCTAGCATATTAAAGACAATTGGTAGTCTTTTATGTGTGTGGAGTCACCGATGGGTAGTGGGTCGCTTATAAACTCAATTTGTATAGGTGTGGACATCGAGGTAGGTAGATTGTGTTTAGTTGTCAATCTGCTTGCATTGAATATGGAGGGATATGATGGTATTTTGTGGACGTATTGCTTAGAGGGTTATCGAGCGATGATAGATAGTTATGGGAGGAATATTGTATTTTAAATACCAGGACATGAGATGTTCCGAGTGGCGATGCCTCTTCATGAGGGATGGTCGAGCACTTATCTATATTACAATTAGGAGGAGACCTCATAGGAGGGGGTAGCTTAATTAGACTCAATTTTGGATGTGAATGAATTCAAGGATATCTTCGAGGATAAACATGAAGTACTTCCTAGCCATGAAATTGATTTCATTATTGATCTAGCACCGGGTACGAGACGTACATCTAGAGCACCCTATCGCATGGCCCCATCTGAAATACATGAGTTGAGAGAGAAGATTCAGCAGCTCTTAGTACATGGTTTTATTCGATGGAGTACTTTACCATGGGGTGCACCGGTGTTATTTGTCAGAAGAAGGATAAGTCTCTTAGATTGCGTATTGACTATAGAGAGTTGAATAAAGTCATGAACTGAAATAAATATCCACTACCTCATATTGATAATCTATTAGACTAGTTGAGGGGATTAACTTACTTTTCCAAGATTGATTTGCAATCTGGTTATCATCAGTTACGCATCAGAGAGGAGGATATTCCTAGTACTTCTTTTCTAACAAGATAAGGGTCCTATGAGTTCAGGGTGATGCCACTAGAACTCAACAATGCACCAACAATGTTTATGGATCTGATGAACTGAATTTTTTGAGAGTTCCTTGACCAATTTGTTATTGTTTTTATTGATGATATTCTGGTTTACTCTCATTCTAAGGATGAGCTTTATGTGCATTTATGAAAGGTTTTGTAGACAATTAAAGAGAACCAATTGTATGCAAAGTTTAGTAAATATGGGTTCTGGCTTCGGGAGGAACAGTTTCTGGGCCACAAAATATTTGAAAAGGGTATAACAGTTGATCCAAGTAAGGTATTACCTTACTTGAAGGATTACCAGTTTGATATTCAGTATCATCATGGGAAGGCTAATGTTGTGGCTAACGCGTTAAGCCGAAGACCAATATGTGAGTTAGTAGCAGTTTGGAAAGAGAAGTGGAAAGAGATTTGACACGATGATGAGATACTTATGTCTTGTATGTATGTATTAGCTTTTATGACCAAGATTGTGATGGGGATAGTGAAAGCATGAGCATAGGATTAGTTTTGCGAGTATAGATTTTTCCAGTTACTAACTGATGGGATAGAGGGATACTCGATCAGTTTTGAGGGTGGTTTATGTTTAAATGGGAGATTAATGGTTCCAGAGGGTGATGATTTGCGACATGTAGTGATGTCAGAGGCTCACCGGTCCTGGTTTACAGTACATCCTAGTCAGGATAAGATGTACCTGGATATGCGCAAACATTATTGGTGGTCACGAATGAAACGGGACATAGAAGAGTTTGTCTTGAAGTGTGGTACCTGCCAGCTAGTGATGGTAGACCACCACAGACTGACATAGATGTTATATCCATTAGAGATTCTCGTGTGGAAATGGGAGAATATTTCCATGGATTTTATCATTGGGTTACCATTATCACAACGAGGTCAAGATTTAATATGGATGATAGTGGATGGGTTAACCAAGGTGGCTAATTTTCTTCTGATTCGTACAGATTTTGAGATAAAGTAGTATTCATAGTTATTTATCCCTAGGATAGTATGATTACATGTGGTCCCTCTTAATATTGTGTCCGATCGGGATAAAATCTTTGTATCCTAATTTTGGCAGAGTTTCCAGGTGGTGACGGGGACAGATTTACGATTGAGTACATCGTATCACTCACAGACAGATGGGTGGACTGAGAGGGTTATTGAGATGTTTAAGGATATGTTAATAATGTATATGCTCGATTTCGAGGTCGTATAGGAGCAGTATCTTCTATTGATGGAGTTTGTGTATAATAACTTCTACCAATTTATTATCGACATGCACCCCTCTAGGTATTTTACGATCGACCTTGTCGTTCACCTACTTATTGGCTAGAGGTATGGGAAAATAAACTATTGGGGACAAATATGATTCTGGACACTACTGCCAAGATTGAGTTGATTTCGGGATGCATTCAATAGCTTATGATAGGCAGAAGAGTTACGTAGATGTCGATAAGAGACATATTTTACGTAGATGGTGATCAGGTATTGGTGCGAGTATCTCCGATGAAAAGAGTAATGAGATTTGGTAAGAAAAGGAAATTAACACCGACATATGTGGGATCATTTTCGATTATTGAGAGGATTGGACCAATGGCATATATATTGGGATTACTAGAGCCTCTTTAGCGGATTCACGATGTGTTTCACGTGTCTCGACTTGTTTCACTTTGTATTAAGGACAATTTATTCAACAATTATAATTTTATGAGAAAAATTATAATTGGAAATAGGAGTTGATGGAGAATAAATCCAATTACATGGAGAAATTAAAATCAAGAATTTTGGGAATTGAATCATTTATTAAAATTGGGTTTTTGGTGAATTTATATGAAGAACGCATAATAAATTATTTATGATTATGAGGTGTTAAATTGGGTTATATGATGAAATTAGATGGATTGTATTCGTGATTTAGATTAGAAATCATCCTTATATGTATCTTTGATGTTTAGTTGTGTTAATTTAGAAATTGGGATGTTAGTATGAATTTTTGACGATCTGTATAATGTAGAAATTCATACCAGCTATAAAAAGAAGAAGAGACCTGATACATTTTGAATTGATTCCTCCGAAGGGAGAATATATTCTGCAAGGTGAATCAATTCTATCCAAGGCCAAATCGATTCGATTGGCCCAGAATTGGAAAATTTTCCTTCTAAACCCATAAATTTATGGAGAATTCATGACAACACTTTTAGAAAATCTTTAACTTATGGAGAAAAATGTAAAAAAGTGAGGAGACCTACAATAGGTATTTTTTTTATGAAAAAATATATATTAATACGATTTAAGAATTAAGATAATTGACAAAATGTCCATAATTGATAAATTGAAGGAATTTCGGAACGGATTACGTAGGGATAAGTGAACTTACGTTTATGACCAGTAGGATATGACTGGAATAAGTAAGAATTTCAGAATGGGTAATTAGGAATATTAAATGAGTGAGTATTATTCGAAAGTTTAAGAATTAGAAGTTACTTGAAAATTGGGGTACATTGAATATACGAGTGAAATATATACTATGTATGAGTTGATGAAATTAGGTTGTGTTTGTAATCACCAAGTAAAATATAAATAGGTTGTGTGAATTCCTATAGTTATTATTTGATTATGTGCATGAACATACCAACACTTCCGACTATTAGGTGGTTTACATGCAGATGGCGATCCCACCTTGACGATTCCAGAGAGGTACATGTGTCGTGTATTAGTAGGAGTGGCAAGTCATTTGGTTATGTTAGGTATGTACGTATCTCAAAGGATCAGAACCATGTTTGTCTCCACTGTTGTGATGATTTAATTTGGGTTCGAGGAGAAATATCGAACCAGTAGTCTTCTATTAAGTACGAGAGGTACATGGACTTAATAGCAGAGTATGCCAGAATCATGGGGAGACAATACGGGGATGGTATATTTGTATATATACTAGGGTGTACCCGTGCCGATGGCACGGTAATAAATTTGCTCCCAAATATTTATGGTTATAGAACACTTCCCATAAGTTAATTTTCTATCAACACGATATATTTAAAATTGATTACAAAGTAATCAAGCATGACATGTTGTTAAACATCTTAAAAAATAATGATTTGCTTCCATTCCATCACCCAAAAAATAGGTCATAATTCAAATTCCAAACAAACATGTTTAGAGTCCATTCAAACCAAAAAATTTCGTAAAAATATTTCATGACGTGTCGTGTTTATTTGAATCAGGTTCATTTTCGAATTAAGAAAACATATTGTGGTGTAATGCTTCTGCTTGAATCATGTTCGAGATAAGTAAAAAAATAATATTACATTCTATGTCGTATTGTGACGTGTCATGTTTAACTTAGTTGGGATCGTTTATGGTAAAAAAATATATTTTGTGTTGTGCCACTTATAGTTGAGTCATGTTCGAGATAAGCAAAAAATAATATTTCCTGTTCTCATGTTTATTTTAGTCAAGTTATTTTTCTTTAACAAAATTTATTTGGGAAGTGTTCGTGAATGGTAAAATAAATTATCTAATAGCGTGTTATGTCGTATTGTATCATGTTTATTTTGATCAATTTTGTTTTCGGTTAAAAAAGCATTTGGTTTTTTTTTGTTAATTTTTTTTTATTGTGTGTCACTTTCACTTAGATAATGATCGCGATTGACAAAAAATATTATTCCATGTCAATGTTGTAGTAATTATTGTCTTATTATTTTTAATGAATTTAATTTTTAATTAAAAAATATTGTGTTGTGTCACTTTTACTCCCAAAACAATATTGTGATGTTATAATGCACCACTACGTTAGACATTTAATTAGTGTGTACATTACTTTTTGGTATGTAATTTGCTTTTTGTTATGAGTAGGGGTGGACAAAAAAAAGACCGACCCGAATGGATCGAACCGGACCGAACCGAAAATTAAGGCTATTTTGAAATCGGTCCGAAAATCGGTTCACAAAACCTAAAAACCGATTAAACCGGTCCGGTCCGGTCCGCGGTCCACTATATTAAAAGACCGATTTGGACCGGACTGGACCGATTCCGATATATATATAATAAAAGTAATGTTATTGTGTTTCTTATATATAGTTTTTGAATTAATGTATATAACTTATGAATTTAATTTGGAACATTTTATATATGTATAGACATTTTTTTATTTGGGTAAAAAAAACCCATATAAATATCACTTGGAGGTTAGAGTATAATTTTTTTGTATATATATTTGTGAGAAAAATTGATAAAAAATTCATAAAATGTACATATATATAAAATAGGGCCAGGACCGAATTTTACCCTGGACCGGACCGAAAAAAGCCAGGACCGAATTAGTAGGTTAACCGAATTAATCGGTCCGGTCTCGGTCCAAAAAATTTGAGGACGGAATATTCGGTCCGGTCCAAAAAATAGGCAAAACCCGGACCGGACCGGACCGTGCCCACCCCTAGTTATGAGTAGGATTTTGAATTGATGTTGTTCAAGAGCAAAAATAGAATAAAGGGTGGGGTGAGAATTCTGATTACTTTTTATCCTTTATCTGCCTATTTTCTAGTGCTAATCTCACTCACTCATAATATATCGAAAATGATAAGATTAGAAAAAAATATAAAATATGAAAGACTTTCTTATAAAATTGAAAAAGTTATTGCATAAAATTACTTTTAATTATTGTACATCAATCCTTGTGTAAAACATTTTTATTATTCCAAGCATAGTTAATTATTTCAAGTAATTTGTGTAAAACTTTTAAAGTTGATAAGACACATTTCTTCCTTGTGAGAAATCCTTGCACCTAAAAGTCAAGGAACATCAATTCATAGCCGCCCCAAAAAATATTCGATGTAAAATTTAAAAAAATTTAACACTTAAAACTCAATTCATATCCTTTCACCCATCCGTCATTATTCTTTGAGCCACACGTAAACTGTCTTAGGCAGTCCTATATCCCAACATCGAATAGCTATGTTTGTGCACTGTTATAGGTGTCTTAGAGTATCTGCAGCAGTCTAATCACATTAGAACAACAAATCAAATTTAACAATGTTGAGCATAAAACCCTTTGCAATGGCCTAACTAAAATTTAGCAACTCTTACCCCAATAATCAAATTAAACTTCTCAATAACCAAATTTAACAATCTTTTCTTAATAATCAAATGAGTAAACCAACCTCCCTCAAATTTCTCTCACCACGTTAATTTTTCCACTTCTCTCTCTCTCTCTCTCTCTCTCTCACACACACACACACACACACACACACATATATATATATATAGCTTTACCATCCTTCAATGATACCTCTCATCACCATGACCGTCCACGTTAACTGAGTTTTATGTGATTTTTCACTATTCCCACCGATTAGATCAACACCCATTTCGAAAATTTTTAGACTTGTGAACACAGAACCCATCATTTCATAATTGATATAAACACGTGTTTATAGAACTATGTTTATAGACTTGTGATGATAGTGAGCTTTGGTATTCTATACAGTAATTTGTCTCTTCATAGTACAATAGTGTCTTCCCCAACGCATGTTAAGGATTTTTCATAAAATTTATTTTATTTACAGTCCTTAATTTAATTTGCGTACAATTCTTGTTATATTTTTTTTACCAATTTTTTTACCATAGCTTGTTCGTTTTTCAAATATGATTTTGATGTTTGAACTGTTTTATATGACAGTGTGAACGATGTTTTAATAAAATGTATACATTTTGATTATGGAGGAAAAATGACCATTGTGGACTAACGGATTGTTAAGTTTAACCACTCCTATAATGAATACTCAAAATCATATATGGCACCTTTTAAACTAATAAAAATAGTTAGTTCATTGGAGATACTCTTAACGTATGTTTGTCCTGTATCCCATCGTCAAACTGCCTTAGGCAGTCCTATATCCCATCATGGGTAAAGCCTTAGGTACTTGTCATATTATAGGGTTAGATGTATGGGAGTTGTCAGTTGAAATCTATTAGAGACTTTTTAGCACCTTCACTTAATTTTATACACAAACTTCTTGTCACCTATTAGTAGGAGACTACGACAGATTTTCTGTAGAAAATCTCATTGGGACCCGTGCAATAAAAATGTGCCACATATCAAGAATCATGCTACTTCCACATGCCAAAACAATGACCATTAGGTTCACATTTTCTTATCGTTAATTGGTCATCCCATTAATAATATCTAATATTAGTTCTCCTTTTTATAGGAGTTTCAGTCTGACTTAGAAAAATGATAATACATGGCAATAAATTATTGGGTAAAATGATGAAAAATTGTGGAGCTTTTAGGAATATATATAGAATTTTGATAAAAAGTTTTATTTAAAGGGTTCCTCACAAAACCTATACAGTTAGTATCCATGGCCAATAAGATTTTTGTATTGAAGTCAACCAATGGAAATGGATAAATCTAAGAAACTATTTTTTTTAAACTTTTTCCATTATTTAAAACCTTATATAAGGAAGTTAACTGAACTTCCAAGTTCCAAGAAGTTGTGAAATAATTTGATGTGGATGGGTAATGTAATTTCTCATTTTTTTTTTTATTTTAACTTCCCTTTCTTGACCCACAACCAACAAATTTTATTACATTACAATTGGAATATTACAATTGTTTACAACTGACGCTACAATTGGTATATTACATTATTATTTATTTTTTCTTGGGAATCAAATGAGAGAATTGGTATATTATAGTTCTTCACTACTAACAAAATTGATCCTTACCATAAAATATAATTTTTATTTCATATTTGGAATATAAATTAAAACACAAAATTTCTAGAAATGCTATTAATAATAATAAAAATACAATTCATATTAAAAATTACTATAGAAACAAACCTCTATAATTCAAGTAATGGTGCTCAAAATTCAATCTTTATGTGAATGTGAAAAATAGTACTTCCATTACATGAAAAAGAGATGTAATTTAACCCCAATAGAAATACGTCATAAAAATTTACTTTTAAAGATAATTACCCTTTAAAGAAAACAATGCCTATAGTTACATGTAAATATATAACATAGTAACTCTCAATACAAACTTGCTATTAAATTTAAATTAGAACTATCATAAGAAGTTACAATGTTATGTAAATACATATGAACTTCTACAAAATACTTATGCACTTGTATCATTACTGAGCAGAGGTCTGGCTCGAGAAGACACTGCCATATTTTAAGGCATGACAGTGGTACCACTTTCCTTCCAGATTTTCCGCCTAAAACCATGCTAGCCCTGGCTTTTATATGTGATCCATTCAAGAAATTTGACTTGACTTGATTCAGTGTACCAAGGAGAATGCAGTGTACCAAGGATAAAATGAAAAAACATCCTACTTTATCAATTATAAAACCAACCATAACTTGGAAACTAAAGATCTTTCTGCCCACCCACAATGGTACAAAAAATCACAAAAGGTCAAATTGAACTCTTAGGTTAATATTTTCAAAATCATTAACCAAAAACATCATTTCAAAATCCTCCACCCAACTCAATTAAACAAAAAAAAATGCACAGATTCAATTGTTCTCAATAGTAAAGTAAAAAAAACGGTTAGAACTATAAAACTAAAAGAAAAAAAATGAGAGAGGATAGATAACCTTAGATCTGTAACTTCCTTTTTAATGGATCCAAGTTGAGATCTGAAAAATCACGCTTTCTTTTTAATGGTACATCTTCAAAGCGACATCATCAAGGTGTTCAAAGTTTTAACAACACGGACACATATTGACAACAAAAATTCAAACACGGAGGCATTATTCTGTTATAAAATCCAAATATCAAAAACCAATAAAAATTACAAAAAATATCCCAAGATGATCCATTTCTATCCATATCGTGGGCGGAAGCTGGTGAAAGCAAGAATAATAAAAAAATACAAATTAAAACATCAAAACCAAACACAACCCTCTCACGCCCCCACCATTTAACTCAAAACGCCAGCGACCCAAACCGTAAATCGTCATGTTTTCTAAGCATAAATCTGAGTAGAAAGCCCAAATGCGTAAATTAACGCTTATAAATGAAAGCTTCTGTAGAAATAATGAATACAAAAATGAGTGATGGAGAGCCCCAAATGCGTAAATGAAAGATTCTGTTTATAAATGAAAGACCCAATAACGAATACAAAAATAAAGTTTTAAGTACTGTAGAATGCTCATAAATGAAAGATTCTACATTAATAGTGCACAGGATGAAAGCTTCTGCATTAAAAGGATTGTGGAGAGATGAGAAATGGGGAGCTAAAATGAGTGATGGAGAGAGAGATGTCATAACTCTCTCGAGACTTGTGCTCTGTTAACCGTGTGAAATGACCTCGAGTCATGTGATCTGCTGAGGTGTAAATGACCATTTTGACCCAATAATCTTCATACATTTCGATCCATAAGAATTAATCTCAGTCATGAGTTGATAAACACCAAACTTGTCAACTTTCGATCACAACCTTTAGTTGGGGAGGACAAAAAGTCCCTCCTCCTTTATTATATAGATTATATGTGTCATGAATATATATAACAGTGTAATATATCTACTTATGTGAAAGAGTAGAATTGATAGATGATGAATATCTGAAGAGAAAATTAAATGGTGAAACTTTAATAATAAACTCAATAATAAAATGGGAATAAATAATTAAATATTAAGACCATAGTGCAGGGATATACATGAGAGTTGGACTATCAAGAGTAGTCACTGGACACCCTTCCTAATTAAATATCGGGTGATCAATCGTTCATCCAATTAAAACAAGAATCTCATCTGGATCATTCTTAGCATCACTATCGAAAACTTTTTAAATTTAACTAACCATTTAGTATTCAAAAAGATTGATGCAATTTTTTTCTTTTTATTAAAGAAATGAATATACATGCTGAACAAAACTAATAAATTCATACACACCATCACTGAGTATGAACATAATGATGAATAAATATTAAAATGACTGGTCGAATAAACTATCGACTCTAAATCCAAATCCCACAAAATAATCCAATGAATAAAGGAATACTCCAAAACTGAATCTGAAAATAAATGGGAAACACGCCCTAAGTGGAACTATAACTGAAATGAAATCTCTAATCTAGGAATGAAGAAAATATGCGTTGAATCCAATCTCCTGCATTCAACCACATATGCCGCAGCTGCGTCTCCCGGGAATAGAATCTCAAGTCTGGTCTCCCTATGGACGGACACCTAAAAAGATTTTTAAGAAAATAAAATATGTTGCAAACGGGTCAGAGCCCAATTATTTAAAAATGTTTAGCAATAATTTTTTTGTAATAAATTAAATTCATCGTGTAGAGTGTTCATAATTGATTTCGCAGTTGCAATCTCTTGAAGACAACCTCACCCCTTCTTCTACAGTGCTCACATATCACATTTATTTATCATATTTAGCCATTAATCAGTTAAACCAGACATAACATCTACCTACATTAGATTGATAACCACATCGTTATAAGTTAAACATATTATCATGATTAGTATAATACATATAACCCTTGTCTATATGAATATACTAAATGTCACATCATTACTTGTCAATAAATAGTCACACATCATCTATAGATATATGCACATATCACTCACTACTCTTGTCACCTCTTGTCACATAATCTATAAATACATTGCATCCTTATAGCTTGGTCCTATTAGTTGCATCCCTCGTACATACAATCGGGTTCTAGATACATCTCGTGTCACCTCTTGTCACCGAGTCGTAATCTCACCACCGATCCTAAATCGTAAACAAATAATGGAGGCGGCTATAAATACATAGGCCTTAGTATTTTTATACACCTTTCTTAAAGATCTGAGTGACATCCCCCTCTCATCACAGTAGGAGCCACCAGAGAACTATAACCTGGAGTACAATCTGACCCCGCTGGAATCGCAAGGGTGGGACCACCCACTAAACGCAACCGCCTATATAGCTTCCTCGAGTAATAAATAAATACACATAAATTTGCATTCAACTCATATGCATACATCTATATATAAAGTTTGCACACACACACATACACACACACACACACACACACATATATATATATATATATATATATATATATATATATATATATATATATATATATATATATATATATATATTCCAAGTGTTAATGGATCCCGTCGTAATTTCTATGTCCGACACTAAATAGCTACACCCCGCACTATAGGATTATACGCTCACCTCCTATACACTCGAATAGGTTTCTATTAGTCACACAAGGTCCCTACCATTATATGTTTAAATTTTGGGAATGTTTCATCACTATTCATAAGCTCAAGGGTATTTTAAATATTTCACATTTTATGTCTAAATAATAATTCTCATAGGATTGCGTACTCCTCTCAGCTAGCTGCCCGTGGATGCAAATGACACGTAAATTCGAGTTCGTCTGACCAAGTTATCCCCTTTAAAGTTTCAAAAAAATTAATAAAAAAAATAATTAAACAAATTTTTTTCTAACTGCCCGCGTCTGAGCAAAAACCCAACCCCTTGATCGACCGGCCATGGGACCTTGATCGACCGGTCCTCCCATATGTGATGAACATGCTACTACTGAACTGCGGTTTTCTTCGATTTTTACAATATCTTTCTCATCAATTTAAGAAAGATCCACCTCATAATTATTATCGCCAACCACTATCATTAAAGAGGTCTCATAATTAAGATATATTAACAATAATAACTTCTCCAAATTAATTTTAACACAACTTTTAACCCAGTGTCTCTCAGGTTCTTAATTTTCACCATTAATGGTTTATTCAACATCTTCCACATCTAAAACCCCAAAAATTTATAAATTAATTTCATACACAATGATCTCTCTAATTCTCAGATTTTTTTAGTAAATATTCAACTAGTAACACTACTAACTACAACTCAAATAAAGCAACAAAATACTTGCCTCGGTGGAATAAATCTGCCGATCTCTTCCCAAAAATCTAACCTGGAATGGTCTTGTATTTCTCCTTTCTCTCTTCTCTCCTCTCTCGACCTTTTGTGTTTGGGAATGAATAATTGATGCCCAACTCTCTAAACCCTAGGTTAAATTTTCCTAATCCTACAATTAAGCCTACAGAACACATTAAAAAGGCTTAAATACCCCCGTATATTATCGGTTATGTCCAAAAAGGCACCCGAACCCAATTATTACCCCCGAGTACATTACTTGGACTATTGCGATCTCTCTGGACACAACCGTGACCTCAAAATTTCCATTCGATTATTTCTATGAAATTCTCCAATTTTGACTTCAAAATACCCTCGCATAATTCGAATTAATTCAAAATCTAAATTCTCCAAATTGAATAAATTCTCAAATTTAAATAAATTCCTTCAAATTTATAAAATTCTATTTCACCAAAATAATTTCATTCCATGTCCTCAAAATTACAGGGTTTTACATACTCCCCCCCCCCCCCCCCCCCTTACAAAGGAATTTCGTCCTCAAAATTAAGCTAAGTTTAGTGCTCCAAGTCTCAAATATTTTTTCTAATCACATACGCTTAAGATCGTTACTCATATTTCTACCCCTTCTAATCGTTAATTATATTGAAATTAATTTAATTACCTAGTGTACCCATACACCCTATACCCATGCTTATCCGCATAAATGTTACCCGACTCCACTAGCCTCAAATTTTAACATAGTTATCATATTTTCGATATACGGAATAGATGAAAAATAACTAAGGTAATAACTCATGTCCCAAATGACAAAACATCTCCCCGCTTCCAACGTTACACTATGTTTCATGTGTGGGATGTCTCGAAAAGCGAAATCCAAAAAAGGAACCCCCCGATACATTACTACCTAACATCATCGGTCGTCGAGATCCGTCAGGCCCTCAATCCATAGCACATACGCCTAAATCCTCGTTTGTTGAAATAAAAGTATACTCTTCCACTTTCATGTTACAAAAGACAACACACATCACGACACTCTGATATGTAATGTAAACATACTCTTAGTGTACACACTCGGTCTTTGAAAGGCAACACGAAAGAGCCCCCCTACCCCATAGTAACTAATTACATATATACTTAATAAGGCTATTATGGTCAATATACACACTAAATCTGACTCACTCATGAATTTTAGAGCTCAGAATATTATTTGGGACACCCCCATATCATTAAAATGTCCCCCAGACTAATAGGATAAAAAATACATTTTACCTCCACACTTTAACTACTTATCCTAGTCAATAGGTCCCTTATCAACGCCCTCTCATACAAACTGGAGCATGAACTGCTTTAGTGGTTGTACATCCAAAACCTCATCATGTAGTTATCCTCTTCCTCTCCTGGGACAATATCTTCTCCAATGGACCATCTCTCCACAAATGAAACATTTTCTAGAAAATCCTCCTTGCCCATGATCCTGTCCTGGCTGGCCTCTCTTGTTATTCCCTTGGTGCTGACGGCCCTGAGGAACAAAATGTTCTTCTGCTACAGCTGAGGCTGCCTGAACCCCACACCCTCGGATCAGTAACCCCCGGACCTAAGCTTCTTTGCCTAGTTCCTTCGCTGAAGATCTCGCTCCTACTCTTGTTGAGCCCCATAGGCACTATTCGTAACCACATTTCTCGTCTGAATGGACCCACTCACTTTCTTGTTATTATTCATATGAAAATGTTGATCCTAACAATGAAGTAGCGTTGAATTTTCAACCTCCACGTATGTCACTAACGTCGGATTATCCAACAAGTGTTGTCGGATTTTCCAATCAAGTCCACCCATGAATTTACGTATCCTTTTATCTTCAGTTTTTACTTCATCTTTCACAAAATTTGCTAACTCAGTGAACTCTTCTTCGTATTCTGCCACGATCCTATCTCCTTGAGAAAGGTAAGGAAACTGTTACTGCATCTCTATTTGAATGGAAGATGGAAAATACTTGCGGTGAAACCAGTCCTACAACTCCTTAATGTTCATCATATATCTCTCCTTTATAGTGGTTACTGACTCCCACCACTTCAAAGCTACCCCCGTTAGCTTGAATGTGTTATTGTAACAACTCGCTTAATTTTTGGGCTATTTTAATTAATTTAGGAAAATGGGGGAAAATAAAGTTTTTGATAAAATTATTTTTATTTGTCAAATATGTTGGTTATTATTTTTAAAGGCGAGAATTTCAAACGATTTCAAAAACGGAGTTAAAACGGATTTTAAAATGATTTTAAAATATTTTTAACTCTTGGAGTTGTTTTGACTTCCAACTCTTCATTTCTTTGCCTTATTTAAAGGAGTCTTTTGGATTCCAACTTTTCATTTCTTTGCATTATAAAAGGAAGTCGTGGGCAACCCTTTTAACATACTTTTGGCTCAAATTTTCGCAGCAAATATATTTTATATTCCTCTTCTTTTTTATATACACATTGGCCCTTGAGATTTGTGAGTTCCAACCTTAGATTAGAGGTGTTCTTGCGGCTACTTTGTTGGAGGTTCTTGGAGGAGATTTTGTAGATATTTTGTGTTGATCTTGAGGATGTGATCATTGGTTTCTCATCATGGTTTGAGGTATGGGGTTTTACACAATATGCTCCTTAAATCTCGCGAGTGTCATTCTCTTTGGATTCTTATTTAATTGAACTCATATTTGAATTGATAAATTCATTAAAATCTGAAAAATAATTGCTGAAATTATTTTGATTCACGTGGTATTATTCATATTGTTGTTGAGCACGTTATCATGACATTTTAATATGTCACGGATGTTGGGCACCCGCCAAAATTCCTGTTTCCCGGGCTATGGCTTGATAAAGCATATACGGATGTGGTGAGGCCTGGTGACCCATTGATGTGTTGTTGAGAAATTATATTGATAAATGCTTTGAGATTTTCATTTGATTTGAATATTCGTACTCGTGTTGTTACGCTTTATTCATCGCTAACATATATTTCTTGAGCATCTTTCATGTCGTATTGTGTACTTCCCCATATTTTCTTTTAGTGGTAGGTTAGCGCGGATTTTGGGGCACTATGGAGATTGATTTTAGTGAGGATTATTTGGGAAAGATTTATATTATTTTGATGTATAGAGCTTTGGAGATTTGTATTTTTATTCGAGAGACTTGTTGTAATTGAAGAGATTGAGATTAGTGGATTTATATTGTTTTGGGTTTATTTAGATGCTATATACCTTGTCACTTGTGGATTTGGATTTATTTTATCGCATTAGCGCTCCGTTCGCTCACTCCCGGGCGGGTGGGGTGTTACAAATGGTATCAGAGCTTAGGTATACGGCAACCCTTGGGGCTTGAGTTTTAGGTTCATTGCGTGGCTAGCAATTTTTGGAGATAGAAAATTTTAGGTGATATTCGTGTTAGGTTTCGAGATTAGATGTGAGGAATTTATTTTTGGGAGACGTGATTTATTTTTGGAGTTAGTGTAGTGTCCTGATTTTTGAGAGTTAGGCATTCGGCGAATTTCGAGGGCGAAATTCCATTGTTAGTGGGGAAGTGTAACAACTCGCGTAATTTTTGGGCTATTTTAATTAATTTAGGAAAATGGAGGAAAATAAAGTTTTTGATAAAATTATTTTTATTTGTCAAATATGTTGGTTATTATTTTTAAAGGCGAGAATTTCAAACGATTTCGAAAACGGAGTTAAAACGGATTTTAAAATGATTTTAAAATATTTTTAACTCTTGGAGTTGTTTTGACTTCCAACTCTTCATTTCTTTGCCTTATTTAAAGGAGTCTTTTGGATTCCAACTTTTCATTTCTTTGCATTATAAAAGGAAGTCGTGGGCAACCCTTTTAACATACTTTTGACACAAATTTTCGCTGCAAATATATTTTATATTCCTCTTCTTTTTATATACACATTGGCCCTTGAGATTTGTGAGTTCCAACCTTAGATTAGAGGTGTTCTTGGGTCTATTTTGTTGGAGGAGATTTTGTAGATATTTTGTGTTGATCTTGAGGATGTAATCATTGGTTTCTCATCATGGTTTGAGGTATGGGGTTTTACACAATATGCTCCTTAAATCTCGCGAGTGTCATTCTTTTTGGATACTTGTTTAATTGAACTCATATTTGAATTGATAAATTCATTAAAATCTCAAAAATAATTGTTGAAATTATTTAGATTCATGTGGTATTATTCATATTGTTGTTGAGCACGTTATCATGACATTTTAATATGGCACGGATGTTGGGCACCCGCCAAAATTCCTGTTTCCCGGGCTATGGCTTGATAAAGCATATACGGATGTGGTGAGGCCTGGTGACCCATTGATGTGTTGTTGAGAAATTATATTGATAAATGCTTTGAGACTTTCATTTGATTTGAATATTTGTACTCGTGTTGTTACGTTTTATTCATCGCTAACATATATTTGTTGAGCATCTTTCATGTCGTATTGTGTACTTCCCCATATTTTCTTTTAGTGGTAGGTTAGCGCGAATTTTGGGGCGCTATGGAGATTGATTTTAGCAAGGATTATTTGGGAAAGATTTATATTATTTTGATGTATAGAGCTTTGGAGATTTGTATTTTTATTCGAGGGACTTGTTGTAATTGAACAGATTGAGATTAGTGGATTTATATTGTTGTGGGTTTATTTAGATGCTCTATACCTTGTCACTTGTGGATTTGGATTTATTTTATCGCATTAGCGCTCCGTTCGCTCTCTCCCGGGCGGGTGGGGTGTTACAAATGGTATCAGAGCTTAGGTATACGGCAACCCTTGGGGCTTGAGTTTTGGGTTCATTGCGTGGTTAGCAATTTTTGGAGATAGAAAATTTTAGGTGATATTGGTGTTAGGTTTCGAGATTAGATGTGAGGAATTTATTTTTGGGAGACGTGATTTATTTTTGGAGTTAGTGTAGTGTCCTGATTTTTGAGAGTTAGGCATTCGGCGAATTTCGAGGGCGAAATTCCATTGTTATTGGGGAAGTGTAACAACTCGCATAATTTTTGGGCTATTTTAATTAATTTAGGAAAATGGAGGAAAATAAAGTTTTTGATAAAATTATTTTTATTCGTCAAATATGTTGGTTATTATTTTTAAAGGCGAGAATTTCAAACGATTTCGAAAACGGAGTTAAAACGGATTTTAAAATGATTTTAAAATATTTTTAACTCTTGGAGTTGTTTTGACTTCCAACTCTTCATTTCTTTGCCTTATTTAAAGGAGTCTTTTGGATTCCAACTTTTCATTTCTTTGCATTATAAAAGGAAGTCGTGGGCAACCCTTTTAACATACTTTTGGCACAAATTTTCGCAGCAAATATATTTTATATTCTTCTTCTTTTTATATACACATTGGCCCATGAGATTTGTGAGTTCCAACCTTAGATTAGAGGTGTTCTTGGGGCTATTTTGTTGGAGGTTCTTGGAGGAGATTTTGTAGATATTTTGTGTTGATCTTGAGGATGTGATCATTGGTTTCTCATCATGGTTTGAGGTATGGGGTTTTACACAATATGCTCCTTAAATCTCGCGAGTGTCACTCTCTTTGGATTCTTGTTTAATTGAACTCATATTTGAATTGATAAATTCATTAAAATATGAAAAATAATTGTTGAAATTATTTCGATTCATGTGGTATTATTCATATTGTTGTTGAGGACGTTATCATGACATTTTAATATGACACGGATGTTGGGCACCCGCCAAAATTCCTGTTTCTCGGGCTATGTCTTGATAAAGCATATACGGATGTGGTGAGGCCTGGTGACCCATTGATGTGTTGTTGAGTAATTATATTGATAAATGCTTTGAGATTTACATTTGATTTTTATATTCGTACTCGTGTTGTTACGTTTTATTCATCGCTAACATATATTTGTTGAACATCTTTCATGTCGTATTGTGTACTTCCCCATATTTTCTTTTAGTGGTAGGTTAGCGCGAATTTTGGGGCGCTATGGAGATTGATTTTAGCAAGGATTATTTGAGAAACATTTATATTATTTTGATGTATAGAGCTTTGGAGATTTGTATCTTTATTCGAGAGACTTGTTGTAATTGAAGAGATTGTGATTAGTGGATTTATATTGTTGTGGGTTTATTTAGATGCTCTATACCTTGTCACTTGTGGATTTGGATTTATTTTATCACATTAGCGCTCAGTTCGCTCTCTCCCGGGCGGGCGGGGTGTTACAGTTATACCCCTTATTTATGAGTAATTATTTTTATATTAATTTTTCTTGTGGGTTAATTATATAAAATAGAGAAGTTGAAGTAAATATTAATTTGAGTAATTTCGCAGTTAATATTTACTGAGTATTGCATTTTACCGTTAAGCGAATGTAAATAGTGTAATATTATATTTTATTGCGTCGTTATGCTTTAACCGACGGTTATGATTTATATTCCAATCAGGTTATTATTAAAAATTTAATATAACGTGGTATAAGAAATAATGAACGATATCCCGGATGTCAGTTTAGAGGGCACGGTTAGTCCGGGAATGGTTGAGATAGTAAAAAAAAAGTGTCAAATGTGTTTTTAGGTTCTGGGATACTTTTGACTAGTTATAATTTAATTTTGACGTTACGAGTCATTTTAAGTTTATAGTTAATGTCGGACTTAATGTATTTAGGCATTTAATTCTTGCAAGAGCATTTATTTCTCATATTGTGTTTGTAAACCTATAAAGTTAGAGAGAGAGAGAGAGAGAGAGAGAGAGAGAGTGCTTGAGAGAAAGAAGAGAAAAGAGAGATATTTGGTGATTCGAGCTTGGAATCGTTGCCACGAGAAGATAATTCGAGGCTACAATCTTGAGGCAAGTTTCTAACTTGCGTAAATGTATGATTGGGTGTGAATAATTTGTATATATAGTTAGTGTTCTTGAGTTTGAACCATTAATGGATATTGATGATTTTGTTGCTTGAATCCTAACTTATATGATCTAGACTTGTTTTAAATGGTCTCCTCTAGTAGGTTAACATGGTTAAGTGATTTAGAGAAGCTATGAGTTGATGATGTTGGGTTAGATGGAAGAAGAGAGAGATTTTGGGGAGTTAGGGTTAACATCAACCCGTAGCCACAACTGGGCATCTCGACCAGGGCGAATCGATCTGCCCTCCTTAGCAAATCGATTTGCTAAAATGGAGGCTACAGGTGTGATGAACTAAATCAATTCGGGTTAAGGATGAATCGATTCAGGATTAGATAGAAGGTTGGTTTTCTCAGCCAAATCGATTCACTTTTTGTTCAAATCGATTCGAAAATCCTGTTGTTTTATGAAAAAAATTTCAATTTGGTTTCTACTCCTTTTCTTTTAAGTTTGAGGCTTAGTAACCTTCTAATATGATGTATTAAAGAGTATTATGGTCTCATATAAGGGGGGATAATGCCCTAGGTTATTAAGGTGGTATCTGAGTTTAGATAGGGGACTATTTAGTATAACTTAATGTCTCATTTCATCTAGTGAAAAAGTATAGGACTAGGGTAGACTCTGGTAGTATCGTTTTGGACTTACGGGGGTTGTATGAGGGTCATTATAATTTGTACACTAAATGGTTATGAACATTTGGTTTCGAAAACAAGAAGTGTATATTTAATTGGTATATCTTATGATTATAGCAAGCACATACATACCTCTCTAAATGTTATCACGAGGTAAGTCACGCGAATGAGGTAAACTCCCTAGCTAATGATGCAGGGAGAATATAGTCCTCGGGCCATAGGATCGGATGTTACGTTGAATGATTGTTTTGTCGAAGTGTGGTAATTACGAGTATGGGACTCACTACCGAAGGTATATTGGCGCTTCTTATGCGTTGAGATTTAGGAAGCCCAGGTGGTCTTGATAATAGGCTCCGAAGGATAATACCATTTAGGGGAGCATCCAGTGGGGTGACTCCAAGAAGGATGGTCTTAGAATCGTTGTATTATGATTATAATTTTTCTCACAGAAAATGGTATTTCGTATGAATGATTTAATTAATCTATGAACCATCTTTAATTGCATATGATCCCCAATGCCTAATTGAATTGTGAAGATATATTTTACAAATTGGCAAATTAAGCATGTTGAATAGAGTTAGGTTACACCTCTCAATTAGATGGCTAGTTCAACTTAAATGGAATGGTATTGCGCTAGGATGTGTACTTAGAAGAGAGGTGATGATGACTCTTATAATGAAGATAGAACTTAACATGTTTATGATATTTAGCTTTCATAACTGTTAAACATTTTATTAACATGTATATCATATCAGATCGGTCCCTGACCCATTTATATTTTCCTTCTTGTGTGGTTCTTATTTATGGTCAGGTGCTCCACCGCATGGGCACCCTCTTTTATCTTCCTTTCCAGTGTTAAGGAGCTACAGCATTTTGCGGATGTTGTAGGATTTTTCTATTAGGCGCATCAATCTTTTGGATATTCGAATTATGATCCGTATGTATATTCGGGCATGTTGCCCCAGTTTATTATTCATATCTACTGTAATACTTGGTGTAACCTTTGGTATTAGTCTGTTAACCGACATCTTATTTGGTTATGTTTTGAAGAACTGTTAGTAAATTGTTATAATGTATTTATATCCACCTTTCGTTATAAATTGGATGATCAAATTTTTTTTATCGAATTCTCAAATTTTTATATGACTCCCGTTTTCAAAAATATTTGGTAGTTATCTCGTACTATTATTATGCGATAGTGATGCTAAGAATGGACAATTAAAGATTCCTATTTTTATTGGAGTAGCGGACTGGCCACCTCTTATTTTAAGAAGTGTGGTGTCACATATGGTATCAGCGCATCAGGTTATAGATTCCTTATAATCTATGCAGACTTATCACATTCTACCGTACCGTTCTTTGATATAGTGACCTAGTATTAGGATTGTTTTGTTTATGCACATTTACGATTTTCCCATAAGGATAAATTGTTTTACTGTATGCTAATTTAGTTAGTTTTTATCTCAGATACCTCCTAGATAAGTTTACTTAGGAAGGGTAAATCGAGTTGAAGAGTATGTAGAGCCCCCACCACCGCAAGGGACTATGACTGCGACGAAGGTGGATAATATTGTGCCCCATGCGGTGAGTACTGCAATGATCGCTATGACATAAAATTTTCCACAAGCTCAACAACCAGTAGTACCGATGGCTCAGGACCATATGGGACCCTCTGCGTGGGAAAGGGTTAGAGAATCCTTCCTGAAAGGTCACCCTCCAGAATTTCAGGGTGGCAGTGATGTGATTGTGGAAAATCAATAGAAGAAAGATATTCAACGCCATCTTTAGATGGTGGAATGTAGAGGGGAGCGAAAATAGATTCTCTCCACTTTTAAACACATAGGACCAGCCATATAATGGTGGGAGTCGGTGACCACTCTGGAACAAAGGGATATCATAACTATCTCAGAATTCTAGAATTTGTTAGATCGAAAGTATTTTCCTCCACTAATCCAAAAGGAGAAGAGGAGGAAGCTTGAGGATGTTGTTTAAGGTGAGTGTTCCGTGGCGGTATATAAAGAGGAATTTACTCCTTTAGAAATCTTTGTGTCGGATGAGGTAAATCCAGAATAAAGGAGGATTTCAAAATTTATAGGAGGATTGAGTTGGAGGATAAGGCAACACCTATTGGGGAACCCTTCTTTGTAAACTTTTGGCAATGTGAGGAATGTAGATTTACTTCATTTCCAAGATCACCGCCTCCGTTTGAAGGGGAGTAAGAAGATAGGGGATTCTGGTCAATCTAGTAAACAAGGGGGAAATGGTGCTGGTTGAGCACTACCACCACCACAGCAGTCTGGGAATAAGTAGAAAGAGCGAAACCTCCAGCATGGGGACTCGACTAAGAAACAATGCGTTGGGGGCTTTAATTTTGGCGGAGGTGGTTTTAGGCCAAATCAAGGTGCTCGGCATCAGCACCAGTTGGGCCAACAGGGCCAAGCGGGCAGAGGGAATAATAGAGGAGGAAGCCATCAGGGCCAAGGGGTGGGGTAGTTTAGAAACAACAATCAGGGCCGACATCTGGAGAATTTTATGGGCCGTTGTTTTCAGAGAGGTGAATAGGGTCACATGAGGAGATCTTATCCATAGTTTAATGGGGGACAGATGCCAAGAGGCCCTCAGAATCCGCAGGCACATCCACAAACTCCATCACCTATTCTAACCATCCTTCTACAATAGGGATAACTTCAGTTTGGTCGTATGCATAATATTTAAGATGCTTTGTTTCCTCTAGCACCTCCTACACCACTAGCTATTGAGGGTAAGTTTCCCATTGATGGGTATGTAGGTAGAGTGTTATTTGACACAGGCGCGACACAATCATTCATTGCTAGACACTTTGCTTATTCGACGGGATTATTTAAGTCTGTAGAATGTACTTTTGCTAGTGTAGAGTCTCCCATGGGTGATGGCTCTCTTATATTCTTTATTTTATAGAGGAGTGGGAATAGACCTTGGTATATTATGCTTTAAAGAGAATTTTCTTGTCCTAGACATGGCAGCATATTATGGTTTTCTGGGCATGGATTGGTTAGTAAAATATCGAGCCATGGTGAATTGTTATGGGAGGAGTATAGTTTTTGCCATTCCGGGGCAAGAGATGTTTTTGGTAGCTATGCCTCTTCCGGAGGGAGGTTCGAGCACGCACTTGTATTGTATTGAGGAGGAGGCTTTAAGAGTAATATTTTTTCCCTAGACTCAATTCCTATTGTTAAAGAATTTAAAGATGTCTTTCAGGAAATCCCGGGCTTACCTCAAAGTTGTGAGATTGAGTTCGTAATTAACTTAGCACTAGGAACCAGGCTGATTTTGTGAACTACTTACCTTATGGATCTTTTAAAAATGAGGAGTTAAGGAATCAAATTCATCAACTATTGGGGCAGGGTCTCATTCAGCGTAGCACATCCCCACTGGGTGCCCTTGTAGTATTTATAAGAAAACGAGATGGTTCCCTTCGGTTGTGAATTGACTACCTTGAATTGAATAAGGTAACCATCAGAAATAAATACTCGTTACCTCAAATCGATGATTTCTTTGATCAATTATGAGGAGCATCGTACTTCTCTAAAATAAATTTGAGGACTGGGTACCATCAACGGCGAATTCGAAGCAGGACGTGTCGAAAACCAAATTTTTTACCAGTTATTGATCCTACGAGTTTTTGGTCATGCCTTTTGGGATAACCAATGCTCCTTCAGTTTATGGAGCTTACGAATCTAGTATTTTGGGATTTCGTAGAACAGTTTTTCATAATGTTTATTGACGACATTCTAGTATATTCTTAAACTGAAGCTAATCATGTCGAACACTTGCGATTGGTCCTACAGACACTACAGCATCACCATCTTTATGACAGGTTCGATAAATGTGGTTTCTTGTTGCAGGAAGTGCAATTTTTCGGACATATCGTGATGGCGAGGGTATTTTCGTAGACCCAAACAAGGTCGCATCAGCAAGGTAATGGGATCAACCCAAGATACCAACTGAGTTTTGTAGTTTTCTGGTTTTGGAGGGTTATTATCTCCGTTTCATTAAGGTTTTTTTCAAAATTTCTAGCCCTTTAACGAACTTGACCCAAAAAGGAGTATGATTTGTTTGGGATGATTCTTGTCGGCTAGCTTTTTATGAACTAAAGGATAAGTTGACTTCTGCTCCTGTACTCGCGTTGCCAAAATTAGGAGTAGACTATTTGGACTTTATAAATGCATCTCTATAAGGATTGGGGGTGTTACAATAGGAGCCTAGGGCTATTGCTTACGCGTCTCGCAAGTTAAAGCCCCATGAAAAGAAATATCCTACGTATGATTTGGAGCTTACCGCGAGTGTGTTTTCCTTAAAGATATGGAGGCATTACCTTTCGAGGTGAGAAATTTATTCTTTTCATGGACCACAAGTCGTTACAATATTTGTTCTCGCAAAAGAATCTAAATATGAGGCAATGTTGGTGGTTAGAATTCGTAAAGGACTACCAATTCGATATTCACAACCACCCAGGCAAGTTAAATTTAGCAGTTGCGCGCTGAGTCGAAGACCCGTGTGACAACTAGAGGAAGTCTGGAAAGCCAAATGGAAAGAAATTGTCCATAATTATGCTGTAGCAAGAGCATGCATGTCAGTGTTGACTTTTACTCCGTCCGTAGTGATGCAAGTAGTAAAAGTGCAAGGAGGGGATAAAGATTTTCAAGACTGGGTATGTCAATTATTGACAGAGGGGGTAGAGTCCTACTCTATTAGTTCTGAGGATGGGTTACGTTTCCATGAAAGACTTATATTTCCGGACGAAGGAGACTTGAGACATCCTGTCATGACGAAATCCCATGGTTCAAGATTTTCATTACAGCCGGGGGAGACAAAATATACCAAAATATGCGCCGTCAATATTGGTGGGTGGGAATGAAAAAGGATATTTCGGAATTTGTCTCCTAATGCGCCACTTGTCAATTATTGAAGGTGAACCACTAACGGCCGACTGGATTGTTGCAACCGTTGGAAATACCGGTGAGGAAATGGGAGAGTATTTCAATGGATTTTGTCACTAGATTGCTGATGTAGCAAAGTGGTCATGATTCTATTTGGGTTATTGTCAATCGTTTGAACAAATCGGCACACTTCCTACCGGTAAGGATGGATTATAATACGGCACGTTATGCTTAGCTTTTCATTGAAAAAATTGTGAAACTTCATGGGGTGACTATCAATATAGTCTGAGGCCGAGAAAAAATTTTTGTATCCCATTTTTGGTGAAGTTTCCAAGAGGCGATGGGGACTGAATTGCGATTAAGTACATCATACCATCCATAAACTGACGGAAAAATGAAGAGGGTCAACAAAATGTTGGAGTATATGCTTCGCATGTGCATACTTGACTTTAAATGAGGATGGCAACAATACCTTCCATTGGTCGAATTTGCATACAATAATCCATACCAATTCACGATAGGTATGGCACCGTATGAGGCATTGTATAGTCGATCGTGTTGATCACCTTCTTGTTGGTTAGAATTAGGAGACAATAAGCTCCTTGGACTTTAAATGATCAAAGATACCTCTTCGAAGATTGAGCTTATTATAAATCACATACGGATTGCACAAGATCCCCAGAAGAGCTATGCTGACGCGAATCAGAGGCATGTGGAATCAGAAGTGGGGGATCTAGTTTTAGTACGGGTAACCCCGATGAAAAATGTGATGCAATTCGGTAAGAAAGGAAAAATTCCTCCGCGCTATGTAGGACCTTTTCCCTTTATTGCAAAGGTAGGCCCCATAGCATATCATCTTTCTTTATCCGAATGCATACAAAAAATTCATGATGTCTTCCTTGTTTCATCTTTATATAAGTATAAAAGATGCGAGGGTGCTCATTGACACATTCCATTGAATGATATCGAGTTACAACCCAATATTTCATATGAGGAATAACCGATTGCCATTATAGACCATAGATAGCGTAGGCTAAGATCGAAAGTGGTGCCCTTGGTTCCAATATAGTGGGGACACCACAATGCCGAGGAATCAACCTGGGAACGAGAGGACGATATTTGAGGTAAGTACCCACATATCTTTTTATCAGGTATATTTAAATTTTGTGGACAACATTCCCTTATAAGGGGGGAAAATGTAATACCCCTTATTTATGAGTAATCATTTTTTTATTAATTTTACTTGTGGTTTAATTATATAAAATAAAGTAAAGTTGAAGTAAATATTATTTTGTGTAATTTGAGAGTTAATATCTACTGAGTATTGCATATTTATCGTTAAGAGATTGTATGTAGGGTAATATTAAATTTTGTTACGTCATTATGCTTTAAGCGGCGGTTTTGATTTATATTCCAATTGGGTTATTATTAAAAAGTTGATATAACGTGGAACAAGAAATAATGAACGATATCCCAAATGCCAGTTTAGATGGCACGGTTAGTCTGGGAATGGTTGAGATAGACAAAATAAGTGGCAGGTGTGTTTTTAGGTTCCAGGTACTTTTGACTAGTTATAACTTAATTATGATGTTACGAGTCATTTTAAGTATGTAATAGCATTTAATGTCGGACTTAATGTATTTAGGCATTTATTTCTTGCAAGAGAATTTATTTCTCATTTTGTGTCTCTAAACCTAGAAAGTTAGAGAGAGAGAGAAAGAGAGATAGCTTGAGAGAAAGAAGAGAAAAGAGAGAACTTTACTGATTCGAGTTTGGAATTGTTGCAACGAGAAGATAAATTGAGGCTACAATCTTGAGGCAAGTTTCTAATTTGCATAAATGTATGATTGGGTGTGCATAATTTTTATATATAGTTAGTGTTCTTGAGTTTGAGCCAATAATGGAGATTAATGATTTTCTTATTTAAATCCTAAGTTGTATGACCTAGATTTGTTTTAAATGGTCTCTTCTAGTAGGTTAACTTGGTTAAGTGATTTAGAGAAGCTATAAGTTGATTATGTTGGGTTAGATGGAAGAAGAAAGATATTTGGGGGATAAGGGTTAACATCAACCCATAGCCACAACTGGGCATCTCGACCAGGGCGAATCGATCTGCCCTCCTTAGAAAATCGATTCGCTAAAATGGAGGCTACAGGTCTGAGGAACCAAATCAATTCGGGTTAAGGATGAATCGATTTAGGATTAGATAGAAGGTTGGTTTTCTCAGCCAAATCGATTCACTTTTTGTTCAAATCGATTCGAAAATCCTGTTGTTTTATGAAAATTTTGCAACAGGGTTTCTACTCCTTTTGTTTTAGGTTTGAGGCTTAGGAACCCTCTCATGTGATGTATTAAAGAGTATTAGGGTCTCACATAAGGGGGATTAATACCCTAGGTTACTAAGGGGGTATTCGGGATTAGTTCATGGACTATTTAGTAGAACTTAATGTCTAATTTCATCTAGTAAACAAGTATAGGACTAGGGTAGAGTCGAGTAGTATCGTTTTGGAATTACGGGTGCTCGTATGAGGTTAATTATACTTTGTATCCTAAATGGTTATGCACATATGGTTTCAGAAACAAGAAGTGTATATTTAATTGGTATATCTTGGGATTATGGCAGGCACATACATACCTCTCTAAATTCTATCATAAGGGAAGTTACCCGAATGAGGTAAATCCCCTGGCTAATGATGTTGGGAGAATATAGTCCTCGAACAGGACCGGATGTTACATTGTATGATTATTTTGTCGAAGTGAGGTAATTATGGGTATGGTTATGACTTACTATCGAAGGTATATGATCGTTTCTCATGTAGTGCTATTTAGGATGCCCAGGTGGTCTTGTGAATATGCCCTGGAGGACGATAGCATTTTGGGGCACATTCCGTGGGTGACTCCCATAAGGATGGTCTTAGAACTGTTACATTATGATTGTAATTGTTCTCACGAAAAATGGTATTTCATACGAATGATTTAGTGAATCTATGAACCAACTTTAATTGCATATGATCCCCAATGATAATTTGACTTATGAAGATATATTTTACGAATTGGAAAATCAAGCATGTTGAATAGTGTTAGGTTACTCCACTTAATTATATGGGTAGTTCGACGTAAATGGCATGATATTGCGGTAGCATGTGCACTTAAAAGAGATGTGAGGATGATTCTTATAATGAAGAGAGAACTTAACCTGTTTATGATATTTAGCATTCATAATTGTTATGCATTTTATTCACATGTATATAATATCACACCAGTTCCTGAAATGTTTATATTTCCCCTTATTGTGTGGTTCTTATTTAGTTCAGGTGCTCCGCCGCATGGGCGCCCTCTTTTATCTTCCTTTCCAGTGTTAAGGAGTTAAAGCATTTTGCTGATGTTGTAGGATTTTTGTACTAGACGCATCAATATTTTGGATATTATAGTTATGATCCGTATGTATATCCGGGCATGTTGCCCTAGCTTATTATTCATATCTACTTTAATACTCGGTGTAACCTTTTGTATTGGTATGTTAACGGATAGCTTATTCGATTATGTTTTTGTAGAATTGTTAGTAAAATGTTATAATGTTTTTATATCCGTCTTCATTATAAATTGGATTATCAAAATTGTATTTATCGAATTTGCAAAATTGTATTTGACATCTGTTTTCAAGAATATTTGGTGGTTGTCTCAATTCATGTTTTCATTGGCGTAACGGGTTGGCCACCTCTTATTTTAATAAGTAGGGTGTCACAGAATGTCGCCAAGCATTGCTTCTGAGTGTCACCGCACTCAGTCATATGTAGGTGGTGTTGCATATCCCTCTTCCACTAACTGGACACTATCACATAGGAATGACATCGAAATTCGTGTGGATAGCCCTTCTAAAATTCTTCTCTTGCTCTCTGACAATCGAACATCCCCGTGTGGGCCTGAACGTCGACTGCCACTAACGGTTGTGGATGGTTTGTGGAAAATATTGTGTCATTGCAGTCATTGCCGCATTAACTACTTGTGCCACGATCTCAGCCACCTATGAAGTCATCACCACCCCGGGTTATGGTTGTGGTTATTGAACTACTAACTCCTAACAATACTTTCTCTCATTATCTATCCGTGTTTCTCGAGTTAAACGTCCTCTCTTAGGAGACATCTGAAATTTTAAAAACGAGTTGTATAAGTTCACAGTTCATACATCTAAAATAGCAAAAAAACGTAAAAGCCCGTACGTAAAGATGCATCAAAATGTAACTGTAACTGAAATGAAATCTCTAATATATGAATGGAGGAAAGATGCATCTAATCTAGTATCCTGCATGTGACCACATATTTCGCATCTGTGTGTCCCTGGAATAGAATCTCAAGTTTTGGCGTCCCTGTGGCTGGACACCTAAAAAGAGTTTTAAGAAAAGAAAATATTTTGCAAATGGGTCATAGCCCAATTATTTAAAAATGTTAAGCAGGAAATTTATTGAAATTAATTAAATGCGTAGTGTATAATGTTCACAATTGATTCGCGGTCGCACTCGCGTGAAGGCTTCCTCACCCCTCTTCTACAGTGCACACCTATCATATTTATTTATCCTATTTAGCCATTACTTGGTTAAACTAAACATAACAGCTACCTACACTAGCTCAATAACCACCCTGTTATGAGTTAAACACATTATCATGATTAGTATAATACATATAACCCTCGTTTATATGAATATACTAAATGTGACATGAATACTTGTCAATAAATAGTCACACGTAACCAATAGATATATACACATATCACTAACTACGCATATCTATAAATACACCGTGAGAATGCGTGGACACTCGCGAAGGGTGATTTCACACAAAATATGGAAACACTAATTTTAAATATGCGAAAGAGACTTTTTAAACCGATTTTATCTTGTTTATCCGAAAGATGCACCTATGGGATAAAATAGATAAATCAAACACGGAAATATGACAATAAATCGCAACTTACAACGTACATAATGAAATCTACAATGGATTAAGCGTAGAAAAAACACAGCAACCCGCTGTTCTGTCATAACCGGGAAATCCCACAAGTGCTCCTAATTGACATGCAGTCATTAGCCCAGCCTCATCCTTTGTCAGTCATGAATCCCCGCAGGTATCTCTAGTCAGCCATGGAGTGCCTCTCCACAAGATGTATGCAATTAAATACAAAACTTTCTAGGGTTCTAAAGATATTCAGAAGAAGAATATTCAAGGATTATTTTTGTGAATTAAAACAGTGTTTTAGGAAACACAAAACTTGAAGAAGGTTTGCTTCTGATATGAAGAAGCATTATTGGTAAAAGTCTTGGAAAACTGATTTCCGCAATAGGTATTTATAACAACCTTAAGGCAGTGGATCATTCGAACGAGATGTACTATTGCTCGAACAATATAGCCATCTCGTTTGAACGAGATGCCTATGTCGTTTCACCGATATGCACATGTTGTTTAAACGAAATCAAAAATCGTTTGAACGACACAAACGTAAAAAAAAAATTTGCCCCTTGACTTAGAATTTTTCTTTCACAAATGAAAATTCTTGTTCGTCATTTTTATAAAAACAAAACATCCCAAACATAATTCCATGAATTAATTTAAACTCAAAAATTCGTTTATACCTTTTGGGATGTCGAAAAGTCTTTAAACTTGAAGATGCTTGAGTTTAGTTTTTCTTCTCATTGTCGTGATGATTTATAATGAGATATGCCAAAATAGCATAAATCTATGCTATGAACAATTACAAAAAAAATTGTTCTTACAAATCTCTCCTTTTGTATGTTGCGGTAGAAAATAAACAAACTGACCTAACACTAAATTAAAATTAAAATCAAATATTACAAATTATAAAAAGTACTAACAGCTTTCCCAACCCTAGAACGGAATGGCATAAGTCTCTTTGTCTTCAAACTTTTTCTTCCCTTTTACAAACATGTCTTCATTTGTGTATCTTGAAATCTACAAATCGTTACCTGCACACATGAGACAACGACCATATACCTGCGTGATATATCAAGTTTGAAACAAAGTAAATATAAGTAAATTCTCCCCCATAATTCAAACTCATCAAAGCTCAATAACTCCATTTTAATTCACCCCCCCCCCCCTTTAATCGAAATAGACAAATATACAACGAAGTAGAAACAATAAACATGAAATACATGATGAAGCAAATATATCAACACAAAAGATGTAAATCAAGAACATGTAATGATAATATCAAAGGGTAACAAACACAAACTATTTTTGAAAATTTTCAATTTTTTTCAAAACAAAAGAGATTTTACTAACACAACACACAATACCATATATAATACATGGTAAATATATAAAAGAAAATCCAACACATACATTTAGGTATAAACGACCACAAACCACAACACAAAATACATAAGTCATACACACCATCATAGCACCGATGTGTCAAAACGTGTGGAATGGAATGGATGGGTGTGAACTAAAAACAAAATAAATATATCCAAACACTCGAATATGTTAAAGAAGTTCTAATTGACAGCCAAATTTTATCAAACTAAGCTTTAGACTCGATTGACAATTAAAGTTGAACTTAATGAACAAAAAAATCATAATACACACAATCCTAGAATTTTAATGATTATACAAATCAATAGCGTCATGACAATATAAGCTTAACTAGGATATATTGTCATTGTGAAAACCCGTTGATATTTCCATCCAAACACCCTTAAAATATTTTTTTTCTTTTCTTTTGAATGAATATATCAAACTAAACAAATTTGTCCCCTTTTTGGCATATTATTCTTTTTATTGCCTTAATTGTTTCTTGGGATCTTTTCAAACGGTGGATTTCACGGCATTATAATTATTCACTCGCAGCCCTTTCTCGAGCACTCATCTTTTTTTCAATACTAAACAAATTCCTTAAGGGCAACGTTTCTTACATGCACAAATCCTCCATAGTCAAATAAACATTTTGGTGAAAAGATTTATAAGAGAACATCTTACCAAGATCAAAATTTCATCATGAAGTCAAAATCCAATAATCTCGTGCATGTGTGTGTGGAGGCATGTACAAAGTCGAATCCATAAAGCAAGTCAAGTTCGAAATAACTCCATAAACAATGAAATTGCAAATTGAATTGGATTCAAACACACCAATATGACACACATAATGTGTAAAACTAAAATACACACAGAACTGAAAATATTTTTTGATTTTTCAAAAATGTTTTTTAAACTATTTTTTTTTTGTATTTTTCAAAAAATACATAAAACCAAAAATCTTTTTGTATTTTTCAAATATGACTCAATAAAATAAACATATAATACAAAAGGTACACAGTCATAACACTATAAAAAATATATCATGAAGTACAACTAGCGTATGGAAAACAAATCATGCAAGCAATCAACAATATGATATAGTAATAAATGAATCATGTGCAAGCATATGAGAATCAACTAGTTTACCATTTAGTTCCAATAAAAGTGAATTCCTACCCCAAACCGATGTGTATATAAAGTGATGCCTTTCGAGAACCAAGGGAACACTAGACTTCAACTTTCTAGGGCTTTTTCGAAGATCGAAACAAAAATAACTAAGGTTCCCTTTCCGACCACAATGTGAACATGTGTAAACGGGTGGAACAACTCCTATGGGTCTATCAATGAAAGCATGGTTGACCCTTTAAAATAGACAATGGTTTTGGCTTTATCAATGAAAGCATTCGGAACATGTGAGCCACTACCATTGCTACAAGCACTATTAGAGTCTGTCAAATCATTTTTCAACTCCAATTTTTTTTACTCAAGCGAAGAATTAGACTCTTCCAATTTTAGGTACTCCTTCTCTAAATTTTCAATAATTCCTAGAAGGCTATCACGTACGTTCTCCTTTAAAATACGCACACTTATCCTTAATTGTCTCTTCATGTGCCACAAACTCATCGATTAAAATATTTTTATCATCGTTGGCACAAACACAAACCCTACAATTTTTAAAGTCCTCAAATTCTTTTTTCTAAAAATAGGACATTATCATCACTCTCCATTTTGAAAAAATTTAAAGCAATAAAGTCATGGTCCAAAGCAACAAATTTCTCAACAAATTTATTTTCGCAAATATCTAATTCAAACTATTTATATCGTTAAAACAAGGAGAATCCATCGAGAGTAAAACAAACACGTATATGAGCGATGAAAATATAATCACCCAAAAAGAAGGCAAACAAGATCAAACACGATAAATTAGTGCAACCTACTCTTATACAAATTTGAGAATGCAAGGAGCCTCGCGAAGGGTGATTTCACACAAAATATTACAACACCAATTTTAATTATGCGGAAGAGACTTTTTAAACCGATTTTATCTTGTTTATCCTAAACATGCAACTATGTGATAAAACAGATAAATCAAACACGAAAATATAGTAAGACCAAGTTTCAACAAAAAATACCCTTCGGGTAAAACCTTTATTTCACTATGAACAGTAAATCGCAAGTTACAACGTACACAATGAAATCTGTAAGGGATTAACGACGGAAAATACACAACAACGCGCAGTTTTGTCTCATCTAGGAACACCCACAGGTACTCCCAATTGATATGTAGTCATCTGCCCAGTGTCAGCCTTTGTCATCCCTAAACCTTGCAGGTATCACTAGTCAGCCATTGTCTGCCTCTCCACATGGGTATGCAAATAGAACAAACTTTCTAGGGTTCTAAACTAATTCACAAAACAATATTCAATGATACTTTTTGTGGATTAAAACAGTGTTTTAGGAAACACAAAACCTGAAGAACTTTAGCTTCTGATATGAAGAAACGTCAGTGGCAAAAGTCTTAGAAAATTGATTTGCGCAACAGGTATTTCTAGTAACCTTAAAGAGGCAGGTCGTTCGAACGAGATATACTTTCTTTCAAACGATATATCCATCTCGTTCGAACGATATGCCTAAGTCGTTTGAGTAATAGGCATATATCTTTGAACAATGCAAACATAAAAAAAAAAACTTTGCCTCTTGACTTAGAAAAAATTATTTTCAGAAAGGAAAAATCATGTTCGTTATTTTTATGAAAACCAAACATACCAAACATAATTCAATGAATAAATTTGTTTTATGCCTTTCAGAATGTCGAGAAGTCTTCAAACTTGTAGATGCTTGAGTTCGGTTCAGCTTCTCATTTTCTTAACGATTTGTAACGGGATATGCCAAACTAGCCTATAGCTATGCTATGAACAATTATAGAAAAAAAATTCTTACACGCCGCATCCTCATAGCTTGGTCATATTAGATGCATCCCTTGTACATTCTATAAGGTTCCAGGCACATCTCATGTCACATCTGGTCACCGGATCGAAATCTCACTAACGATCCCAAATCATAAATAAATATTGGAGACGATTATAAATACACATGCCTTAGGATTTTAATGCACCATACATAAAGACCTGTGTGATATCCCCCTCTCATCACGATAGGAGCCATCTGACCACTATAACCTGGAGCACAATCTAGACCCCACTGGAATCGCTAGGGTGGGATCGCCCACTATGCGCAACCTCCTAGATAGCAACCTCGAGTAACAAAAATTCACACAAATTGTCATTCAGCTCATATATATATATATATATATATATATATATATATATATATATATATATATATATATATATATATATATATATATATATTCCAATTGTTAATAGATCGACTCGTAATTTCTAAGTCCCATACAAAATAGCTAGACCCCTCCATTTATTTTTAACAATAGGATTATACATTCACCTCCTCCATACTCGAATAGGTTCCTATTAGTCTCACAAGGTCCCCACCATTATATGTTTAAATTTTGGGAAAGTTTTGTCATTATTCATAACATCAAGGGTATTTTAAACCTTTCAGAATTTATGTCTAAATAGTAATTCTCGTAGGATTCCTTACTCCTCCCAGCTAGCTACGGGATCCGAGTTCATATCATAAAGTTATCCCTCTTAAAAGTTTCAAAAAAAATTTATAAAAACAATTAATAAAACCAAAATTTTCCTAACTTCCTCGCATTTCAGCAAAAACCCTTGGACCTCGTTCGACCGGTTCCCCCAGATCTGACGAACACGCTACTTCTAAACTGCATTTTCCCCCAATTTTTACAATCACATTCTCATCAATTTAAGAAAGATCCTCATCATAATTATTATCCCCAACCACAATTATTAAGGAGGTCTCATAACTCAAATTTATTAACACTAATAACTTCTCAAAATTAATTTTAACACAAGTTTTAACCCAATGTCTCCCAGGTTCTTAATTTCCACCATTAATGGTTTATTCAACATCTTCCACATCTAAAACCACAGAAATTTAAAAATTAATTTCATACACAATGATCTCTCTAATTCCCAGATTTCTTAGTAAAAATTCTACTATAACACTACTAACTATAACTCAAATACAACAAGAAAATATTTGCCACAGAGAAATAAATCCGATGATCGCTTCCCAAAAAATTTGCTCGGAATGGTCTTGTGTTCCTTCTTTCCTTATTCTTCTTCTTTCTCGTTTCTCTCCTCTTTTAACCTTTTGTGTGTAGGAAAGAATAATGACTGCCCAACTCTCTTAAACCTAGGTTAAATTTCTCTAATCATGTAATTAAACATATGGGCCACAGTCCTCATATAGGCTCGGTTATGTCTAAAAAGGCCCAAAGACCCAATTACTATCCCGAGTACATTATTTTGACTATTTCAACCTATCTGGACTCAACCGTGACCTCAAAATTGCAAAATCTAAAATAATCTGAATTAATTTAAAATCTAAATTCTTTAAATCGAATAAATTCTCCAATTAAATAAATTCCTCCAAATTTATATAATTATATTTCACCAAAATAATTATATTCCAACTCCTTAAAATTACGGCGTGTTACAATTAGATACCTTAGCTAGTTAGGTAGGGGATAGGTAGAATACGTTAGGCGTGCACATTAGTTGAGAGGTGAGGATCTCATGTGAGTGTACGTGAAAGATACATGTGTAACAAATAACCGATTTAAATTGTGATTTAAATACTTTCTAAGTATTTTCAAAATGTTTTACTTGGGATCTGACCCGTGTTAAAATATTTTAAAAACTTTTTAGGCGTCCAGTCACAGGGACGCCCAGTTTAGAGATCCTATCCATTGTCACATAGTTGCGGTAGAGCGGAGGCTTGTAGGACCTTTATTAGAAGCTTCAACTCGTTCTTTCTAGATAGGAGATTTTTTCATTAGTTTATTTGGATGCATTGCATATAGAATAATTATTTATTTTAGTTATGCATCAGACTGTATTCAGATTTTATTTACTTATTTCAAATTGTGGTTGTATTTTTTATTTAGAGAACGAATGGTTTATTGGGTCTCCTTTATTTAAATATTTATATATGTACTTGGATTGTTCAGATTAGATTCGTGTGTGATTGGTTTAATTCATTTAAATTATTGTTGCATGTGTTAATAATAAAAGATAAAATTGACACAAACTTAATTTGACATAGGTGATTAGTAAATAAAATAATTTTCTACAGTGATTGTAAGAATTAAACCGTTAATGGTTCCGAATTAATTTAATAATGGACTGATTCTAACAACCCTTATTTTCTCACGTAAAGGCTAGCCAAGCACAATACGGAGAAGATAGGTCTTGCTTGTCAATTAATACCATTCTTAGCACAATAATAAATTTAAATACAGTATTTTTAAAAAACCTCGGCTTTTATAAATGAAGAACACATAGACTATGATCCAATAATCCATTCCACCATAACATTAACAATAAAATCAAGATAATGTAATAAATACCAACTAACATGAAATAAAAGACTGTCGGGCTTATGCCCTTAAAAATATTTAAAATAATAAGAGATTGAATCTGAAAAGCAACTATACTAGAAGGAGAATGAATCTGAATCTAGAGTGTAAACGAGATCGCGGGACTGCCACAACTCAATCCAATTATCCCTGTTTAGGAGCACCTAGTGGGAAAAACATTTAAACTTTGGTCAGAGCCCGAGGTGTGCAAGAATTAACTTCAATAAAATATGAATGTAATTATAGAGTCGATGCACAATAAATATTCCCCATTTTCGACACTCACATGCGTATAACGCCTCGCCCCTCATCTAAACGAAATATCATTCGCACCTAAAACATCCCAACCAATAATTTTGTGACATCATCTAAATTTTAGAGGAAATATTTTCCCAATTGATATAATTAAATGTAATTCCCACATTATTAAGATGTATCAACTTACATTAATTTCTGTCTCCCGCTTTATCAAGAATAAAGCATAAACATCTAATATGCGGTAGGATCAAATACTAATTAGTTCCTATATCCTTAGACAATTTAATTATTTTCCACAATATCTTAGTGATTATTAATATATATCCTTCAATATATGTGACACACAAGAGCATCTACCATTGGTGTCATATTCGTGCTCTATCGGTAAGTCCCAAGGAATCCTAACATCCAAATCGAATAATTCGAAGGAATTCTGACATCCTAAACGGACTCCCCAAAACACATACATGTTGGGGGGGTTCCTATGCAGGAAAACTGTATATGTCGCATAACCAACGGTGATACAGGAACAGTCAATACGACATCTACCTCTAGTGGGTGGAGCCTTTACGTAGTACCTATAGACCTACACATAGTCAAGCCCACATGTTCCGACGTGTGGTCACTGGCCTGAATGCTCAAACCCCTGAGTCGATAAGAAAGTCCACTAGTATGTCCACACACATATATAATATAATACATATTATTTTTCCTATAATATGTAAGGTAATTATTCCTAAATTGCAATAAAATCCCAATCCATATCCCATAGCATCAATTATTTATCATCTAAATAATTACTTAACCATCTAGTCAAAGGTAAATACTATTAATTTGGATAACGGTAAAATTATGTTCAATAATTAACTAACCAAACCATTACATTTTTAAGTCCCATATAAATTTCAGAACGTACATAATGATACCCATTAGTTAAATCCTCATAACCACATTTTATTTATCAAGAAATTTAGGCATATTTTAGTTCGCTATTCATCATCAAAAACCTACATTATCCATACATTCATTCCCCAAATTCTACTCAGTCGAACCGATCCGGTCAAGAGGAATCGGTTCGGGTTGGCATTTACAAAAGGTTTATACCCTATCGGATCTGTTCGTTTTCTTTTCTATCTATTCGGTTCAGTCTACACAGAAAAATCAACCTACACTAGATGGGTTCTTTTTCCTCTCTATGGGTTTGATTTGGTTTATGGGTTTCTAAGCCCAAGTATTCAGATTTAGATTCCTAATTTCTAGAAATAATATATACATGAAATCAATTCTCTGCATGTATATCATCTTCAAATTCGATTTATCATTCCTCTACATGTGGGTATTTAATCTTAAGAATCAAATCTAATAAACCCTAAATTTACAAAAATCTAATGGAATAAAATTTTACATTGAGAAATAAATTATAGAGATAAATTATTCAAGAAATTCTAGCCTGAAATAAGTAGCGGAGAAACCCTTGAAAGCTAATAATCTCCTCTTTTTCTTCTTGGGTGATTCTAACGTATCTCTCCCGTGTATGCTATTAATGTTTGATTAGTGTTGTACTGGGGAATTGGTTTACCCCCACTAAACCCCTCATTAAGTGTTTAATCCTGGAGTTGGGTTATGGGCCCATGTTTTGGACCCTAAAATTAGTCTGAATCCATTATCTAATTAGTCTAAAACTTCTCCAACCTTTATGTTATTCTCCCAAGACCATTTTTAAAGGTTTAAACCACTTAAACGAATACATATAAGTCCCGAAAGGTTCTCCGAATTATTTAGGCCAAAATAATAACTCTTTATTTATGTCGCACATAAATTTTTATAATTCCTTTTATTACACGCAAATGACATATTCATGCACAAAAATGAATAATACACTTAAGCACACTAAATAACAAGTTTCCACTTATCATATTTGAATAAAATATTTATTTTAGATCAAATTTCCAAAATTAATCATTTATTCCAAAAAAAGAATTTTTCTACTATTTATTTAAGAGAGAAAAATGCAGGGTGTTACGTTCCCCCCCCCCCCCCCCCCCCCCCCCCCACTAATAATAGGATTAAGTCCTCAAAATCAAGAAAGTACATACCTTGCTAGAAGAGTTCTGGATACTTTATGTGCATGTCATCCTATCTCTCCCAAGTCGAGTCGTCTTCCCGGTGGTAACCCCACTGCAGTCGAACTAAAGGAACAATCTGGGATCACAGTCGGCGCTCCCGTCTATCAAAAATGGCTACCGGTCTCTGGGTGGAGATCAATCTTGTCAACATCAATGTGCTAGTACTGTAACAACCCGCTCAATATAATAACGGGTGACCAGCCCTATACTACATTAAATCAGGAGTTTCAGATGGTCCAGTCTCAACATCAACTTCTGGTGCTATATAATATAGGACTAATTACCCAATATCATAAGCAAGTTGATAAAATTTAAATAAAATACCGTACGACTAACAAACCAACACTATAAACTACTAAAAAAAGAAAAGAAAGATGCATAAAAGAATTATGATAAATGAAATGCTAGAATAAAATGAAATAAATAACTACAACTGAATATTCTACAAAGAAGTAAACCCGAATAAGTTGTCGGGTCACAGCCAATACAATGATAGAAATGGAATAAATATACACATCTATAAATATCCCTTGGGTATAAACCCGATATACAACATGAATCCTACCTAGATTTTTAAAGAAGTAGGCAGTGACTACAAGATACATCCCACAACAGTCCGCACATGTCACGGCTCCCAAGACTCTGGATAGAAGGTCATCCGGCATCCATGCGGTAGGACACCTATAATAATATATATATATATACAGGGAGGAAAGAAAAGTAAATGTGTCAGAGCCCGAGTGTGAAAAATATTTAGCAAGTGTGTTAACCGTGCATAATAAATATCGGTGCACTTATTTCATAATTAAAGTGGAATCGCACTCTCGTGAAACCCCAACTCACCTCTCATCTAACGTCGCGCACCTATTCGCGTCTTGAGATTTTAGTTAAATTACCCCAGTTATAAGGACAACCGAACATAACATAGGCCCCGCCTATTCCCACGAGATTTGCCTTCCTATCTTAACCCAAGAATCCACCCCTTTACTAAACACACTTAATTATTTTTATAAACATATATGCCATACTAGGCTTAATGGATTCCAGTTTATAATTTAATTAATTTTAATTCTTAATACGTTACCCATATATAATTGGGTTTAATCATAAGATTTAATTACGATATAACATGCATACAAATTTTTATTGACAAAAATTCTCTCCAATCTCAACATTGCACTACGTTTCGTGCGTGGGGTGTCTCGCAAATAGAATTCCAAACAAGGAACCACCCCGTTACACTACTCCTTGACAATGTCGATCCATTATGCCATATAAATCATATTATGATACTAAAACTACTATGTCTAGACCACAATAAGAAAACAAATTAAAATCTCCAATAATAGCCTTGGATGATGTAACCAAAATATTCCTTAAATGCGATACATCAATCTCCATCAATCTAGTACATCATAATCATCTAAGATGTACTCCACAAAGATTCTATATCCTTTCATCTATTGGATATATAAATATATATATAGGCTTTCATTCTAACCATATATATATATATATATATATATATATATATACCATCATCCATAACCATGACCAAGTGTACATATAATATCTGATGTACAATGGCCATGCACATAATATACCCGGCTATATATAGCGCCAATAAACTTCACCATGATATCATCTTCCCAGTTCCCGGCTCACGTAGCAATACTGGGGACCACCTGGTGGGGATCAACGACACCCACCTCGTGATATTCTCACACACACAATGTCCCGGGAAGCGTCCATAGCTCCTAACCGGTCAATGAGACGAGACATACCCACCACGTCCCACCCCAAAAATATAAATCACATAACAACACACTGGACGACTATGACCTGCGAAATATCCACACCCTGCTCCTCAAGCCAGGATGCTCACCCTCTGCGCATAAACTTCCCAATGATAGCATGAGCGGGGTATGCTTAACCAAATAAGTGTATATATCATTCACGTGACCAATATATACACATCCATATGATCCGACCATATGATCCAATATTAAACCATCACATAAGGTTTAAATATTCATACCATATATATCCACAATATAAACATATCCATACAGTCATATCTATATAGATATATATACATACATATATTCACATATCCATATATTTATATATACAAACTATATCTCGTTCATATGTATAGTATCTATAACCTCGGCTATAGGTATACATAATCCTCAATATACAAGCCGTCACCACAAACTCATTTAATTTATCTCGATATGTAAATACAATTCTTCTCTTGAAGCATGCTCATTCATTTTTCTATGATGAAGAGTCTCCCAAAAATATATGTTTATTTTCAACATTTGGGTTATCCCCCAATTCTTAGTGTAGGAAACCCTCACTATACATTTCATATATCTCCAAAAGGACATTCGTGACTCTAACACTAGTTTCGACTATATATATATATATATAACCAAGAGTTTATAAACCTCAAGCTTATCTCAAGTCCATTTCAAGTATTGGAGTTCCAATTGTTACTCCCACACAATTTTACGTATAAACTATCATGACTAAAATCTTACTACAACCTATCCCAATTGATAGTACGATCCAATCGTTCCCAATTTCGCCTATGGTTCAATGGATCATATGAACCCCTTACTCCGATTGGGTTAACGATTTTTCCTTAAGTTAACCATTTCTAAGGATACGTGACCTCTCTTTCTCTTTATTCCCCAATGTAGCGTCGCAAATCTCTATAAGGGTTCTTAACCTCCCAGCATATCTATACTTACTACTTACTTATGACCTCAAGCTAGAACTCAACTCCCGTCCTCACTGAAATCCCTCACTATGCCTTAAAATATCCATTTTCCATATCTATTTAAGCAAAAAGGGACTATCTCTACCATTTACAACCAAACCACGATTTCCCACATCTATCATAATAGGATAATCCGCCAATCAAATCAATCCCCTATTTCTTTCATCACTCAAACAGGCATTCCATCCACCTAAATCAATTTTAACATACGCCCGCAAGCCCCTACTCGACCTAGGGCCATATTCCCAAAATCTAATATCGCAACCCTTCAAAATGAACCCATTGAGAAAGCCACCTAAGAATCAAACTCCAAAAGAAAAGGGAAAGAAAGAAATCCAAATCTTGGGCTAAAAACAGGGGACCGGTCCCAGACCCCCGGTCGACCGCGGGTCCAAACTTTCCCTACGAAGAAATGAAGTAGTCTTTTCCCTAAGGCGCGGTCGACCGATCATCTGGGCGCGGTCGATCGGCCATACCAGTTTTTTTGGCCGCTTTTCCTATTTTTAGCAAACCCTAAATCCTCAAACACCCAAATATCATAACTAAACCCCCAAATCTTTAACCCAATAATATTATTAACACGAAATCTCATCCTACATTTCATCCCAACAATTTATACATCAATTAACCCATGTATAAACATCAAATTTCCATTTTAGTACCCAAAATTAAGGTTTTGTTATCAATACCCAAAAATCCATTTCTTTAACCCACAAATTATGAAATGAAATACACAAATGACTTATTTAGCAAGATTAAAAACTTGCCTCAGATTTGTATAGGTTGGATCGTCCTCGATGTCCCGGTTTGGGCTGGAATCTCCAAGCTTTCTTCCTTTCCCTCTTCTTTTCTCCTTCTTTTCCTTCTTCATATATCTTTCTCTTCTATTTCTCTCTTTCTCTAAATGAGAAGGCTTGATATGTAAGCCTCTTAAATCCTTTAAATCAATAAACCCAATTTTAAATGTTAATACACACTTTAAATGACTGGTTTACTCTAATTCGAGTCAAACTGACTTAAAACATTTCGGAGCCGAAATAAAACCTAATGACAGTCATTTTGACTATCTCGACCCTTCCTAGATCGATGGTACCCTTGAAATCATCATCCGGAATACTTTGAAATGTTCTCTATTTTTGGACCTCAATTCCCAAATTTTGAAATTCTCCAATTTTATTAAATTTTATTTTCCCAAAAATTTAATTTCTCAGTCTCCAAAAATCGAGGGTTGTTACATACTTCCCCCCTTACAAAAATTTCGCCCGCGAAATTTAAGACATGCCTAGGACATCAATATCATCTAGTCCTTACATCAATCCTCATGATCACTATACCGATCCTTCCTGGTTCTCATGTCAAACCATATAAATTTTAAAATCAACTAGCTACCCAGGGCGCCCTTACACCTTGTATCCGAGTTTCCACTCGTAGAATTATAATCAGGCTCCATTAGCCTCAAATCATAATATAACCCTCAGCAATATAATCTATAGCAACATATTAATTATATAGAAGTTTGAAAATTCCCAATGGTTGAACTCTCCTCAATTCCTGATGCTAGCCACCTTCGTGCGGGGGAGGTCTCGCAAGCGAAATCCAAATAAGGAACCCTCCCAATACACTACTGTGTAGCTAGGTCGGGGTTGAGATTAGTTGAACCAGGTTAAGGTTTTATAAAAAGAAGGATTTCCATATTTTAGATATTGCCCGAGGGCCTAAACAACAATACAATATAAATAAATTCTGAGTCTTTCGACACGCCAAATAAACACCTTATGTTTAGGACACAAGGCCTCAACAAATACAATACTCTAGCCAATACCTAGTTCTCAAAACTAGCACAACTATGAGCTAAATTATCTGCTCAACATAATTCCACTAAACTCTAAACTTCTCAGCTATATTAATCCCCTGCATTGCATCAAAGCGTTTGCCACAAGGTAAGTCCTCCCCTTATTGGATTCCTACAATTTCACCCTCGTACCTATCCATAAGACAATAGTCTTACTACCACTACTAAACAAACCTCGACATTCAGCACTTAGGAAATCTAATATTATAACTCTTGACTATCTCCTCACAAGACTATTCATTTCCTCAAAAGTTTCCATGCAAAGGCCATACTTACTCACTCCTTCTTCCAGAAAATTCCATACACCCCAATGGTGTAGCATCTACTACTCATCATGCCTTACGCATGACGTTCTGAATATCACACAAAGCGTAACTTAAACCCAAAGAAAGGTATTCTACTTTATACTTTCATAACCCAATGGTTTCCCCTCGTCCTTGAATCTCAACTCAGGGTCCTCAACTTCTTCCAGGACAATCATTATCCCTAAGCCTATTTCTCCACAAGAAAAACATCTTCCTCAAAATCCTTCCTAACCATCTTGAAAGATAAAATGTGATTGAGACTATCGGAAACTCCCTCAGTCCTACTCACAAACCTGAGTCTCCAATTTCTTACTCCCTCTTCCCAAAAGGCAATACTCCCAATATTGGGACAACTCCACACACGTCTCGTCGGGAAAAGTCACCAACACCAGGTTTCCTAACAAAGGTGACGGGTTTCTCCATCTATGCCTCCCAAGGACTACACGACTCTCTCCTCAGGCTTACCTAACTAAGTCCAATATTCGCCATTTGAGTAAGTTCACCTCTCTTACCCAACCACCTATAAGTCATCCTAAACCACTACTAGAGTTCTCTTTCTTACTTCCGCCTCAATCAAGGAAAAACAAATACCCCCCATCAAAGCGTACCCAAAATCTATTATGGGTATTGCATCTGTAATCTTGTCTTTTCCTAGACGACATAATCTAAGTGACGTCTGAAAAGGAAGCAACTGTTATCAGAACGTCGATCAAGTGAATACACTACACAGAAGAATATGAGCGCAATGAACACATCAGTCCTAATAATAGGGCGTTATATCAAGAACGTTAACGGAAGAACGCAGAAAACTCGCACAGATCCTAAAGACTCTAGAACCTGATGCTCTGATACCATCTCTAACAACCCTCTCAATATAATAACGGGTGGCCAACCCTATACTACATTAAATCAGGAGTTTCAGATGGTCTAGTCTCAACATCAACTTTCGGTGCTATATAATATAGGACTAACTACCCGATATCATAAGCAAGATGTTAAAATTTAAATAAAATACAGTACGAATAACAAACCAAGACTATAAACTACTAAAAAAATGAAAAGAAAGATGCATAAAATAATTATGATAATTGAAATGCTAGAATAAAATGAAATAAATAACTACAACTGAATATTCTACAAAGAAGTAAACCCGAATAAGCTGTTGAGTCACAACCAATACAATCACCGAAATGGAATAAATATACACATATATAAATATCCCTTGGGTATAAACCCGATATACAACATGAATTCTACCTAGATTTTTAAAGAAGTAGGCAGCGATTACAAGATCCATCCCGCAACAGTCCGCACATGTCACGGCTCCCAAGACTCTGGATAGAAGGTCATCCGGCATCCATACAGTAGGACACCTGTAATAGTATATATATATATATACAGGCAGGTAAGAAAAGTAAACGGGTCAGAGCCCGAGTGTGAAAAATATTTAGCAAGTGTGTTAACCGTGCATAATAAATATCGGTGCACTTATTTCATAATTAAAGTAGAATCGCACTCTCGTGAAACCCCAACTCACCACTCATCTAACAGCGCACACCTATTCGCGTCCTGAAATTTTAGTTAAATTACCCCGATTATAAGGACAACCTAACTTAACATAGGCTCCGCCTATTCCCACGAGATTTTCCTTCCTATCTTAACCCAAGAATCCACCCCTTTACAAAACACACTTAATTATTTTTATAAACATATATGCCATACTAGGCTTAATGGATTCCGGTTTATAATTTAATTAATTTTAATTCTTAATACGTTACCCATATATAATTGGATTTAATCATAGGATTTAATTACTAAATAACATGCATACAAACTTTTATTGACAAAACTTCTCTCCAATCTCAACATTGCACTACATTTCGTCCGTGGGGTGTCTCGCAAACAGAATTCCAAATAAGGAACCACCCCGTTACACTACTCCTTTACAATGTCGATCCATTATGCCATTCAAATCATATTATACTACTACAACTACTAAGCCTAGACTACAATAAGAAAACAACTTAAAATATCCAATAATATCCTTGGGATGATGTAACCGAAATATTCCTTAAATGCGATACATCAAACCCCATCAATCATAAACATCTAAGATGTACTCCATAAAGATTCCATATCCTTTCATCTGTAGGATATATAAATATATATAGGCATTCATTCTAACCATATATATATATATATATATATATATATATATATATACACCATCATCCATAACCATGACCAAGTGTACATATCATATCTGATATACAATGGCCATGCACATAATATACCCGACTATATATAGCGCCGATAAACTGCACCATGCTATCATCTTCCCAGTGCCCGGCTCACGTAGCAACACTGGTGACCACCTGGTGGGGATCAATGACACCCACCTCATGATATACTCATGCACACAACGTCCCAGGAAGCGGCCATATCTCCTAACCAGTCAATGAGACGAGACATATGACCGAGCGAAAAAAGTGTGTTCTCTTGAGTACACAATCGTTGTGTGTTTCGCCGCCGCGATACAAAAACCTAATATACTATTACACTTGCGAGGCAAGTAAAGCGGTAAGTCGGGTATCGTAAGAAATCCACAGTGAGTGATTGAATTTTATATTTTAATTGTTTAATTACTTCAGGAATAAAAGTGTAAAATAAATAAATGAAAAGGTGATGGGTGGTTATGGTGGAAAAACAAAAGAGAAGTTAACGCTAAATTAAAGGAAAGCGAGGATCGGGATCGCATACACACATTCACGGGCTAAACAACTACTAATTAGAATTTCGATTCGAAAACATTTAATCGATCATTTTCAATTAAGCATAAACATCACGCAATAAGGAATTTAAGCCAAAGTTGCGAGATTAAACATTTAATCAAAAATGGTCACACGCGGATTAAATTCGGATTATCGCTATAAACACTAAAGTTGCGTGACAAATAAAGTTAAACGCATAACAATCCAACTTTAATACACGCGGTTTCAATTAAATGCAATTTTACACGAAACCCTAACTTTTGAAGTCCAAACCCGTAAATGGTGGAACGAAATCCCAACCCGTAAAACTACTCACTACACATGATTAAACTAAGTAAAATAACTAATTACCAAAGAAAAGAAGAATTGAACTACCAACAACTAATAAATCAAAGCAATAAATCAAGAGAACAAAGCTTAAACAAAGAATAGCAAATAATATAAATGGAGGGGAAGATGAATAGTAACTTACACAACCCAAATGGTGTCAACCCTAGGAGAGAAAAGCCAAACCCATAAATCCCCTCCTCTCTAACCTAAAAACGAATTTTTCTAGTCTAAAATTGATCCCCCAACTTAATACAATTTTTACCCCTATATACCCAACCAAAAACCAACTTAAAAATAAAGATTTTCGGACTTTTACAATAGCCGAATCGATTAGGCAAATGATCGAATCGATTTGGAAACATGGGAAGAAAATATCTAGCATTCTGGTGCAAACGGAATCGATTCGGTTTTGGGCCGAATCGATTCGCAAGTAACAGATCTGAATCTGTAGCTTTGTCCTATTTTACGGAAAATTCTGCCATTTCTTTGTTATAGCTCGGAATGAGGCACGGTCGGAGGCTTCGCGAAGATAACTCAGAGGAATAAAAACATCCAAGAAGACATTAGGCTAAAAAACCAAAATATGAAATGACTAAAATTCCCTTGAATGTGACCTTGAGTGTACTTTTACAGTAAAAACCATCCGAAAAATGCCATAACTCCATCGATACAACTCGGAATCATGCACCGTTGGCGGCCACGTGAAGAGAAATCAAAGGGCTTCAACTTCCCTGAAGAGCTTGGGATTCAAACCCGAATGCTGGAATTACTAAAATTCCCCCGAAGCTGCAAAAGTCGACGAAACAATTCCGGAAAGCGTTCGAAGTTCATACTAAGCATCCAAATAACTACAAAAGCTCAATTAACCCCTGCAAAACATGTTAACATAGAAATCCGAGGTTGTATGGTTAACGAGCATAAGTATAGGGATTAAGATACTCAAGGGGCTAATAAGGCGTAGGTTAACGGGTGAAATACGCAATATTTGCGTCGTATCAACATACCCACCACGTACCACCCCAAAAATATAAATCACATAATAACACACTGGACGACTAAGACCTGAGGAATATCCACACCCTGCTCCTCAAGCCAGGATTCTCACCCTCTACGCATAAACTTCCCAATGATAGCATGAGCGGGGTATGCTTAACCAAATAAGATAATATATCGTTCACATGCACAATATATACACATTCATATGATTCCATCATATGATCCAATATTAAACCATCACATAAGGTTTAAATATTCGTACCATGTATATCCACAACATAAATATATCCATACAGTCATATCTATATAGATATATATACATACATATATTCACATATCCATATATCTATATATACAAACTATATCTCGTTCATATGTATAGTATCTATAACCTCGTCTATAGGTATACATAATCCTCAATATACAAGCCTTCACCCCAAACTCATTTAATTTAACTCGATATGTAAATACAATTCTTCTCTTGAAGCATGTTCATTAATTTTTCTATGATGAAGAGTCTCCAAAAAATATATGTTTATTTTCAACCTTTGGGTTATCCCCCAATGCTTAGTGTAGGAAACCCTCACTATACATTTCATATATCTCCAAAAGCACATTCGTGACTCCAACACTAGTTTCGACTATAGATATATATGTATATATATATATAACTAAGAGTCTATAACCCTCAAGATTATCTCAAGTCCATTTCAAGTATTGGAGTTCCAATTGTTACTCCCACACAATTTTACGTATAAACTATTCTGACTAAAATCTTACTACGAACTATCACAATTGATAGTACGATCCAATCATTCCCAATTTCGCCTATGGTTCAATGGATCATATGAACCCCTTACTCTGGTTGGGTTACCGATTTTTCCTTAAGTTAACCATTTCTAAGGATACGTGACCTCTCTTTCTCCTTAGTCCCCAATGTACCCTCGCAACTCTCTCTAAGAGTTCTTAACCTCCCAGCATATCTATACTTACTACTTACTTATGACCTCAAGCTAGAACTCAACTCCCATCCTCACTGAGATCCCTCACTATGCCTTGAAATATCCATTTTGAATATCTATTTAAGAAAAAAGGAACTATCTCCACCATTTACAACCAATCCATGATTTCCCACCTGCATCATAATAGGATAATTCGCCAATCAAATCAGTCCCCTATTTCTTTCATCACTCAAAGAGGCATTCCATCCACCTAAATCAATTTTAACATACGCCCGCAAGCCCCTACTCGACCTAGGGCCCTATTCCATAAATATAATATCACAACCCTCCAAAATGAACCCATTAAGAAATCCCCCTAAGAATCAAACTCCAAAAGAAAAGGGAAAGAAAGAAATCCAAATCTTGGGCTAAAAATAGGGGACCAGTCCCAGACCCCCGGTCGACCGTGGGTCCAAATTTTGCCTACAAAGAAATGTAGTAGGCTTTTCCCTAAGGCGCGGTCGACCGGTCATTTGGGCGCGGTCGACCGGACATACCAGTTATTTTGGCCGATTTTCCTATTTTCAGCAAACCCTAAATCCTCAAACACCCAAATATCACCACTAAACCCCCAAATCTTTAACCCAATAATATTATTAACATGAAATCTCATCCAGCATTTCATCCCCACAATTTATACATCATTTAACCCATGTATAAACATCAAATTTCCATTTTAGTATCCAAAATTAAGATTTTGCTATCAATACCCAAAAATCCATTTCTTTAACCCACAAATTATGAAATGAAATACACAAATGGCTTATTTAGCAAGATTAAAAGCTTGCCTCAGATTTGTAGAGGTTGGATCGTCCTCAATGTCGCGGTTTGGGCCGGAATCTCCAAGCTTTCTTCCTTTCTCTCTTCTTTTCTCCTTCTTTTCCTTCTTCCTTTCTCTTTCTCTTTTATTTCTCTCTTTCTCTAAATGAGAAGGCTTGATCTGTAAGCCTCTTAAATCCTTTAAAACAATAAACCCAATTTTAAATGTTAATACACACTTTAAATGACTCGTTTACTCTAATTCGAATCAAACTGACTTAAAACATTCCGGAGCCGAAATAAAACCTAATGATAGTCATTTTGACTATCTCGACCCTTCCAGGATCGGTGGTACTCTCGAAATCATCATCCGAAATACTTTGAAATGTTCTCTATTTTTGGACCTCAATTCCCAAATTTTGAAATTCACTAATTTAATTAAATTTTATTTTCCCAAAAATTTAATTTCTAAGTCTCCAAAAATCAAGGGTTGTTACAAGTACGCCGCCTCATCTCTAAGGAATCTCCGTAGTGAGGGTATATGAAAGATATAATGCATCCTCTGTAAGTGTTCCGGCAATCCCAACCGGTATGCTATGGGCCCCACACATCGAGGTGCCAACTTCCCCTTCTTTCTTAATCGCATCTCCCCTTTTATGGGAGACACTTTAATCAACACCTGGTCACCAACGTCAAAGTCTAAGTGTCTCCGACCTGCATCTACATAGCTCTTGTGACTATCTTTGGCAATTCGTATCCTGGCCTAAATCATCTCTAGCTTTTTTGAGGTATCCTGAATGAAGTCCATCCCTAGCAATTTTTTCTCCCCCACTTCTAACCAACATGAGGGCAAGAGACAAGGTGTTTTGTAGATTCCCTCAAATGGTGCCATCCCTAAAATGAACTGGTAGTTGTTGTTGTAGGTGAACTCCGCCAATGACAAATATTTCTCCCAGCTTCCATTAAAGTCCAAAACACACATATGTAGCGTGTCCTCCAACATCAGGTTCACCCTCCCCATCTGCCCTTCGATCTGAGGATGATATGAAGTGTTCAGTCTCAATTCTTCCCCTAAGGACTGCTAGAAACTCCTCCAAAAGTGGGACACCAATGTCCTATCCCTATCTGACACTATGTTAAGAATCACCCCATGCAGTATAACAATTTTTATAGTGAAGAGTCTGGCATACTGCTCGGAGCAAAAGTCTATTCGAACCAGTAAGCAATGAGTCACCTCTATCAATCTATCGATAATCACCCAGATGTAATCATGCCCCCTCTATGAAGTAGGTAACCTTGTAATAAAGTTCATAGATATGATTTCCCATTTCCACATCGAGTTATCCAAAGGTTGAAAAGTGCCTACAAAACGCCGATAATCCACCTTCAGCACCTGACCAGTAGCACATCTGAACGTAAACTTAGCTATATCACTCTTCATACTAGCCCACCAATACTGATGGCACATATCGTGGTAGATCTTGTCCCCATTGGTATGAACCACGTATAACGAAGTGTGAGCCTCCGATATAACGGCTCGTCTCAACTCTACATCATTCGGAAGGACTACTTTCCCTTGGAACCTCAAACCGCCACCAGACCCGATAGAAAAATGCTCCACCCCCTCGATTAGCAACTATCTCACCCTCTACTAACAGAGCTGATCCTCCACCTATGACTTCACCACCCGAATAATGATCTTGGGAGGGATGGCGAGTAATGACATAAACGCTCGGGTCAACTCATCATCTCCACGAAGTGACTTCCACTTCTCCTTCCACACCGCTACCAACTCTAGAAATGGCTTACGTCTCAGTGCATCCGCTACGAAATTCACTTTCCCTGGGTGGTAATGAATGTCAAACTAGTAGTCCATTACAAACTCGAGCCACCTACTCTATCGCACGTTCAGCTCTCTCTGTGTGAACAAATACTGTAAACTCTTACGATCTGTGGAAAGCTAAAAAAAATCCCCCAGAAGGTAGTGTCTCCACACTCATAAGGAAAAAACCACGAACGTCAACTCCAAGTCATTGGTGGGGTAATGTACCTCATGAGGTTTAAGCTTTCGGTAAGCATAAAATATCGACCTCTCCTCCTGCATCAGAACTCCATAAGTCCCCTTAGATATGAATCAGTATAAACCCTGTAGTCAACTCCGCCCGAGGTAACGCTAGCACAGGTGTTGTAGTTAATCTCATCTTGAGCTCTTCAAATTCATACTAGCATGGATCATCCCAAATAAAAGGTACCTCCTTCCTCATTAAATTTGTAAAGGGTCTGGATAACTTTGACAAACCCTGAATGAATCGACCGTAGTACCCGTCCAATCCCAAGAAGATGCGTACCTCGGTGGGTGTAGTGGTCTATCCCCACTCCATCATGCAGAAACCTTCCTTGGTTCCATGGATACTTCCCGCTCGGACATAATATGACCCTAGAACTATACTTCCCTCATCCAAAATCCTTATTTTTCAAACTTCACATAAAACTGGTGATCCCGAAGCATCTGTAATGCCACTCCTAGATGCTCTGCATGCTCCTCCACAGTCCGAGAATATATCAGAATATCATCTATGAATACTAGAGAAAATCGGTCCGAAAAGTCCCTAAAGACTCAGTTTATCAAATCCATAAAGACCGTCGGTGCATTGGTTAGCTCGAATGGAATCACCAAAAACTCGTACGACCCATAACGAGTAAGAAAAGTTGTCTTTGAGACGTCTTGGTCCCGGAATCTCAACTGATGGTATCCCGACCTCAAGTCAATCTTCGAAAAATAAATAGCACCACTTAACTTATCAAAAAAAGCATCTATGCACAACAACGGGTATTTATTTTGAATCGTAATTTTGTTAAACTCTGTGTAGTCGACACAAAGCAGCAAGGATTTGTCCCTTTTCTTTACAAACAACACTGGAGCCCCCCGTGGTGAGGTACTCCACCTAATGAATCCATGATCTAATAACTACTCAATTTCATCTCGTATCTCTCTCATCTCTAATGGATCCATCCAATACAGAGTGAGGGCAAAAGCCTGGTGCCCGAAACTATCAAAAAATAATTCTCTCAACTCGGTGGTTATCCCGAAAGATCTAAAAAAATATCTGAAAAATCCTTAACCACTAGAATGGAATCTAGAGTCACCAAAACATCTGAAGAGTTATCCTCCTCAATATAATATAGATGTGTTCCCAGCCCCAGGGTGAGGCATCGCAACTTGGTACATCTCTTACCCTAGAAGAGAAAAGACGGTAGACCTCCCGAAGCAATCCACACATGCCTTATAAGTGGCCAACTAGTTCATCCCCAGAATAACGTAATACTCATGAATATCTAGCACTAGTAAGTCCGCAACAAAATTAAGGAGGCATATCTCAATGTTGATCCCCTACACACTGACTGTACTGGTGCCCCTCAGCCCACTGGTGAGTCTATGTGCAACACTACATCTGTGGCAAAGTCTATCATACTTGACTCCAATGCAAACCCCGTGCCAACAAAAGAGTGTGATGAACCCATGTCAAAAAGTATACGACCAACATGACAAAAAATGGGAAACTTACCATCAATTTCCTGTGGAGGTGCAGGTCCATTTAGTGTTGCTACATCGTAGACCCAACCATACTACAATGGCTATTACCTCTGAGGTGGGAGGGGAGGTGCTGGAGTAGCTAGTGCACTGGCTCCCTGAGTCGAAATGGGTGTACACTGTCCCTGAGGTGCCTATTGTCCCCTGAAACCTCCTTGCCCCTAAGCAGCCTGATTCCCCCATGGGAAAACCCTCGAAGAATGATCCCTCTCCCCACAAGTGTAGAAATTTCCCTATAAGGGAATCTATGAAAATCGTCAGCCCTGCTGGCCTTTATCATTCTGGCCTTATTGGACCCTAAACTGATGGCCCTGGTGGCCCCTATGTTAATGTCCCTGATGGATTTTACCTGCCTGACCTTGGCCCAAATGGCCCTACCTCTACCTGTCATCAGCACCCCTAAATCTCTTACTCTAATCATGGGGTGGGGTGTCCCTGTGCTGGTAGGCCCTATACCCACTACACCCACTCGCCTTCCCCTACTAGCTAGACGACTCTCCTCTATGGTTCTTTTCCCCTTTGCTCTTCAGAAATTCCTTTTGATATTGGTAGTGAAGAAGTGCATTGTTAACCATCTGGTTGTATGTTAAAAGGCTGGATTTTGCAAAAGTGGCTTCCTAATAGGCCGAGTTGACCCCCTGATAAAATAGTCCATCCTCATCTACTATGTCCTAACTTCCCCCTTTCCAAAATATGAGAGAGAGGTGAAATCCTCCTCGTACTCGGTGACTACACGTTCCTCCTACTTCAGATTCATAAACCTAGTCCTCATCTCGGACTGCATAGCTAGGCGAAAGTATGTCCCTTCAAACCTCTCCCAGAACTTCTCTATCGTGAGGTTATCCCTCTCATCAGTTGTCATCACTATCTCCCACCACCGGAGGGCAGCTCCCACCAATCTAAAAGATGCTAACATCGATTTCTAAACGGGCATGCACTCCACCTTCCTTAAGTACTTCTCAATGTCTTTCTTCCAATGACTAGAAATCAGAATGTCAGACCTTCCTACAAGCTCTAGAGGTCGGCCTTTAATAAAGGCCTCCATTGCGGGATCCCATGCGTGGACCGGTGCCTGTGCTGGGATAGCCACCTGCTGTGGTGGTTGTTGTGGTGCCTGAGGCGGTGAAAAATATTATAACATGGCCGCTATCACTGTAGATACCTCTTGGGACCCAATAGTAGCTATCTCCACTAGAGTAATTAACTGTGGGTCTTATGGGACCTATGGAGCCTGTGGTGGCTGCAGTGGCTAAGGTGGCTCTGGGCGAAGCTCCTCCTCCTCGACTTGTGGGAGTACTCTCCTGGTTTTGCCCCTATATTCATAAGCGATCTGAAAGAAAATAAGGTTCGAATCAGTATTAATCGAATGAACGCAAGGACTCCTAACTATAGGCTCTATATCAAATAACGCAATGCAGAACATAATGAGTGTAAACATAGATCCTACGGACACCAGAACCGTGCTCTAATACAAACTGTAACAACCCTATTTTCTTACGGAATGGATGGCCATGAACGATACGCCGAAGATAGGGCTTGCTTGTCAATTAATACTATTAATACACCATTAATATAAATCGAGTATTTTTTCAAAAAAAAATCATTTATAAATGAAGAACACATACATAATGATCAAATAATCCATGCCACCATAATAATAATAATAATAAAATCCATCTAACATAATAAATCCCAACTGACATGAAATAAAAGAGTGTCGGGCTTATGCCCATACAAATATCCCAAATAATAAAAGACTAAACCTGAAAAACATATGCTAGAGGGAGAGTGAATCTGAATCTGGAGTGTCTAGGAGGTCGCAGGACTGCCACAACTTAATCCAATTATCCCTGTCTAGGAGAAACTAGGGGGAAAACATTTAAATTTGGGTTAGATAACGAGGGGTGCAAGAATTAACTTGAATAAAATATGAATGTAATAATACAATCGATGCACAGTAAATACTAATTAATGCCTATATCCTTAGACAATTTAATTAATTTCCATAATATCTAGGTGATTATTAATATTTGTCCTTCCATATATGTGACACACAATGTAAACTACCATTGGTGTCATATTCGTGCTCTATCAACAAGTCCGAAGGAATCCTAACATCTAGATCGAATAGTGTGAAGGAATCCTAACATCCTAAATGGACTACACAAAACACATATAACTTGAGGGTGGTCTATACCTAGTGGCTATACAGGAACATTCAGTTCCACACCTACCTCTAGTGGGTGGCGTCTCTACATAGTACCTATAGGCCTATACATCGTCAAGCCCACATGTGCTGACGTGTAGTCACTGGCCCGAACGCACGAACACCCGAGCCGATAGGAAAATCCACTAGTAAGTCCACACATAAATATAATATAATACACATTATTTATCCTATAATATAAAAGGAAAATATTCCTAAATTACCATAAAATTTCAATCCATATCCCATACCATCAATTATTTATAAACTAAATAATTACATAACCACCTAGTCATAGGTAATTATTATTAATATGGATATGGGTAAAATTTTGTTCAATAATTTTATTATCCAAACCATATCATTTTTAAGTCCCAAATAAATTTCATAACGTACATATTGATACCCATTAGTTAAATCCTCAGAAATACATTTTATTTATTAAGAAATTTAAACATGTTTCAGTTCACTATTCATTATCAACAACCTCCACATTATCCATACATTCATTCCCCAAATTATACTCAGCCAAACCGATACGGTCAAGATGAATTGGTTCGGTTCGATCTTTATAGAAGGTTTATTCCCTACAGGATCGATTCGTGTTTTTTTCTATCAGTTCGGTTCGGTCTTTATAGAAAAATCAACCAACACCAGATGGTTCTTTGTCCTCTCTATGGTTTCGATTTTGTTTACGGGTTTCTAACCCCAAGTATTCATATTTAGATTCCTAATTTCTCAAAATAATATTTACATGAAATCAGTCCTCTACATGCATATCATCATCAAATTAAATTTATCATTCTTCTACATGTGGGTATTCAATCATAAGAATCAAATCTAATAAACTCTAAATTTCCAGAAATTTAAGGGAATAAAAGTCAGCATTGAGAAATAAATTATAGACATAAATTAAGCAAGAAATTCTTACCTGAAATAAGTAGTGGAAAAACCATTGAAAGCTACCGATCTCCCTCTTGTTCTTCCTCTTTTTCTTCTTGGGTGTTTTTAAATTCTCTCTCCTATGGCTGCTATTATGGTTTTACTAGTGTGGTAATAGAGAACTGGTTTACCCCCACTAAACACCTCATTCAGTGTTTAATCCTGAATTGGGTTATGGGCTCAGGTTTTGGACCCTGAAATAAGACTGAATCTATTATCTAATTAGTCCAAAACTTTCCCAACCCATATATTTTTTACCCAAAACGTTCTCCGAAATATTTATGCCAAAATAATTACTTTTAATTTATGTCGGCACAAATATTTATAATTCCTTTAATTATACGCAAATGACATATTAATGCACAAAAATGAATGATACACACAAGCACACTAAATAACAAGTTTCCACTTAATATTCGAATAAAATATCTATTTTAGATTAAATTTCTAAAATTAATCATTTATTCCAAAAAATTAATTTCCTACTAACTATTTAAGAGATAAAAATGCGGGGTATTACATTCTCCCCCCTAATAATAGCTTTAAGTTGTTAGAATCAAGAAAGTACGTAAATATCTAGAAGAGTTATGGATACTTTACGCGCATGTCGTCCTCTCTCTCCCAAGTCAACTCGTCTTCCCGGTGGTTCCCCCACTTCAGCCGAACTAAAGGAACAATTTGGGACCGCGGTCGTTGCTCTCATCTTTCCAAAATGGCTATCGGTATCTCCTCATAAGTAGAATCTAGCTAGAGCTCAATCTTGTAGACATCGATGTGCTGGTATGCCGCCTCATCTCTAAGGAATCTCTACAGTGAGGATATATGAAAGATATCATGCATCCGTTATAAGTTTTTCGGTAATCCCAATTGGTATGCTACGGTCCCAATCCTCTCTAAAATAGTGAACGACCCCAAACATCGAGGTGACAACTTTCCCTTCTTCCCAGATATCATCTCCTCTTTCGTGGGAGGCTCTTTAATCAACACCTAGTCTTCAACGTCGAAGTCTAAGTGTCTTTGGCCCACATCCACGTAGCGTTTGTGCCTATCTTGTGCAATCCGTATCCTGGCCCGAATCATCTCTACCTTCTCTACGGTTTCCTGAATGAAGTTTAACCCTAGCAATTTATTCTCTTCCACTTATAACCAGTATGAGGGAGAGAGACAAGGCCATCCGTAGAGTGCCCCAAACGGTTCCATCCATATACTTAATTGGTAGTTTTTGTTATTGGCGAACTTAGCCAATGAAAAATATTGCTCCCAGCTTCCTTTAAAGTCCAAAATACACATACGCAGTGTGTCCTCGATCATTACATTCACCCTCTCGTTCTGCTCATCGGTCTGAGAATGATACAAACTGCTCAGTCTCAATTCTACCCCTAAGGACTGCTGAAAACTCCTCCAAAAATGGGACACAAAGATCTTGTCCTTATTTGACACTATGTTAAGCGACACCCCATGCAGCTTAACGATTTTTACAATGAAGAGTCTGGCATACTGCTCTAAGCTAAAGTCTATACAGACCGATAAGAAATGAGCCACTTTTGCCAGTCTATCGATAATCACCCAGATCAAATCATGCCCCCTCTGTTAAGTAGGTAGAACTGTATAAAGTCCATAGAGATGCTTTCCCATTTCCACCTCAGGATCTCCAAAGGCTAAAAAGTACATATGGGACACTGATGATCCACCTTCAGCAGCTGACAAGTAGCACATCTGGACATAAACTCAGCTATATCTCTCTTCATACCGACCCACTAATACTGACGGCACATATTATGGTACATCTTGTGCCCATCGGGATGCACCGTGTATAACAAATCGTGATACTCTAACATAATGTCTCATCTCAACTCCACATCATCTGGAATAACTAGTTTCCCTTAGATCCTCAAATTGCCATCAGACCCGACAGAAAAATGCTCTACCCCCTCGTCTAGTAACTATCTCACTCGCTCTTAAAAAAGCCGATCCTCTGCCTCTTCCTTCACCACCCGAATAATGACCTCGGGAGTGATGGTGAGGAATGACATAAACGCTTGGGTCAACTCATCATCTCCACGAAGTGATATCCACTTCTCCTTCCACACTACTGCCAACTCTAGAAATGACTTACGGCTCAATGCATCCACTACGACATTCGCTTTCTCTGGGTGGTAATGAATGTCGAATTGGTAGTCCTTTACACACTCGAGACACCTCCTATGTCATAAGTTCAGCTCTCTCTGTGTGAACAAATACTGTAAACTCTTACGATCTGTGAAAAGATAAAACTTTTCCCCCAGAAGATAGTGTATCCACACTCATAAGACAAACACCACTACCACCAAATCCAAGTCGTGGGTGGGGTAATGTCCCTTGTGAGCCTTAACCTTTAGGGAAGGATAAGCTATCGGCCTCTCCTCCTGCATCAGAACCTCGCCAATTCCCCTTAGGAATGCATAAGTATAAACCGTGTAGTCAACTCTGCCTGAGGTAACGCTAGCACATTTGTTGTAGTTAATCTCGTATTAAGCTCCTCAAACTCCTGCTGACACGCATCATCCCAAAGAAAAGGTACCCCTTTCCTCGTTAGATTCATTAAGGGCCAACATAACTTTGAGAACCCCTAAGTGAGTCGACAGTAGAACCCGACAAATCCCAAGAAGTTGCCCACCTCATTGGGTGTAGTTTGTTATCCCCACTTCATCACAGTGGAAACCTTTATTGGGAACACAGATATTCGCTGATTGGACACAATATGATCGAAGTACTATACTTCCCTCAGCCAAAATCCGTATTTTTTTAACTTCGCATACAACTGGTGATCCCGAAGTGTTTGCAAAACCACTCGTAGATGCTATGCATGCTCTTCTACAGTTCGAGAATATATAGAATATCATCTATGAATACTATAATGATCCGGTCCAAAAATTCCCTGAAGACTTGGTTCCTCAAATCCATAAACACCTTCGGTGCGTTGGTTAGCCCGAATGGAATCACCAAAAACTCGTACAACCTATAACGAGTAAGAAAAGTTCTCTTTAAGACGTCTTTCCCCTGGACTCTCAACTGATGGTATCCCGAACTCAAGCGAATCGTCGAAAAATAAAAAACACCCCTCAACTAATCAAAAAAATCATTTATGCATGACAACGGATATTTATTTTGAATCGTAATTTTGTTCAACTCTCTATAGTTGAAAAAAAGATGCAAGGATCCGTCTCTTTTCTTTATGAACAACATTGGAGAACCCCAAGGTGAGGTACTCCTCGTAATGAAACCCTGTCCTAATAACTACTCAATTTTCTCTCGTATCTCTCTCATATCCAATGGAGCCATCCTACACGGAGTACGAGTAATAGTCCTGGTGCCCGAAAATAAGATCTACCACAAAATCGATCTCCCGACTAGGTGGTAACCCCAGAAGAACTTAAAAAACATTTCAAAATCCATAACCACTGGAATGGAATCTAGAGTCACCAAAACCACCGAAAAGGTATCCTACTCCATATAATATAGATGCGTGATCGACCAAGCCTCGGGGTGAGTCATCGCAACTAGGAACATCTTTTGCCCCAGAATAGCAAAGTCGGTCGACCTTTCGAAGCAATCCACCCATGCCTTATAAGTGGCTAACCATTCCATCACTAGAATGATATCATACTCATGAATATCCAGGACTAGTAATTTCGCAACAAAAGTAAAGAGACCTATCTCATTGTCGATCCCACGACACACTGATTGTACTAGTTCCCCTCTACCCACTTGTGATTCTACGTGCAACACTTCAATTGTGGCAAAGTCTATCATACCTAACTCCCATGAAAACCCCATGCTAACAAAAAAATGTGATACACCCATGTCAAAAAGTATACGACCAACATGACCGAAAATGGGAAAATTACCCTCAATTGCCTTTGTAGGTGAAGGTCCATCTGCTCTTGCTACATTGTGCACCTGACCATACTGTAATGTATGTTACCCCTAAGTTGGGAGGGAAGGTCCTTAAGCAACGGGTGATATGGTTGCCTAACCTGTAATGGGTGGAAACTGTCCCTGAGGCGCCTGTTGTCCCCTAAAACCTCCTTGCCCTAGAGTAGCCTGATTCCCCCGTGGGAAAAACCTTGAAGAATGACCCCTCTCCCCGCAAGTGTACCAATTTCCCTAGAAGGAAATCCGTGCAAATCATTGACCCTGGCCTCTATCCGAGTGGCTTTAATGGCCCCTGAACTGATGGCCATGATGGCCCCAATGCTGATGGCCCTGATGGACTTGACCTGCCTAACCCTGGCCCTGCCTCTGCCTGTCATCTGCACCCTTGAATCTCTTACTCTGATCGGGGGGTGGGGTGTCCATACAGTACTGGGCCCTATACCCACTACTCCCACTCGCCTTGCCCTGCTGGCTGGACGACACTCCTATGTGTAAATTTTTCCCTTTGCTCTTCAGAAAATCCCTCTGATCTTGGTAATGAATAATTGCATCATTAACCATCTGGTTGTACGTCAAAAGGATGGATTTCGCAAAAGATCATTCCTTATATGCAAAGATGACTCCCTGATAAAATGGTTCATCCTCATATTCTCTGTCTTAACATCTCCCTTTGCAAAATACGAGAGAGCAGTGAACTCCTCCTCGTACTCTACGACTATACATCCCTCCTTCACAGATTCATAAACCTAGTCCTCATCTTAAACTATATACGTAGGGGAAAGTATTTCCCTTCAAACCTATCCCAGAACTAATTTATCGTGAGATTGTCCCTCTAATCACTTATCATTATTATCTCCCGCCATTGGAGGGCGGCTCCCACTAATCTAAAAGATGCTAACATCTATTTCTGAATGGGCATGAACTCCACCATCCTTAAGTTCCTGTCAATGTCTCTCTTCTAATGACTAGAAATCATAATGCCATACCCTCCTGTAAATAAGATCGGACTTTAACAAAGGCCTCCCTTGCACGGTCGGATGTGTAGCTCGATGCCTATGCTGGGATAGAAACCTATTGTGGTGGCTGTTCTGGTGCCTGAGGCGGAGGAAAATGTTGTATCATTGTCGCCATCGCTGTGGATACCGTCTGGGACACTATATTGTCTATCTCCGCTGGAGTAATTAATAATGGGTCATATGGGACCTGTGGTGTCTACCGTGACTGAGGTGGCTCAAAGCAAAACCTCCTCCTCCTCCTCCTCCTCGACTGGTGGGACTACTCTCTTAGGTTTGTCCTGATGTTTGTTCTCCATCTGAAAGGAAACAAGGTTCGAATCGGTATTCATTGAATGAATACAAGGACTCCTAACTATAGGCTCTATGTCAAATAATGCAATGGAGAATGTAATGAGTGTAAATAAATATCCTAAGGAAACCAGAACCGTGCTTTGATACCAACTGTAACAACCCCTATTTTCTCACGTAAAGGCTGGACAAGCACGAAACGCCGAAGATGGGGCTTGCTTGTCAATTAATACCATTCTTGGCACCATAATAAATATAAATAGAGTATTTTTCAAACTTTTGCATTTATAAATTAAGAACACATACATAATGATCCAATAATCCACACCACCATAATAATAACAATAAAATCCAGTTAACATAATAAATCCCAACTGGCATGAAATAAAAGAGTGTCGGGCTTATCCCCATACAAATATTCCAAATAATAAAAGATTAAATCTGAAAAGAACTTATGTTGGAGGGAGAAGGAATCGAAATCTGGAGTGTAAAAGAGATCGCAGGACTGCCGCAACTCAATCCCACTATCCTTGTCTAGGAGCACCTTGGAGGAAAACATTTAAATTTGGGTCAGAGCCCAAGTGCGCAACAATTAACTTGAATAAAATATATATGAAGGTAATTGTACAATCGATGTACAATAAATATTCTCCCTTTTCGACACTCATGTGCGTATGACACCTCTCCCCTCATCTAAATGAAATATCATTTGCACCCAAAACATCCCAACCAATAATTTCGTGTTGTCATCTAAATTTTAGAGGAAATCCTTTTCCAATTAATATAACTAAATGTAATTCCCACATTATTAAGATTTATCAACTTACATTAATTTCGGTCTCCCCCTTTGTCGAGAATAAAGCTTAAACATTTATTATGTGTTAGGACCAAACACTAATTAGTGCCTATATCCTTCGACAATTTAATTAATTTCCACAATATCCAGGTGATTATTAATATATGTCCTTCCATATATATGACACATAAGGGCAACTACCGTTGGTGTCATATTCATGTTCTATCGGAAATTTTGAAGGAATCTTATCATCCAGATCGGATAGTTCGAAGGAATCCTACCATCCTAAATTGACTACACAAAACACATACAAATTGGGGACAGTCCATAACTAGCTATGATACAGGAACAGCCAGCGACACACCTACCTCTAGTGGGTGGAACCTCTACGTAGTACCTATAGGCCTACACATCGTCCAGCCCACCTGTGTCGATGTGTGGTCACTGGAACGAACGCACGAACCCCCGAGCAAATAGAAAAATCCACTGGTATGTCCTCACACAAATATAATATAATACATATTATTTTTCCTATAATAAGTAAGGTAATTATTCCTAAATTAGCATAAATCCCAATCCATATCCTATACCATCAATTATTTATCATCTAAATAATTACTTAACCACCTACTCATAGGTAATTATTATGAATTTGGATATGGGTAAAATTATGTTCCATAATTTAATTAACCAAACCATAACATTTTTAAGTCGCACATAAATTTCAGAACGTACATAATAATACCCATTAGTTAAAGCCTCAGAACCACATTTAATTTGTCAAGAAATTTATACATATTTTGAGTTCACTATTCATCATCAACACCCTCCATATTAACCATACATTCATTCCCCGAATTCTACTCAGTCGAATCGATTCGGTCAAGATGAATCGATTCGGTTCGCCATTTACAGAAGGTTTACTCCCTACCATATCGGTTTGTTTTCTTTTCTATCAGTTTGGTTCGGTCTTTAAAGAAAAATCAACCTACAGTGGATCGGTTCTTTTTCCTCTCTTTGGGTTCGGTTTGGTTTATGGGTTTCTAACCCCAAGTATTCAGATCTAGATTCCTAATTTCTAGAAATAATATCTACAAGAAATTAGTCCTCTACATGCATATCATCATAAAATTTGATTTATCAATCCTCTACATATGGGTATTCAATCATAAGAATCAAATCTAATAAACCCTAAATTCCCCGAAATCAAGGGAATAAAATTTTGCATTGAGAAATAAATTATAGACGTACATTATATAAGAAATTCTTACATGAATTAACTAGTGGAGAAACCCTTGAAAGCTACTGATCTCCCTCTTGTTCTTCCTCTTTTTCTTCTTGGGTGTTTCTAAATTCTCTCTTTTATGGATGCTATTATGGTTTGATTAGTGTGGTAATGGAGAACTGGTTTACCCCCACTAAACCCCTCATTAAGTGTTAAATATTAAGTTAGGTTATGGGCCTAAGTTTTGGGCCCTCAAATAAGTCCGAATCTGTTATCTAATTAATCAAAAACTTCCCCAACCCATATGTTATTCACCCAAGACCATTTTGAAAGGTTTAAACCACTTAAACGAGTATATATATGTCCCAAAACGTGCACCAAATTATTTATGCCAAAATAATTACTTTTTATTTGTGCCGCACATAAATTTTATAATTCCATTTATTACACGAAAATGACATATCCATGCACAAAAATGAACAATACACACATTCACACTAAATAACAAGCTACCACTTAACATATACAAATAATATATTTATTTTAGATTAAATTTCCAAAATTAATCATTTATTCGATAAAAAAAATTCTATTAATTATTTAAGAAAGAAAAATGTGGGGTATTACACTGATCACCCATGAGTAAATTAGGCGGGGCGTCACAACATATAACAAACAAATGAAACCAAATTTTCGGGATTTTTGTAGTAAAGCGAGAATGAAGATTATCTCAACAACGTATTTTTGATGATTTTAGTAAACAATTATTTAGTTGTTTATGCCATTTTTTGTCGTGCGCAAACATTAGTTTTTGAATGCAAGAACTTTGTTTTTAAGAATTTAATTGTTACATTTTTCATAATTGGGTCATTATTATTTTGTATAATGTTAATTACAAGTATATTTTCTATTGTTATGTAGATTTTTTTTCATTACAAATTTTTTTCGTATAATGTACGTGTGTTGTGTGGTGAAAAACCGAATCAATATAAGGAAGATAAAACATAAATTTCCTAAGAAATGATAAAAATAAAAGTAAATAAGAAAGAAATTAGGAGGAAGAAAAAAAAAGAAAAAAATAAAGAAATCGAGTTGGTTGAAAAAGTGAAAGTATCAAAGATGAATAAAACAAATAAAAATAAAAGACGAAAAAATCGTTTAGAGTGTTTGCATGTGTGCTTAAGGTATATTTTATTTTTGATTTAAACCACGTCATGATGTATGGTGGGTAAATTGGAAGTGAGTCCAATAATATGGGTGTATTAAAATTGGGGTGGTTCGATAAAATTAAGAGGTTAAAATAAGACCTCTCTTATGTAAAGTTCCTATGAATAATTTATATTATTCCTTTCATTTATGAATTTTGTTTGGAAGATCATAGAAGAATTTAGTAGCTAATATGGATCATTTAAGACATCATAATCACAACCATTTTAATACATGGAAAATGTTGTATTTACAAAGTTTTTACAGCAAGTTTGTGTACCAAATGTATCAAAGTATTGTACTTTATGTATATTGTACTTAATTCACTAGGTACGCAATCTTGGTGTAAAAACTTTGGCATCACTCGTATTACAATACATAATAGGAGGTCATTAATTAGCATTCTATTAGCATGATAGAATAGCTACCACTCCAATTATTCACCGAGCCACTACTTTTATCTTCTTAATTGTGACACTCACATGACAAACATTTTGATGCGATCAACTTTGGAGAAAGGCGCTTCATCAAACCAATTTTTTAGGTTATCTCCGTAGCTCAATTCTAGCATGTCACAATACCTCTTGTAGTACCCAATGCTTGTAGTAATAATATCAAGGACACTTTGGTGTCCAGAATTACTGTTACTTGTGTTACTAATTACACCATAGCTTGGGACTTGATCACTAGTTTCAAAGTTCCCATTAATAAGAATATCATGCAAAGAATGATTATTATCGTGTTGAGTCATTCAAAACCATATAGCCATCTTTAATGATACAATGGAATCTGTTGCTACTAAAACAAGAGCATTTATCAAATCTATTACAATAGCTTCACTAGCAAGCCCGTAATTGTAGTTGCTGAGAATTAGAGTTATCATCAAAATTACTACATGAAAATCCAACTCCAAATTAAAACCATTATAAATTAGTAGTAAAGAAACAATTAATTTATTTATATTTGTAAATTTATATTATGGGACATATACCAAATAATCCATCGAACATTTTTTAATATACGTTTAATCTAACCTTTTTTATTTCCAACAAGTCTCTCACAAAAAAAACACTTAAAACAAGGATCTATGTTGAGGGTCGCTGGGGTTGGGGTTGGGGTTGGGGTTGGGGTGGGGGTGGGGGTGGGGGAGGTGGTTCGTGTGTGCCGCTAGAATGGACTTTTATATATAAGAGAATATTGATTAAATGGGTGTTTGAGGGAGTTTTTGAATAAAATAAAAAAAATCTTGGACAAAATATGTATTAAAAAATATTTGAGGGATACTCTTTAAGGGCCAGTTTAAGTTTTTTTTTTTAAAAAGTAGTAAAAAAATATGTTTTTTAGTTGATTTTTTTATATGACGTTTAAACATTTCAGGGAATCTGTACAAAAAAAATCCATTCTAAATAAAATTGTTTGCTATTTTAACAAAATTGGGTGAAAATATGTCAGTTTTAAGCATACATACTTTGACTGGTTTGTTTAAAATAGCAAAAAATAAATTATTTTAATTTAAATTTTTTTTCGAGATTTTACTGAAATATTTAAAACCAACATATAACAAAATGAGTTCAAAAAAATATTTTTAGGCATAAGTCCGTAAATTGTCCTTATATAGTGGTCGGATAACCGAGAAAAATGTAGTTTTCATGTGAAATGTTGTTGCACTAATTCACATCATATAACTTTGCGTTAGGTTGAAATATTAATAGTTATGCTAATTAAAATGTTCCTTCTCCTATTATAATTTATTTACAAAATTTGGATGAATGAGTTACATACTGAGTGAGTTGAATTGGTCCTCGGCTATTATATTTTTTGCCTGAAGCGCATGGCCAATTAGAATATGTGCAGTGTTGCTCAATCTCGCTTCCATTGGTGGTTCCATTAATATGACAATATCCCCATGCATGTGGATATACCACTACCGAATCAAACCTTTGATCGACTATATATATATATTCAAATTGTTAATGGGTCTACTGATAATTTCTAAGTTCCACACTAAATAGGTATACCCCGCCATTTATTTTTAACTATAGGATTATACACTCACCTCCTATATACTCGAATACGTTGCTATTAGTCTCAGAAGGTCCCCACCATTATAGGTTTAAATTTTGGGAAAGTTTAGTCACTATTCATAACTTCAGGGGCATTTTAAGCATTTCACATATTATGTATAAATAATAATTCTCATAGGATTGCATACTCCAGCTAGCTACGAGTGGCCGCAAAAGGCACGTAAATTCGAGTTCGTATAACCATGTTATGCCCCTTTAAAGTTTAAAAAAAAAACTAATAAAAACAATTAAGTAAACCAAATTCTGCTTAACTTCCTCGCGTCTCAGCAAAAACCTTTGGTCCTCAGTCGACCGATCCCCCAAGATCTGACGAACACGCTACTGCTAAACTGCGTTTTTTTACCCAATTTTTACAATATTTTTCTCATCAATTTAAGCAAGATCCTCATCATAATTATTATCCCCAACCACTATCACTAAATAGGTCCCATAACTCAAATATATTAACATTAATAACTTCTCCAAATTAATTTTAACACAAGTTTTAACCCAATGTCTCTCAGGTTCTTAATTTCCACCATTAGGTTTATTCAACATCTTCCACATCAAAAACCACATAAATTTAAAACTTTATTTCATACACAATAATCTCTCTAATTCCCATATCTCTTAGTAAAAATTCACCTATTAACTGTACTAACTACAACTCAAATAAATCAAGAAAATATTTGCCTCAGTGAAATAAATCCGATGATCTCTTCGCAAAAAACTCGCCCGGAATGGTCTTCTCTTCCTTATTTCCTTCTTCTTCTTTATCCTTTCTCTCCTTTCTCAACCTTTTGTGTTTAGCAATGAATAAAGATTGCTCAACTCTCTTAAACCTTGGTTAAATTTCTCTAATCCTGTAATTAAGCCAGTGGACCACAATCCCCGTATAGGCTCGGTTATGTCTAAAAAGTCCCCGAGACCCAAGTACTATCCTGAGTACACTATTTGGACTATTTAGACCTCTCTGGACTTAATCGTGACCTCAAAACTATCATTTGATTCAATTAAATTCTTAAATTTTGACTTTAAAATACGACACACGTAAAATTTAAAAATAATTTGAATTAATTAAAAATCTAAATTCTCTAGAATGAAGAAATTCTCCAAATTAATAAATTCCTCCAGATTTATAAAATTCTATTTCCCCAAAATAATTATATTCCAGCTCCTCAAAATTATGGGGTGTGACAGTCAGATACCTTAGCTAGTTGAACAGGGGATGCTAATTAAGTAGAATACGTTAGGCGTGCACATTAGTTAAGAGGTGAGGATCTCAAGTGAGTGTACGTGAATGATACATGTGTAACAAATAACTTATTTAAATACTTTCTAAATATTTTCAAAATATTTTACTTGGGCTCTGACCCGTGTCAAAATATTTTAAAAACCTTTTAGGTGTCCAGCCACAGGGATGCCCAGTTTATAGATCCTACCCATTGCCACGTAGCTGCAGCACCGTGGAAGATTCTAGGACCTTTCTTAGACACTTCAACTCGTTCTTTCTAGATAGGAGATTTCATCATTACTTTATCTGGACGTGTTGCCTTCAGACTATTTATTTATTTTAATTATGCGTCAGACTGTATTCAGATTTTATTTACTTATTTCAAATTGGGGTTGGATTATTTTATTTAGAGAGAAAATGGTTTATTCGGCCTCCTTTATTTCATTATTTATATCTTTCCTTAGACTGTTCAGATTAGAATCATGTGTGATTGGTTTAATTCATTTAAATTATTGTTGCATGTGTTAATAAGAAAAGATAAAATTAACACCAACTTAATTTGACATAGATTATTAGTAAATAAAAAGATTTTTAACAGTGATGGTCAGAATTAAACCTGTTAATGATTCTGAATAAATTTAATAATGGACTAATTGTAACAACCCCTATTTCCTCACGTAAAGGCTGGTCAAGAAAAATACACTAAAGATAGGTTTTGCTTGTCAATTAATGCCATTCTTAGCACCACAATAAATATAAATAGAGTATTATTCCAAACGTTTGCATTTATAAATGAATAACACATACACAATTATCCAATAATCCATGCCACCAGAATAATAAAAATAAAATCTAGCTATCATAATAAATACCAATGACATCAAATAAAAGAGTGTCGGGCTTATGCCCTTCCAAATATTGAAAATAATAAAAGACTAAATCTGAAAAGCACCTTTGCTATAAGAAGAATAAATCTGAATATGGAGTGTAAACGAGATCGCGGGGCTGCCACTGCTCAATCCAACTATCCCTGTGTAGGAGCACTTGGGGGGGAAACATTTAAAGTTGGGTCAGAGCCCGAGGTGTGCAAGAATTCACTTGAATAAGATATGGATGTAATTATATGGTCAATGCACAATAAATATTCCCCATTTTCGTCACTCACATGCGTATGACACCTCGCCCCTCATCGAAACGAAATATCATTCACACCTAAAACATCCCAAACAATAATTTTGTGACATCATCTAAAGTTTAGAGGAAATATTTTCTCAATTGATATAATTAAATGTAATTCCCACATTATTAAGATTTATCAACTTACATTAATTCTGGTCTCCCCCTTTTATCAAGAATAAAGAATAAACATTTATTATGCGTTACGATCAAATACTAATTAGTGAATATATCCTTAGACAATTTAATTAATTTCCACAATATCCAGGTGATTATTAATGGATGTCCTTCTATATATGTGACACACAAGGGCATCTACCGTTGGTGTCATATTCGTTCTCTATCGGTAAGTCCCAAGGAATCCTAACATCCAAATCGAACAATTCCAAGGAATCCTGACATCCTAAACGAACTCCAGAAGACACATACATGCTGGGGCAGTTCCTACGCAGGATACCTGTATATGGCCCATACCCAGTGCTGATACATGAAAAGTCAGCGACACACCTGCCTCTAGTGGGTGGAGCCTCTACGGTGTACCTATAATCCTACACATCGTCAATCTCACCTGTGCCGACGTGTGGTCATTAGCCCAAATGCACGAACCCCTGAGCCGATAGGAAAGTCCACTAGTATGTCCACACATATATATAATATAATACATATTATTTTTCCTATAATATGTAAGGTAATTATTCCTAAATTACAATAAAATCCGAATCCATATCCCATAGCATCAATTATTTATCATCTAAATAATTACTTAACCATGTAGTCATAGGTAATTATTATTAATTTGGATAACGGTAAAACTTTGTTCCATAATTTAATTAACCAAACCATTACATTTCTAAGTCCCAAATCAATTTTAGAACGTACTTAATGATATCCATTAGTTAAATCCTCAGAACCATATTTTATTTATCAAGAAATTTATACATATTTTAGTTCAAAATTCATCGTCAACAACCTGCACATTAGCCATACATTCATTCCCCAAATTCTACTCAGTCAAATCGATCCAGTTCAAAGAAATCGGTTCGGTTTGCCATTTACGGAAGGTTTATACCCTACCTGATCGGTTCATTTTCTTTTCTATCATTTCGGTTCGGTCTTTACAGAAAAATTAACCTACACCAGATCGGTTATTTTTCCTCTCTATGGGTTCGGTTTGGTTTACGAGTTTCTAACCCCAAGTATTCAGATTCAGATTCCTAATTTCTGGAAATAATATCTACATGAAATCAGTCCTTTACATGCATATCATCTTCAAATTCGATTTATCATTCCTCTACATGTGGGTATTTAGTCATAGGAATCAAATCTAATAAACCCTAAATTTCTAGAAATCTAAGGGAATAAAATTCTGCATTGAGAAATAAATTATAGACATAAATTATGTAAGAAATTCTAGCCTGAAATAAGAGTGGAGAAACTCTTGAAAGCTACTGTTCTCCCTCTCGTTCTTCCTCTTCTTCTGCTTAGGTGTTTCTAACTTCTCTCTCCTATGGCTGTTACTAAAGTTTCATTAGTGTTGTAGTGGGAAAGTGGTTTACCCCCACTAAACCCATCATTCAGTGTTAAATCTCGAGTTAGGTTATGGGCTCATGTTTTGGACCCTCAAATAAGTCTGAATCCATTATCTAATTAGTCCAAAACTTCCCAACCCCTATGTTATTGATCCAAGACCATTTTTAAAGTTTAGAACACTTAAACGAGTACATATACGTCCCAAAACGTTCTCCGAAATACTTATACGAATATAATTACTTCTTATTTATGTCGACAAAAATTTTTATAATTCCTTTTATTACATGCAAATGGCATATTAATGCACAAAAATGAATAATACACAGAAGCACACTAAATACCAAGTTTCCACTTAACATATTCGAATAAAATATTTATTTTAGATTAAATTTCCAAAATTAATCATTTATTCCAAAAACAAATTTTCTACTAACTATTTAAGAGAGAAAAATGTTGGGTATTACATTCTCCCCCCTAATAATAGGTTTAAGTCCTCGGAATCAAGAAAGTATGTACCTATCTTGAAGAGTTCTGGATACTTTATGCGCATGTCGTCCTCTCTCTCCCAAGTCGACTCGTCTTCCCGGTGGCTCACCCACCGTCGCTGAACTAAAGGAACAATTTGGGACCGCAGTCGGCGCTCTCCTCTTTCCAAAATGGCTATCGGTCTCTCCTCATAAGTAGCATCTGGATGGAGCTCAATATTGTAGACATCGATGTGCTGGTATGCCTCCCTATCTCCAAGGAATCTCTGCAGTGAGGATATATGAAAGATATCATGCATCCGTTGTAAGTTTTTCGATAATCCCAACCAGTATGTTACGGGCCCAATCCTCTCCAAAATAGTGAACGACCCCACACATCGGGCGGCCAACTTCCCCTTATTCCCAAATCTCATCTCCCTTTTCATGGGAGACACTTTAATCAACACCTTCTCTCCAACGTCGATGTCTAAGTGTCTTCAGCTCGCATCCACATAGCTTTTGTGCCTATCTTGGGCAATCCGTATCCTGACCCGAATCATCTCTACCTTCTCTAAGGTATCCTGAATGAAGTTCAGCCCTGGTAATTTGTTATCTTCCACTTCTAACTATCATGAGGGCGAGCGATAAGGACTTCCATGGAGTGCCTCAAACGGTGCCATCTATATAGTTAACTGGTAGTTTTTGTTGTAGGCGAACTCCGCCAACGGAAAATATTTCTCCCAGCTTCCTTTAAAGTCCAAAATACACATACGTAGTGTGTCCTCCAGCATTACGTTCACCCTCTGCTTCTGCCCATCGGTCTGAGAATGATACGAAGTGCTTAGTCTCAATTTTACCCCTAAGGACTGCTAGAAACTCCTCCAAAACTCGGACACAAACATCTTGTCCCTATTTGACACTATGTTAGGCGACACCCCATGCAGCTTAACGATTTCTACAGTGAAGAGTCTCGCATACTGCTCACAGCTAAAGTCTGTATGGACTAGTAAGAAATGATCCACCTTTGTCAATCTATTGATAATCACCCAGATCGAATCATGCCCCCTCTGTGAAGTAGGTAGACCCGTAATAAAGTACATAGATATTCTTTCCCATTTCCACATCGGGATCTCTAAAGGCTAAAAAGTGAATGCAGGACACTGATGATCCACCTTCAGCAGCATACAAGTAGCAAATATGTACATAAACTCAGCTATATCTCTCTTCATACCGGCTCACCAATACTGACCGCACATATCGTGGTGCATCTTGTCCCCACCGGGATTGTGACAACCCGAATATAATTATGATAAATTATGTTTAAATCATGATTATCTTATGTGATATGGATAATATATTATTATAATATATAATTTTAAGTCATTATGTTTCTAATCCTACCTTCATAAAGGATGAAATATCGAATTACTTACAAATGTGAAATTTTGAAGTTTTCGGTAGTAATATTCATGTTTAAGACTAGTTTCGACCATTATGATGTAATCATTGACTTGAGATATAAACTCGATAGTTGTAAATATATGATTTAGGTTTGTAACACACCAAACGGTGCATCAAAGGGACATTCGAGTGAGAAGATAACATCTTTTTACAAACAGGGGGTAGAGTAGTCATTTAGCCTTAAATGATATTTTGTCTTATAGACGCCACGTGTTATATTTTGATTAGACCAAGGGGGGCTGACCTAATGCCGACTTATAACCCTTGAATTAATCTCTTCCTTTAGCATATTTCATCCATGGAAGAGTTTTAACCTAAGGAAAGATAATTTTGAAGTTTATGAAGAAGGTGTGAGGAGAAATTGAAGAAAAATTCGTAGAAAATTACGTAGAAGCCCCTAAGGTAATTCCACCCATAAATCTTGTTATTTTTCTTGTATTTATGATTTATATGATAGAAATCCTTTATTATCTATTGAAATTTGATTCTTGGGTGTATATCTATGGATAAGTGCAAGTTTAAACAGAGTTGAATGTGTAAACCCTTAAATTCCTTTGTTTAGTAACCTTGTTTATTCAAACTTCCATATGTTTTTATATGATTATTGAAATTCATTAACTCCAGTTAGAAGTTAATATAAACCCATATATTAATAACATATCCAAAAATCATGTAAAAATAGGTAGAAATTAATCTTGGGTTAGGGTTTGAAGTTCGGCTATGAAATCTGCCCCAAGAGAGTAAATATGCATACCATATGTTTGATGTTTTGCTTGACATAGCAAATGAACTCTAAAAATTATGAAATTTTAATCTTGTATTATTCAATATGTTTTCTGAAATTGGATGAAATATCATAGAAATTGATGATGTATAAAAATTATGAAAATTCTTGGAAGACGATTAAATTATGAGCCTATAGGGCGAATTTGCTATGTGATAAAGAAATGGTATATCTTGCTCTAGGAAACATAGAATGATGTGTCGTCTTTTGTGTTGGAAACCTAATATGACAAGTATTGGATTACCAAGAAGAATTAAAGTTGGTTTGGGATGTAATTTGAATATGTTAGATATCATTACCTGAGTCTAGATGGGACTTCATTTATGATGAATGATTTGAATTGAATCATATGTGTAACACCCTCGACTTTTGGAGACTGAGAAATTTAAATTTTGGGAAAATAAAATTTAATTAAATTGGAGAATTTTAGAATTTGGGAAATGAGGTCCAAAAATAGAAAATATTTTAAAGTACTCCGGATGATGATTTTGAGGGTACCATCAATCCCGGAAGGGTCGAGATAGTCAAAATGACTGTCATTAGGTCTTATTTCGGCTCCGGAATGTTTTAAGTTATTTTGGCTCGAATTGGAGTAAACGAGTCGTTTAAAGTGTGTATTAACATTTAAAACTGGGTTTGTTGTTTTTAAAGGATTTAAGGCTTACAGATGAAGCCTTCTCAAATAGAGAAAGAGAGAAAGAAAAAGAAAGAAAGAAGAAGGAAAAGAAGAGAGAGAGGAAGAAAAAGCTTGGGATTTTCGGTCCAACCGCGACATCGAGGACGATCCAATCTCTACAAATCTGAGGCAAGTGTTTAATCTTGCTAAATAGCTATTTGTGTATTTCATTTCATAAATTGTGGGGTAAAGAAATGGTTTTTGGGTATTAATGTCAAAACCTAGATTTTAGGTTTAAATCTTGAAATCAATGTTTAAATTGAGAATTAATGACATAGAAATGATTGGGATCAACTTTGGGTTGGTTAATGGGCTTAAAATCATGATTTGATGAAGGATTGGGGGTTGGAATGAGAAATTTAGGGTTTAGAATTCGTGGGTTTTGAAGAAACAGATGAACCCTTCAAAAATTGCAGGTACGAATCGATTCGCCCCCTCAAGCGAATCGATTCGGTTTGGTAAAATTGGCAGGTCTGCATTGACCGAATCGATTTGAACCCCAAGCCGAATCGATTCGGCCTATTGCAGAGGCCTAGGTCTTTGGACCCGAATCGATTCGCCTGGGAGGCCGAATCGATTCGGAAATAGGGCATTTTGAAGTATTTTCTCCATAGTGATTTCAAACCCTTTTTGGTTGGGTTTATTGATTTGGGGGCTTTCTCTTAGGATGTAAAAGATATATTCTTGGAGTCATATAAGGAGTTTCTCACATATTGGGATTTGGGTACCCTTAGGGTAACTTGGGAGAAATGTACCCATGTACGTATTGGAGTTACATATGGATATTGGGGGAAAACTCTTTGAGGTTGGAATTTACCAATTATAGATAAAGGTATATATATATATATGTTTGAGGTTGAGAACTCTTAGAGAGTGAGAGGTCTCCTATCCTTAGAAATATTTAGACTAAGGAATAAATGATAACCCGATAGGGGTAAGGATTCATAAAATACAATTGAACCATAGGTAAAAGTGGGAAACAACTTGCGGGTGTACTATCGACTAGGATAAGCGGTAGCGTAAATTCTAGTTAGGATAGTTTATACGCAATTATGGGGATATGGCCATTGAGATTCCAATACTTGAAATGAGGTTGGAATAAATTGAGGTTTTAGACTATTAAGTCCTGTTAATGCCTATGGTTAGATAGTACTAAAGATAATTATGTACTTTCACATTTAGAGGTGAAAGGTGTAGTGATGGATTTCTACACAAATTCTTAGGTGATAACCCTAATGTTGAATGTATATGTATAGACATAAACATATGGTTTTGGGAGACTACTCATCATAGGAAGATGATTGAATATGTTTCAAGTATGGAATTATATTCACATATCAAGGTAAATTTAATGGAAATGGTAGTGACGGCTTGTATATCGAGGACTATGTATACTTATAGCCAGTTATATATATCTTATACATATGATTGAGAATTAGTTTATATATATAGATAAGGATATGTGAATATGTGTTGATATATATATCTATATATGTATGTATATAGATATATGGATATCTTCATGTTGTGGATATACTTGGTATGGATATTTAAACCGTATATGATGGTTTATTATTTGATCATATGATTGGATCATATGGATTATATATATTATGCATGTAAATGATATATATACTAAATTGGTTAAGCATACCCCGCTCATGCTATCATTGGGAAGTTGCGCGCGTAGAGGGTGAGCATCCTGGATAGAAAAGCAGGGTGTGGATATTCCCCAGGTCATAGTTGTCCCGTGTGTTATTATATGATATATATATTTATTTTGGGATGAGACGTGATGGGTATGTTTCGTCTCATTGCCGGTTTGGAGCTATGACTGCTTCCCAGGACGTCGTGTGCGTGAGTTTACCACGAGATGGGTGTCGTTTAGTCCCACCATGGTGGCCCCAGTATTGCTACGTGAGCCGGGCACTAGGAAGATGATAGCATTGATGAAGTTTATCGGCGATATATATATAGCCGGGTATATTATGTGCATGGCCTTGTACATCATATGTAGTATTTACACTTGGCTATTGGATTGATGATGATATATATATACGGTTAGAAATAAATACCTATATATATATATATTTATATATATATCCTATAGATGAAAGGATATGGACTTTTATGAAGTACATCTTAGATTATTATGGTGTACTAGATTGATGGGGGTTGATGTATCGCACATAAGGTATTATTCGGTTACATCATCCCAAGGATATTATTGGAAGTTCTTTTATTTTATTTTATTTGTTTTCTTTTTTTCTTTTCTTCTTTCTTTCTTTAGTAGTTATAGTTAGTAATAATTGTAGTATTTACTTGTATGTTGAGGATTATGGATCTCTAGGATCGACATTGCCCAGGAGTAGTGTAATGAGGTGGTTCCTTGTTTTGATTTCGCTTTGCGAGACACCTCACGCACGAAACGCAGTGCCATGTCGAGATTTGAGAGAAGTAATTCCATAGGTGGCATCTCGGATCTCTGGTCTTGACCTTGTCAAGAGTAGTGTAACGGGGCGGTTCCTTGTTTGGATTTCGCTTTGCGAGACTCCCCACGCACGAAACGTAGTACAATTTTGGGATTAGAGAGAAGTCTTGCCCATATTCCATGTGCATGTTATTAAGTATATTAATTCTTACGTTCTTAGCCTATATATGTATATACATATGTATATGTATAGGAGTGATGTTTAGGAATTATGATGATTATAATTCATAAGACTATTAATCGGAATTCATTAAGCCTATTATGGCATAATTTTTGCGATCATAATCTAATAGGATTAGAAACGGGTGGATCCTTAGATTATGACGGGAAGGTAGCTCTCGTGGATATAGGCTAGGCCTGATAAGTTAGGTTGTCCTAAAATCAATCGGGGTAATTTAACTAAAATTCGAGGACGCGAATAGCTGCGCGCCTTTAGATGAGAGGTGAGTTGGGGTTCCACGAGAGTGCGATCTCACTTATTTATGAAGTTAAGTACACCGGTATTTATTATGAACGGTTAACACACTTGCTAAATATTTTACACATTCGGGGCTCTGACCCGTTTACTTCTCCCTCCTTCTTGTATATACATATATATATTTCCACAGGTATCCTACCGCATGGATGCCGGATGACCTTCTATCCAGAGTTTCGGGAGCCGTGACAAGTGCGGACTGTTGCGGGATGTTTCATGTAGCCGCTTCCTACTTCTTTAAAATTCTAGGTAGGATTCATGCTGTATATCGGGTTTGTACCCAAGGGATATTTACTTACATGTTTATATTTATTCCCTTCAGTTATTGTATTTGCTGTGACCCGACAGCTTATTCGGGTTTATTTATTTACGGCATATTCATGTATAGTGATACCTTTCATTTCTTATAGTTCTTTCTTGCATCTCTCTTATTTATTAGAAATTTTGTAGTGTTGGGTTGTTGTATGTTGCAAGTTTTAAATTTTTATAACATCTCGCTTATATGATTTTGGGTAGTTAGTCCTATATTATATAGGGCAGTTAGTTGATGTTGAGACTGGACCATCTGGAATTCCTGATTTAATATAGTATAGGGCTGGCCACCCGTTATTATTTTAGGCGGGGTGTTACAGATGGTATCAGAGCATCAGGTTCTAGAGTCTTTAGGATCTGTGCGAGTTATGGATTCTTCCGTTAACGTTCTTGACATAAAGCCCTACAAATTGGACTGTTACGTTCACTGCGTTGTTTCTTCTGTGAAGTGCATTCACTTGATTGGCGTTCTGGTAACAGTTGCTCTTGTTTCGTTTCAGACGTCGCCTAGATTTTTTCGTCTAGGAAAGGATAGGATTAGAAGTACAATACCCATAGTATATTTTGGGTACGCTTCAATCCCCGATTCTGGAGGAGTTATTGAGGAGATTTCTAGCAATGGTTCGAGGTGATTTGTCGGCAGTTGAGTAAGAAAGGAAAATTTACTCGAATGACAAACCTTGGACTTAATAAAGTAAGTCTGAGGAGAGGTTATTGTAGTCTTTGGGAGGTTTGGATTTAGAAACCCGTCAACCTTCGCTAGGAAGGATTTTGAGGAAGATGTTTCTCTTATGAAGAAATAGGCTTAGGGATAATGATTATCCTGGAAGGGGTTTAGGACCCTGAGTTGAGATTATAGGGTGAGGGGAAACCATTAGGTTATGGAATTGTAAGGTAGAACACCTTTCTTTGGGTTTAAGTTACGCTTTATGCGATAGTGGGAACGTCGCGTGTGATGTGTGATGAGTAGCTAGCCACTATACCGCTAGGGGGTATGGAATTTTCCTAGAGAAGGAAGTGAGCAAGTGTGGCCTTGGTATGGCGTCTTGGGAGATGATACACCTTTTCGTAATGAAATAGTAGGGAAGTTTTAGAATCCCAATGAGGGAATGATTTATTTTTATATAAAGGTGTTAATGTGATGTATAGGAATTTCATAACTGAGAGGTTCAGAGTTTGGTAGATTTGTGAGGAGCGGATAGTTTAGCTCATAGTTGTGCTAGTTTTGAGAACTAGGTATTGGCTAGAGTATTGTATTAATTGAGGCCTTGTGTTTTAAACATAAAGTGTTTGTTTGGCGTGTCGAAAGACGCGGAATATATTTATATTGTATTATTGTATAGTCCCTCGGGTAATATCTAAAATATAAGAAAATCTTTTTATAAAACCTTAACCCTGGTTCAACTAATCTCAATCCCTGACCTAGCTACGCAGTAGTTTATTGGGAGGGTTCCTTGTTTGGATTTCGCTTGCGAGACCTCCCCCGCATGAAGGTGGCTAGCGTCAGGAATTGAGGAGAGTTCAACCAGTGGAGATTTTCAAACTTTTATATATTTAGTATATTGTTATAGATTATATTACCGAGGGTTATCTTACAGTTTGAGGCTAATGGAGCCTGATTAGGATTTTACAACTGGAAACTCGGGTACGGGGTGTATGGGCACCCTGGGTAGGTAGTTGATTTTTTTTAGACTGGTAAAGATCTATGTAGTTCGACGTGAGAACTCGAAAGGATCGGCATAGTAATCTTGAGGATTGATGTAGGGACTAGATGATATTGAGGTCCTAGGCATGTCTTAAATTTCGCGGACGAAATTCTTGTAAGGGGGGAAGATTGTAACACCCTCGACTTTTAGAGACTGAGAAATTTAAATTTTGGGAAAATAAAATTTAATTAAATTGGAGAATTTTAGAATTTGGGAAATGAGGTCCAAAAATAGAAAATATTTTAAAGTACTCCGGATGATGATTTTGAGGGTACCATCAATCCCAAAAGGGTCGAGATAGTCAAAATGACTGTCATTGGGTCTTATTTCGGCTCCGGAATGTTTTAAGTTATTTTGACTCGAATTGGAGTAAACGAGTCGTTTAAAGTGTGTATTAACATTTAAAACTGGGTTTGTTGTTTTTAAAGGATTTAAGGCTTACGGATGAAGCCTTCTCAAATAGATAAAGAGAGAAAGAAAAAGAAAGAAAGAAGAAGGAAAAGAAGAGAGAGAGGAAGAAAAAGCTTGGGATTTCCGATCCAACCGCGACATCGAGGACGATCCAACCTCTACAAATCTGAGGCAAGTGTTTAATCTTGCTAAATAGCTATTTGTGTATTTCATTTCATAAATTGTGGGGTAAAGAAATGGTTTTTGGGTATTAATGTCAAAACCTAGATTTTAGGTTTAAATCTTGAAATCAATGTTTAAATTGAGAATTAATGACATAGAAATGATTGGGATCAACTTTGGGTTGGTTAATGGGCTTAAAATCATGATTTGATGAAGGATTGGGGGTTGGAATGAGAAATTTAGGGTTTAGAATTCGTGGGTTTTGAAGAAACAGATGAACCCTTCAAAAATTGCAGGTACGAATCGATTCGCCCCCTCAAGCGAATCGATTCGGTTTGGTAAAATTGGCAGGTCTGCATTGACCGAATCAATTTGAACCCCAAGCCGAATCGATTCGGCCTATTGCAGAGGCCTAGGTCTTTGGACCCGAATCGATTCGCCTGGGAGGCCGAATCGATTCGGAAATAGGGCATTTTGAAGTATTTTCTCCATAGTGATTTCAAACCCTTTTTGGTTGGGTTTATTGATTTGGGGGCTTTCTCTTAGGATGTAAAAGATATATTCTTGGAGTCATATAAGGAGTTTCTCACATATTGGGATTTGGGTACCCTTAGGGTAACTTGGGAGAAATGTACCCATGTACGTATTGGAGTTACATATGGATATTGGGGGAAAACTCTTTGAGGTTGGAATTTACCAATTATAGATAAAGGTATATATATATATGTTTGAGGTTGAGAACTCTTAGAGAGTGAGAGGTCTCCTATCCTTAGAAATATTTAGACTAAGGAATAAATGATAACCCGATAGGGGTAAGGATTCATAAAATACAATTGAACCATAGGTAAAAGTGGGAAACAGCTTGCGGGTGTACTATCGACTAGGATAAGCGGTAGCGTAAATTCTAGTTAGGATAGTTTATACGCAATTATGGGGATATGGCCATTGAGATTCCAATACTTGAAATGAGGTTGGAATAAATTGAGGTTTTAGACTATTAAGTCCTGTTAATGCCTATGGTTAGATAGTACTAAAGATAATTATGTACTTTCACATTTAGAGGTGAAAGGTGTAGTGATGGATTTCTACACAAATTCTTGGGTGATAACCCTAATTTTGAATGTATATGTATAGACATAAACATATGGTTTTGGGAGACTACTCATCATAGGAAGATGATTGAATATGTTTCAAGTATGGAATTATATTCACATATCAAGGTAAATTTAATGGAAATGGTAGTGACGGCTTGTATATCGAGGACTATGTATACTTATAGCCAGTTATATATATCTTATACATATGAACGAGAATTAGTTTATATATATAGATAAGGATATGTGAATATGTGTTGATATATATATATATATATATATGTATATAGATATATGGATATCTTCATGTTGTGGATATACTTGGTATGGATATTTAAACCGTATATGATGGTTTATTATTTGATCATATGATTGGATCATATGGATTATATATATTATGCATGTAAATGATATATATACTAAATTGGTTTAAGCATACCCCGCTCATGCTATCATTGGGAAGTTGCGCGCGTAGAGGGTGAGCATCCTGGCTAGAAAAGCAGGGTGTGGATATTCCCCAGGTCATAGTCGTCCCGTGTGTTATTATATGATATATATTTATTTTGGGATGAGACGTGATGGGTATGTTTCGTCTCATTGCCTGTTTGGAGCTATGACCGCTTTCCGGGACGTCGTGTGGGTGAGTTTACCACGAGATGGGTGTCGTTTAGTCCCACCATGGTGGCCCCAGTATTGCTACGTGAGCCGGGCACTAGGAAGATGATAGCATTGATGCAGTTTATCGGCGATATATATATAGCCGGGTATATTATGTGCATGGCCTTGTACATCATATGTAGTATGTACACTTGGCTATTGGATTGATGATGATATATATATATACGGTTAGTAATAAATACCTATATATATATATATTTATATATATATCCTATAGATGAAAGGATATGGACTTTTATGAAGTACATCTTAGATGATTATGGTGTACTAGATTGATGGGGGTTGATGTATCGCACATAAGGTATTATTCGGTTACATCATCCCAAGGATATTATTGGAGGTTCTTTTATTTTATTTTATTTGTTTTCTTTTTTTGTTTTCTTCTTTCTTTCTTTAGTAGTTGTAGTTAGTAATAATGGTAGTATTTACTTGTATGTTGAGGATTATGGATCTCTAGGATCGACATTGCCCAGGAGTAGTGTAACGAGGTGGTTCCTTGTTTGGATTTCGCTTTGCGAGACACCTCACGCACGAAACGCAGTGCCATGTCGAGATTTGAGAGAAGTAATTCCATAGGTGGCATCTCGGATCTCTGGTCTTGACCTTGTCAGGAGTAGTGTAACGGGGCGGTTCCTTGTTTGGATTTCGCTTTGTGAGACTCCCCACGCACGAAACGTAGTACAATTTTGGGATTAGACAGAAGTCTTGCCAATATTCCATGTGCATGTTATTAAGTATATTAATTCTTACGTTTTTAGCCTATATATGTATATACATATGTATATGTATAGGAGTGATGTTTAGGAATTATGATGATTATAATTCATAAGACTATTAATCGGAATTCATTAAGCCTATTATGGCATAATTGTTGCGATCATAATCTAATAGGATTAGAAACGGGTGGATCCTTAGATTATGACGGGAAGGTAGCTCTCGTGGATATAGGCTAGGCCTGATAAGTTAGATTGTCCTAAAATCAATCGGGGTAATTTAACTAAAATTCGAGGACGCGAATAGGTGCGCGCCTTTAGATGAGAGGTGAGTTGGGGTTCCACGAGAGTGCGGTCTCACTTATTTATGAAGTTAAGTACACCGGTATTTATTATGCACGGTTAACACACTTGCTAAATATTTTACACATTCGGGGCTCTGTCCCGTTTACTTCTCCCTCCTTCTTGTATATACATATATATATTTCCACAGGTATCCTACCGCATGGATGCCGGATGACCTTCTATCCAGAGTCTCGGGAGCCGTGACAAGTGCGAACTGTTGCGGGATGTTTCATGTAGCCGCTTCCTACTTCTTTAAAATTCTAGGTAGGATTCATGTTGTATATCGGGTTTGTACCCAAGGGATATTTACTTACATGTTTATATTTATTCCCTTCAGTTATTGTATTTGCTGTGACCCGAAAGCTTATTCGGGTTTATTTATTTACGGCATATTCATGTATAGTGATACCTTTCATTTCTTATAGTTCTTTCTTGCATCTCTCTTATTTATTAGAAATTTTGTAGTGTTGGGTTGTTGTATGTTGCAAGTTTTAAATTTTTATAACATCTCGCTTATATGATTTCGGGTAGTTAGTCCTATATTATATAGGACCGTTAGTTGATGTTGAGACTGGACCATCTGGAATTCCTGATTTAATATAGTATAGGGCTGGCCACCCGTTATTATTTTAGGCGGGGTGTTACAATATGATGCTTATGAATCGAGTTATGTTGGAGTTGTTATTTGAATTGTTAATATTTTTATGATGATACTAATATTGTAAGAACGATAGCAAGAGAAGAATAACCGACTGGACAAGATCCAGATAAAGTAAAAGGGAAAGCTTGATAAATTTCAAAGGTGAGTTTACTTATCATTGTTTCATTTATACACATATATGAATATAGCTCTAAGAGCAGGATTTGTTTGAATACTTCGGTATTCAGGATTTGTTTGGATATTCATATATCCAGGATTTGTTTGAGTCTTATGATCCAGGATTGGAATTGGAAAATGATCTAACGATTTGATTTGTCTTATGAAAAGGATTTTTTTGAAATCATGTTCCAGGATTTGTTATTGCCAATTGGCAGAATTATCTGGATCTTGTGATCCAAGATTTGTTATTGACAATGGGAAGGATTTTTTTGAATTTTATATCCACATATTCTATATAGAATTGTTATTTCATTGTAGGGAAGGACTGGCTCGCTAAGCTTAATGCTTACGGTTCATATTTTAACATTTTTATGTTTGTACTCTGCCAGCTAAGATACCATATGACCGGTAACTTTGAGAGTTGCACCATTGGAAAGAGGCGGGGTTTGAATATGAGGATTTTTCATTGTCATGACGAAGATTTTAATATTCTCACACATTGTATATATTGAGTTAGCATGGATTGAGTTGATGATTGTAAAATTTTATCATAGCTAAGCATAGTATTGTATGTCCTCTTAATTATGACTCTGATATTGATTTCATTACGGTATAAGAATAATATTATGTTCATTATGCTGAAAAATATTGATAAATGAATTAAATTTCCAATGGTCTCAGGATTATGATCCAATTATTCTAATAAAAATGATTAGTGTGGATATTGGGTTTGGGGTGTGACAATTAGTGGTATCGGAGCGTCTAGGTTATTAATTTTGGATGTGTGTGACGATTAGATAGCATTCATTGAGTTGATTTTATATTTATGAATATTTCTTTTGTACTAACCAATAGTTTAGTATTATAAAGTGTTTATATTGGTTGTTAGAACTTTGTTGTATTACAGATAATTCCATATGAAACTTGGGAATGGACAACATAGAGAAGAGGGAGTATCTTCTCATACAGACAATACTGAAGAAGTGCGGAGTGTTGCTGGAAGGGCTAGAGAGCATGATCAGCCTACAGAAATGCAAATAATGACATGGGAAATGATGAGGATGGCAGAGCAACAAGAAATAAATATGGAGAAAATGTCAAAATAACAGGCTAGATATATAGAATCAAAGATTGTTTCCAGGATTGAGAAAGATACAAGGAAGGAAATGAAGGATTCCATGCATGAGAAGTTTTTGAAGTTGAATCCTCCAGAATATTCAAGGTCAGTTGAACCTACAGAAGATGATATGTTGGTCAGCGATCTAGAAACTATCTTTGCAGTTATGAAGGTTCCAGATAACCAGAAAGTGCATCTAGCTGTGTTTAAGCTGAAAAGAGAGGCCAAATATTGGTGGGTAGCTAGCAACCATTTGGTGCCCAGGATGGAAGGTACTGATGTTATTACTTGGGCTAAATTTATTAAAGCTTTATATGTTAAGTATTTACCTAAAGTTTATATGAGGGAGAAGCTGAGGGAATTTATAATTTCACCCAAGGGAAAATGTCTGTGAGGGAGTATGAGGCTAAATTTACCGCTTTGTCTAGATTTGCTACTAAATATGTGGAAAATGAAGAAGATAAATGTAGTAAGTTTCAAGATGGACTGATTTTTCCTATTCAAAATAGAATGCCCACTTATGAGTTAGAAGATTACAAGTCTCTAGTAAACAAATCCACGATAGCAGAAAGGCAAATGAACCAAGGGGTGGCGAGTAGAGAGAGTTTTAAGAAAAGTAGATTCGACGCATCTCACTCTAAGGGAGGTGAGGATGGAAGTGTTAAGATGGAACCTCATAAATTTTAGAGAGGTGGTGGAGATAGTGGTAGAGGTCAAGGGAGATTTGGTAGAGATACAAGGGGTGGAGGATATTTTGGTTCAGTTAGAAAGTCAGGGAGAGGTGAGGCCCGAATAGGAGGTGTTACATACTTCTTTTGTAAAGAGGAAGGGCACTATAAAACTCAGTGTTCTGAGCTTAAGGGACTGTAATGCTGCCATTGTCACCAAGTGGGGCATATTAAGAAGAATTGTCTGCAGTTGGCAGAGACCGCAGCAGCATATAGTGAAGTAGCAAGCAGAGTGTTATCTCCAGGCAGTGTAGTGAAAAGTATGGGCAGAGGATAAGCTAGTAGTTCCAGTCCAGGTGGACGAGTTTTTACAATGAAAGAAGCTCAGATTACTCTAGATATGAGGACAGGTACACTTTATGTTACTAATAGAAGTTCTTATGTTTTGATTGATCCTGGTTCCACACATTCTTTTGTGTCCTATGCTTCTGTTATATACCTGAATAGGCCATGTACTCGTTTAGATGTGGGGTTGGGTATTTATATGCCTATGGGGGATATGGTTGTATTTGAATATGCTTTTCGTGATTGTGTTTTCACTGTGGGGATAGAGATACAATTATAGATCTACTTCCATTGGATATTTCTGATTTTGATATAATTCTGGGCATGGATTAGTTATCTAAATATCATCCATCTATGGATTGTTTCTGTAAGGAAGTTGTTTTTAATATGTCTGGTGAGCCTGAATTTAAATTTGTGGGGGAAAGGAAAATTGTTCCCAGTTACATCATTTCCGCTATTCAGACAAGGAAATTATTGTGTATGGGTTGTGAGGGTTTTATTTCATATGTTCTTGACACTAGGAAGGGGGCTTTACAATTAGTCGATGTTCCTATTGTACGAGATTTTCCATCAGTGTTTCCTAGTGAGTTGTCGGGGTTACCCCCAGAGAGAGAAGTTGAATTTAGAATTGAATTGACACCGGGTACATCCCTTATTTCTATGGCACCGTATAGAATGGCACCTACTGAGTTGAAATAACTCAAGATTCAGTTGCAGGATTTACTTCATAGGGGGTTCATACAGCCTAGTGTATCTTCATGGGGTGCACCGGTTTTATTTGCAAAGAAGAAATGTGGTACCATGAGTTTGTGTATTATTTATTATAGGCAACTGAATAAAACTACAATTAAGAGCAATTACCCTTTACCTGATATAGATGATTTGTTTGATCAGTTAGTTACAGGGTGCTAAAGTGTTTTCAAAAATAGGCTTGCGATTGGGTTATCATCATTTGAGGGTCAAGGAAAGTGATATTTCTAAAACTGCTTTTCTTACTCTATATGGTCATTTTAAATTTTTGGTGATGCCTTTTGGGGTGACTAATGCTCCAGCTGTATTTATGGTTCTTATGAACCGGGTACTTCATCCATTTGTTGATTCATTTGTAATAGTTTTTATTGATGATATTCTTATTTATTCACGTGATATGGTTGAACATGAAAAGCATCTCATAATTATTTTTAATCTGTTGAAACATAAGAAGTCGTATGCTAAGTTTAGTAAGTGTGAATTTTGGCTATCACGGGTTGTATTTTAAGGCCATGTTATTTCCGAAGATGGCATATGTGTTGATCCTAAAAAGGTAGAAGCTATTATAAAATGGGAGAGGACTAATAATGTGACCAAGATGAGGAGTATTATGGGTTTATTTGGGTATTATAGAAGGTTTATTAAAGGATTTTCTTTGATTGCCTTGCCGATGACTAAACTAACCCGGAAAGATGTTAAGTTTAAATGGAATTATTATTGCAAAAATAGTTTTGATGAATTGAAAAAGAGGTTGGTAACTGCACCTGTTCTTACTATTCCGCATGGTTGAGATGGTTTTGTTATTTATTTGATGCTTCACATCAGGGGTTGGGTTATATTTTTATGCAGCATGGTAAGGTTGTTGCTTATGCTTTTAGGCAGTTGCGTACACATGAATGTAATTATCCTACACATGATTTGGAACTTGTTGCTATTGTGTTTGCTTTGAAATGATGGCGTTATTATCTATATGGTGAGGTATGTGAAATTTTTACTGACCATCAAAGCCTTATGTATTTATTTACTTAGAAGGAGTTAAATTTGAGGCGGAGGCGATGGATGGATTTAATTAAAGATTATGATTGTATAATTCACTATCACCTAGGGAAGGCAAATGTAGTTGCTGAAGCTCTGAGCACGAAGGCTTCAGGCAGGTTATCTTGATTATCTTGTATTTAGTGTGCTAGAGTTGCCCACATCATGGAGTTGAGATTGATGGCAGTAGAATTGAAGGTAGCAGGTGGGGACAGTTTCCTTGCTCATGTAAGCGTGAGGCCTTTGTTACCAACCCATATTCGTGATTCGCAAAGTCAAGATCCTTTTCATGAGAAGAAATAACAAGATGTCCGAGATGGTAAGTCTGAAGACTTTTGTATTGTGAATCATGGCAATTTATTGTATAAATAGCGATTATGTGTGCCTAATGTGGGTGGACTGAAAGAAGAAATTTTAGATGAGGCTCATAATTCCATTTATACGATGCATCCCGATAGTAGTAAAATGTATAGGGATTTAAAGGAGAATTATTGGTAGAATAATATGAAGAAGGAAATAAGGAATTTTGTTGCTAGGTGCCTTATATGTCAGCAAGTGAAAGTGGATCATCAAAAGCCTACTGGTCTGCTTCAGCTATTGCCAATACCGGAATGGAAATGGGATCATATAATGACGGATTGTATGGTTGGGCTTCCTCAATTTCAGAAGGGGTCAGATTCGATTTGGGTAGTGGTGGACAGATTGGCCAAGTTCGCTCATTTTCTAGCAGTTAAGACTATGTATACAGTTTATAAGTATGCTAGATTGTATGTTAATCAAATTATTCGATTGCATGGAGCACCGGTATCTATTATTTCAGATAGGGACCCAACTTTTACATCCAAATTTTGGGATAGCTTACAGTATGCTATGGGTACTAACTTAAAGTTTAGTACGACTTTTCATCCTCAGAAAAATGTGCAGTCTGAAAGGACAATATATATTTTGGAACATATCCTTAGAGATTGTGTGCTTGATTTGAAAGGAAATTAGGATGAATATTTTCCTTTGATAGAATTTACATACAATAATAGTTTTCAATCTACTATTGGTATGGCGCCATATGAAGCGTTGTATGGTAAACGGTGTCATACTCCTGTATGTTGGGGTGAAGTTGGTGAAAGGAAGCTAGAGGGTCCATAGTTAATTGAAGTCACCACTAAAAAAGTGAAGATTATTCAAGATAGAATGAAAACGACTCAAAGCAGACAGAAAAGTTAGGCAGATAAGCGGCAAAAAGATTTAGAATTTCAGAAGGGGGATTACGTGTTTCTTCAGATATCTTCATGGAAAGGAGTTATGAGATTTGGAAAGAAAGGTAAATTAAGTCCACGCTACATTGGACCTTATGAAATTCTTGAGAAAGTTGGGACGGTTGCCTACAAGTTAGCGTTACCACAGGAGTAAGAAAGATTACATGATATTTTCCATGTTTCTATGTTGATAAAGTATGTAACGGATCCTTCACATGTATTAGTGGAACAACCTATTGCGTTAAAGGAAGATTTGAGCTATGTGGAAGAACCACTTGCAATCGCCGATAGGAAAGAACAAATATTGAGATCAAAAGTTAACCCACTTCTGAATCTTGTGTGTATAAGGAATTCCATAGAAGAAGATACATGGGATAGTTAGGAAAGCATGAAGATGCTTTATCCGTATTTGTTTGATTCGAACAATCAAGGTATGTCCATTTCGGGGATGAAATTTCCTAAGAGGGGGAGAATTGTGACAACCCGAACATAATTCATATAATTTTTTTAAATCATGATTACCTTATGTTATATGGATAATATATTATTAGTATATATAATGTTAATTCATTATGTTTAGTCTAATCCTACCTTCATAAAGCATGAAATATCGAATTAGTTACAAATGCAAAATTTTAAAGTTTTCGGTAGGAATATTCATGTTTAAGACTAGTTTTGACCATTATAATATAATCATTGACTTGATTTATAAACTATATCTTTGTATATATATGAGATAGGTTTGTAACAAACCAAACGGTGCATTAAACAGACATCCGAGTGAGAAGATGTTGTCTTTTTACGAACATGGGGTAAAGTAGTCATTTACCTTTAAATGATATTTTTTCTTATAGATGCCACATGTTATATTTTGATTGGACCAAGGGGGGTGAACTTCTGCCGACTTATGACCCTTGAATTAAGATCTTCCTTCATCATATTTCATCCATGGATGAGTTTTAGCCTAAGGAAAGAGAATTTTGAAGTTTAGGAAGAAGGTGTGAGGAGAAATTGAAGAAAAAATCATAAAAAATTACGTAAAATCCCGTAAGGTAATTACACAAATGAATCTTGCTATTTTTGTTTTATTTATGATTTATATGATATAAATCCTTGATTTTTTATTTAAATTTGATGATTGGGTGCATATCTATGGATATATGCAAGTTTAAACAAAGTTGAATGCGTAAACAATTTAATTGCTTTGTTTAGTAACCTTGTTTATTCAAACTTCCATATGATTTTGTATGATTACTGAAATTGATTAATATAAGTTGGAGGTTAACATATACCCATATTTTCATAACATATCCAAAAATCATGTAAAAAGAGCAAGAAATAAATCTTGGGTGATGGTTTGAAGTTCGGCTATGAAATCTGCCCCAAAAGAGTAAATGTGCATGCCATAAGTTTGATGTTTTGCTTGACATAGCAAATGAACCCTGAAAATTATGAAATTTTAATCTTATATTATTCAATATGTTTTCTAAAATTTGTGACATGTCATAGAAATTTATGACGTATAAAATTATGAAAATTCTTGGAAGACGATTAAATAATAGATGAGCTTATAGGGAGGATTCGTTATGTGATAAAGAAATGGGCATATCTTGCTCTAGGAAAAATAGAATTATGTGTCATCTTTTGTGTTGGAAACATAATATGATTAGTATTGGATTACCAAGAAGAATTAAAGTTGGTTTGGGCTGTAATTTTAATATGTTAGATATCATTACCTGAGTCTAGATGGGACTTCATTTATGATGAATGATTTGAATTGAATCATATGATGTTTACGAATTAAGTTATGTTGAAGTTGTTATTTGAATTGTTAATATTCTTACGATGATACTAATATTGTAAGAATGATAGGAAGAGAAGAAGAATCGACTAAACAAGATCCATATAAAGGAAAAGGGAAAGATTGTTAAATTCCTAAGGTGAGTGTACTTATGATTGTTTCATATATACAAATATAAGAATATAGCCCTAAGAGCAGGATTTGTTTGAATACTTTGGTATTCAGGATTTGTTTGGATATTCAAATATCCAGAATTTGTTTGGGTCTTATGATCTTGGATTGGAATTGGACAAAGATCCAATGACTTAATTTGTCTTATGACAAGGATTTGTTGGAACTCATGTTCCAGGATTTGTTATCGCCAATGGGCAGAATTATTTAGATCTTATGATCCAAGATTTGTTATTACTAATGGGCAGGATTGTTAGGATTTTATATCCATATATTCGATATAGAATTATTATTTCATTGTAGGGAAGGAGTACCTCACTAAGCTTAATGCTTACAGTTCATATTTTAACAATTTCAGGCTCGTACGCTGCCAGCTAGGATACCATATGACCGATAACTTTGAGAGTTGCACCGTTGGAAAGAGCTGGGGTTTAAATATGGGGATTTTATCATTGTCATGATGAAGATTTTAATATACTCACACACTATATATTTTACGTTAGCATGGATTGAGTTGATGATTGAAAATTTTTATCATAGCTAAGCATAGTATTGTATGTCTGCTTAATTATGACTCTGATATTGATTTCATTATGGTATAAGAATAATATTATGTTCATTATGCAGAAAAATATTAATAAATGAATTAAATTTCCAATGGGCTCAACATTATGATCCAATTATTCTAATAACAAATGATTAGTATGGATATTGGGTTTGGGATGTAACAGGGATGCACCGTGTATAACGAACCGTGAGCCTCTGACATAATGGCTCGTCTCAACTCCACATCATCCGGAATAATCAGCTTCCCTTGGATCCTCAAATCACCATCAGACTCAAGAGAAAAATTCTCTACCCCCTTGGTTAGCAACTATCTCACCCTCTCCTAACAGAGCGGATCCTCTGCATGTTCCTTCACCACACGAATAATGGCCTTGGGAGTGATGGTGAGGAATGACATAAATGCTCGGGTCAACTCATCATACCCACGAAGTGACTTCCACTTTTCCTTCCACACTGCTTCTAACTCTAGAAATGGCTTATGGCTCAATGCATCCACTACAATATTCGCTTTTTCTGGGTGGTAATGAATGTCAAACTGGTAGTACTTTCCACACTCGAGACAGCTCATATGTCTCATGTTTAACTCTATCCATGCAAACAAATACTGTAAACTCTTATGATCTGTGAAAAGATGAAACTTTTCCCCCAGAAGGTAGTGTCTCCACACTCATAAAGCAAAAACCACTGCCTCCAACTCCAAGTCGTGGGAGGGGTAACGTACCTTGTGAGCCTTAAGATTTCGGGAAGGATAAGTTATTGGACTCTCCTCTTGCATCAGAACCCCTCTCATTCTCCTCAGGGATGCATCAGTATAAACCCAGCAGTCAACTCCACCTGAGGTAACGCTAGCACATGTGTTGTAGTTAATCTTGTATTGATCTCCTCAAATGCCTGCTGACATGCGTCATCCCAAACAAAAGGTACCCCCTTCCTCGTTCAATTCGTTAAGGGCCCGGATAACTTCGAGAACCCCTGAGTGAATCGACGGTAGAACTCGTCCAATCCCAAGAAGATGAGCCCCTCATTGGGTGTAGTGGTTTGTCCGCACTTCATCACGGTGGAAACCTTCCTTGGGAACATAGATATTCCCCGCTTGGACACAATATCACCCAAGAACTGTACTTCCCTCAGTCAAAATCTGTAATTTTCAAACTTCACATACAACAAGTGATCCCAAAGTGTTTGTAAGACCACTCGTAGTTTCTCTGCATGCTCCTCCACAGTTCGAGAATATATAGAATATCATCTATAAATACTCTAACAAACCGACCCAAAAATTCTCGAAAGACTTGGTTCATCAAATCCATAAACACCTTCGGTGCATTGGTTAGCCCAAATGGCATCACCAAAAACCCGTACGACCCATAACGAGTAAGAAAAGTTATCTTTGAGGCGTTTTGCTCCCGAAATATCAACTGATGGTATATCGACCTCAAGTCAATCATCGAAAAATAAGCAACACCCCTCAACTGATCAAAAAAATCATTTATGCACGACAAAGGGTATTTATTTTGAATCGTAATTTTGATCAACTTTCTGTAGTCGACACAAAGCAGCAAGGATTCGTCCCTCTTCTTGATGAACAACATTGGAGCACCCTGGGTGAGGTACTCCTCATAATGAAACCCTTCCCTAACAACTACTCAATTTTCTCTCGTAGCTCTCTCATATCCAATGGAGCCATCCTACACGGAGTATGAGTAATAGGCCTGGTGCCCGAAAATCAGATCTATCACAAAATTGATCTCCCAACTAGGTGGTAACCCCAGAAGCTCTAAAAAACATTTGAAAAATCCCTAACCATTGTAATGGAATCTAGAGTCACCAAAACCACCGAAGAGGTATCCTACTCAATATAATATCGATGCATGATCGACCAAGCCTCGAGGCGAGGAATCGCTACTAGGTACATCTCCTACCCATGAATAGCAAAGGCGGTGGACCTACTGAAGCGATCCACTCATGCTTTATAAGTCGCTAACCATACCATCACCAGAATGACATCATACTCATGAATATCCAGCACTAGTAAGTCCGCAACAAAAGTAAAGAGGCTTATCTCAATGCCGATCCCCTGACACACTGACAGTACTGGTGCCCCTCTACCCGCTGGTGAGTCTATGTGCAACACTACATTTATGGCAAAGTCTATCATACCTAACTCCCATGCAAACCCCTTCCTAAAAAAAGAGTGCGATACATCCATGTCAAAAAGTATATGACCAACATGACCAAAAATGGGAAAATTACCCTTAACTACCTTTGCAGGTGCAGGACCATCTGTTGTTGCTACATGGTAGACCCAGCCATACTTCAATGGATGTTACCCCTAATGTGGGAGGGTATGTGCTGAAGCAACGGGTGAAGTGGCTCCTTGAGCCAGAATGGGTGGACACTGTCCCTGAGGCTCCGATTGTCCCCTGAAACCTCCTTTCCCAAGAGTAGCCTGATTCCCCTGTGAGGAAAACCTCAAAGAATGACCCCTCTCCCCACAAGTGTATCAATTTACCTAGAAGAAAATCCGTGCAAATCATCAGCCCTGCTGGCCTCTATCCTATTGGCTCTACTGGCCCCTGAACTGATGGCCCCGATACTGATGGACATGATGGACTTGACCTGCCAGACCCTGGCCCTAATGGCCCCACCTCTACCTGTCATTTGCACCCCTGAATATCTTACTATGATCATTGGGTGAGGTGTCCCTGTGCTACGGGGCCCCAGACCCACTACTCCCACTCACCTTGCCCTGCTGGCTAGACGACTCTCCTTTGTGGTGCTTTTTCCATTTGCTCTTCAGAAATGTGCTTTGATCTTGGCAATGAAGAAGTGCATCGTTAACCATCTGGTTATACGTCAAAAGGCTGGATTTCGCAAAAGATCATTCCTAATATGCCAAGCTGACCCCTTGGTAAAATGGTTCATCCTCATCTTCTCTGTCCTATCACCCCCTTTGCAAAATAAGAGAGAGCGGTGAACTCCTCCTCGTACTTTGTGACTGTACGTCCCTCCTTCTCAGATTCATAAACCTAGTCCTCATCTCGGACTATATAGCTAGGGGAAAGTATTTCCCTTCAAACCTCTCCCAGAACTAATCCATCGTGAGGTTGTCCCTCCCATCAGTTGTCATCATTATCTCCCACCACTGGAGGGAGTCTCCCACGAATCTAAAAGATGCTAACATTTATTTCTGAATGGGCATGCACTCCACCATCCTTAAGTGCCTCTAAATGTCTCTCTTCTAATGACTATCAAAAAGAATGTCAGACCCTCCTGCAAACAAGGTTGTCCTTTAACAAAGGCCTCTCTTGCACGGTTCCATGCGTAGCCCGAAGCCTGTGTTGGGATAGCCACTCATTGTGGTGGCTATTTTGGTGCATGCGGCAGTGGAAAATGTTGTAACATGGCCGCTATCGCTATGGATACCGCCTGGGACACTATAGTGGTTATCTCCGCTGGAGTAATTAACAGTGGGGCCTATGGGACCTATGGTGGCTGCAGTGACTGAGGTGGCTCCGAGAAAACCTCCTCCTCCTCGACTGGTGAGACTACTCTCTTAGGTTTGCCCCTATGTTCGATCTCCATCTGAAAGGAAACAAGGTTCGAATCAGTATTAATCAAATGAATACAAGGACTCCTAACTATAGGCTTTATGAAAAATAACACAATGGAGAACGTAATGAGTGTAAATAAATATCCTAAGGAAACCAGAACCATGCTCTGATACCAACTGTAACAACCCTTATTTTCTCACGTAAAGGCTGGCAAGGCACGATAAGCCGTAGATGGAGCTTGCTTGTCAATTAATACCATTCTTAGCACCATAATAAATATAAATAGAGTATTTTTCAAACTTTTGCATTTATAAATTAAGAACACATACAGAATGATCCAATAATCCACCCTACCATAATAATAACAATAAAATCCATATAACATAATAAATACCAACTGACATGAGATAAAAGAGTGTTGGGATTATGCCCATACAAATATTCCAAAAAATAAAAGATTGAATCTTAAAATCACTTATGCTGGAGGGAGAATGAATCGAAATCTGGATTGTAAACAAGATCGAGGGACTGCCGCAACTCAATCCAACTATCCCTATCTAGTAGCACTCGGGGGGAAAATATTTAAATTTGGGTCAGAGCCCAAGGGCGCAATAATTAACTTGAATAAGATATGAATGTAATTATACAATCGATGTACAATAAATATTCTCCCTTTTCGACACTCATGTGCGTATGACACCTCACCCCTCATCTAAACGAAATATCATTCGCACCCAAAACATCCCAACCAATAATTTTTTAACGTCATATAAATTTTATAGGAAATCCTTTCCCAATTAATATAATTAAATGTAATTACCACATTATTAAGATTTATCAATTTACATTAATTTCGGTCTCCCCCTTTATCAAGAATAAAGCATAAACATCTATTTTGTGTTAGGATTAAATACTAATTAGTGCTTATATCCTTAGATAATTTAATTAATTTTCACAATATCCGGGTGATTATTAATATATGTCCTTCCATATATATGACGCATAAGAGCAACTACCATGGTGTCATATTCGTGCTCTATCGGCAATTCCGAAGGAATCTTATGTGAAAGCCCTATATACAGCACACCTTGGGTTTGCTTTTTGTGCTTCAGCTATATAGGACTTCATCTAGTTGGACTTGAATTTTGACAAAATATTTTTTAAATTAGGATTATGTGTCGCCTCTATCGACGCCAAGCTCTCCTTGTCCATCTACATCAAATGAGCACTCGATTCAGTCCGCCCTTTCAAAAAAAGGTAATTCTCATTTTCTATGGCTCATAGGAATTTTTGTCACGTAGGATACGACACCACGTTGAATCTACATGTTGTTTATCATATCTTATGATAATGTTATGTTTCGTCATAATAATTTTTTTTTCGGTTCAATGTTTTAATTTGAAGCTTTTATAAAAATAAATATTTTTGTGAAAATAAATTTTTGACACAATATTTTTTTAATAAAATTTTCAGAATAACATATTCGAAGTTAAAAATAATTGTTATGCTATATATTTGTATGTAGTATATTAATATGGATGTGTGTATATATGTTAATATATGATATATCTTGCTACTCATATATACGTGTATAATAGTTCCTATGCCTTATATGTGTTTTAATGCTTTTATATGTTAAAAGGTTTTAACCCACGCTTTAGGCCTGAACGAATTGACCTGCTAGTGTTGTTGATCTTTATATGGCTTTAATATATGTACTTTGATATCTTGGTTCTCTCAATCTGCTGTAGCCGAGATAACCCCATAGCAGGTCTGTTAAAAGCATATCCCTTAGCTAATGCCTTGTATTAAACTAATGTGTTATAGCTGGTGCCAAACTGAGCTAATTGCCTTACGTGTCCCTCATATATTGGTATATACTTATTCCAATTTGACATGTATAGTTGTTGGCATGTATCAGTCCCTCTACTTGCTTTTGATGCTGACCGCCCCTTGTTTTATCAAAAACAGCTCACGATTTCTCTCAAAACTGAAACCGAATTTTGCCAAATGATGTCGCATGCTTTATTTGGTCTTGCCAAAAATGGTTTTCATTTTTCAAAACGACGTTAAAGTCAGTGTAGTTTCAAAACAAAAAATGTTTTATTTAAGGAACGAAGTCGCTTTTACTGTTCTCAACGGTAACATTTTTTTTTGAGTTCCAGTTGGCTCCTATAACTGCCTTTCACCGCCCGTGGTTTTACTCAAAACCAAAGTTGTATTTAATTTGTTATTCAAAAACGACAACGCAGTACCATTTTGTCACAACGGTAATATTTTGTAGTGTTGTTGCTACGCATTTTAATACAGCTTGCGCTCAGTTTTTCAAAACGACACAGATTTATAAAACGTTTAGTTTCTTGAATCTGTTAGTGTGTAACAGCTTGCACAACACGTGTCACATCTTTAACACATCACTTTGTGTTTCTTTGTGAACCATCAGATCTATTTTAATCAATGGTTGTGTGTATTTCTTTGGTAATCCATGTGAACCTATTTTACACCAATTTGCACACACTTGTGCACTCTATAAATAGACTCCTTTGTGTATCATTTTTACAGTGTTGAGAAAATAATTTTTGTAGCAGAACTCTGTCAAAAATTTTAGAGAGAGAGAGAGAGAGATTAAACCAGATTATTTTTGTGTCATCTTCAAGTATTGATTTATGTCAAAACGAAAATGAAGATTGGACTTCTCTCATTGTAAATCTTCACTTACGATTTTTCTAGTGTACATTATTTTTGTAAGTGAGTTCTCTCTTCTTTGTGTGTATTTTTAGATCAGTCTTTAGATCTAAAATTTGTACACAACACACACTATTCACGAAATTCATTTTTGTGTGAATATTCTGCTTGTGACTTATTTGTGAGATCTTGAATGTTTTTAAAATGTTTTGTTTTAAAACTGATTTTTCAGAAAATATTTGTTAATATTTAGATTTGTATTGTTTGTGGTTTAGAAAGTTAAACCTAAGATTTTTGAAATCTGATTTGTGGAAGATTTAAAATCTGAACTGAATATTATTCTCTTGTGTGCTTAAGACTGTTTTGATTTAATCTGAAATATTTGTGAAAATAGTCTTGATTAGATTTTAGATTAAATTCTGATTTAATCTAATATTTGTTTTCTGAAAAACAAGATTGTGAATATTTGACTGTCTGAATTTATTGAATATATTTGAAGTCATTATTCTGTGAACATGATTACTTGATTATTTAAGTGATATTCAGAAATTGTTTCATATCATATCACTTACATATAATCACTCACGTTGTATTCACGTAAACACATGTTTGTGTAATATCTGAACAAGTCTAGTGTTCAAAGATTTAAAGAAAGAGAAAAGAAAGCTTTTCAAAATTGTATTCAAAGTCAAGATGACTTGATTTGAATAACATAATACTTGCAAAGATATAGGTGATAAAGTATGTTTCATCACACACTATCACTTCACTAGAAAATAAATAATAGGCACTGAGCCAACCTGCGCTTAAAGAAATTAGAGGGGAGGCTGAGAAGTGAAGAACACAAAAACAAGCAAGGACAGTTTAAAGAGAGAACAGAATAAGCAACCAGGCTAGAGACTTGGTCGAGTGGGGTAATAGCTATATCTTTCTTCTTTATTTCTTGAGTTTGTTGTTTGTAAATCGTCCTTATTGATTTATTGTTTTAGTGGAAGTAGATTAGGTAACTCCTAGAGGAGTTCGTCGTTTTTCCCGGGGAAGGGTTTTTGCGACGTAAAATAAATACTGTGTGCTGTATATTTTTGTTTATCACCTCACAAGAAAAAGTAGGCTTAACTAAATAGAAACTCGCCTAAAATTGAATTAGTTTTGGACTAAAAATTAACTTTGAAAATCAAATTCATTTTCATAAAGTTAACAAATTAAGTAAAAATTTAATTTGGTCCCATTTGCATCATTCATATAAACTCATAGGTTCAAGGTGTTTACTCAACAATAAGTTTACTTCCGCATATAAAGTCTTTGCACATAGCCCTAGTTCCTCGGGGTTCCTACATTATCATCCATATCAGACAGTTCGAAGGAATACTAACATCCTATCTGGACTACACAAAACACATCCAAGTTGGGGGCAGTCTATAACCAGTGGTGATATAGGAACAGTCAGCGTCACACCTATCTCTAGTGGGTGGAACCTCTACATAGTACCTATAGGCCTACACATCGTCCAACCCACCTGTGTCGACGTGTGGTCACTGGCCCGAACGCACGAGCAAATAGAAAAATCCATTAGTATGTCCACACACAAATATAATATAATACATATTATTTTTCCTATAATATGTAAAGTAATTATTCCTATATTACCATAAAATTCCAATCCATATCATATACCATCAATTATTTATCATCAAAATAATTACTTAACCACCTACTCATAGGTAATTATTATTAATTTGGATATGGCTAAAATTATGTTCCATAATTTAATTAACCAAACCATAACATTTTTAAGACCGAAATAAATTTCAGAACGTACATAATAATACCCATTAGTTAAATCCTCATAACCACATTTAATTTATCAAGAAATTTATACGTATTTTGAGTTCAGTATTCGTCATCAACACCCTCCATATTAGCCATACATTCATTCCCCAAATTCTACTCAGCCGAACCGATCTAATCAAGATGAATCGGTTCGGTTCGCCATTTACAGAAGGTTTACTCCCTATCGGATCGGTTCGTTTTCTTTTCTCTCAGTATTTACAAAAAATTCAACCCACATTGGATCGACTCTTTTTCCTCTCTATGGGTTTGGTTTGGTTTAGGGGTTTCTAACCCCAAGTATTCAGATTTAGATTTCTAATTTCTGGAAATAATATCTACATGAAATCAGTCCTCTACATGCATATCATCATCAAATTTGATTTATCATTCCTCTACATGTGGGTATTCAATCATAAGAATCAAATCTAATAAACCCTAAATTTCCAAAAATCTAAGGGAATAAAATTATGCATTGAGAAATAAATTATAGACATAAATTATGTAAGAAATTATTACATGAAATAAGTAGTGAAGAAACCCTTGAAAGCTATTGATCTTCCTCTTGTTCTTCCTCCTTTTCTTCTTGGGTGTTTTTAAATTCTCTCTCTTATGACTGCTATTATGGTTTGATTAGTGTGTGTAAGAACATAATTTTATAAATGTCCGGGGTAGAATCTAGGAATTTTATGTTTTTCTAGATCACAGTTTGTATGTCTGATACCACTAAATTCAGCATGTCCACACGATCATCTACAATGGCCTCTATCTGAATCCATGCATCCATCATCTTCTCACATGCAACATGCTACATGCGACGTGCTGCTCAGCTATTTTCCACTACTCCACTATGTTATATTGGTAAAATGGTTTTATAGGAGCGTTAATATTTGCATAAATATATGGGAAATTTTTTAGGAAATGTTTTTCAAAGTCTGATTTATTTTTATAAAATGCAAAAAAAATTCTAAGTGTAGAAGCGGAGTGCCTCGGTCAAAGAGCTCATTCAAACGAGATTGTAATGTCGTTCGAGCGAGATCAACATCTCGCGAGAAGTCATTCGAATGACACGTGTTTTTCATTCGAGCAAGATGCCTATATCATTCGAGCGACGTCGCCGCCTCGATTTTTGTATAAATACCAGTGTACCTTCTACCCATTTTCCCAAGTCTTTTTGCAAACACGAATTCTGCGAAAATATCCCAGAATCTGATTTCACCGTTTAAGGTTTTCTTAAGCCTTTTTATTCACATAATCAGTCCAATTTATATATGTGAATTGTTAAACCTTCAAGAAGGCCATTTACTCTTCTGGAGTACTTTGTGGAGAAGCCTCTATCTTCTTCATTGCTGCCCACCTGGAGTTCCTACGAGAGATTCGAGCTGACGACATAGAATTTGACACCCGAGGGTATTTCTTTTCCACACTTATTTTCATTGTAATCCGTGTAACCGTATCTTACAAAATTATAGTGAAAATAAAATATTTTACCCCTTTGGGAGATTTTTCCTCATTTGTTTGTGTTTGAATGTTCTTGCATGATTTAATTATCTTCAATCACACCTAGATGCATGTTTAGTATTTAATTGAAAAACTGTGTTTAATTAAATAACTTCTTTATTTGAACATACGTGCACTCTTCAAATTGGTATCAGAGCCAATTACACAATTATACCATGTAATTTTCCACAAAATTTTTCTCAGATATCAATTTTCTGAAAAATTGTTTTTTGAAAAAAGAGTGTGTTCATAATGGAGAAGTTATCTAATAAAATGCCAGTTTTTGACAGGAGAAACTATGCATACTGGAAGGCCCGTATAAAATCTGCTTTAAAAGCCATTAATGAATGTGTTTGGATTTTGGTTGAAAGAGGGTGGACACCTCCCTCCGTCACTGTTGAGAACGTGACTAGTTTAAAACCTGACACTACATGGACTGAAGAAGAATTTAAATGGTCATCTTTTAATTCTAAGGGTTTAAGTGCTATTTTTGGATCCGTCACACTTGACGAGTTCAAAAGAATAATGACGTGCACCACGTCAAAAGAGGCATGGGATGTTTTGCAACTTACCCATAAAGGAACTAATGTTGTGAAAGAGTCTAAAATGCAATATTTAACAAATCAATTTGAAACAATCACCATGCTTGAGTCTCAATATTTTGATGAATTTTATGATAGACGGTCTGATATTGTTAACACTATATGTAATCTTGGTGAACACATTCCTAATGCTAGAGTTGTTAAAAAGATTCTTAGATCATTGCCTAAAAGTTTTATCCCTAAAGTCACTGTGCTAAATTCTATGGGTAATTTAAATATGCTTAAATTATAGGAACTTGTAGGAGGCTTACAAACGTATGAAATTGATATGTTTCCTAAATCTGTCAAGCCTAAAGATAAGCGAATTACACTTAATGCCCAAGACAGAAAGAGTGAGGGGTCGGCAAGAAAGAGAGTTGAGTCATCTAGAAAAAGGGAGATAGAAATGTCTAATTCTAAGTGTGACCCTGATTTAGATGATTTGTCTTTATTCGCTAAAAATTTCAAGAAAAATGGAAATTTCAAAGATAAAAAGAATTTTGAGAAAAATAAATTTGAGAAGAAAAATGAAAAAGATTTTAAAGACCCTCCTAAGAAAGACAATGAGAGATGCTATGAGTACGATGGTAGGTGTCATAGAGTTTTTGAGTGTGCTACTAGGCTGAACAGAGAAAAGGACAAAGTTGTCCTTAATGCTACCCTTGGTGACGACAGTGAGGTCGAGTCGGTGGACTCTAAAGATGAGTCATCGCATGAGTGTAACTTCACCGCTTTCATGGCTAATCATGTAAGTACTTCTAGTGCTCCTCACGATGATGGGGATGCTGCTTCACAGGGACACCTCGAAAGTGAGAGCGATGTGAGTGAGGGGGAGGATGATGCAAGTGAGAGCGAGAGTAATCTTCAACGCGCCTATGCTAAGTTATATAATGAGTCATTTAAAACCAAAAATCATAACAAAGAGTTAATTCTTAAGATCACGGCGTTAGAGGAAGATTTAGAAGAAGTGAGAGAGAGAGTCCTCCACCTGCACTACCTTGAGAGAGAGAGAGTCTGCCTGTGTTGAGAAAGAAAGTTTGTTTAGAGAGAGAGATAGAGAGATTGTTTGGAAAAGAGAGTGTGGCTTTCAGAAAGATAAAGGGGAGTTGACTAAACAAGTTCTAGTCTTATGAGTGAGATCCATTCCTCCCTGGAGACTCGGAAGAAACTTGAAGCCCTTGTAGCCCAACTTACTCATGATCTTGAGAGAGCATGGGAAGTCAAGGTACAAATCGAGGATAAATCTGGAAAGATGGGAAAGATCTCCTCGGCCCCGCTTTAGGTTTTGGTGATAGGCAGTGAATAGGTTATAATGGTGCCTCCACGTCCCAAATTCCACCTGGACCAGTTCTTGAGTTTACTACGACTCCATATGGCCATTGTAAAAAACCATGAAGGATAGTTCGACCAAGAAAAGAAAACCCAGGTCCGCCTAAGACTGCATTCATCTGTATGTACTTCAAAAAAAAAATGCCACCTCAAGGAGTTTTGCTATAATTTGGGTCGGACATGATGTACTATTACTCCACCACATCGTACTGATGATTTTTCCAGTCTGAGAGAGAGTGTTGAGTTTCTAGCTTCCACATCACAGAGTTTGATGAAGGAATTTTGACGAATGTCTTTACCGTCAGTGAATGCTTCCCGAATCCCGGCTAAAACCAACAACAACACGGGTAAACAAAAGGTTACCACTTCTTCGGTACCTAAGAAAGATGAAAAGGCCCTCGTTGTTCATGTCGCTCTCAAAGCACATAATACCTCTCAGTGGTATTTTTATAGTGGGTTCTCCAGACATATGACAGGTGATGTCTCATTTTTACCTACCTCGAGGAGTATAAGGAAGGTAGAGTTACCGTTGGAGACGAGAGAAAGTCTATCATTGTAGGACGAGGTAATGTAGAGTTACCAGGATTTCCTAAGCTAGAGAATGTTTTGTATGTCAAAGGTTTGAAAGCAAACATTCTTAGCATTAGCCTGTTGTGCGATGCTGACTTTGCAGTAAAGTTTGACCAGGATGGGTGTAATGTCTATAATCAAGCCGATAAACTTTTAGTGCAAGGGGTGAGGACAGAGGATAATTTCTATGGGACTGTGACCACATCCTCACTTGTCTACAACAATGCCACGATCACTCCTATGGATCTGTGGCACCAACATCTAGGTCATGTGAACGTTAGAGATTTTACTCGATTAGCTAAAACGGACCTAGTATGTGGCTTACCATCACTTGGAAAGCCCACTTCCACGGTTTGTGGACCCTGTCAGTTGGAAAAGAAAATTCGTATCCCCCACAGGAAGTTGCATTCCATTACCACCTCTCGTGTACTTGATTTGATTCACATGGATCATATGGGTCCTACTCATACTGAGAGTCTGGGAGGTAAGAGGTATATCCTCGTGATGGTGGATGATTTCTCCAGATACTTGATTATAGGTTTTCTGAGAGAGAAATTCGATGCTGTAGAATTTTTAAAGACCAAGTGTCGTGTCCTGCAAAACCAACACGAAGTCACTACTAATAGAATACGTAGTGATAACGGCACATAATTTAGGGAATCAAAGGTAGATCTTTACTGCGATAGCCTTAGGATCAAACATGAGTTTTCAGTTGTGAAGACTCCTCGACAAAATGGGATTATTGAGGGAAAGAATAGAACGATCCAGGAAATGACTAAATCTATGCTTTTAAGTCGTAAAATTACTAGGAGATTTTGGGCAGAGGCAGTGTCTACTATATGCCACACGGTGAATAGGGTTACTTGCATCCACATACACTTAAGATGCCGTATAAATTGTGGATTGGCAAGAAACCCAACCTTGCATATTTTCGTGTCTTTAGGAGTAAATGTTATATCCTAAGGGATAGAGAGCAATTAAGAATTTTTGAATCTCGGAGAGACGAGGGAATATTGGTAGGATATTCATCGAATAGTATAGCGTACCTAGTTTTTAACCTTAAGAGCTCTAAGGTTATGGAGTCAATAAACATCACCGTGCAAGATGACGACCCTTCGACGTTTATTGATTCTAGCATTCAGTGTGAGGATGAGAACCTTTCTAGAAGAGATTTACTTTCCCCTTGCCCACACCCTATGGATCCTACTCCTGTGTTAGGGGACACACCTGCTTGGATTCGCAAGAATCATGATCCCTCCCACTTTAGGTGTCAAGACAAGTGCTCAACTAGAGAACGTTGTTAGCCATATTTGATACATGTCCAAAGTCGAGCCCAAGAATCACAAAGAAGCACTCAAAGATAAACATTGGATATCTACCGTGCAGGATGAGTTGCTTCAGTTTAAAAAGAACAATGTCTGGGAACTTGTCCTCCGACGTACTGAGACTAATGTGATAGGTACTAGGTGGATTTTCAGGAATAAAATGGATGAAAATGGTACCATAATAAAAAATAAGTCTAGGTTGGTCGCTCAAGGCTACACACAGATTGAGGGTGTAGACTTTGGGAAGACATTTTCTCCTGTTGCGAGGGTTGAGTCCGTCCTCTTACTACTCGCCATCGCATGTCATCTGCGCTTTAAGTTATATCAGATGGATGTCGAGAGTGCCTTTCTAAATGGCATTCTTTAGGAGGAGGTTTACGTGGAATAACCAAAAGGGTTTGAAGACCCTAAGCACCCGGATCACATCTACTATCTAAGGAAAGCCTTGTATGGTTTGAAGAAAGCACCCCGTGCTTGGTACGAGAGGCTTACTACTTATCTCTTATCCCATGGCTTCAAGATAAGGGGAGGTGATATGACATTATTTGTCAGGAGAGATGACGGTGGTATTTTGGTTGACCAGGTATATGTGGACGACATAGTCTTTGGATCCACGTGCTCCCAGCATGTTCACCACTTTGATGAGGAGATGAAAAATGAGTTTGAGATGAGCATGGTAGTTGAGCTTACTTTCTACCTTGGTCTCCAGGTTCGTCAGGTAAAGGATGGGATATTCATCTCCCAATCCAAGTATGCTAGAGACCTAGTGAAGAAATTTGGTTTAGACTCCGCTAAGCATGCACGTACACCTATGAGTACATCTATCAAGCTTAGTAAGGACACTTTAGGTAAGGACGTAGAGCAAACCTTTTATCGGAGTATGATAGGTAGTCTTCTCTACTTGACTGCTAGTCGTCCCGACATAGCCTTTAGTGTTAGAGTCTGTGCACGATATCAGGCATCCATGAAAGAGTCACACTTACTCACTCTAAAACGTATTATCAAATACGTGAGTGGGACTCTCTCATACGTTATTTCGTATTCCTTTGATACCGATGATCATTTATCCGTCTATTCGGATGTTGATTGGGCTGGGGATGTAGATTGCTGTAGGAGCACTTCTTGTGGGTGTTTCTATTTTGGTTCTTTTCTTTTCTCCTGGTTAAGCAAGAAGAAAAACTCCATCTCTTTGTCCACTGCGGAGGCTGAGTATATCGTCGTCGGGAGTTGTTGCACGCAACTCTTGTGGATGAATCAGATGCTGGAGGATTATGGGATTTCATAGGAAACCATGACCATTTTCTGTGATAACATGAGCGTGATACACATATCCCAAAATCTAGTCCAGCATTCGTGCACAAAGTACATCAGGATACGCGAGCACTTTATACGTCAGTTAGTTGAGGAGAAAGTCGTATCCCTGAGTTTCGTACCCACCGACCTTCAGTTAGCCGATATATTCACGAAGCCTTTAGATGCCCATAGATTTGAGATTTTTAGGAAGTCTTTGGGTATTTGCGATACTTTGTTATGTTCATATCATATGATTCTTATTCTTAGGTTGTACCGTTTGTATCATTATTTTTTGCTTTTTCTATTTTTTTGAAAAATCTAAAAAGATTTTCTTTTTATAAAAATTTTAGAAAAGCACAAAAAGATTTTTGTATTTTATTTGCACTTTTTATGGATGAGCATTAAAGATATCCGAGTCACAAATTTCATTCTATTTATCCATGTGACTGTTTGATAGTGATTTGATATGCTACATCATAGCATCCATGTGCTTTACATTGTTTGGAGTCTTTGAGATGTGATTAGTGATATATTTCTACATGTTTGGCTCCTTATCTCCTTTATTTCACACATGCATGGTTTTATTTGATTATTGTACTTGTCTATCACATATTGGCTTGAGTGTTTTCATCTCAATTATGTTTATACAACGAACCATATGCGATAAAACTTGACAAGATTGGAATGCATGTAAAAAACTATTTGGTGAGATTGTGTTTTTAAATGGTGAAGGGATACGAAAGGTTCTTATCTAGCCTTTGGGATTAAGCCACCGTTAAATCGGGCCTAAAAAATTGAGGAATTTTATTATTCGGAGTCCAAAGAGGTTAAAAAAGCCCGAAAAAATTTAAAGGCAATAAAAAGAAATTCATGCCAAATATGGGTCATTTAGGTTTCACCATCAATTCTCCAAAGTTTGAGAATTTAGAGCACCTCTATTCAAAATATAAATCTGAGGGAGTTTGGTTGGAGAATTTAAATGGGTTTGCACTTCCTTGAATATCCTGAAAAAGCATTAAATCGTTTTGGACGTTATTGGTGTGAAAATCATTTTGAGCTTTGATTTGTTGATTTGATTGAGGTAATGTCTCATATTTTCACCTTCTTATACCTAAGGAAGATGTTGAGTGCATTCGTTAGGAGTATCCGATATTCATCGTGCACACATGTCATGTTTGTATGCATTGATTTTCCTATCGAATTTGATCACACCCCTTCATGTACGCTATCATCGACTTGGTTGTTTTTATGTTTGTTCACGGTGTGATTCTTTGTTGTATATTTCGTGTGATAAATTTTGAAAAATTCAAAAATATATTATTTTTACCATGTGATATTTTTCATATTTATGCTTCTCATATCTGTCTATTTGGGGACAACATAAAAAGGGGGAGAATGAATTATGGGGGAGATTTATTTGATTGATTTATCAATGATTTTCTTAAGCTTAATTGATCCTTGATTTTAGCATATCATTATATTTCAAACTATTGCTTATCACGGGTATGTTCTTTATCTCATGTGTATAGGTACAAAGTTAATTTATTGGATTGCACACCCTGATGAGAAAAGCTTTGAGAGTTTCTGAAGAGCTAAAGATTTGAAGATGCTGAAGTTTGATTGAAGACATGTAATGTAGTATTCTCAGTTTGAGGGTTTAATGGTGATATTATATTATATGTCATTTGTTTTAGGGAGAATGCATAATTCGGATTTTTTATGTATGTACCGGCATATACATAGAGGGAGATTTGTAAGGACATAATTTTATAAATATCCGGGGTAGAATCAAGGAATTTTCTATTTTCCCTAGATCATAGTTTGTATGTCTGATACCGTTACATTCAGCACGTCAACACGATCATCCATGACGGCCTCTATTCGAATCCATGCATCCATCATCTTCACACATGCATAATGCTACATGCGACGTACTGCTCAGCTGTTTCCCACTACTCCACTATGCCATATTGGTAAAATGGTTTTATTGGAATGTTAATATTTACATAAATATATGGAAAAAATTTCAGATAATATTTTTTCGAAGTCTGATTTATTTTTATAAAAAGCAGAAATTTTTCTAAGTATAGAAGCGGAGTGCCTCGGCCGAAGAGCTCGTTCAAACGAGACAATACTGTCGTTCGAACGAGATCAACGTCTCGCGCGAAGTCGTTCGAACGACACATGTCCTTCGTTCAAGCGAGATGCCTATATCGTTCGAGCCACGCAGCCGCCTCGATTTTTGTATAAATACCATTGTACATTCTACACATTTTCCCAAGTCTTTCTGCAAATACGAATTCTGCGAAAACATCCCAGAATCAGACTTCGCCTTTTAAGGCTTTCTTAAGCATTTTTATTCACATAATCACTTCCATTTATATATGTGAATTGTTAAACCTTCAAGAACATCATTTACTCTTCTAGTGTACTTTGTGCAGAAGCCGCTCTCTTCTTCATTGTTGCCCACCTGGAGTTCCTGCGGGAGATTCCAGCCGACGATAAAAAAACCGACACCCGAGGGTATTTCTTTGTCACACTTAATTTCATTGTAATCCGTGTAACCGTATTTTACAAAATTATAGTGAAAATAAAAGGTTTTGCCCCTTTGGGGAATTTTTCCTCATTTGTGTGTGTTTGAATGTTCTTGCATGATTTAATTATCTTCAATCACACCTAGATGCATGTTTAGGATTTAATTGAAAAAATGTGTTTAATTCAATAATTTCTTTATTTGAACATACGTGCTCTCTTCAGTGTGTTAATGGAGAACTGGTTTACCCCCACTAAACCACTCATTAAGTGTTAATTCCCGAGTTAGGTTAGGGGCCTAAGCTTTGGGCCCTCAAATAAGTCGGAATCTATTATCTAATTAGTCCAAAACTTTTCCAACCCATATGTTATTGACCCAAGACCATTTTTAAAAGTTTAAACCACTTAAACGAGTACATATAGGTCACAAAACATGCTCCAAAACATTTATGTTGAAATAATTACTATTTATTTGTGCCACACATAAATTTTTATAATTCCTTTTATTACACGAAAATAACATATCCATAGACAAAAATGAATAATACACACAAGCACACTAAATAACAAGTTTTCACTTAACATATTCGAATAATATATTTATTTTAGATTAAATTTCCAAAATTAATCATTTATTCGATAAAAAAAATTATGCTAATTATTTAAGAAAGAAAAATGCGGGGTATTACACTGATCACCCATGAGTAAATTAGGCAGGGCGTCACAATATATAACTAACAAATGGAACCCATTTTTGGGGATTTTTGCATTAAAGCGAGAATGAAGATTATCTCAACAACGTATTTTTGATGATTTTAGTAAACAATTATTTAGTTGTTTAAGCCATTTTTTGTAGTGCGCAAACATTAGTTTTTGAATGCAAGAACTTTGTTCTTAAGAATTTAATTGTTACATTTTTCATAATTACATCATTATTATTTTGTATGATGTTAATTACAAGTATATTTTTTATTGTTATGTTGATTTTTTTTCATTACAATTTTTTTTCGTATAATGTACGTGTGTTATGTGGTGAAAAACCGAATCAATAAAAGGAAGATAAAAGATAAATTTACTAAGAAATGATAAAAATAAAAATAAATAAGAAAGAAAATAGGAGGAAGCAAAAAAAGAAAAAAAATAAAGAAATCTAGTTGATTGAAAAAGTTAAAGTATCAAAGATGAATAAAACAAATAAAAATAAAAGAGGAAAAAATCGTTTAGACTGTTTTCATGTGTGCTTAAGGTATATTTTATTTTTCATTTAAACCACGTCATGATGTATGGTGGGTAAATTGGAAGTCAGTCCAATAATATGGGTATATTAAAATTGGGGTGGTTAGATAAAATTTAGGGGTTAAAATAAGACCTCTCTTATGTAAAGTTCCTATGAATAATTGATATTATTCCTTTCATTTAAGAATTTTGTATGGAAGATCATAGAAGAATTTAGTAGCTAATATGGCTCATTTATTACATCTTAAGCACAACCACTTTAATACAAGGAAAATGCTATATTTACATAGTTTTTACACAAAGTTTTGTGTACCAAATGTATCAAAGTATTGTACATTAAGTATATTATACTTAATGCACTTAGTACACAATCTTGGTGTAAAAACTTTGGCATCACTCATATTACAATACATAATAGGAGGTCATTAATTAGCATTCTATTCGTATGATAGAATAGCTACCACTCCAATTATTCACTGAGCCACTACTTTTATCTTCTTAATTGTGACACTCACATGACAGACATTTTGATGCGACCAACTTTGGAGAAAGGCTCTTCATCAAACCAATTTTTCAGGTTATCTCCGTAGCTCAATTGTAGCATGTCACAGTACCTCTTGTAGTACCCAATGCTTGTAGTAATAATATCAAGGCCACTTTGGTGTGCAGGATTACTGTTAATTGTGTTACTAATTACACTATAGCTTGGGACTTGACCACTAGCTTCGAAATTCGGATTAATAAGAATATCGTGCGAAGAAGGATTATTGTCGTGTCGAGTCATCCAAAACCATATAGCTGTCTTGAATGATACAATGGGATCTGTTGCTACTAAATCGGGACCATTTATCAAATCTATTCCAAGAGCTTCACCAGCAAGCCCGTAATTGTAGTTGCTGAGAATTAAAGTTATCATCAAAATTATTACATGAAAATCCAACTCCAAATTAGAACCATTATATATTGGTAGTAAAGAAACAATTAATTTATTTATATTTGTAAATTTATATTACGGGACATATACCAAATACTCCCTCGGGCATTTTTAAATACACGTTTAATCCAACATTTTTTATTTTAAAAAAAAGAGACGTGTGTGCCGCTATCATGGACTATTAAAAATAAGAGAATATTAATTAAATGGGCATTTAAGGTACTTTTTGGAACAAAATAAAAAAAGCTTGGACAAAATGTCCATTAAAAAATATTTGAGGGACACTGTTTAAAGTTTAAGGGATTTTGTTTAAAAAGTAGTAAAAAATATGTTTTTGGGCTGATTTTTTTATATGATGTTTAAACAATTCAGAGAATCCGTACAAAAATAATCCGTTCAAAATAAAGTTGTTTCCTATTTTAAAAAAAATGGGTTAAAATATGTTAGTTTTAAGCATATATAGTTTGACTGATTTGTTTAAAATAACAAAAAGTAAAATTATTTTGAGTTGAACTTGTTTTGGAGATTTTAGTGAAATATTTAAAATTCACATATAAAAAAATTAGTTCAAAAAAGTTATTTTTAGGCATAAGTCCGTAAATTGTCCTTATATAGGGGTTGGATAACCGAGAAAAACGTAGTTTTCATGTGAAATGTTGTTGCACTAATTCAGATCATATATCTTTGCATTAGGTTGAAATATTAATAGTTATGCATTAGAATTTTTGCCTTATTATCATTTCTTTACAAAATTTGGATGAATGGGTTACGTACTGAGTGAGTTGAATTGGTCCTCGGCTATTATATTTTTTTCCTGGAGCGCATGGCCAATTAGAAGATGTGCAGTATTGCTCATTCTCACTTTCATTGGTGGTTCCATTAATATGACAATATCCCCATGCATGTGGATCTACCTCTACTGAATCAAACCTTTGTCCTACACAAAGCATCCAAGTACGTAAATTAATTACGAAACAAATATAAATGGTGAAAATCATTCCATAAGTTAGATAAATAATTAGTTGGACGACTAACCGGTGGTTGCTTGAGAGGTTTGGCTAAGAAAAGCCGCGAGCTCTCTTGTACGAGTGACCACATCACCAGTAGTACAAAAACCAGGGAAAGATCCAGCAGCAGTTATGAAAGCCTCGTAACTGTAGAATCCTCGACTTGGGCAATCTTTCCTATGCTTAAACGTTTCATTAAAGACTGATTCACTTATCATATTGCTTATAGCATTAATATTATTGGTAGGTCGGAGTAGAGCACGAGGAAGATCAGTCGAGCGTGCGCTATTCGAACAGTCGTATTGGCAATTTGATCCGCTGCAATAATCAGGACCGCCGCCACACCACCCATGGATGCTGCAACACCTTCTGTCTCCACATCGAGGGTATCCAACGCTTGGTCCACATCTGTGGTCATCTCTTTCAGCTGCAACGGTAATAGTACCCAGTAGGAAAGGAAAAGATAAGAGGAGAAGAGTGCTTAACTTCATTTTCTTTTTCTTCTTTCTGAAGAGAGTGTGCTCTTCATGGAAGAGATTTAGTTGGCATTTATAGCCCAGCTAGGGGGTTGCTTTTGTTATTTTGCAAACAACATGGGATATATTTGTAATTATGTATCAATAAAAGTTTTTATTTTATAACTTTTGTAAAGACCTATTTAATTTTAATAAACGTAAAGACCCTTTTTTTTTACAAAAAAACTGATTTTTCAAAAAATAAAAACTTGTTTTTGTATTTTACAAAAACCTATTTTTTTTTTCACAAACGTAAAGACCAGTTTAATTTTAATAAACGTTAAGATCTGTTTTTGTTCTACAATTTTTTTTTTACAAGAAACCTGTTTTTTTACAAACATAAGGACCTGTTTAATTTTAATAAATGTAATAATCTGTTATTTTAACAAAAAAAAAATGTTTTATCTTTTTGACAAAAAACCTGTTATATTTTTGTACAATAAACCTGTTTTTTTTTATGAACAGCTTTTTATACCCTCTAAATTTTATATGACTAATTTTTTTTTCAAGCTTTTTCTATGAACAGTTTTTCTTTAAACAATTTCAGAAACTTTTTTTGTAAACCTTTTTTTATAACCTTTAAACGTTATATGACTAAAAAGACTGATTTCTTTATAGTACAAATTTTTTGAAACTTTTTTATAAACAGGGTTTTCATAACCTCTAAATTTTAAACGACTTAATTAATTGATTTTTTTTTGTAGAACAAAATTTGTCAATATCACTGTATATAATATATATAACATGTATGAATAACTCGGATTTGGGTGCCGTTTCTTCCAATGTTCTTATTGTTCCGAGCTCTTCAACTTTCCAGTTGACTCCTCCTTCAGAATCTGACTGTAGAATTACCAAAATGCCCTTGAACTTGCCTTCTTAGCTTTTCTTTCATTGTCTCGCTTTCTTTTTTGCGCTGCTTGCATAATTAACCTGTAAAACCAATAAGAGAAGCACAAAACATGAAATACTTGCCAAAGAAGATTAGTAGCATAAATGTGCGTCAAATACATATAGGTTACATCACTCGGGTTCACAAATGCACTGAAATTAGGGGAATACATATACAATATTTATGTCCAATCAAACCCCCCTAACTTAGAACTTTGCGCGTCCCGAGCAATGTAAAAGAATCCTACTGAGGCTTAACTCTTGAAAATCACATTTTATTGGGATAGAATACCTTTTTCGCGGGCAAGCGATTGCATTTAGTATACGCAACAAGCCTTTAAACCCCTAGGTCACCCTAGTAGGACGAGTTGTGTCTCGTGAGGGTTTGTAGTGAATATACCCACAAAATTCGTTATTGACACAAAGAAAATTCAAAATATGCAAAAATTGAGCAATTCAAACTTTTCCTGAAAATAGTCATCATCAAGTCATATGTACAAGTCTCAAATCATAGTGCGTGTGTGCGAAGCCGAAAATATAACCGCCAATTTCCACCGATTGATCATTACGTTACTTATTTGAAAATTCATTTTGATTTCAATTTCTCACGGAACGCTCTCACAAACGAATCTCTCGGATTATGGCTATTATCTCGGCATGCGTGATATAAAGAGTAAATGTAATGGAAGAAAATTCACGCCTGCAGTTAGAAAGACGGAAACTTTATGGTGAAAGGATATCATCAACGGATTACGATTTTAAAAACGGGAACATTGCCTCTATTTTGAGCACTTAACCTCTTATATTATCTTTTGGTGTCTTAACTCTCCACGCGGTAATCAATATTCGCAATTTGGACTCGGTTATGACTTTTTCGGGTTGAAGGTTGCATTGGGTAAAATGAAGGAGGTATGGAAGGTTGGAATTGGAAAAGTCATTAATGATGTCCATTTGTGCTTTTTCCGGGCTATTGTTCATTTTTTCTTCTTTTTCTATTTTTTTTTTTGTTTTTTTCATTTCTTTTCTTGTTGTTTTTATTGAGCATACTATTTTGTTTCTTGCCCCTTTATATGCACTTTTTGGACTTAAAATCTGAATTTTTCATTTTTCACAATTCCGGCTATTTTGGGTTTTTTTAGGTTGTCAAACAAAATGAAAAATTATTCGGCTCAATTTGGGTTGCAAAGTGTGATTTTTCGATACTTTTTTTCTGGCCAAAATTTTGGGTGACAAACCAGGGCCTACTTCATTGTCCAAAATTCCAATTGCGTTACCATATGCGTTTCGAGGTAAATTTCAGTTTAGAGGCTAATTTGGCACGTTTTTCAAGGCAATATTTCACACATTTTTTTAAAATCGATCAAAATGAAAGGATTGAGATCCTTGACAACTTATTAAGCGCTAAAAAGAACTTTGAGTTAACAATTAACTCGGATTGATTTAAAAACTCGCAAACGTGATAGGCTCGAATCTCACCGGGTTCGTTAATCTCCACATTCGTTCGTAAGTCGTCAATTTTCGCTCAATTTCCATCTTTTGTCAATTTTGGCTTTGTGTATGTTGGTTGTTTACAATTTGAGATTCCAATTCGACTTTTGATGATATTTTTGAAAATTTTGAATTCCAATTTTTACATATTTTGAACAAAAATATTTTTGGATTTTTCAAAATTTTATGATTTGTTTGGAAATTTTTGGGCATTTTGAAATTTGTGAAGTTTAGAAATACGCACTTTTGACCCCCCTAACTTAGACTTTTGCATTGTCCTCAAGCAAAAAGGACGAAAATCTAACTCAAAGCGAGTAATAAGTGCGGAAAAATAAAACAAACAAATATGAAAAATGAAAGATTGTATAATAACAATGGGAAAACATGTGTTACATAAGAAATTGGATAGCAACTGTGAGCAAAGTTAAATCACTACAACAACTAACATCCACACCAAAATATAAAAACAGGAATGGGTTCATGGTGGAGGTGGATGTGAGGGCCCAGGTGCATTGGGATCATACGGGTCATAAAAGAAGGGGGTGGAGGTCCGTTGAAGTTGAGTTGGTGAAGGTGGACTTGGAGTTGGTACATCATCCGGGTGTCCCTTCGGTAATCCGCTTGATCTTGATTATATTGGTTGATGAACCCGTCGAGGCGGGACTCAACGGCCGAAAGGCGGTGCTCAAAGTTGTCCCCCGGAGGCTCGAAATCCGAATCCTCCTCATCTTCCTCAAACTCGTCCTCATCGACGTCCATCACCGGGGCATCATGATCCTCATCGTCCGCATCCTCATGGAGAATGGGACGGTCGGGATGAGTTACTCGCATTTGTCATTCGCTCCGAGTGGTGGACGTGCCTCCAATGGGGCGGGGAAGTCGAATTTGTTGCCCCGGGTCATCGATTTAGGCTTCCATTAAGAGCTCCGTAATGAAACGGGCGTAAGGGAGTGCAGTTTTTCCCCATTTGTCGTAAGCGGCATGGAGGATGTCCGCGTAGAAAAGCTAGGCAAGATTGATGGTGCTCTCGGGGTCCAAAAAGTGGTAGAGGAAATTGGCGTGACGTAACCGAACCACCGAGTCATTGGTGGTTTGGTGGATGGCGCCACAAGCAATGAGGTGCGTGAAGCGCACCGTAGCGGCCAAACCACCAATGGGAAAAGATTCGCATACCCATTCCTCCCCGGGTGCCATGCGAGAAATGCATTCGTCTTTGGTGTGGGGGGTACCATTATTAGTATATTGGAAAGGCACGGGGAGGAGCACCCCTTTAGCACACATTTTGTGTGCTATGATGGCCGCCGAAAATGGAATGGTGATACCGTCAAGGTATGCCTCGTGAAGTGTAGAGGATTTGCGAACCAACGTCACATAAAACTGGCGAATGGCGATGTCAAACACGTGCGTGATCGTTGGGGAGAGGAAAGAGCAGCACCTGCGGCGATCAAATAGGGCGGTGACATCGCCCGGAAGTTGGTCCCAATTAACGAAGTGTTCAATGTGGATGGGGCACGTAGCCGAGAAGTATTGCTCGGCCCAATGACGTTCTCGGACGCTTCGAAAAACCCCCTTACCCTCATCATCAAGGACGGTGGTATCATCATATTTCTTGGGGAGGAGATTGGTGCGGTGAGGACGCGGCATGTTGAAGGAAAGAGAGAGTGAGAGGGGAAAGGATATGGTGGAGAAGAGAGTGAGGGAATTTTTTGGTGTGAGAATTGGAGGAGGGGAGAGTGGTAATTTATAGGTGTAGAGGGGTGGGTTTTTGGTGGGAAATGTGAATGGGTGGGAAGGAAATAATGGAGGGAGTGAATTATGATGAAAATTGGAAGGAGGGAAGAATTTGGAGGGAGGAAAAACAAAGGGGAAGAATTGGGGGAAGAATGGAGGGAAGGGGATGAATTTGGATTTAAGGGGGGGGGGAATCTGCCAGGTACCCCGAACCGGTTCTAGATGGGGTTCAGGAGAGTAGGCTGGACCGGATGCTAGGATTCTCTCTTCTGTCCAATTCAAGGCGTTCTCTCATCCTCTAACTTGTGCGTAAGGCCCGTAAAAACGTTCTAGACCCTTGGGCTCCTTAAAAAATTTTCGAACTCAACCTCGGATTGCATGCTAACCGATCTCTTTCGTGACTCATACTCCTGACTCCTAACTAACCTATTCACACACGACTACTATACACACAAACTCACTCCATACGCATCGGGGGTGCGACGACCTCACTTTCTCAGCTCAATTGACCCCGTAAACGGGGTCCGACAACCAAATTGTGTCGACCTCTTCTGTAAACGCCTCTAGATATGTCTTTAGGCGTTGTCCATTTACTTTGAACGTGTTTTCCCCTTTTAAATCGTCTAATTCAACAGCTCCATGGGGGAAAACGTTCTTTACGACGAACGGGCCAGATCATCGTGACCGCAACTTGCCCGGAAAGAGGTGAAGCCGAGAGTTGTAGAGAAGAACTTTTTGTCCGGGGAGAAACTCTTTTCGTCGAATGATGCTATCATGAGCAAGTTTCATCCTCTCTTTTGAAATTTTGGCATTCTCATACGCATCATTGCGTAGTTCTTCTAACTCATTCAATTGAAGCTTGCGGGCTTCACCGACCTTGTCCAAGGCATAGTTCAATTGCTTAATCGCCCAATACGCTTTGTGTTCGAGCTCCACGGGAAGATGGCAAGGTTTGCCATAAACAAAACGGAAAGGGGACATGCCAAGTTGGTTCTTAAATGCGGTACGATAGGCCCATAGTGCATCGGTCAATCTAAGGGACCAATCTTTTCGGGTAGGATTAACGGTCTTTTTAAGAATATTCTTGATCTCTCGATTCGCTATCTCGGCCTGCCCATTCGTTTGTGGGTGATATGTCGTCCCAACCTTGTGGACGACACCATACTTTCTCATGAGCTTCTCGAATGGCCTATTGCAAAAGTGCGTGCCATTATCGCTAATTATCGCTTTCGGTGCACCGAAGCAAGAAAGTATGTGTTCCTGCAGGAACTTTATCACCACTTTGTTGTCATTGGTCTTGGTAGCTATAGATTCTACCCATTTAGAAACTTAGTCTACCGCGACAAGGATGTATAGGAAATCAAAGGATGGAGGGAAAGGACCCATGAAGTCAATACCCCAACAGTCGAATATCTCAATGATGAGTATAGGGGTAAGAGGCATCATGTCTCGTCGAGTGATGGCTCCCATCCGTTGACACCTGTTGCATGACTTGCAAGCATCATTCGCATCCCGAAAGATTGTGGGCCAATAGAGGCCGCATTGCAGAATTTTAGCGGCCGTCTTTTTCATCGATAAATGGCCTCCACACGCTTCCGAATGACAAAACTGGATGACTTTCGGGATCTCTTCATCCGGTACACATCGTCGGATGATTTGGTCGGCACAATATTTAAAGAGGAAGGGATCATCATAAAAGAACATGCGCGACCAATTAAGAAACCTCTTCTTGTCTTGCGGTGTCCAATCGGGAGGGACGGCTCCCGTGACAAGATAGTTCATTATGTCCGCAAACCAGGGATACGAAGAAGTAGCAAAAAGTTGCTCATCCGGAAAGTATTTGTCTATGGGTATGGTATCACTAGGTCCATCGGACGAAAGCCGAGATAACTGGTCGGCAACGACGTTTTCTACTCCTTTCTTATCTTTGATGGAGAGATTGAACTCTTGTAGGAGTAGGATCCACCTTATGAGGCGCGTCTTGGCGTCTTTCTTCCCAAGTAGATACTTTAAAGCCGCGTGGTCGGTGAAAACAGTAATAGGAGAACCAATGAGATAGGACCGGAACTTATCGAGGGCAAAGACTACTGCTAGCAACTCCTTCTTCATGATAGAGTAGTTGAATTGAGGTCCGTTAAGAGTCCGACTAGCGTAGTAGATGACATGAGCTTGCTTATCTTTACGTTGGCCCAAACCAGCCCCAATCGCGTAATCGCTTGCGTCACACATAAGTTCGAATGGTAAGGACCAATCCAGAACTTTCATGATGGGAGCGGACACGAACATGTTCTTCAACTTATCAAAGGAGCTTTGGCATGCCTCTGTCCACTCAAACGGGTTGTCCTTCATGAGTAGGTTGCTTAAGGGCCTAGCAATGGCGATAAAGTCCTTAATGAACCTTCGATAAAACCCCGCGTGGCCCAAGAAGGAGTGCACGTCTTTCAGCGATTTCGATGGGGGAAGATCAACTATGACATCAATCATAGCCCTATCAACCTCTATTCCGTTGGATGAAACAATGTGGCCAATAACTATTCCCTCGGTGACCATGAAATGGTACTTTTCCCAATTCAGCACTAAGTTCTTTTCCATGCATCGGGTGAGTACTTTTTCCAGCTTGTCTAAATAATGATCGAAAGAGGTGCCAAAAACGCTGAAATCGTCCATGAACACTTTGAGTCCTCTCTCGACCATATCGCTAAATAAGCTCAACATGCATCTTTGAAAAGTCGCGGGTGCATTACACAAGCCAAATGGCATACGTTTGTAGGCAAACGTACCAAAAGGGCAAGTGAAAGTCGTCTTCTCTTGATCAAGTACATCTACCTCAATTTGGTTATATCTGGAATAACTATCAAGGAAGCAATAATAAGGGTGGCCTGCAACTCTCTCAAGCATTTGATCAATGAATGGCAAGGGGAAATGGTATTTCCTAGTTCCCGCATTGAGTTTCCGGTAGTCAATGCCAACGCGCCATCCGGTGGTGGTGCGTTGGGGAACAAGCTCTCCCTTATCATTCTCAATCACAGTCATACCCGACTTCTTCGGGAAGACTTGAATAGGGCTCACCCATTTGCTATCTGAGATTGGGTAGATAATATCGGCATCCAATAATTTGATGATCTCGGTTCTCACAACTTCTTTCATGTTGGGGTTCAGTCTTCTTTGCATTTCTCTAGAGGGCTTGACATCCTCTTCGAGATGGATCTTGTGAGTGCAAATCAAAGGACTTATCCCCTTCAAATCAGCGATGCACCAACCAAAGGCACCTTGGTGCTTCCTCAAAATTTTCAATAATTTGCCCTCCTGCCCTTCATCTAGGCTAGAGGAGAGAACAACAGGAAATGTCTCATCCTCTCCTAGATATGCATATTTAATATGGGAGGGGAGTTTCTTTAATTCAAGGGTTGGAATTTTTTCACTGGAGGGAGCCATGTGTGTATCCCTCGGAGGTAATTCCTCGAATCTAGAAACCCAATTAACCTCTTTCACGTGCTCGTCCGACGTACTCTCATCGAGTAATTCTATCAATTCTTCAACCTCCCTCTCGAAGGCGGTGTACGTCCCCTCACACTCATATCTCATTGCTAAACAAGACTCTAACGCGTCGCCACAGAAATTTTCCTCAAAGTACTCTTCTACTACCTCGTCGTTGAGGCTCACCACGTGAAGATCATCTTCCTCCCCTGCATTTTGGGCTATGTGGAAGATGTTAGTATCCAAGGTCATGTTCCCAAAAGTGAGTTGCATTCGCCCATTCCTTGTATTGATGATTGCATTAGCCGTATCCAAGAAAGGGCGCCCAAGGATGATGGGAACATGATTGCTGGAGTTGAAGGAGGTCTCCATGTCCCAAATGACAAAATCTACCAGGAAGTAGAAAGTGTCAACTTGGACGATCACGTCCTCGACTATGCCTCATGGAATCTTCACTGATCGATCCGCTAATTGGAGAGTGACCTTTGTGGGCTTGAGGTCGCCCAAATCAAGTTGCCTATAAATGGAGTAAGGGAGTATGTTTACACTTGCCCCCAAGTCAAGTAAGGCTTTCTCAATTCTATTTTCTCCAATGATGCAGGATATAGTGGGTGCACCGGGATCTTTGAATTTAGGCGGGAGATCATTTAGTAGAATGGAGCTCACGTTCTGGGCTAGAAAGACATTCTTTTTTACCTTCATCTTCCTTTTTACCATCAACAAATCTTTGATAACTTTGCCATAAGCTGGAATTTGCTTGATGGCATCAAGAAAGGGTAAATTTAGGTTTACTTGCTTAAGTACTTCTAGCACTTCATCATGCGGATTCCCATTTTGAGTGGGAATTAATCTTTAAGTAAATGGTGCTGCGGAGGGTGATTTCACTACCACCTCTGGCTCACTAGTGTCTTCCTTGTCACTCTCGTTCAAGGGGACATCTTCGGCCTCTTTCGTGTCGGGGAAAATCTCCTTGTCTTTTGTGATGTCGTGTGGAGGAGGTGATAAATCAACGACTATCCCACTACGAAGCGTGGTCACGGCTTGCCATTTCCCCTGATGTTCAGTGGAGGTGGAGCTAACACTAGTTTGACCTTGGGGAGGTCGTTGGCCTTGGGCATGAAATTTACCTTTCTCTTGAACACTCAACGAGGATTGTATTTTTGACAGATTCGCATTTATGTCGCCAATCAGACGATCATATTTGGCATTGGTTGCGTTATGGTTTGCGATGAATTGATTCATGGTATCCTCGAGAGTTCTCCGCTGTGGCGGGATATAATTTCCGTGAGGTGGTGGTGCTTGCACATGTCCTTGCATGTGTGGAGCTTGTTGAAATTGTTGTGGTGGAGGAGGGGCAACATGCGAAGGAGGGTTCATTGCGGTATGTTGTTGCCCGTAGCTAAAACCAGGATGATTTTTCCATGAAGGGCTGTATGAATTCCCGTGCGGGGCACCGAAATTACCCTTAAAGCCTCCTATACCACTAACTTGCTCTTGCGACATTACTTTGTAGGCGGGTATCGTCGGGCATTCCTCAGTTGAATGTCCCGCCTCACAAATCACACACACCTTCACGACAGGGTTCGGAACGGGTCCAGCTGGTCCTTTTCCATATATCTCGCATAGGTCTCGAAATCCTATCTCAAGGAATAGACCGGATGCTGATAGAGTAGTGGTCGCTTGTCGATTTCGATTTTGAGCATTTGGGTCGGAGGTATCCCATAATTGGGTAGTCTCGGCAACTACCTCATGTGAAGATCCGTATCGTGGGCATCTAGATCGACAAATGGACCGCTTCCCATAGTTTCAACAAGTTGCTTGGAGTTAAGATTCAACCCATTATAGATAAAGGAGATGATTTGCGATGGATCAAATCCATGATGGGGACACGAAGCAACTAACTCGTTGAAACGTTCATAACATCGATGGAATGGCTCATTTTCATGTTGCCTGAATGCTTGAATTTGAGCCTTTATAGAGATTGTTCGATGTGGTGGGAAGAATTTCTTGAGAAATTTTGACTGTAGCTCATTCCAGGATGGAATCGAGCTTGGAGGTAAAGACCATAGCCAGGCCTTAGCTTTATCTTTGAGCGAGAAAGGGAAGAGTTTGAGACGGATTACCTCTTGTGTGCAGGTTTGATCATTTAGAGTATCACACACGTCCTCAAATTCCCTAATATGGAGGTATGACTTTTTATAATCCATACCGTTGTAATGCGGTAGCATCTGGATCATTCCATTTTTGAAACGGAACTGCCCGGCATCCCGGAGTGACAGTGCGCTCGGGATATAAGAATTCTCTCAACGGGCGGTACGGAGGCTCTTCCTCACCGACGGGTACACTGGCGTGTTGTGACATCTCTCCTTCACTTATTGACTCGGTGTTCTCACTGGGCATGCTTGAAGTGTGTCCTAAGAAAGGGAAGGGAGTGTTATCGGAGATTGAGTGCGATGGTGTGGGAGGTGGGATCCAGAACTGTGGGGCGTTTGGAGTGTGGGGACTATTAGGATTATACTCAACAAGTGGATTTTCGTGAATACTAGTTGGAATATTATGGGGTGTGGGAGTGGTTTCAGAATTTTGCATTAACGCTTAGGAGAGAAGATGGTGAATCTTTTTTTTTGTTTTTTTTTTTGTTTTTTTTTTTGGATTTTTGAAATTTTTGGTCAAAGCTTTGGATTGACTCGATCTAATCCTAAGTCTACCTAATTCCCTGACAACGGCGCCAAAAACTTGACGCGACTGAAAATGTGTCTCAGAAATGCGTTCACTCTAGGCTCAAGTGTAAGCCTGTCGCTCAAGTAATAATCCTGGTAAGTCGGGTATCGAATCCACAGGGAAGAAGGACAGCGGAGTTGTGACGACGGGATGAGACGGAGAAATCCTAACTTCGACTCTAAAAAGGAAAGGAAAAATTGATTGGTTTAGAGATTGATTACAGCTAAATGCGATAATGAAAATGAGCAAAGATGCAACTAAATTACTCTACCGAAATGGAGGATGACTGATGATTTCAAAAACTTTTTATTTTAAATGATGAGAGAAACAGGATGGGAATACAATCCTCCAACCCTAGTGTAGTGCAGTGATAATGTTAATCATAAATTTATCCGATTAATCATACCCGAAATTTAGTACTCCCAAGCATTATGTATACGAGGTTCAAGCCCGCGTCATATCTAATATGAGGATGAGTAAATCGGTATCGTGATAATGACACTCAAATTTTACTCTAAATCATCATGAGTTCCCAGAGGTAAACAAGATATAAATATCCGCAATTATTTTGTAATTATGCGATACGATCATAATCAATCATTAAATTCATCGGATTAACTTTATACATATGCACTAACACATTAGGTTGGGTTCATGCATCCCAACCTTTTAAACCTAGCCGGACATATTAAACTGAACAATGCATGAAATAATAACGTTGCATGCAAAAAAACTCATGATAACACTAGATCAATATACGTAGCTAAATATTATAAACGCATTGATTCATTCAAATCATACATAGAAATTACCATGCAAGAATACCAAATGTCATAAAAATAAAGCGTGGAATACAACTTAAAAACAAACCCGAAAGTATATGGATCTTGAAGCAATTAATAAAAGTTGGATTCCTAGATGTTCTCCTCTCTTTTTCTCTATCAAAAACCACTAAAGAATATTCAGAACGGCTGTTCCTAAGTTACTCTCCCCGTTTCCTAATCTTTTTTTGAGAGTTTTAACCTAATAGGAAACTTTTGAGCCAATCAGAATGAAGGAGCAAATTTGCGCATCAGGTCCCCCAAACCAGTTCGCCCTTGGGTTCGCGAATGCTTGCTGGTTTGGGGTGCTAATTCAACAATTTTTTCTTGCTTTCTTTCCTTTCTTCCTTGGATTTTTCTTCAACTTTAACTGGTCATAACTCATCAACCGTAGCTCGGATTTGGGTGTCGTTTCTTCCAGTGTTCTCGTTGTTCCGAGATCTTCAACTTTACAGTTGACTCCTCCTTCGGGATACAGCTGTAGAATTACCAAAATTCCCTTGAACTTGCCTTCTTAGCTTTTCTTTCATTGTCTCGCTTTCTCTTTTGCGCTGCCTGCATAATTAACCTGTAAAACCAATAAGAGAAGCACGAAACACGAAATACTTTCCAAAGAAGATTATTAGCATAAATGTGCATCAAATCCATATAGGTTACATCACTCGGGTTCACAAATGCACTGAAATTAGGGGAATAAATATATAATATTTATGTCCAATCAACAATCGTAATAGAGGTAGTGATAATGATGCCGAAAATTATTTCGACCTTCCGAAGAAGTCTAGAGAACCTCTGGGCGACGTGAACCTTATTGCTTTTAGTTGTCATTTCATTTCATGTGGTGATGATGTTAGAGGTGATGAAATAACCAACAGAAAGACATACTTAAATAAAGCCAAAGTGTGCTCATACATTTGGGAAATCAATTTTTTTTTGATGGTGATAGTCATATAAGGAAAGTGAATAAAGATAGGTTGGTGATAGGATTCTCCAAGGACGACCTATCTGGGGTACTTTATACTCACAATGATCCCCTGGTAGTCACAATAATGGTGCATGAAGCAAGTGTTACAAGAATTTTATTGGACAATGGTAGCTCAGCCGACATCATATTTTATGACTACTTCAAAGAATTGGTAATACGTGACAGAAAACTGGAACCTTATTACAGACCCCTCATAAGTTTCTCTAGAAAAAGTGTATTCTCTGGGACCTATTAAATTATAAGTCATTATTGGCACTTGGCCAATTAGCCTATCTTATATTATTCATTTCTTCATCTTAGACAAGAACATCCTATCAACTAACAACATAATCTTCGATAGAGTTGGCTTGAAAAGGTTTAAAGTTGTACCATCTACTATACACCATTGCCTAAAATTCTACCCACATTATGGGGTCAGCGTTGTTACTGGAAACTATGTTGAATCCAGGGAATTCTACTACACTTCAGTTGACAAGTAAGAAGTGAAGAAACCTATAAAGACTTATCATATTGAAATCATGGATCCCCGAGAGGAGGCGGATCTAGTCAAAGGACAGGTTATAGAGGCAATGGAGGCCATCATCCACAAAACAAAAATAGGACATTTGTAATGGTAAAAAATCTTGACAAGTAGACCTTATCACTGTCAAAGACCGTGATAGGAATGGGGGTGACAACTAATTTATCACGAACGTATTGCGATAAAAATCTGTGACAAGTTTCTTTTTTTCATGGACGGGTCACGGTAAAAAACAATAACAATGAAACCTTATCACAAACATTGACCGTGACACATATGTGACAACTATGAACTTGTTACGGACGTGTCACGATCAAAGTCCATGATAATACTAGGAAGGAGTATAAAAAAACTACTGGGCAGTATGACCACTACCACAACCTTGCAGTATATTATCACCCATAGCAGTAATATATGATATATTTCTCAAAAAATAACAGAAACCTAAATTAATATTCATAATAACAAAACACTAAACAAATATAAATAAAAAATGACATATATTAACTCAAATTTTAATGTTTAATACCAATTATTACATAATGTTAATTGATTACCAACTTGGAGGAGAAAGCGATGACATACAATATGCGAACCAACACGACCCTCAATATGACGTAAGTCTCACTATTCATTCAACCACACGACTTCATTCTCTTTTCTCACCAATACTTGAGTGATGTGGACCTGAGCCTCATGAGGATGCATTGGACGGTCATGCACAAAGGAACCTCAACATATACTTGGTTCCCTCAACCCACTATCTATTCTTTCGCCTCCCCATAACTCTAGTAAATAAACTCTATGCCAACCAATTGTAAATAGAGTCTAAACAGTTGGGATAGGGGTAGGGTGGCGAATAAGTCATATGAAGATGGGTGGGTATTAGTTAGAGGGAGGGTGAGAAAGACAGAGCAGTGGCCCCCTCATCCACTAATTTCTCCTTGCTCTTCCCCAAGCTGCACCAGGCTCGACCTTGAAGAGTTTTCTTAACAAACTAAAATATTTTATTCAATACTTTTTCCCATGTTCTCAAACATTTCATTGAAATTGGTCTTCATTTCGTCGACCTTGCATGGCCTTCCGCTATTCTCGACGCAATCCCAGTGAGCCTCAATTTCCCCATCCGAGAGTTAACAACCTGAGTACGACCTTTATGATCCTTCTCAATCACTTGGATAAGTCCATCCATACTTAGAGATGCCTTGCCGACATCACTCTGTGCACACTTAATTTTGTTCCACATTTTCCATTAACCCCTTAGTTGTTGCAACGTGGAGTCGTGTGCTTATGGCGGCAAGTAGAATTATTCATGTGAAACAAATATAACCCCAAAAGAAAGTGAATTAGTAGAATTCGAACTATAAAATAAAATATAAACATTATTAAATCAAGCAACAACCTGTAAGGTTCTACAAATGACCATCTTAAAGGTTATATGGCACCATCCTCCAATCGGTGTACCTGGGGATAATAATCATTTTGAACAATTCCAAGACCCTATATTGGAAGGCCGTCTTATTATACACTAAGATCGCAACCTTTCCCCACTTTATAGGTCTAGTACTAGACGAGCCTTTCTCGCCACCGCTTCCCTGACGCTCTAATGAAGACATATCCTGTAACAATTATTATTAGTAGAAACATATATATATATATATATATATATATATATATATATAAGAAGATGATTTAGAAATATAAATAATGAAGTAGTTTTCATTTTTACTAAACCAAATTAATGACATTAGAAAAATATAAATCCATATCATAAAACAAAATGAAATTTATTTCAAATAAATGGAATACTTATTACAAATCCATTATTTTTTTTTAAATGCAGGTTATGTCACGGACTTTGAAATACTGCTTAAACTGATTAAAATCCAAATTAACATATTCACTAACCAACGAACAAAGATGATTGAAATCCTAACAAACTGATCAAATCCAAATGAATAGAGCATTAAATTATCACCCGGTAATAATAAAGCACTAGAAGAATACAAATCCATATCATAAACCAAATTAAGAATTGTTTTAAATAATTAAAATACTTATTACAAATCTATACATTAGGTCATATTCAGGTTATGTCATAGGCATTGAAATAGTGCTTAAACTGATTAATATCCAAATCAACATATTCACTAACTTACTAACAAATATTGATTTGAATCTCCCCAAACTGATCAAATTCAAATGAATAAGCATTAAACTGTCATCCGATAATAATAAAGCACTAGAAGAATACGAATTAATGACATTAGAGGAATAAAAATTGATATCATAAACTAAACTATGAATTGTTTCAAACAATTCAAAATACTTATTACAAATCAAAAAATTGTTTCAAATTCGGGTTATCATCCAAAATGGATTGATATTCAGTAGGAGCAACCAAGTCAACCATGCTACTGGTTAGATGCTTTAGCGCGTGTAAGACAACTAAACCACAACTAGTTGTTTATATACTCTGAGTAAAACACTTTCTTGACCTTTTGAAAAGAAAAAATAAACGACTCGTCTCTTACATGCTGGTTGCTCTTCATCTTGGATAAGTCAACCATGATCAAATTGGTACCCGAATCAACTTTAAAATCATTTTTATCCTCAAATCTTACCCAATCACAGTAAAATACTAGCTCTTTGAATCTTATATATTCCAATCAAAATATATTCTGAAAGACACCATAGTAAGTCATTTTATCTTCAACGAGGTTTTCATCTTTTGTACTCGATCAAAAATAAATAAGATCCCTATATCAAATGCATGAGTTTTGTACATTTGTATTTTCCTCGTACACCCTTCACCGAATACATAACCATTCAATCGATACATTTTGTACTCATGTGCCATGATAATAGATTCATTGGCTAGACGAGCGAGTCTTGATGTCGCGCCACCAATCTTTATGAGATGAGATTGAGAGAGTGTAGTGCGAACTTAATGGATTGATCTATATAATTAAATTTCCCAAGCACACAAATAAAAAAAAATCCAAAATTTAATCTTTGATAAAATTAGGTTTGCATACAAATAGTGTCCAAATATATAATTGCAAGTATCAAACCAAACATGGAAAAACACAAAGATGAGGAAAAATCCATTTTAAGGAAAACCCTTTATTCATCACTTTAGAATGTTTTAAAAGATAGTCAACTTACAAACTACTTAGACCGACTAAGTACAATGCGTAGTCTTCATAAAAACTTCTAAAGAAAACGGCTTAGCCCAGAGTCATCCATAGGTAGTGTTCTATCCTCGGTATCCATCGATCAACCTTTCTTCATTCATCGGCAGTGATCATTCAGGTCATAAGTTCAATCATAGAGAATCATCTCTACAAGGTGTATCCAAGATATGGAAACTTTTAAGGTTTCACAAAATTTTTGGAGATGTAAAATAGTGAATCAAAAGGTGTTTACAAACAAAAATTATGAAAACTTTTGAAGCAGATATGTAAGTTTCCTGTTTTCAAAAGTCTCATGAAAAATAGAGTTCAAAATAAGTATTTATATACTTGACACAAAATTTGAGGCAACATCTCATTCGAACGAAAATAAATTTTGTTCGAATGAGAAAGTTAGTCTCTTCGAACTCGAAAGCCATGTCGTTCAAATGACAAAGTAAGTCCGTTCAATGTGTACATTTAACGACCTTCTAATGAGATGACACTATAAAGATGTTCATCCTCGTTAGATGTTCGTTTGAAGTAAAGATCTAACGACCTTAATGGTTAATTGATTCGAATGAGCTTTAAGCTTTTTTTAACGAGAACAATCTTTTTTAAAAATTTTAAATCTTAAAAATCCAGCCTCGATCTGTTATAAAACATAAATCCCGAATATAAATATGAATAGTTATTAACTTCTAAAAGATTTTATACCTTCACGATATGTAGAGGAGTCTTGAATTTGGATACATTAGAGTTCGACTCAACATGTCAGTTTGTAATGGGATGCTCCAAATATGCTAAAATGCAAATAGAAGCCTAAGCTATGAGCAAAGTTTGAATATTTTTTTTTTACAAATACCCCCCTTCGGATATTTCAGTACAAAATATAAAAACATAAATCGCAACCTAAATTACATAAAAATGCCTCTATGAAAAAACATCATAATACCCTCCTAAACCCTAAAGACGGAACGACATAGTGAAAATTTGCCTTCAATCTCATCTTGTTCTTTCCTTGGAAAACTTTGTCTTCATCTGGTGTAATTTCTTTCGTAGATTATTACACACATGAAGCAAAGAAAATACCGTGATGCATAGATTTTGAAATAAAATAAAAAAAACTCGTAATTTGTTATCCTCTATAAATCAAACTCCTCAAATCTCTCCCTTAATTTGTTATTCCCATTTTTATCCAAAATAGACAAAGGAATAGAATCTAAACATGAAGTGTAAAACATCACATATAAGAACTAAGATATCATCACAAGAATAAGCAATAAAGCACAAGTAATGATGATCTCAAAGGCATAATCCACTAACTATTTTTGAAAATTTGCAATTTTCCTAAAGTATAAATTTTACAAACACAATACACCATGAATTAACACAGAAAATTTAATCATGAAAGCGCAATAAGGGGGTGTGAATATATTCCATAGGTTAATCCACATAGACAATCATAACATAAGTGCACGAAGGATTAAGATACTACTAACCAAAGATCTCAATGTCTACCTTAGGTGTAAGTATTACGAACTCCTATGAAATTGACTTAACCTAATCAACATATCAAGAACAAAAGTGATTCTCACACCAATGACACCAAAACTATTTAATGTTTTTCCATATTTTTATAGTTTATGGAAACCCATTGATCTTCACCTGAACTCCCTCAAAATCTAACATAACTAATAATATTCTCAATTATTTTTGAAGAAATTAATGCTCATATGTAACAAAGCATCCATGTATAAAAAAAATTACCTTGCACTTATGTTTTTATGTGTATCTAATCTTTTCAATCTCTTTTCATTGCAAATGGTGAATTTTAACATAAAGACATATTATCTTTCGTAGCCCCTGTCCATTTCTTAACATTTAACAAATTTTCTGGGAAAATTATTTAAATCCAGGTACTAACTTTTTATCTCCTTATTACATTTGGTTCGTTTTAAAGCAAAATTGAGATGAGAACACGGTGTTTGACAAGTGATAGGTAAATGAAATGTTGAAACAAGTTTGTGCACATGTGCATTAAAGGCGATTAGGAGCCAAACATGTAGCAAGTAATCATCATGTCACAACGAAATGACTCCACGCATTATTAAGCACATAAATGAAACGATGCCATGTTTCAAAACACTATGAAGAAAGGTCAGGTGGATATATAATGAATGGGTGATCTATAAATCATAAATGTTCATCCATATATGGTGAAAAAAATAGATAACTCTTTTCGAATTTTTCAATTTTTTTATCAAAATAAAACCCTTTTTTCTTATTAACAATTGAACTTTTTTTTGTACTTTTCAAACGTTTTTAAAAAAACAAAACTCTATACGGATTTTTGTAAAAATATCAAAGTCAAAAATGTAAATACAATGATAATACAAATCTAGCAATAGGGATGTAAGATATGAACATGAAAAGTACAATATTATGGAAACAAGGCTCAACCTCAATCACTGGGCCATGAGGAGTTCTCAAAAGGAGATGACATCCTAAGAAATTCCTCCATCAAATTTTGTGAAGTTTTGACTAAATACTCCACTTTTTCTCAAAAACTTTCAAAATCTCTCAAGTGATGTGCGGTAGTAAAATGTGTGGGAGTGCGTGAAAAAACTCGTCTGGGAGTGCATGCGAAAACTCGTGTGGGAGTGCATGCGGGAACTCGTGTGGGAGAATACATAGGAACACGCACGTGAGAAACTCTCCCTATCTTAAAACAAAACTCTCTAGGACGATATCTCCTCGGTGGGATAGGTTGAGGGGCATAATTATCCAACACAAATTTGAGAACTATCTCGGGTGCAGCTTTGGAAGTGGATGCACTGTTATAAACTATTCTTTACCTATCAACATTACCTAATAGTGGATCGAGGAGCATATTTCCAACCTTCTTAGATGTGTCCTTTAAAGTTGCATGACACGTTCGAGAATGCTCTTGAGTTGGGATACATGGGATTCATATTTCTCATGAGTCTCCAATGAAGATTGAAGATATCTCGAAAGACCATCCATTGTGTTTGTCAAATTGGTATTTTTCCTACCTAAAACAATCAATTGCCCACATAAAAAAATCACCTTCTCGAGTTGACTCACAGATATCTTATACTCTCTTAAAACTTTCACCTCGTTTTCTAAATCTATCACCCTTAGAGAGAAAACTTTATTAACCTTTTTTGATTTCAAAGTCTCTGTGTCACTAAAAGCCTTTTGTAGACCACCTTTTGCCTCACTTGAATTCTCATTATCACTATTTTTCTTTCTCTATAATGGCTTGAACCACTGCTGAGGCTTTCACATTTAGACATGTTTTCATCGGCATGGGACAGACTAGAAGTGCTAATGTGACTTTTCATAAACGCACGTAAGTTCCATTCATTTGGTGATTCTTCCTCAGAATTAACTAACTTGATGTCACAATAGCTAAGAGTGGCCTTATTTGTAACTTTCTTATCCTGTCTCTTAAGCCTAGTGGGACACTCATGTGCCTTGTTCCCTTTGCCCTGACACTCATAACATCTAATTTCTTCTTTCTCACTAACCTTCTCTACCTCTACCTCATTCTTATTTTTATTTTACTTAAAAATCTTTTCTATGTAAAATTTGAGAAACCTTGGGAAATTGTTTTCCAAAATGGGCTAAATCATCCATCTCAAAATCAAATTCAAGATCGGACCCAGAAACTTTATCTTTCATATTTCTTTTAGTCTAAGTTTTCAAAGCAATCCTTATTTCCTTAGATTTAATAGTTTTAGGAAACATATATATCTCATACATTCGATGTCGTATCACCCATCTTTAAGCACTGAGATTGAGAGTGAGTAGTGCGAACATAATGGATTGATTTATATAATCAAATGTCCCAAACACACAAATCTAATTTTTTACCAAATTTTAATCTTTGATTAAATTAGGTTTTTATACAAATGGTGTCCAAATATATAATTGCAAGTATCATAGCAAATATGAGGAAAAATCCCTATTCAGGAAAAAAACTTTATTCAGCACTTAAGAATGGTCTACATGATAGTGGACTTACAAACTATTTAGACTGACTAAGTATTAGATGCAGTCTTCATAAAGACTTCTAAAGAAAATGGCTCAGTCCATAGTCATCCATAGGTAGTGATCTTCCCTCAGTATCCATCGATCATCCTTTCTTCTTTTTACAGTAGTGATCATTCAAGTCACAAATTCAATCGTAGGGAATCATGTATACAAGGTGCATACAAGATATAGAAACATTTAGGGTTTTAAAAGGATTTCCAAAATATTTGAGGATGTAAAGTTATGAATCAAAAGGTGTTTAGAAACAAAAAAGAAAAAAAATTGAAGCATATATATAGGTTTTGTTTTTTCAAAAGTCCCATGAAAAATAGAGTTAAAAACATGTATTTATAGACTTAACATAAAATTTGAGGTGGCGGATCATTCGAACGAAAATCAATGTCGTTTATATAAGAAAGTCAGATCATTTAAACCATAAAGTCTTATCACTCAAACGATAAATAATGTTTGTTCGATGTGTAAATCTAACAATCTTCTTACGAGATGATACTGGAAATTCGTACAACTTCATTAGATGTTCATTTGAAGTAAAGATCTCATGAACTTCTAACGAAATGGATATTTTGATTAAACGAGCTTCAATCTTGTTTCAATGAGGATATTTTTTTAAATCTTAAAAATATAGCCTCGGTTACCTATAAAACATACATACGAAATATAAATATGAATAATTATGAACTCCTAAAAGTTTGTATACCTTCACGAGATGTAGTTGAGTCTTGAATTTGGATATGTGGGAGTTTAGTTCGACGTATCGATTTGTAATGGGATATGCCAAATATGCCAAAACAAGCCTATGTTATGAGAAACTTCATTATATTTTCTCTTTCTGAGATTGTAGATTAATTAATTACGTTAGTTTTAAAGCTTTCTTATAATATGTCATTTAAAAAAGACAGTTTACTTATAATTACCTCACGTGACACCCATAACCTTAATCCGCTCTCTGATTATACCATCCTTCTTCGTCTTTTCTTTTTCCCACAATCATCATATTTCCTACATTGACCTTGATGACTATATTAAAAAATTGATCAACTAGAAAAGCTAACATAATGTAAAAAGACAACACATACTTACTTTTTTCCATTCTTTAACATCTTCATGAGTTTCAAATAAATAACGAGATACTTGTTCATGTTGTAATCTTATCAATTTCGCTCGTGTGCCCATCACATGACTAACCTCGTCTAATAGCTCATCACTATTATCTACACTGCTTAGGTCGGGCCTATATTCCTGAGTGGATTGATGACTCATCGATGAGGTATTCCTTTGCAATGGATCCTTCAATACATCCTGTATTCGTGACTATATCTTCGAAAAGATTCATCGACCGTTCAAACGAATACATCCATCGATATTTAACTTGTCCGCAAAGAAGTTCCTCATTGCATAAGTGTACCTATAAGGGAATACTTATGTAAAAAAATGACGGGGTAATGTACTTCTCCAACATACAAGTCGATTCAGCTATAACAATTTCTTGTGTCCACTATGTTCTTTCAATTGACTACATTTTCTCATAAAAGTGTGAAGCAGTTGCTAATTTCCGTAATGGACCTCCGCGAATCCTTATGCTTAGAGAAAAATTGCCCAAACAACAAAGGAACCAATTTGAGGATCACATTCCTATCACATGACTGTTACTTATGTAAATCAAGGGTAGCATAATTAACATTCCTTTGCAAATTGGATAAAAAATTAGGGGGAAGTTTCAAATTATATATTATGTCTTAAAGAACCTTTCTTTCCTCACTGTTGATACCAAAATTCACCACCTTATGTGGGCCAATTACAAGACAACACGTGTCATCCAACATGGCATAAGTCTAAGTACGCATGATACAAAAGAGCGACAATAAGGAAGCCCGACCAACAGAGAAGACAGAACAACAAGGCAGTTCAACCAACAAGGGATACCAACCAATTAGGAAGACCGGCCAACTGCCGTAACTCTAACCAGTATACCAACAAATTGACAACAGTCTTATATTTAATTCTCATTATATACTGATGTAAATTCCAAAAAAATGAAGACATTCCATCCTTTCACACGACAACTATCGACACCCCTCATGGGATATAAATACATTGTATCACCCTCACTGCAGGGGGATTGAAAAATAAATCAAGGTAGTCAAGCAATACATAATAGTGGACATAGGCTCTTCCTTTCAGCCGAACCACTTTAAAAATATTGTTGTCTCATTTATTTTTACTTATTTTATCTGTGATCAATTAATTAGGCCTAGTCTAGCTTTTTGCATTAACAGATTAGCGCCATCTGTGGGAACGTATTGCTAAATGTTTCCACTAACTCATCACCTATGGCTGAAATTCTTGATCAAGCACCATAAAGGAGGGAATTCCACCTAATTCTTCTACCCCACCAAATAATAATGATTTAATTAGGATTTTGGCTAGTCTAGCCAAAGGTCACGAAGCTATGCAAGATACGATAAGATAATTGGTCCAAACTCTTCAAGCGGGAGTTCCTGCATAATTTAATCAAAGGAGTATGCCACCGTCGCAATAAGGAGTGTTGGACATAGCTACTCCAGAACTTCAAGGGATCCTTCATACCTTCCTGGAGCAACTTCTTCTATTAAAATTACTAATTCCTCTGATGGACAGTCCCTCATCCCAGAAATATTGAGTTCCTTAGACAGTCTAAGTAGGGCCTTTCCTTTCGATCATTTGGGACCCAAGGGAAATTCCCCTCGGGTTGCATCGAGAAATACTCAATGACCAAGCTATTTGAGGAAAAGTTCATCCCAATCAATATTGACCACCCAACGAAGTGCTCAATCCAGTCAAAGATAATGTTTACAAGAAGAAAGCTCAGAATAATCAGTTGGTCGGCATAAAAGAGCTGTCACTCGCAGATCTGGTGCTAGAAATGATACTTGGAAGGGATCCATTCATCATTTGGAAGATAGATTGGGGGAAACGGCCAAGGCAAAAAATCCCCTCGAGAGAAGTTTTGTCAAGGGATCTCCCTTTGTGTAAACCATTATAGATTTCCCTACACCGACCAAGTTTAAAGCTCTAAATGTCACTCCAAAGTATGATGGGAAGGATGACCCAATTCTTCATATAGAATAATACGATGCAGCAGCTAATATCTATGATGTACCTGGCGAGATGAGGTGAAGGGAATTCTCAGGAACAATTGATGGATCTGCTCAAATATGGTATAATAATCTTCCTCGGGGGTATATTTATTGCTTCTAATAACTCGCCGATATATTATTTGGTAATATTTGATTTGGAGCCAAATGAGTGAAGCGAGTAGATCATTTTCTTAGTGTGAGACAGAAGGTGGGATAAATTACCAGGGATTATATCACTCGTTTCAACAATGAGAAATTAAAAGTCATTAATTATGAAGAGAATACTGTAATCATTACCCTCGTGAGTGATTTTCTCCTTGACAAACTCTATTATACTTTGGCAAAAGATCCCCTAAATACGATGACAGAATTAATGGGCAAAGCAGCAAAGATTATAAACGCCGAGGAAGCTATGGCTGTTAAAAAGAATTTAGATGCAAAGGAGAAAGAGAAGTACGAAGGGAAGTCGAATAAGAAGGAGCATAAGAATCACAATGAATGCGGGAATTTGAAAGTAAAAGAAAGATTAGATCGTCTAAGAAAATTTACAAATTACACTCCCTTAACGGTGGATATACATCATGTTTTGGAAGAAATCAATCATACCAACGATTTGAGTTGGCTTGAAAAGTTAAGGTCACCTTTTGATAAGAGGGATAAGTCCAAGTATTGGGAATTTAAAAAATATCATGGCATAAAACCAACTAGTTTATTGCTCTCCAGAATGAGATAGAGGCACTCATCTGAAGAGGAAAATTGGATAGATTTGTTGATTAGCAAGATAGTGGAAGAGTTGGTGGTAGAGGTCGACAGAGATCTAAATCACCTGTTAAGCCTAGGGAAGACAAGAAGAGGAACCATGACAATGACCCAGAAGCTGATCCTGATCTCCCTAAGAAGTCTAGGCAACCTGAACGTGAGGTATTCACACTCAGTTTTGGATATTTTGATTTCCATTTGATTACAGGTGGGGATGCAGGAGGAGGAGATCAGACAGCTGAAAGGAAGCCTTACCTCAATGAGGCTCAAGCTTATTCTTATATCCAACGAATTAACCTTGATGAGGAAGACCAACTAAGGAAATTCAATAAAGAAAAGCTCGTAATTGTTTTTTCAAAGAATGATCTATCCGGAGTATTCTATCATTACAATGTTCCTTTAGTGATCAGAGTCAGAATGAAAGACGTATTGGTAACAAGATCATTAGTGGATAACGGTAGTTTGACAGACATTGTGTTCTATCCCTATTTTGATAGTTTAGATTTAAAACTTAGCCAACTGGAACCTTACTACAGGGCCCTCATTGGTTTCTCTAGAGAGAAAGTGTTTCCATTAGGAATAATCATACTAGATGTATTGATCGGGACATAGCTGGAGAGTAGGGAAAAGAAAGTGAATTTTTTTTAATGGACAAAAATGTTCATCTTGCCTACAACATGATTATGGGAAGAGTAAGTCTAAAAAGTTTAAAGTTGTTCCTTCTACTATACATCAATGCCTAAATTTCCCGACCAACTTTGGAGTTGGAATAGTAAAAGGAGATCAGAAAGTCACTTAGGAATGCTACTATTCATCTACCAAGGAGGAGGAGGATATGATAGAAGTAAAGGGTAAAACAACTACTTATCAAGTGGATATATCTGAACTGAATAGTGAGTTTTAGGTTAAAACCTTAGATCCAAGAGATGAATTAAATCTTGTAAAAGGCCAAGTGATGATTGAAACATAAAGCATTGTTTTGGACGATGATAAACCAGAGAGAATAACTCAAATAGGAGCATCATTGGATCTGATTCTTAAATAGGAGTTTATGTATTTCTTGAGACAAAAAAAGTACGTGTTCGCATGGATCCATGAAAATATGCCTGACATAGACCCAAATTTCCTGTGCCATGAGCTTAATGTTAATAAAGGGGTTAAACATGTAAAGCAATGAAGAAGAGTTTTCATCCCAGAGAAGACCAGATTATACAAGAAGAAGTGGATAAGCTTCAAAAGGCTTCCTTTATTAAAGATGTGAAATACCCAAACTAGTTGGAAAACATAGTTATGGTTAAGTAGAAAAATAATAAGTGGAGGATGGTCGTGCCAAAAGGATTATTTTCCTTTGCCGTAAATTGATCCACTAGTGGATGCTACTTCGAGGCACGAACTGCTGAGTTTTATGGATGCATATTTTGGTTATAACCAGATCAAAATGAGGCAAGAAGATAGAGAAAGTACTTCCTTTATTACTACCTAAGGAACTTATTGCTATAATGCTATGTCCTTTGGTCTAAAAAATGTATGTGCTAATTTTGAAAGACTGGTGACCAAAGTATTTGAGGAGTAGAGAGGTAAGAAAATTGAGGTGTATGTTGATGATATGATGACAAATAGGAAAAAGATTCTTATCATATTACCGACCTTATCAAGACGTTTTATCAATTGGAAAATAATGAAATGAAGTTAAACCCGACCAAATGCGTCTTCGAAGTTCAGGAGGGAATGTTCCTTGAGTATATAATAAATTAAAGGGGCTTTGAAGATAATACAGATAAGATCAAGGCCTTGATAGAAATCCAGTCCTCGACCAGTAAAAAAGATGTTCAAAGGCTAGGAGGGCGTGTAGCACCACTCAACAGAGTTGTGTATTGAGAAATAGACATATGTTTACCATTCTTTAGGGTGGTAGAAAATCTTTTAATGGAACGATGAATGTGAAAAAGATTTCTTAGAATTGAAGAAGTACCTGGGAACACACCCACTACTCTCCCGACTAGTGTTGGGAGAAAATCTATATTTATATTTGGTAGTTTCTGAATCAGCCATTATCTCTTCTTTGACTAGAGAGGAAAATGGAGTTTAAAAGCTAGTTTATTACACTAGCAAAGATTTTAGAGCATAAGTCAAATATCCCAGACTGGTGAAGCTAGCATTGGCATTAATTGAGGCTAGTATACAGATGAAGCCATAGTTTCAAGCTCATACTATAGTGGTATACACTGACATGACACTGAGATAAGCTTTGCATAAACCAGAGAAATCTGGAAGATTGATGTCTTGGGATGTTGAGTTGGGAGAATATGATCTTGTATATGAACCAATGTCATCTTTAAAAGGCCCAGTCATGGTGGATTTTATTACAGAATTCACTTACCCAAAGGTTCCCGAGCAACACTCAGGATTCAGCATACGTACCGGAGTATCCCTGACCAACTCCAAGCAAAGGAAATTACAAAAAAAGTTACCACTAATCAACCAAATCCTTCCAATGGAGTACAAGATATGGAAAAGAAATATGAAGAGGTAAAAGATAAAATATTCCATCAAGAGATTCTTACAAACCAAGCGTTTGACAATGATATTCCCATATAGAGTTTGTAGGTTGATGGATCATCCTGTACAATTGGATGTGGAGCAGGAATCATCCTCAAGACTTTAGATGAAATATACATAGAGTATGGTCTATGATTCCAATTTCAAGCCTACAACAATGGGGTAGAGTATGAAGTCATAATTATTGGTTTAAATTTAGTTAAATCACTAAAAGCCAACCAAGTTGTGGTATATAGTGATTCACAGTTGGTGGTAAATTAGGTGTTGAACTAACATGCACCCAAAGGTGGTAAATTAGGTGTTGAACTACTCCACTATGCTATATTGGTAAACTGGTTTTATAGGAGTGTTAATATTTGCATAAATATATGGGAAATTTTTTAGAAAATGTTTTCGAAGTCTGATTTATTTTTATAAAATGCAAAAAAAAATTCTAAGTGTAGAAGCGAAGTTCCTCGGTCAAAGAGCTCATTCAAACGAGATTGTACTGTCGTTCGAGCGAGATCAACATCTCGCGAGAATTCATTCGAATGACACGTGTCTTTCATTCGAGCGAGATGCCTATATCATTCGAGTGACGTCGCCGCCTCGATTTTTATATAAATACCAGTGTACCTTCTACCCATTTTCCCAAGTCTTTTTGCAAACACGAATTCTGCGAAAACATCCCAGAATCAGATTTCACCGTTTAAGGTTTTCTTAAGCCTTTTTATTCACATAATCAGTCCAATTTATATATGTGAATTGTTAAACCTTCAAGAAGGCCATTTGCTCTTCTGGAGTACTTTGTGGAGAAGCCGCTCTCTTCTTCATTGCTGCCCACCTGGAGTTCCTACGAGAGATTCGAGTCGACGACATAAAAATATACACTCGAGGGTATTTCTTTGCCACACTTATTTTCATTGTAATCCGTGTAACCGTATCTTACAAAATTATAGTGAAAATAAAATATTTTACCCCTTTGGGAGATTTTTCCTCATTTGTGTGTGTTTGAATGTACTTGCATGATTTAATTATCTTCAATCACACCTAGATGCATGTTTAGTATTTAATTGAAAAACTATGTTTAATTAAATAACTTCTTTATTTGAACATACGTGCACTCTTCAATTTGGTATCAGAGCCAATTACACAATTATACCGTGTAATTTTCCGCAAAATTTTTCTCAGATATCAATTTTCTGAAAAATTGATTTTTGAAAAAAGAGTGTGTTCATAATGGAGAGGTTATATAATAAAATGCCAGTTTTTGACAGGACTAACTATGAATACTGGAAAGCCCGTATGAAATCTGCTTTAAAAGCCATTGATGAATGTGTTTGGATTTTGGTTGAAAGAGGGTGGACACCTCCCTCCGTCACTATTGAGAACGTGACTAGTTTAAAACCTGACACTACATGGACTGAAGAAGAATTTAAATGGTCATATTTTAATTCTAAGGGTTTAAGTGCTATTTTTGGATCCGTCACACTTGACAACTTCAAACGAATAATGACGTGCACCACGTCAAAAGAGTCATGGGATGTTTTGCAACTTACCCATGAAGGAACTAATGTTGTGAAAGAGTCTAAAATGAAAAATTTAACAAGTCAATTTGAAACAATCACCATGCTTGAGTCTCAATATTTTGATGAATTTTATGCTAGACGGTCTGATATTGTTAACACTATATGTAATCTTGGTGAACACATTCCTAATGCTAGAGTTGTTAAAAAGATTCTTAGATCATTGCCTAAGAGTTTTATCCCTAAAGTCACTGTGCTAAATTCTATGGGTAATTTAAATATGCTTAAATTATAGGAACTTGTAGGAGGCTTACAAACGTATGAAATTGATATGTTTCCTAAATCTGTCAAGCCTAAAGATAAGGGAATTACACTTAATGCCCAGGACAGAAAGAGTGAGGGGTAGGGAAGAAAGAGAGTTGAGTCATCTAGAAAAAGGGAGATAGAAACGTCTGATTCTAAGTGTGACCCTGATTTAGATGATTTGGCTTTATTTGCTAAAAAATTCAAGAAAATTCTCAATTTCAAGAAAAATGGAAATTTCAAAGATAAAAAGAATTTTGAGAAAAATAAATTTGAGAAGAAAAATGAAAAAGATTTTAAAGACCCTCCTAAGAAAGACAGTGAGAGATGCTATGAGTACGATGGTAGGGGTCATAGAGTTTTTGAGTGTGCTACTAGGGTGAACAGAGAAAAGGAAAAAGTTATCCTTAATGCTACCCTTGGTGACGATAGTGAGGTCGAGTCAGTTCACTCTAAAGATGAGTCATCGCATGAGTGTAACTTCACCGCTTTTATGGCTAATCATGTGAGTACTTCTAGTGATCCTTACGATGATGGGGATGCTTCTTCACAAGGACACCTCAAAAGTGAGAGCGATGTGAGTGAGGGGGAGGATGATGCAAGTGAGAGCGAGAGTAATCTTCAACGCGCCTATGTTGAGTTATATAATGAGTCATTTAAAACCAAAAATCATAACAAAGAGTTAATTCTTAGGATCACTGCGTTAGAGGAAGATTTAGAAGAAGTGAGAGAGAGAGTCCTCCACCTGAAATACCTTGAGAGAGAGAGAGAGTCTGCCTGTGTTGAGAAAGAAAGTTTGTTTAGAGAGCGAGATAGAGAGATTGTTTGGAGAGAGAGAGTGTGGGTTTTAGAAAGATAAAGGGGAGTTGACTAAACAAGTTTCTAGTCTTACGAGTGAGATCCATTCCTCCCTGTAGACTCGGAAGAAACTTGAAGCCCTTGTAGCCCAGCTTACTCATGATCTTGAGAGAGCATGGGAAGTCAAGGTACAAATCGAGGATAGATCTGAAAAGATGGGAAAGATTCTCTTCGGCCCCGCTTTAGGTTTTGGTGATAGGCAGGGAATAGGTTATAATAGTGCCTCCACGTCCCAAATTCCACCTGGACCAGTTCTTGAATTTACTACGACTCCATATGGCCATTGTCAAAAACCATGAAGGAGAGTTTGACCAAGAAAAGCAAACCCAGGTCCGCCTAAGACTGCATTCTTCTGTACGTACTTCAAAAGAAAAGGCCACCTCAGGGAGTTTTGCTATAATTTGGGTCGGACACGATGTACTACTGCTCCACCACATCTTACTGATGATTTTTCTAGTCTGAGAGAGCGTGTTGAGTTTCTAGCTTCCACATCACAGAGTTTGATGAAGGAATTTTGACGAATGTCTTTACCGTCAGTGAATGCTTCCCGAATCCCGGCTAAAACCAACAACAACAAGGGTAAACAAAAGGTTACCACTTCTTCGGTACCTGAGAAAGATGAAAAGGCCCTTATTGTTCATGTCTCTCTCAAAGCACATAATACCTCTCAAGTGGTATTTTGATAGTGGGTGCTCCAGACATATGACAGGTGATGTCTCATTTTTACCTACCTCGAGGAGTATAAGGAAGGTAGAGTTACCGTTGGAGACGGGAGCATGTCTAGCATTGTAGGACGAGGTAATGTAGAGTTACCAGGATTTCCTAAGCTAGAGAATGTTTTGTACGTCAAAGGTTTGAAAGCAAACATTCTCAGCATTAGCCTGCTGTGCGACGTTGACTTTGTAGTAAAGTTTGACCAGGACGCGTGTAATGTCTATAATCAAGCCAATAAACTTTTAGTGCAAGGGGTGAGGACAGAGGATAATTGTTATGGGATTGTGACCACATCCTCACTTGTCTACAACAGCGCCACGATCACTCCTATGAATCTGTGGCACCAACATCTAGGTCATGTGAACGTTAGAGATTTTACTCGCTTAGCTAAAAAAGATCTAGTACGTGGCTTACCATCACTTGGAAAGCCGACTTCCATGGTTTGTGGACCCTGTCAGTTGGGAAAGAAAATTCTTAGCCCCCATAGGAAGTTGCATTCCATTACCACCTCCCGTGTACTTGATTTGATTCACATGGATCAGATGGGTCCTACTCGTACTGAGAGTCTAGGCGGTAAGAGGTATATCCTCATGATGGTGGATGATTTCTCCAGATATTTTATTATAGGTTTTTTGAGAGAGAAATTCAATGTTGTAGATTTTTTAAAGACCAAGTGTCGTGTCCTACAAAACTAACACGAAGTCACTACTAATAGAATACGTAGTGACAACGGCACATAATTTAAGGAATCAAAGGTAGATCTTTACTGTGATAGCCTTGGGATCAAACATGAGTTTTAAGATGTGAAGACTCCTCGGCAAAATGGGATTATTGAGAGAAAGAATAGAACGATCCAAGAAATGACTAAATCTATGCTTTTAGGTAAATTGCTAGGAGATTTTGGGCAGAGGTAGTGTCTACTACATTCCACACCGTGAATAGGGTTACATGTATCCACATACACTTAAGATGCCGTATAAATTGTGGACTGGAAAGAAACCCAACCTTGCATATTTTCGTGTCCTTAGGAGTAAATTTTATATCCTAAGGGATAGAGAGCAATTAGGAATTTTTGACTCTCGGAAAGACGAGGGAATATTGCTAGGATATTCATCGAATAGCAGAGCGTACCTAGTTTTTAACCTTAAGATCTCTAAGGTTATGGAGTCAATAAACATCACCATGCAAGATGACGACCCTTCGACGTTTATTGATTCTAGCATTCAGTGTGAGGATGAGGACCTTTCTAGAAGAGATTTACTGTTCCCTCGCCCACACCCTATGGATCATACTCCTGTGTTAGGGGACACACCTTCTTGGGTTCGCAAGAGTCATGATCCCTCCCACTTTAGGGGTCAAGACAAGTGCTCAACTAGAGAACGTTGTTAGCCATATTTGCTACATGTCCAAAGTCGAGCCCAAGAATCACAAAGAAGCACTCGAAGATGAACATTGGATATCTGCCATGCAGGATGAGTTGCTTCAGTTTAAAAAGAACAATGTCTAGGAACTTGTCCTCCGACGTAGTGAGACTAATGTGATAGGTACTAAGTGGATTTTCAAGAATAAAATGGATGAAAATGGTACCATAATAAAAAATAAGGCTAGGTTGGTCGCTCAAGGCTATACACAGATAGAGGGTGTAGACTTTGGGAAGACATTTTCTCCTGTTGCGAGGCTTGAGTTCGTCCGCTTACTACTCGCCATCGCATGTCATATGTGCTTTAAGTTATATCAGATGGATGTCAAGAGTGACTATCTAAATGGCATTCTTCAGGAGGAGGTTTACGTGGAATAACCAAAAGGGTTTAAAGACCCTAAGCACCCGGAGCACGTCTACTATCTAAGGAAAGCCTTGTATGGTTTGAAGAAAGCACCCCGTGCTTGGTACGAGAGGCTTACTACTTATCTCTTAGCCCATGGCTTCAAGATAAGGGGAGGTGATATGACATTATTTGTCAGGAGAAATGACGGTGCTATTTTGGTTGTACAGGTCTATGTGGACGACATAGTCTTTGGATCCACGTGCTCCCATCATGCTCACCACTTTAATGAGGAGATGAAAAATGAGTTTGAGATGAGCATGGTAGGTGAGCTTACTTTCTTCCTTGGTCTTCTGGTTCGTCAGGTAGAGGATGGGATATTCATCTCCCAATCCAAGTATGCTAGCGACCTAGTGAAGAAATTTGGTTTAGACTCCCTAAGCATGCACGTACACCTATGAGTACTTCTATCAAGCTTAGTAAGGACACTTCAGGTAAGGACGTAGAGCAAACCTTTTATCGGAGTATGATAAGTAGTCTTCTCTACTTGACTGCTAGTCGTCCCGACATAGCCTTTAGTGTTAGAGTCTGTGCGCGATATCAGGCATCCCCGAAAGAGTCACACTTACTCACTCTAAAATGTATTATCAAATACGTGAGTGGGACTCTCTCATACGTTATTTGGTATTCCTTTAATACCGATGATCGTTTATCCGTCTATTCGGATGTCGATTGGGCCGGGGATGTAGATGGTTGTAGGAGCACTTCTGGTGGGTGTTTCTATCTTTGTTCTTTTCTTTTCTCCTGGTTAAGCAAGAAGAAAAACTCCATCTCTTTGTCCACTGCGGAGGCTGAGTATATCGTCGTCGGGAGTTGTTGCACGCAACTCTTGTGGATGAATTAGATGCTGGAGGATTATGGGATTTCACAGGAAACCATTACCATTTTCTTTGATAACATGAGCATGATACACATATCCCACAATCTAGTCCAGCATTTGTGCACAACGCACATCAGGATACGCGAGCACTTTATACGTCAGTTAGTTGAGGAGAAAGTCGTATCCCTGAGTTTCGTACCCACCGACCTTCAGTTAGCCGATATATTCACGAAGCCTTTAGATGCCCTTAGATTTGAGATTCTTAGGAAGTCTTTGGGTATTTGCGCAGTTGACTAAGGGGTTGGTTCATGTCTAGGATGGGATACTTTGTTATGTTCATATCATATGATTCATATTCCTAGGTTGTACCATTTGTATCATTATTTTTTGCTTTTTCTGTTTTTTTGAAAAATCTAAAAAGATTTTCTTTTTATAAAATTTTTAGAAAAGCACAAAAAGATTTTTGTATTTTATTTGCACTTTTTATGGATGAGCATTAAAGATAGCCGAGTCACAAATTTCATTCTATTTATCCATGTGACTGTTTGATAGTGATTTGATATGCTACATCATTGCATCCATGTGCTTTACATTATTTGGAGTCTTTGAGATGTGATTAGTGATATATTTCAACATGTTTGACTCCTTATCTCCTTTATTGCACAAATGCATGATTTTATTTGATTATTGTACTTGTCTATCACATATTGGCTTGAGCGTTTTCATCTCAATTATGTCTATACAACGAACCATATGCGATAAAACTTGACAAGATTGGAATGCATGTAAAAAACTATTTGGTGAGATTGTGTTTTTAAATGGTGAAGGGATACGAAAGGTTCTTATCTAGCCTTTGGGATTAAGCCACCGTTAAATCGGATCTAAAAAATTGAGAAATTTTATTATCCGGGGTCCAAAGAGGTTAAAAAAGCCTGAAAAATTTAAAGGCAATAAAACGAAATTCATGCCAAATATGGGTCATTTAGGTTTCACCATCAATTCTCCAAAGTTTGAGAATTTAGATCACCTCTATTCAAAATATAAATCTGAGGGAGTTTGGTTGGAGAATTTAAATGGGTTTGCACTTCCTTGAATGTCCTCAAAGAGCATTAAATCGTTTTGGACGTTATTGGTGTGAAAATCATTTTGAGCTTTGATTTGTTGATTTGATTGAGGCAATGTCTCATATTTTCACCTTTTTACACCTAAGGAAGATGTTGAGTGCATTCGTTAGGAGTATCTGATATTCATCATGCACATATGTCATGTTTGTATGCATTGATTTTCCTATCGAATTTGATCACACCCCTTCATGTACGCTATCATCGACTTGGTTGTTTTTGTGTTTGTTCATGGTGTGATTCTTTGTTGTATATTTTGTGTGATAAATTTTAAAAAATTCAAAAGGGGGAGAATGAATTATGGGGGAGATTTATTTGATTGATTTATCAATGATTTTATTAAGCTTAATTGATCCTTGATTTTAGCATATCATTATATTTCAAACTATTGCTTGTCACGGGTATCTTCTTTATCTCATGTGTATAGGTACAAAGTTAATTTAGTGGATTGCACACCCTGATGAGAAAAGCTTTGAAAGTTTCTGAAGAGCTAAAGATTTGAAGATGCTGAAGTTTTATTGAAGACATGTCATGTAGTATTCTCAGTTTGAGGGTTTAATGGGGATATTATATTGTATGTCATTTGTTTTAGGGAGAATGCATAATTCGTATTTTTTATGTATGTACCGACATAGACATGGGGGGAGATTTGTAAGGACATAATTTTATAAATATCCGGGGTAGAATCTAGGAATTTTCTATTTTCCCTAGATCATAGTTTGTATGTCTGATACCGCTACATTCAGCACGTCAACACGATCATCCACGACAGCCTTTATTCGAATCCATGCATCCATCATCTTCACACCTGCATAATGCTACATGCGACGTGCTGCTTAGCTGTTTCCCACTACTCCACTATGCTATATTGGTAAGATGGTTTTATTGGAATGTTAATATTTTCATAAATATATGGAAAAAATTTCAGATAATATTTTTTCGAAGTCTGATTTATTTTTATAAAAAGCAGAAATTTTTCTAAGTATAGAAGCGGAGTGCCTCGGCCGAAGAGCTCGTTCAAACGAGACAATACTGTCGTTCGAACGAGATCAACGTCTCGCGCGAAGTCGTTCGAACGACACATGTCCTTCGTTCAAGCGAGATGCCTATATCGTTCGAGCCACGCAGCCGCCTCGATTTTTGTATAAATACCATTGTACATTCTACACATTTTCCCAAGTCTTTCTGCAAATACGAATTCTGCGAAAACATCCCAGAATCAGACTTCGCCTTTTAAGGCTTTCTTAAGCATTTTTATTCACATAATCACTTCCATTTATATATGTGAATTGTTAAACCTTCAAGAACATCATTTACTCTTCTAGTGTACTTTGTGGAGAAGCCGCTCTCTTCTTCATTTTTGCCCACCTGGAGTTCCTGCGGGAGATTCCAGCCGACGACAAAAAAACCGACACCCGAGGGTATTTCTTTGTCACACTTAATTTCATTGTAATCCGTGTAACCGTATTTTACAAAATTATAGTGAAAATAAAAGGTTTTGCCCCTTTGGGGAATTTTTCCTCATTTGTGTGTGTTTGAATGTTCTTGCATGATTTAATTATCTTCAATCACACCTAGATGCATGTTTAGGATTTAATTGAAAAACTGTGTTTAATTAAATAATTTCTTTATTTGAACATACGTGCTCTCTTCAGTGTGTTAATGGAGAACTGGTTTACCCCCACTAAACCACTCATTAAGTGTTAATTCCCGAGTTAGGTTAGGGGCCTAAGCTTTGGGCCCTCAAATAAGTCGGAATCTATTATCTAATTAGTCCAAAACTTTTCCAACCCATATGTTATTGACCCAAGACCATTTTTAAAAGTTTAAACCACTTAAACGAGTACATATAGGTCCCAAAACATGCTCCAAAACATTTATGTTGAAATAATTACTATTTATTTGTGCCACACATAAATTTTTATAATTCCTTTTATTACACGAAAATAACATATCCATACACAAAAATGAATAATACACACAAGCACACTAAATAACAAGTTTTCACTTAACATATTCGAATAATATATTTATTTTAGATTAAATTTCCAAAATTAATCATTTATTCGATAAAAAAAATTATGCTAATTATTTAAGAAAGAAAAATGCGGGGTATTACACTGATCACCCATGAGTAAATTAGGCAGGGCGTCACAATATATAACTAACAAATGGAACCCATTTTTGGGGATTTTTGCATTAAAGCGAGAATGAAGATTATCTCAACAACGTATTTTTGATGATTTTAGTAAACAATTATTTAGTTGTTTAAGCCATTTTTTGTAGTGCGCAAACATTAGTTTTTGAATGCAAGAACTTTGTTCTTAAGAATTTAATTGTTACATTTTTCATAATTACATCATTATTATTTTGTATGATGTTAATTACAAGTATATTTTTTATTGTTATGTTGATTTTTTTTCATTACAATTTTTTTTTCGTATAATGTACGTGTGTTATGTGGTGAAAAACCGAATCAATAAAAGGAAGTTAAAAGATAAATTAACTAAGAAATGATAAAAATAAAAATAAATAAGAAAGAAAATAGGAGGAAGCAAAAAAAGAAAAAAAAATAAAGAAATCGAGTTGATTGAAAAAGTTAAAGTATCAAAGATGAATAAAACAAATAAAAATAAAAGAGGAAAAAATCTTTTAGACTGTTTGCATGTGTGCTTAAGGTATATTTTATTTTTCATTTAAACCACGTCATGATGTATGGTGGGTAAATTGGAATTCAGTCCAATAATATTGGTATATTAAAATTGGGGTGGTTAGATAAAATTTAGGGGTTAAAATAAGACCTCTCTTATGTAAAGTTCCTACGAATAATTGATATTATTCCTTTCATTTATGAATTTTGTATGGAAGATCATAGAAGAATTTAGTAGCTAATATGGCTCATTTATTACATCATAAGCACAACCACTTTAATACAAGGAAAATGCTATATTTACAAAGTTTTTACACGAAGTTTTGTGTACCAAATGTATCAAAGTATTGTACATTAAGTATATTATACTTAATGCACTTGGTACACAATCTTGGCGTAAAAACTTTGGCATCACTCGTATTACAATACATAATAGGAGGTCATTAATTAGCATTCTATTCGTATGATAGAATAGCTACCACTCCAATTATTCACTGAGCCACTACTTTTATCTTCTTAATTGTGACACTCACATGACAAACATTTTGATGCGACCAACTTTGGAGAAAGGCTCTTCATCAAACCAATTTTTCAGGTTATCTCCGTAGCTCAATTGTAGCATGTCACAGTACCTCTTGTAGTACCCAATGCTTGTAGTAATAATATCAAGGCCACTTTGGTGTGCAGGATTACTGTTAATTGTGTTACTAATTACACTATAGCTTGGGACTTGACCACTAGCCTCGAAATTCGGATTAATAAGAATATCGTGCGAAGAAGGATTATTGTCGTGCCAAGTCATCCAAAACCATATAGCTGTCTTGAATGATACAATGGGATCTGTTGCTAGTAAATCGGGACCATTTATCAAATCTATTCCAAGAGCTTCACCAGCAAGCCCGTAATTGTAGTTGCTGAGAATTAAAGTTATCATCAAAATTATTACATGAAAATCCAACTCCAAATTAGAACCATTATATATTGGTAGTAAAGAAACAATTAATTTATTTATATTTGTAAATTTATATTACGGGACATACACCAAATACTCCCTCGGGCATTTTTAAATACACGTTTAATCCAACATTTTTTATTTTAAAAAAAAGAGACGTGTGTGCCGCTATCATGGACTATTAAAAATAAGAGAATATTGATTAAATGGGCATTTAAGGTACTTTTTAGGACAAAATAAAAAAAGGTTGGACAAAATGTCCATTAAAAAATATTTGAGGGACACTGTTTAAAGGTTAAGGGATTTTGTTTAAAAAGTAGTAAAAAATATGTTCTTGGGGTGATTTTTTTATATGATGTTTAAACATTTCAGAGAATCCGTACAAAAATAATCAGTTCAAAATAAATTTATTTCCTATTTTAAAAAAATTGGGTGAAAATATGTTAGTTTTAAGCATATATAGTTTGACTGATTTGTTTAAAATAGCAAAAACTAAAATTATTTTGAGTTGAACTTGTTTTGGAGATTTTACTGAAATATTTAAAATCCACATATAAAAAAATCAGTTCAAAAAAATTATTTTTAGGCATAAGTCCGTAAATTGTCCTTATATAGGGGTTGGATAACCGAAAAAAAGGTAGTTTTCATGTGAAATGCTGTTGCACTAATTCACATCATATAACTTTGCGTTAGGTTGAAATATTAATAGTTATGCTAAATAAATTGTTCCTTCTCCTAAAGAGAGATCTAGCAACTATCTTATTGTGGAATTAGAATTTTTGCCTTATTATAATTTCTTTACAAAATTTGGATGAATGAGTTACGTACTGAGTGAGTTGAATTGGTCCTCGGCTATTATATTTTTTGCCTGGAGCGCATGGCCAATTAGAAGATGTGCAGTATTGCTCATTCTCACTTCCATTGGTGGTTCCATTAATATGACAATATCCCCATGCATGTGGATCTACCTCTACTGAATCAAACCTTTGTCCTACACAAAGCATCCAAGTACGTAAATTAATTACAAAACAAATATAAATGGTGAAAATCATTCCATAAGTTAGATAAATAAATTAATTAGTTGGACGACTAACCGGTGGTTGCTTGAGAGGTTTGGCTAAGAAAAGCCGCGAGCTCTCTTGTACGAGTGACCACATCACCAGTAGTGCAAAAACCAGGGAAAGATCCAGCAGCAGTTATGAAAGCCTCGTAACTGTAGAATCCTCGACTTGGGCAATCTTTCCTATGCTTAAACATTTCATTAAAGACTGATTCACTTATCATATTGCTTATAGCATTAATATTATTGGTAGGTCGGAGTAGAGCGCGAGGAAGATCAGTGGAGCGTGCGCTATTCGAACAGTCATATTGGCAATTTGATCCGCTGCAATAAGCAGGACCGCCGCCACACCACCCATGGATGCTGCAACACCTTCTGTCTCCACATCGAGGGTATCCAACGCTTGGTCCACATCTGTGGTCATCTCTTTCAGCTGCAACGGTAATAGTACCCAGCAGGAAAGGAAAAGATAAGAGGAGAAGAGTGCTTAACTTCATTTTCTTTTTCTTCTTTCTGGAGAGTGTGCTCTTCATGGAAGAGATTTAGTTGGCATTTATAGGCCAGCTAGGGGGTTACTTTTGTTATTTTGCAAACAACATGGGATATATTTGTAATTATGTGTTATTATTTTATAACTTTTGCAAACAGCATACGTCTCCCCGAAACCAAACAATATTATTTTTTATTTTTTTATTTGAGGAAGCTATCGTTATTGGAGCTGTGATTTCGTTTTTGTTTTACCTACTACTAGAAACGACGTCCCAAGCGTATAAATAAATATAAATTATCAATTAATTATGATTAAATTATTTTTTTAATCCTTAAACTATCACAAATATTTTTACTTAATCTTTTATTTATCTCAAGTCAATCCCTAAAATATATTATTTATTTTAAAAAGAGGACTAGGTCCATTTGGGCCGTTAAAAGTTTATACTCTTATGCCATTTATAAAACTGTTTAAAACTTAGTCATTTTTTAATTATAAAAATGTTATAATTTATCTTTATAAAATTGTTTCAAATACAAGAATAATTATAATACTACAATAATTGTTTTAGCAAAATAAATGTAAAGACCTATTTTACAAAAATAAACTGTTTTCATTTAATTTTAATAATTATTTTTTTTTTACAAAAAACTTGATCTTTTTTACAAGTGTAAAGACCTGTTTAATTATAATAAACGCAAAGACCTGTTTTTTTTTTTTTTTACAAAAGAACTGTTTTTTTTTAATGTTTTCTTTTTTTACAAAAAAACCTCTCCTGTTTTTTACAAAGGTAAAGATCTATTTAATTTAAAAAAAAAGTAAAGACCTTTTTCTTTTACAAAAAAACCTGTTTTTTTACAAACGAAAGACCTATTTAATGTTAATACACGTAAAGACCTGTTTAATTTTAATAAACGTAAAGACCTGTTATTTTACAAGTGTAAAGACCTGTTTACTTTTAATAAATGTAAAGAGTTGTTTTTTTTTACAAAAAAACAGTTCTATTTTTTTTTTACAAAAACCATATTTCTTTTACCAATGTAAAGACCTATTTAATTTTAATAAACGTACAGACCTTTTTTTTTTTTTTACAAAAAAACACTGTTTTTTTTGTAAAAAAAAACTTGTTTCGCTTTTTACAAAAACATGTTTTTTTAACAAACGTAAAGACCTGTTTAATTTTAATAAACATTAAGATCTGTTTTTTTAACAAAAAAATTGTTTTTTTTTACAAGAGACCTTTTTTTTTCAAACGTAAAGACCTGTTTAATTTTAATAAATGTAATAATCTGTATTTTTACAAAAAACCTGTTTTTATCTTTTTGACAAAAATCCTTTTTTTTTTATTTTTGTACAATAAACATGTTTTTTTTATGAACAGATTTTTATACCCTCTAAATTTTATAATACTAAATTTTTTCCAACCTTTTTCTATGAACAATTTTCTTTAAACAAATTTTGAAACTTTTTTGTAAACATTTTTTTTATAACCTTTAAATTTTATATGACTAAAAAAAACTGATTTTTTTATAGTAAAAATTTTTTGAAACCTTTTTATAAACAGTTTTTCCATAACCTCTAAATTTTAAACGATTTTATTAAATGATATTTTTTTTGTAGAACAAAATTTGTCAATATCACTTTATATAATATATATACATGTATGAATAATATAATTGGTAATATATAATTGTTATAATATAATGTAACTGTTAATATAAATAACAGTTATGATATATATAACTATTGATATATAAGAGGGAGAGAGAAGAGGAAGAGGAGGAGGAGGAGGAGGAGGAGGAAGAAGAAATGAGTGAAATGAAAATTAGTTGGTTTAAATGAGGAAAAGTTAGGGTAAAATGGGTATTTGATAATTTTTCGTCAAAGTTTAATGGCTTTTTGAATCGAGTCCCCGATTTGAAAACTAACTTCACCCAAATAAAAGATTGAAAAGCATTTTTAAAAAATTGTGATAGTTTAGTTATTAAAAAAGTAATTTACTTATTAATTATATAGGGTTTCATATAAGTTCTCTAAAGCATGCCGACATTATTATACAAATTTTCATTTTGCCCTTTTAAGGCAGTTTTGAGGATGTTTTTATCGTGATTGGAACTAGTCCGTGTCTATTCTCTCATAGCACAATTTTGTTGTAACGTGAAAGCTATTCTTAGTTCAGATACAGCTTACAATAAAAACAACATTAGTAAATATTTTCTCATGGTCAAGAATAATAAAATGAATAAATTCATATATGCCCATTTATGTATTGGGAATGGTTATTCCCACACCCTTCTTATCCTTCCCCACACAATTTGACTATGAAATGACCATTACGCCTTTATAATTATCCGTTTTTTTGGCTTTAATACAAATGCATTTGATAAAAACTATAATTAGTATTTTCAATAAAATAAACCTTTTTTTATAAATATTATTTTTAATAAGAAACTATTTTTAAAATAAAAAAATAAATGTTTTAAACTTTTTATAACTGTTTTTAAAAAACATTTTAACTTTTAAAAAAAATTATCTGCTTTTTTAATTGACAAACTATTTTGAAAAAGGAAAAAATAGTTTTATATAAAATAAAAACTGTTTTTAGAAAAATAAACTGTTTTCACAATTAAAAGACACTTTTTTAATTTTTTTACAAAAAAATGTTTTTTTACAAAAAAAAATCTAAAAACTTTAAGAAATTCATTTTCAGTAAAAAAATAAAAATATAAAATATCTATTTTCAGTAAAAAAAATTGGTAATAATAAAATTATTTTAAATAAGAAACTGTTTTAAAAAAATTTAAAAATGTTTATTGTGAATTTTAATCAAAATAAAAATAGAAACAAACGAATTAGTTATTAAAATTAAATTATACTTTTATGAAATTTAAAAAATTCTTTAGTATTAAAATTTCAACTAATGTATAAATTTTATTGAGTGTTAATATGGTGTATTAACAATAATTTTAAAAAATATATGACAATGATTAGAAGTGCAAGTGGATCTCCATTAGACAAATGTTTATATTCGGGATAATATTGGATGTTTATTTATTTATTTTAAAAATAATTATTATAAAACAAAATAGTTTTAAAAACAGGTCTTTTGAAAAAACAATATTAAAAAAGTGGTTTTTAAATATTGAAAACAATTTTTTTTTTGTAAAAATAGTTTTTATTTTATAAAAAATACATTTTTACGTCTTTGCACAGTTTTTAATAAATAAGAAACATACTGAAAGTTTTTTTAAACAGGTTAATTTTTTTTTAAAACAGTTAAAATCAATTTTTTAAAACAGTTTCTTAATGAAAATAGTTTTTTATTAAAAAATAATTTTTTTAATGAAAATACATATTTTTTTATTTTTATTTTTTATTTTTAAAACAAAACAGTTTTTAAAACCGTTTTTTTGTATTTTTTTTAAAGCTGTGTTTTAATAGTTAAAACAGTTTATTTTCGTAAAAGCAGTTTTTCTATTATATAAATCTATTTTTTACTTTTTTAGAGACAATTTTTAATAAAAAAAACAGATAAGTTTTTTTAAACGGTTGAAATATTTTTTTTAAAAATAGTTAGAAAAAATAAAACACATTTTTTTTTTAGAAATAGTTTCTTATTAAAAAAAGTTTATAAAAAGTTTTTTCTTTTATTGAAAATACAGATTTTAGTTTTTATCAAATGGATTTGTTTAAGAGGCAAAAAAATGAGCAATTTTAAGGACATGATCACTTCGTAGTCAAATGGTGTGGGGAAGGATGAAAAGGGTGTGAGAATAACTATCCATTAAAATAGGTAAATAAATAAGGGATAGTAAATGTCATGGATATTAAAAAAGTAAAATGTTAACATGTGTCCTTAGGAGACATGTTTTGTATCTTAAAATATTAAATGTAATGGCTCCATATGAATTTTTGTGTCCTATTAAATGTATTTCGGAACTTTGTTCCTAATGTTTTTGAGTTCTAAGTGTGTGCTCTTAGGGCACAAGTTATCCGGATCCTTAAAAAAATACTCTAAAACGTGTTAGGTTCCATAAACCATGTCAAACAATTAATTTTGCTAAAACAACCTCAAACTATTAAAACCAACTGATGATAATCACACCCTAAATGAGTCTCCTTTAATTGTGAACATTTGATCATTTTATTTTGAAAATTATTAAAATAATAACAAAAGATGGGGAAAAAATGTTGTCCCACAAAAGATTATGCACTTAATTATCCTAAAGTATTTCTATAGTTTATTCATATTTTCCAACCCATTTCTTTAACCTCGTGTTTGCTTCTAGGACTCCATTGTACTTATCATTTACAATAACGATAGTTGTTATGAATCCAATGAGAGTGATATTGTTAACTTCATGCAAGTAGTTTATACTTCTTTAGTCCAAAATGAAGAGTTCACACATTCTTTATCGTGATCTTTTTTTATCATCCCTTAATATTAAGAGCACTTATTTCTTTTTCGTCAAATAAAAATATATCAAATATCACGATAGCTAGTATGGCTTGATTTTGACTATAAATCAGTGAATCCTATATTAATTCCAAATTCAAATAGGAAATTCGAAATTGAGATGAAGACAGTAACTAACAACATTCCTCTAAGAGGAGAGGCTCGAAATTAGTTGTTTAACTTTGAGGGAGCACCCTGTAACAGCACGTAAATTCAATGCCCTTTAATATAATTATATTTGGGAGACAAAGAATTGATTTTATTGGGAGGAATTAAATTCATGATTTGGTAATTTTTTTAAATTGGGGGATTGATTTAAATTGGTAAATGGAGATTTAATTGTTCGGATTATTTTTGTGTCGCATTTTTAGGTCAAAAATTGAAAAATGTTATAAATTAATTCGAATGGCAATTATGAGTGCACGGTTAAGTTCGGATTGGTCGAAATAGTTGAAAAAGAGTAACTCGGGGTATTAAATGGGTCTTGGGTCATTTTTAGGCATATGTAAACTCACATAACAGTGTTTGGGCCCTTTTTATAAAGTCCACAAGCCTAAAAACGGTTGAGTTAGTAAACCCTAAAAGTGAGAGATAGTGGCAGCCATAACACATGATAGAAAACTCATTTTAGAAAGAGAAAGTGGGTGCAAGTGGGACACGCCATGGGAGCCAAAATCAAGAACAAGTACGTGGGTTCTTCATCAAATCATCCTCATCTACATCAATGGATTAAGACTCTAAGAACCCTAAGGCAAGTGGTGAAACTTATTTTTAAATTAATTGCAGTTCACAATCCACATCATAGCGGATGTGGTGGGATTATATGGTTCTTGTGATGTTGACATCTAAATTTGGGTTTCAATTAATTTAGATTTAAAATGTGTAGAGGATTTGGGAGCTAGTTAAAACGTGTAAAGACCTGTATAATTATAATAAAGGCAAAGACCTATTTGTTTTTTTTTTTTACAAAAGAACTTTTTTTTTAAATGTTCACTTTTTTTACAAAAAAAACTCTCCAAAGGTAAAGATCTATTTAATTTTAAAAAAAGTAAAGACCTTTGCTTTTTTTTTTTACACAAAAACCTATTTTTTTTAAAAACGTAAAGACCTGTTTAATTTTAATACACGTAAAGATCTTTTTAATTTTAATAAACGTAAAGACCTGTTTTTTTACAAGTGTAAAGACCTGTTCAATTTTAATAAATGTAAAGACTTGCTTTTTTTACAAAAAAGTTGTTCTATTTTTTTTATACAAAAAACATATTTTTTTTACAAATGTAAAGACCTATTTAATTTTAATAAACGTAAAGACCCTTTTTTTTTTAACAAAAAAACTGATTTTTAAAAAAATAAAAACTTGTTTTTGTATTTTACAAAAACCTATTTTTTTTCACAAACGTAAAGAGCAGTTTAATTTCAATAAACGTTAAGATCTGTTTTTTTCTACAATTTTTTTTTACAAGAAACCTGTTTTTTTACAAACATAAGGACCTGTTTAATTTTAATAAATGTAATAATCTGTTATTTTAACAAAAAAAATTACTGTTTTTATCTTTTTGACAAAAAACCTGTTTTATTTTTGTACAATAAACCTGTTTTTTTTATGAACAGCTTTTTATACCCTCTAAATTTTATATGACTAATTTTTTTTTCAAGCTTTTTCTATGAACAGTTTTTCTTTAAACAATTTTTGAAACTTTTTTGTAAACCTTTTTTTATAACCTTTAAACTTTATATGACTAAAAAAACTGATTTTTTATAGTACAAATTTTTTGAAACTTTTTTATAAACAGGGTTTTCATAACCTCTAAATTTTAAATGACTTAATTAATTGATTTTTTTTGTAGAACAAAATTTGTCAATATCACTTTATATAATATATATAACATGTATGAATAATATAATTGGTAATATATAATTGTTATAATATATATAACATGCATGAAAATTAGTTGGTTTAAATGAGGAAAAGTTAGGGTAAAATGGGTATTTGATAATTTTTTGTCAAAGTTAACGGCCTTTTGAATCGAGTCCCCGATTTGAATCTAACTTGAGCGAAATAAAAGATTGAAAGCCATTTAAAAAAATTTGTGATAGTTTAGTGATTAAAAAAGTAATTTACTTATTAATTATAAAGGGTTTCAGATAAGTTCTCCAAAACATGCCGACATTATTATACAAACTAGGTGTAAACCCGCGCGATGCGCGAATTATGGGAACGTGTATACAAAGTTAAAAATAAAAATTCTCTTGAAAAAGTGTCATCATTATTGAGGCAAGATAGCATACTTTTGCATACATGTTTAGTTTCAATGTGAGTTTGTTTTTAAAAAATGTTAATGGACTTTTCATCGAATGATCCTAAAACTTATACTCGATAAGTTAAATTAGAAATTTCCCTAATCAAATTTTAAAAAAATAAATCTAAATTAAAGGAAAATAAGCACTGAGAATGGGGGGAGTTAAATATAAAAGCACATAAATAAATAGAAAAATGTTTCCAATTTGTTCATAACATTTACTGAAGTAGAGTGCCTATTAAAAATATGCACCAAAATAATAATAATAAGTATAAAAATTGTTCTACATGTAGTGGAGGGTAAAGTACTCCATCAAACAAAATCAATTATGACCGACAAAATATAATATTTCGGCTTGATAATTGGTCATATAGGGGTTTAATGGATTTAATTTATTTAACATAGTTTTATGTTTGTTAAAAATAAGTGTAAATACCAATAAACCCCCGAGATTATTTTACATTTATAGGTTCTCTCATTTTAAAAACCCGACAACGATCCCCTTGAAATACTGACCCACCACAACTAACACAATACCTTTAAAAATATGATTAAAACATTAACTTACAGAAAAAAAAAGATTAAACTACCCTCAATTCAACATGTTCTTTTTTTTATTATTAAGAAAGCACTTTAGTGCATAATGTGAAAAGGCAGCAAAGAAATTAGAAAAATAATCCAAAGCACCATTTATAAATTGATTATAAATTATATTAAACATATGATATTAGGATGTTAAGATATTATGGTGAGTGAGAAAAAAAAATCAATACATTTGAAGCAATAAAAAAAATCATACAGAGTGTAAAATGAAGAAAAAAAATACCCACTTAATTTTTTTAGTTCTGTATCTTGCTTGGCTGTTTTTTTCTCAAGTGCCCTGTGCTTCTTCACTCGCTACCCAACAAACTCACTGCAAAAGATATAAAGACTCCACCCAAGTCTATATAAAAGCTTTTCACAGCTTTCTCTTCACATACCGAACAATGGGAAGGAGAATAGGAAGATATTCGCAAGAGAGAGAGAGAGAGAGAAGAAGCACCATTTTCTCCGGTGAAAATAGAAAATGACTTTCATACCTGTGAAAACAAAAAAGATGGATGTTATTAACAAAAAGATACGTAGTGTAAACAAACATGGAAAACAAATCAGGTGAAAACCATTTTCTCCCATTTTCTTTATAACCCACTTTCTCCCATTCCTGTGAAAAACAGAAATATCCACATTATAAACAAACATGGGATTGATGAAATATATGAAAGAAAAAAAATCATGCTTTATTATAATTGAAAATAAAAGAACTCTCTCACGAGAAACCCATTTAATTTTTTTCCCAAGTTTATAAGGCACTGCCAACAAAGATGTGAAATAGGTAGAATGAAGAGAGAGAGTGTGTAAAAAAGGATGGTCGTCCATCAATTTATAGGGGAGAGAGTGGGGTGTTGTGATTTTTAATTTAGAATAAGAAAGGATCTATTGAAGAAAGAGAAAGGGCAGAATTAAAGAATGAGTTGGGTATTTGTTTGGTAATCTGTATTACCTTTGATATTCCCCAAAAGAAAACTACAATGAAGAGCAAGGTTTGAAGTACGTAGACATGTAAACATTTAGAAAAATCCTAACTAATATTTAAGTGACTTGCGGCTGAGCATTTAATTTATTACGTTTTTTTTAGGGATACATTGAACACCCACATCCACCTTTTTTTATGTGGTACATTGAACACCCACATCTATTTTAACTGTCAATCTCCAACGTTTCTTAAGTAGCAATTAAGAGGAAATTGGGTAATATAGATTTGCATTTATGTCAATGCCACGTGTCATCCTCAGAAGATTTATAGTGAAATGATGTGCCACGTGGATAGGCTAATTGCAAAGCATAATAAATGCCTTGTTTTGCATTTTATAGTATTAAGAGATTTGCATTTATGTCAATGTCATGTGTCATCCTCAGAAGATTTATAGTAAAATGATGTGCCACGTGGATAGGCTAATTGCAAAACATAATAAATGCTATGTTAATGCCATGTGTCATCCTCAGAAGATTTATAGTGAAATGATGTGCCACGTGGATAGGGTAATTGCAAAGCATAATAAATGTCTTGTTTTGCATTTTATAGAATTAAGAGATTTTCATTTTGTCCTTTTAAGACAGTCTTGAGGATGTTCTTATCGTGATTGGAACTAGCGCGTGTCCATTCTCTCATAATACAATTTTGTTGTAATGTGAAAGAACTTCTTAGTTGAGATACAACTTACAATAAAAACAACATTAGTAAATATTTCCTCATGGTCAAGAATAATAAAATGAATAAATCCATATATGCCCATTTATGTATTTCATTTCCTGATTGATTGAGTATCGGGGCACTAATAAGATTTAATTTTATTCCCACACACTTTATTAACCCAGTCAGCCACAACACACACAACGGCTCCACACCTCATGGCCTCATCCTCCACTACTTATGTAACCACCTGCAGATAACTGCCGCAACTGCTATCTTGTTTCCCTTATATATATTGTACTTGCTTTACCATTGTAACTGTGGAAAAACACCAGAAATATATTTTTAACAATGTAGTTTATTACCCTTCTTATTCTTCCCCACACAATTTGACTATGAAATGACCATTATGCCTTTATAATTATCCTTTTTTTTGCCTTCAATACAAACGCATTTGATAAAAATTATAATCTATATTTTCAATAAAATAAAACTTTTTTTATAAATATTATTTTTATTAAGAAACTATTTTTTTTAAATAAATAAATGTTTTAAACTTTTTACGACTGTTTTCAAAAAACAATTTAACTTCTAAAAAATTTTATCTACTTTTTTAATTGACAGACTATTTTGAAAAAGGAAAAAAAAGTTTTATATAAAACAAAAACTGTTTTTAGAAAAATAAATTGTTTTCACTATTGAAAGACAGGCTTTTTAAAGTTTTTACAAAAAAACTGTTCTAAAAACTGTTTTTTACAAAAAAATGTTCAAAAAACTTTAATAAATTTATTTTCAGTAAATAAAAAAAAATATAAAATATGTATTTTCATTAAAAAAAATTAATGAAAAAATTATTTTAAATAAGAAACGGTTTAAAAAAAAATAAACTGATTCATTATTAAAATTAAATTATACTTTTATGAAAATTAACAAATTCTTTAGTATTAAAATTTCAACTAACGTATAAATTTTATTGACTGTTAATATAGTGTACTAACAATAATTTAAACAAATATATGACAGTGATTTGAAGTGCAAGTGGACCTCCATTAGACAAATGTTTATATTGGGTATAATATTGGATGTTTAATTATTTGTTTTAAAAATACATAATATAAAACAAAATAGTTTTAAAAACAGGTCTTTTGTAAAAACAATATTAAAAAAGTGTTTTTTAAAAAATTAAAACAATTTATTTTTGGAAAAAAAGTTTATAGTTTATAAAACACACTTTTTTAAGTTTTACACAGTTTTTAGTAAATAATAAACATATTGGAAGTTTTTTTAAACAGTTGATTTTTTTTAAAACAGTTAAAAGCATTTTTTTTAAACAGTTTCTTAATGAAAATAGTTTTTTATTAAAAAAAAAAATTATTGAAAATATATATTCTTTTATTTTATTTTATTTTTAAGACAAAACAGTTTTTTTTGTAAAAAAAATAAAAAAAAGTTGTGTTTTTATAGTTAAAACAGTTTAATTTCTTAAAAGGAGTTTTTTTAAAAATAAAAAAACAGATAAGTTTTTTTAAAACAGTTGAAATGTTTTTTTAAAAAAGAGTTAGAAAAAGGTTAACACAATTTTTTTTAAATAGTTTCTTATTAAAAACAATTTTTGTTAAAAAAAGTTTTTTTTATTGAAAATACAAATTTTACTTTATATGAAATGCATTTGTGTAGGAGGCAAAAAAATGAGCAATTTTACGGACATGATGATCACTTGGTAGTCAAATGGTGTGGGGGAGGATGAGAAGGGTGTGGGAATAACTATCCATTAAAATAGGTAAATAAATGATGGATAGTAAATGTCCTGGATATTAAAAAAGTAAAATGTTAACATGTGTCCTTAAGAGACATGTTTTGTATCTTAAAAAATTAAATGTAATGGCTCCATATGAATTTTTGTGTCCTATTAAATGTATTTCAGAACTTTGTTCCTAATGTTTTTGAGTTCTAAGCGTGTGCTCTTAAAGCACAAGTTATCCGGATCCTTAAAAAAATACTCTAAAATGTGTTAGATTCCATAAACCATGCCAAACAACTAATTTTGCTAAAACAACCTCAAACTATTAAAACCTACAAATGATAATCACACCAAAAATGAGTCTCCTTTAATTGTGGACATTAGATGATTTTATTTTGAAAATTATTAAAATAATGACAAAAGATAGGGAAAAAAAGTTGTCCCACAAAAGATTATGCACATAATTATCTTAAAGTATTTCTATAGTTTATTCATATTTTCCAACCCATTTCTTTAGTTTGCTTCTAGAACTCCATTGTATTTATCATTTACAATAACAATAGTTGTTATGAATCCAAAGAGAGTGATATTGTTAACATCATGTAAGTAGTTTATACTTCTTTAGTCCAAGATGAAGAGTTCACAAATTCTTTATTGATATCTTTTTTTTATCATCCCTCAATATTAAGAGAACTTATTACTTTTTCGTCAAGTAAGAGTATATCAAATATCACGATAGATAGTATGGCTTGATTTTGACTATGAATCAGTGAATCCTATATTAATTCGAAATTCAAATAGGAACTTCGAAATTGAGATGAAGATAGTAACTAACAACTTTCCTCTAAGAGGAGAGGCTCGATATCAGTTGTTTAACTTTGAGGGAGCACCCTGTAACACCCTGTAAGTTGAAGGCCCTCTAATTTAATTATATTTGGGAGACATAGAATTTATTTTATTGGGAGAAATTAAATTCATGATTTGAAAAAAAAAATAGAGGATTGATTTAAATTGGCAAATGGAGATTTAATTCTTCGGATTATTTTTGTGTCGTATTTTTTAGGTCAAAAATTAAAAAATATTATAAATTAATTCGGATGACAATTATGAGTGCACTATTAAGTTCAAATGGGTCGAAATAGTTGAAAAATAGTACCTCAAGGTATTAAATGGGCCTTGGGGCATTTTTAGGAATATTTAAGCCCACATAAGAGTGTTTGAGCCCTTTTTATAAAGCCTGCAAGCCTAAAACGGGATTGAGTTATTAAACCCTAAAAGTGAGAGATGGTGGCAGCCATAACACATGATAGAAAACTCATTTTAGAGAGAGAAAGTGGTTGCAAGTGGGAGAAGCCATGGGAGCCCAAATCAAGAACAAGTGTGTGGGTTCTTCATCAAATCATCCTCATCCACGTCAACAGATTCAGACCCTACGATTCCTAAGGCAAGTGATTAAACTTATTTCTAAATCAATTGCAGTTCACAATCGATATCATAGTGGGTGTGGTAGGGATATATGTTTCTTGTGTTGTTGACATCTAAATTTGGGTTTCAATTAATTTATATTTAAAACCTGTAGAGGATTTGGGAACTACATAATTAAACTATGAATCTGGGCAGATGTTTGGGGGACTTAAGATTTTAGGTTTCTTAAGGGTTGATAGAGGAAGAAATCTGGGAAAAATGAAGGTGGTAAGTCGTCAATGGCGGACAGAACTGTAGGAAGAAGAAGGGGAGGAAAACGTAGAGGTTGTTTGAATGACTTGGGTTTCGTTTGCGCTAGAGACTATGGCATTCGAACGACACGTGGCCTCGTTTGAATGACGTGATAAATCAAGCCAAATTTTTGTTCCTCCTACGTTTTGGCTCGGAATTGATCTGAGGGCTTTTACAGTTAAATGGACCATTTATGCAGTATACTTTCTGAAGTCTATTTTTTTCCCTTTAAGGTTATGATAGCGCATAATAGTGTTAGGTTTAAACTTAATGTGGGATGATAAGTATCAAACTTATTAAGGAGAATTGTGGATGATAAATTATGAATATTATGCGGGCTAGTGAGCAAGTTCGGGTATATTGGTTGAGTGACACCAAGATAATAAAGTAAACTAATGTGTGATTGATTCAATTGAGTCGGGATTTTGACTGAGGTGAAATGTGGAGAAGTTCTACGAGCGTTTAGGCACGGATTTTGCCGAGTTAATTTATTATAGGGTTATATAATAAATTAAGTAATATTCCAAAATAAAAAGGGTGTTAACCTTAATATGTGGAATTTGAGGAATAAGTTCTACAAGATGAAAATTTCGGACCGAATGAGTCAGTTCGGGTAATCTGGTTGGGTGACACAACTTGAGTGATAAATAAATAATTGTGGGAATTGTTTAAGTATCAAGTTGGTATATAGACTTGGGAATGCTAGGCTAGTGTTATGGTAATTGTGCAAGGGTAGCTTAGATTATATATATATATTTGTGTGATTTATAAATATTTGTGTGAGTAATATTGATAGGAATACAAAACCCTCTAGTGCTATCATGGGAGGTTGCGTGATGTGTGTGAATCCCCTAGCTTGAGGAGCATGGTGAATATAGTCCCCAGGTCATAACTTATGTATTGTTAGGGGTGAGACATCTTGGGGATGAGTCTGTCTTATTTTCGAGGGGAACTATGACCGTATCCACCGTGTTTACTTTATTTTCTGATTCGGGGAGCTAACCGTGTCAGGGGTCCGAGTTGATGAGTATATCAGGAAATGATAGCATTTTAGAGAACATCTTGTGAGTGCCTACTCGGGAGGATGGATTATATATTTTACCACATGTGTGTGAATGTTGTAATATGATGATACGTATATATGGTGCATATATTTATACACGGGTAAAATACATGATGTGAATTGTATAGATATTTCTTATAACTCGTGAGAATGTTATATGGTCCCAAGTGAGTAATGATTAATTAAGTTAATGTGATAAATAACGTATAAAACGTATATTAAACATACTTGGGCTAGAGCAATGTGACAGGAAGGTTATTATCAAGAACTAGTTATGGGGTAGGTGACTAGGTGGGTTATATAGGATAGCGTTAGGTGTGCCCAATAGTTGAGGAGTGATTTGGTACTCAAGGGAATGCAGCACTAACTTAAAAATGGAGAGCATTCATGCATTTTAATTTATTTCAATTTAATTCACTTTCAAAATATTTTGGGTTCTAACCCTTGCTATAAAATATTTTCAAAAACCTTTTAGGCGTCTAGCCACAGGGACGCCAGAAATGTTCTATTCTAGGGTTACGCAGTTGCGGCATATGTGGATGTTGCAGGACTTTAACTTCAATGTTTCAATCATTCCATTCCTAGAGTAGGATGCAGTCAGTATTTCATTTGGGCACGTCTTCCTAGTTTTTTCATTTGTCCGATTCAGATCATGTAATTAATTTATTCTTGTGGTTTATATTTTTGGATTTTGGTTTTGTAGCCGGTGGTTTTCTCGATAAAGATTGTAAATATTCATTTTTGATATTGTTCGATTCAGTGATTGTGTAAATGGTTTATTAAATTCTTTCGGACGTTGCTAGTGATGTTTAATAAAACTATAAAATTTGACGACATACCTTTTGAATACTAGGTGGTTAGTATGTTTTAAAAAGGTTTCGACAGTATTGCTAAGAATGAACCAGATGAGATTCTTATTTAATTGGATATAGGATTGATCGTCTGGCATTTTATTAGGCGGTGTGTCACACACCCTGAAATATTTACATTTATATAACATCTTTTCTGTCTCAATTTTTATTGACAGACGAATTTTTTGGTGATTTTAAATTTTAAAGTTGAGCATACAATGTTACTTTAATTTCTTAACGATTTTATAAAAAATCTTAATTATGCATCAATAACAAATATTGGTTCTCCATGACAATAATAAAAATCACTATTTTAAAATTATTAGCCTTGATAGAGTTATATGATAGAATAAAGTATTAATATTTCCCTTTTTATTTCTTTGCAAAAAATTTAAGTAGGACAAAATCAATTATAGAATAAGTCAAACGTGAAAAATAATGGCGAGGGCTAGAATCTAATGTATTGTAGATCAATGTTATAAGGGGTAGTTGTGAACATCAAGAAAATATTCAATAATTATGTCTAAGGTCATATCGTATTTCACAAAGCTCTTGGGGTTTGAAAATGCCCATGTGAAGCCCTTTCGAAGTGATAACTGTGTGCACGGAACATGGGGTCCTCAAATCTTTTTGGTTGTGACACATATACTTCAAGTTGGAGAGTTCCATTAAAAAACTTATTGACGTACATGTTATGGAACTTGAATTCAAAAGCAAAGTCAATGGATAAGACAAAACATACTAAATCTATCTTAGATACGAGAGAAACTAGCTCATTAAACTCAAAATCTTCAACTTGTGTGGATTCTTGAGACACTAGTCTAGCCCTATTTCTCAAAATGACAACCTTTGGATCATATTTATTTTTGAATATCCATTTGGTACTACTAATTTGAACATCTTTAGGCATAGGAACTAGATTACCAGCATCATATTTTGCTAATAATGAGAATTAACACTATAAAAAATGTTGCTTCCCAAACACATTGACTAACTATGTTTTAGAAAGTAAACAAAACTAATTAGATCTAAATAATAGGGTTCAGATCATGGTACCTTTGTGGATTGGGTGATTTTGTGTAAGATAATGATTTGATGAACATGTTGTTGTTGTTATCCTTATTAGACTTTTAAGTATCTCCTTAGATGTTCTTAAGTCCTAATATATTTTTGAATATTATCTACCTAAGGAAATCCTTATGTGTGGTCACTTCCGGATAGGAAATCTTAGTCAAATTACAAAAAAAATTACTTTTTCTCTTCTCAACCCTTCACAAAAATGTGAGTAGGTGTTTTCTTTTCCCTTTATAACCATTTGAAAGTCTCACGTAACTTAAACCCCTTACCTTAACCGATATAAATTGGTACATGAGGTGGAATTAGGCCAAACAAGTTTCAAGAGAGTTTGGGTTTTCTACTTCATAAATGAACTTCCCTAGGGGCTCAAGGATAATAATTAAACTAGATTACTAACAAAATAATGAGAATCCCACATCACACACTGTGGAATATTTTTTCTATGTTTGTTTTAATTAATTACACTAAATAATTACATTCCAGTTTAGTTTAATTATCACATATTTACTCGAATAAATAGGCATTTTTTGAAAGTTAGATAACACATAATATGATTCCCTGGATAAAACATACAATACCCGCTTGAGGAAATTCAATACGATACTAATTGATTTCCACCAATAAATGATTTATCCATTTAACTCAAACTTAAGTTATTTGATATATTACAGGATTATAAAATCCATCATTTGGGTTTATTGGTAGAATTAAAACTTATAAGTTTACAAACGTGGTATCACAATCAAAGATATTTCTTAGACATAGATTCCTCCTAAAGATGATTTCAGACATGCTCACATGATGATGGCCCAACTCGTAGATATAACGATAAAATCAATAATTATGTTAATATTATTATTTTCATAATTCGCGGGATAAGAATATGTGCGCCATTGGAAACCTTTAAGAGATTTTGCAAGTCTAATCTTATTAGCACCTAGACTTGAATTTCACATGTGCTCTTGTTCAATAGAAAGAGGGTTTACTAGTTGTTATAACCTAAAATAACACGACCAAGTGGGTCTATAAAAAGATGACACTTGTCATCATATTCAGTGAACCCAGAAACAACAAACAAATGTGATCGACACTCTTATCCCCACTGACCTCCCCACAAATATGAAGAGGCAGTAATGTGAATAGACACACGTGGAACCCTTAACGGCCACCATTCCGATGCATGTGAAGAATATTCAGTTGCTAATTGTAATTTAAAGATGTAAATTCCTAATGTATAAAGGTATTCCATCACTTCATCATCCTATTACTACAAATAGCTCACTACCTCTCTTAGCTAGGGACAACTTAAAATAGTCCAACTGAACCCTAGAGAGTTCTTGAGAGGGTTGAACCAGGTAAACCCTTATGTCTTTCTCCTTGTATCCCATCTTTATCTAATTTATTCCTTTCATATTTTATCTATAATTATAACTAGTGGTTCAATTATGCTAAGATTGATCATAATTAATAAACCAAATTTAGACACCAACAGATTGGCGCCTTTTATGGGAAACGACGTGCCAGTGTTGTTTTCAACCTATTCTCGTGAAGCAACCGTATTTTAATTATTTGTCATCCCACAATGAAAAATTGTGGACAATCCAGAGGGTAGCCACGCTTCTGGAAATCCCTTCAACCTTTCATCCCCTCCTGGCTTGGGGGATCTATAAGGAATCCTACTAAATATAGCCAAAGTTCAAGAGGATATGTAAGAGATAGTGAGACAACTTGATCAGACTCTCCAAACAAGGCCCATAGTTGGCCCAATAACTAGAAGATCAATGTTGCATCCAACATCCAGGCAGGAAAGGAGTAGATATAGATATTCTAGATCAACCAATGATAGATCTTATCACCCTGGAACGACCTCTTTAATCAGATTTACTGATTACTATGATGGACATTCACTCTCTTAAGAGAGGCCACGCGCCCGAGATAGGCTAAGTAGGGGTTCAACCTTTGATCATTTGGGTCCTCGAACTGCTAGGGGTCATAATCAAAGATAGATTTTTATATCACGAGATTGCCAATAAGATTTTGTAAGATCAAGGACTAGTGCATGAGGATCTGTGGGTGATGAACAGACTTCTAAGGAAAAGAGTTGAGCGTAAACTCATGGTCGAGCGACTAAGATCATTTTAATTAAAATCAATCCAGACAAGCAGCCCTAAAAAGGTTCAATCCAACGGTTAGAAGATCGCTTGTGACAGATAGACAAATCCAAAAATCCTTTACAAAGGAGTTTCGGGAAGGGTTCACCCTTTATCCCAATAATTATGAACTCTCCAAAACCTGCTAAGTTTAAGCCATACATGGTCACTCCAAATTATGATGGTAAAACTGATCATGTGCTTCATATAAAACAATATCAAGTTATCACTGACATCTAGTCAATCCCAGACAATATGCATTGCAGGGAATTTTTAGCACTATTACCAAGTCGGTAAAAATTTGGTACAATAATCTACCTCATAGTCAAATCTCGGTCTTCCAAACAACTTTTCGAGTTGTCTATTAGTAACTTCTGCATTATAGCTAAACCAATCAAGTGGATATCTCATTTGTTGAATTTTCTCCGGTGGATAGGGGAAACTACTCAAAAATATATCACTCTTTAAAAACAAAAAAACTGGAAGTTCTGTATTACGAGGAAAATACAGTTATCAGAGCATTTATGAGTGGTGTGCTCATCGATAAGTTATATGTTGCTCTAGACAAATATCCCCCCAAGACTATGACTAAGTTTATGGATAAATTAGGAAAAATTATTAATGTCATCAAAGAAGCTATGGCTGCTAAGAATTCTCATGACTCCCAGGCCGATAGCAACAACGACTCTAAGAAAAAGGATTAAAAGGATAAGAAGGTTGAAAAACCTAAGACGTATGATGAATATACTCCTCTCACTATTGGTGTACACCATATCCTAGAGGAAATTCAAGGAAGCTGAGAACTAAAATGTCCCAGAAAGCTAAAATCTCCCCTAAACAGGAGAGATAAATCCAAGTATTATGAGTTTCACAAAGTCCAAAGGCATAATACAGATAGTTGTATAGTCTTGAAGAATGAAATAAAGAGTCTGATCTGAAGGGGAACACTCTCCAAATTTTTTGACTGGTAAAGGCATGATAGAAGAAAGAGAGGCCAGAAGATGATCAAAATCTTGTTATGAAGGAGGGGACGATTGACGCGACTGAAAATATGTCTCAAAAATGCGTTCACTCTAGGATCAAGGGTAAGCCTGTCGCTCAAGTAATAATCCCGGTAAGTCGGGTATCGAATCCACAGGGAAGAAGGACAACAGAGTTGTGACGACGGGACAAGACGGATAAATCCTAACTTTGACTCTAAAAAGGAAAGGAAAAATTGATTGGTTCTGAGATTGATTACAGTTAAATGCGATAATGAAAATGAGCAAAGATGCAACTGAATTACTCTACCGAAATGGAGGATGACTGATGATTTCAAAAACTTTTTATTTTAAATGATGAGAGAAACAGGATGGGAATACAATCCTCCAACCCTAGTGTAGTGCAATGATAATGTTAACCATAAATTTATTCGATTAATCATACCCCTAATTTAGTACTCCCAAGCATTATGTATACGAGGTTCAAGCCCGCGTCATACCTAATCTGAGAATGAGTAAATCGGTATCACGATAAAGACACTCAAATTGTAATCTAAATCATCACGAGTACCCAGAGGTAAACGAGATGTAAAGATCCGCAATTATTATGTAATTATGCGATACGATCATAATAAATCATTAAATTCATCGGATGAACTTTATACACATGCACTAACACATTAGGTTGGGTTCATGCATCCCAACCTTTTAAACCTAGCCGGACATATTAAACTGAAAAATGCATGAAATAATAACGTTGCATGCAAAAAAACTCATGATAACACTAGATCAATATACATAGCTAAATATTATAAACGCAGAGATTCATTCAAATCATACATAGAAATTACTGACACGACTCAGAATGTGTCTCTAAAGTGTGTACTCTATAGGCTCAAGTGCAAGCCTGTCGTTCAAGTAATAATCCGACAAGTCGGGTATCGATCCTCAGGGAAAAAGGACAACGGAGTTGTGACGACGGGATAAGATAGAGGAATCCTAACGTTGACTCTAATAAGAAAAGAAAAAATTGATTTGGTCTTTTGGGATTGATTAAACTAAATGCAATTACGAAAGTATAATAAATATGCAACTAACTAAATTATCTAAATGAAGAATGAAGAATTGAATTGAAACTTTTAACTAAATGATGAGAAAACGGGATGGGAATACAATCCCCCAACCCTGGTGTAATGTAGTGACAACGTCAATCATAAATTTATCCGATTAATTTAAACCCAGAATTTAGTACTCCCAAGCATTATGTATACGAGGTTCAAGCCCGCGTCATACCTAATCTGAGGATGAGTAAATCAGTATCGCGGTAATTACACTCAAATTGTACTCTAAATCATCACGAGTACCCATAGGCAAACGAGATATAAAGATCTACAATTCTTATGAAATTACGCGATACGATCAAAATTAATCATTACATTCAGCGGATCGCCGTTATACACATGCACTAACACATCAGGTTGGGTTCATGCATCCCAACCTTGAAAAACCTAGCCGGACATGTTACTTTGACTAATGCATGAAATAATAACGTTGCATGTGTATGAATTCATGATAAAACTAGATCTAAACATGTAAATACGTATTATGAATGCGAAAACAAGTTGAATCTAATGGGAAAACAAAGCATGCAAGAACAATAATAAGAAACAAGAATCTTGAATTAAAACTTGCAAAAACAAACCCGAAACAATGAATTCTTGAAGTAATTTATGCCCTTGATGTTCCTAGATGTTCCTCCCCTTTCTTTCTATCAAAAACTCTCTAAAAATAACCCTAAAGGCTGCCCCTAGGTTAGTACCTTCGTTCCCCACAATATTGGAGTGTTTAAAACCTATTAGGAGTCTTGGAGACCAATCCAAATGAAAGACAAAATTCGCGTGTCAGGTACAGCGAACCGGTTCGCAGGTACAGCGAACCGGTTCGCATGTACCAGCCTGGTCTTGCTCTCAACACTTAGATTTTTTTCTGGTTTTTCTCTTCTTTTCTTGGATTTTTCTTCAACTTCAACTGAGCATAACTTTTCAACCGTAGCTCGGATTTGGGTGCCGTTTCTTCCAGTATTCTCGTTGTTCCGAGCTCTTCAACTTCCCAGAAGGCCCCACCTCCATAATCGGTCTGTAAAATTACGAAAATGCCCTTGAACTTGCCTTCCTAGCCTTTCTTTTATGATTTTTCCGCAACTTCAAGGGGTCATAACTCTTTCATCGTAGCTCGGATTGAGGTGCCGTTTTTTCTGGTGTTCTTGTAATTGAAAGATCTTCAACTTTCTAGGTGGACCCACTTCCGGACTAAGGCTGAAAAATTACGAAAATGCCCTTGAACTTGCCTTCTTAGCTTTTCTTGCACTGTCTTGCTTCCTCTTTTGCACTGCTTGCATAATTAACCTGTAAAACCAATAGGAGAAACACGAAACACGCAATACTCGCCAAGAAGGTTAGAAGCATAAAAGTGAATCAAATCCATATATGTTGCATCATTCGGGTTCACAAAAGTACTGAAATTAGGGGGATAAATATACAATATTTATGCCCAATCAAACCCCCCTAACTTAGAACTTTGCGCGTCCCGAGCAATGTAAAAGAATGAGAGTAAGAGTTAAGGACACTTCAAGGACTTTATTGGGATAGAATACCACTTTCGCGGGCAAGCGATTGCATTTAGCGTATGCAGCAAGCCTTTAAACCTCTAGGTTACCCTAGTAGGATGAGTTGTGTCTCGTGAGGGTTTGCAGTGAATATACCCACAAAATTCGACTCAAAGAAAATTCAAAATATGCAAAAATTGTACAATTAAAACTTTTCCATAAAATAGTCATCATCAAGTCATATTTACAAGTCTCAAACCGTAGTGTGTGTGTGCGAAGCCAGAAATATAACCGCCAATTTCCATCGATTGATCATTACGTTACTTATCCGAAAATTCGTTTTGATTTCAATTTCTCACGGAATGCACTCACAAACGAATCTCTCGGATTATGGCTATTCTCTCGGCATGCGTGATATAAGGAGTAAATATAATGGAAGCAAATACACGCATGCATTTAGAAAGACGGAAATTTTATGGTGAAAGGATCTCTTCAACGGATTACGGTTTTAAAAACGGGAACATCGCCTCTATTTCGCGCATTTAACATCTTATATTATCTTTTGGTGTATTAACTCTCCACGCGGTACTCAATTTACGCAATTTGGACTCGGTTAGGACTTTTTCGGGTTAAAGGTTGCATTGGGTAAAATAAAGGAGGTATGGAGGGTTGGAATTGGAAAAGTCATTCGTGATGTCCGTTTGTGCATTTTCCGGGCTATTGCTCATTTTTTTCTTCTTTTTCTATTTTTTTTTTCTTTTCTTTTTTTGTTGCTATTTTTGTTGAGCATTCTTCTATTTTTTTTTTCTTACCCCCTTTTTGTTGCACTTTTCGGACTTAAATTCTGATTTTTTTTTTCATTTTTCGCAATACCGGGCTATTTTGGGTTTTTCGGGTTGTCAAACGAGAGGAAAAATATTCGGCTCAATTTGGGTTACAAAAGGGATAATTTTTCGCTACTTTTTTTCTAGCCAATACTTTTGGGTGACAAACGAGGGCCTACTTCATTGTCCAAAATACCAATTGCGTTACCATATGCGTTTCGAGGTGAATTTAAGTTTAGAGACTAATTTGGCACGATTTTCAAGGCAATATTGCACACATTTTTCAAAACCGATCGAATGAAAAAAATTTGAGATCCTTGACAACTTATTAAGCGCTAAAAAGAACTTTGAGTTAACAATTAACTCGGATTGATTTAAAAACTCGCAAAACGTGATAGGCTAGAATCTCACCGGGTTTGTTAATCTCCACATTTATTCGTTAAGTCGTCAATTTTCGCACAACTTCCATCTTTAGTCAATTTCGGCTTTGTGTATGTTGGATGTTTACAATTTGAGACTCCAATTCGACTTTTAATGATATTTTTGAAAAAATTTGAATTCCAATTTTTATTTATTTTGAAGAAAAATATTTTTGAATTTTTCAAAATTTTATGATTTTTTTTGAAATTTTTGGGCATTTTTGAAAATTTGTGAAGTTTTAGAAATACGCACTTGTGACCCCCCCTAACTTAGACTTTTGCATTGTCCTCAAGCAAAAATGACGAAAATCTAACTAAGGCGAATGAAAAGTGCGGAAAAATAAAACAAACAAATATGAAAAACGCAACAAGACACTGTATGACACTCATGCATGACTCAAAAATGCAACAACAATCACCCCATACGCGTCGGGGGTGCAATGACCTCTCATCTCTCCATAAACTCACCCGACCCCACTTATGGGGGTTGATGCTCTCTTTGTCACTCCCGTCCTAGGATTATATTCCAACAATCGGAACAAGTTGGGACCTCGCCCATAGATAAAGGATAGACCGGGAGACTCGTCGGGACTAATTGGAAAGGGATCCTCGTGATGCTGACTCAAATCATGGTCAACGTGCACTGACTCGGAGGGGACACCTAGGTTTCTTTCAATTTTTAAGACGCATGGGTCGGGCTCTAAGTCGGATGAACCACAACTTTTCTCCTCACTCGCCTTCGGGGCCTCTAGTGTTGTGGGTGGATTGTCACAACGAAGGAATTCATCAATTTTTGCTTTTAATTCACTGTCGTCTAAGTGACTACATGAATCCAATAGGGATTGGCCTTCAATAGTAATAATTTCATCCACCTTCCCGAATTCTCTTTCAAAATCTTCCATGCTCATATCGCCTAGTTCTCCCTCTCTCGTAGTGCCTACATCCTCTCTTACTTGCTCGATCTCCAACTCCACTAGTTTTCTCTCTTCTACCCCCTCTCTCTCTCTTTCAATTGTAGTCACAACACACCTCTCCCCCTCTTTGCTCTCATCGTCACATCTACCACTATTACCTGATAAAATAGGGCACACCCCTAACGGCTCTCTCTTGTGGGACCTCTCATTCTCATGGCTCGACACTAAGCAGGACCCCGAAGCATCTCCACAATCATTTTCCTCAAAGTACTCCCCTACAACCTCATCTATGAAGCTCATTGTGTGAAGGTCATCTTCTTCTTCCGTATGTTGGGTGACATGGAAAATGTTGGTCTCTAAAGTCATGTTCCCAAAGGTGAGTTGCATTCGCCCATTCCGAGTATTAATGATGGCGTTAGCCGTAGCTAAGAAAGGGCGCCCAAGGATGATGGGAACATGGTTACTCCAGTTAAATGAGGGCTCCGTGTCCTAAATGACAAAGTCTACCGGGAAGTAGAAAGTGTCAACTTGGACGATCACGTCCTCGACTATGCCTCTTGGGATATTCACCGTTCGATCCGCTAATTGGAGAGTGACCTTAGTGGGCTTGAGGTCGCCCAAGTCAAGTTGCCTATAAATGGAGTAAGGAAGAATGTTTACACTTGCTCCCAAGTCAAGTAGGGCTTTCTCAATTTTATTATCTCCAATGATGCATGATATGGTGGGTGCACCGGGATCTTTGAATTTAGGCGGGAGATCATTTAGTAGAATGGAACTCACGTTCTGAGCTAGAAAGACATTCTTTTTAACCTTCATCTTCCTTTTTACCGTCAAAAAATCTTTGATAACTTTGCCGTAGGCTGGAATTTGCTTGATGGCATCAAGGAAGGGCAAGTTTAGCTTCACTTGCTTAAGTACTTCTAGCACTTCATCACGTGGGCATCCTTTCTGTGAAGGTATCAACCTTTGAGGAAATGGTGCCGCGGTGGGTGGTTTCGCTACTACCTCAGGCTCACTAGTGTCATTTTCATCACCTTCATTCAAGGGGACATCTTCGGCCTCTTTCGTGCCGGGCGAAATCTCCTTGTCTTTAAGTATGTCTCGTGAGGGAGGTGACAAGTCAACTACCCTCCCACTGCGTAGAGTGGTAATTGCGCTACATTGCTCAGGATGGTCATGGAGTGTCGAGTTAACACTAGTTTGACCTTGGAGAGGTCTTTGGCCTTGGGCAGGGAATTTGCCCTTCTCTTGAACACTTAACGAGGATTGTATTTTAGACAGATTCGCATTTATGTCGTCGATCAGACGATCATATTTGGCATTGGTTGCGGTCTGGTTTGTAATGAATTGATTCACGGTATCCTCGAAAGTTCTCCGTTATGGCGGGATATAATTTCCATGAGGTGGTGGTAATTGCATATGTCCCTGCATGTGAGGAGGTTGTTGAAATTGTTGTGGAGGAGGAGGGGCAACATGTGAAGGAGGGTTCATTGCGGCATGTTGTTGCCCGTAGCTAAAACCGGGATGGTTTTTCCACGAAGGGTTGTATGAATTCCCGTGCGGGGCACCGAAATTACCCTTAAAGCCTCCTATCCCACTAACTTGCTCCTGCAACATCACTTTGCAGGCGGGTATCGTCGGGCATTCCTCAGTTGAATGTCCCGCCTCACAAATCGCACACACTGTTACGGTAGGATTTTTGATAGATCCAACTACCGCACATAAGTCTCGCAGTCCTTTCTCAATGGTGTCCAACCGACAGTCCGACATAGAATTATTATCTATGTGGAATAGACCGGATGTCGACGGAGCGGTGGTAGATTGTCGATTTTGGTTTTGAGCGTTCGGATCAGAGGTATCCCAGGATTGGGTAGTCTCGGCGACATACCTCATGTGAAGATCAGCGTCATGGGCATCTAGATCGACAAATGGACCACTTCCCATGGTTTCAACAAGCTGTTTAGAATTAAGATTTAACCCATTATAGATAAAGGAGATGATTTGCGATGGATCAAATCCATGATGGGGGCACGAAGCCACTAACTCGTTGAAACGTTCATAACATCGATGGAATGGTTCATTTTCTTGTTGCCTGAATGCTTGAATTTGAGCCTTTATCGAGATTGTTCGATGTGTTGGGAAGAATTTCTTGAGAAATTTAGACTGTAGCTCATTCCAGGATGGAATCGAGCTTGGAGGTAAAGACCATAGCCAAGCTTTAGCTTTATCTTTAAGCGAGAAGGGGAAGAGTTTGAGGCGGATTGCCTCTTGTGTGCAGGTTTGATCATTGAGAGTATCACACACGTCCTCAAATTCCCTTATGTGGAGGTATGGCTTTTCAGAATCCATACCGTGGTAATGTGGTAGCGTCTGGATCATCCCATTCTTGAAACGGAACTGCCCGGCATTATACGGGAGTATAATGCATCCCGGAGTGACAGTGCGCTCGGGATATAAAAATTCTCTCAATGGGCGGTACGGGGGCTCGTCCTCACCGGTAGCTGCATTGCTATACTGCGACATTTCTCTCTCACTCGACGATTCGGCGCTCTCACTGGGTGACGTGTGTCCTACGAAGGAGAAGGGAGTGTTGCTAGAGATTGAGTGTGACGGTGTGGGAGGTGGGATCCAGAATTGTGGGGCTTGTGGAGTGTGGGGACTATCAGGATTATACTCAACAAGTGGATTTTCGTGAATGCTAGTTGGAGTATTATGGGGTGTGGGAGTGGTTTCAGAATTTTGCATTAAGTTTGTGAGAGATGGTGGTGAATCTTTTTGTGCTTTTTATTATTTTTTGATTTTTTCTTTTTTTTCTTTTTTTTTTTTTGGATTTTTGAATTTTTGGTCAAAGCTTTGGATTAACTCGATCTAATCCTAAGTCTACCTAATTCCCCGGCAACGGCGCCAAAAACTTGACACGACTCAGAATGTGTCTCTAAAGTGTGTACTCTATAGGCTCAAGTGCAAGCCTGTCGTTCAAGTAATAATCCGACAAGTCGGGTATCGATCCTCAGGGAAAAAGGACAACGGAGTTGTGACGACGGGATAAGATATAGGAATCCTAACGTTGACTCTAAGAAGAAAAGAAAAAATTGATTTGGTCTTTTGGGATTGATTAAACTAAATGCAATTACGAAAGTATAATAAATATGCAACTAACTAAATTATCTAAATGAAGAATGAAGAATTGAATTGAAACTTTTAACTAAATGATGAGAAAACGGGATGGGAATACAATCCCCCAACCCTAGTGTAATGTAGTGACAACATAAATCATAAATTTATCCGATTAATTTAAACCCGGAATTTAGTACTCCCAAGCATTATGTATACGAGGTTCAAGCCCGCGTCATACCTAATCTGAGGATGAGTAAATCAGTATCGCGGTAATTACACTCAAATTGTACTCTAAATCATCACGAGTACCCATAGGCAAACGAGATATAAAGATCTACAATTCTTATGAAATTATGCGATACGATCAAAATTAATCATTACATTCAGCGGATCGCCGTTATACACATACACTAACACATCAGGTTGGGTTCATGCATCCCAACCTTGAAAAACCTAGCCGGACATGTTACTTTGACTAATGCATGAAATAATAACGTTGCATGTGTATGAATTCATGATAAAACTAGATCTAAACATGTAAATACGTATTATGAATACGAAAACAAGTTGAATCTAATGGGAAAACAAAGCATGCAAGAACAATAATAAGAAACAATAATCTTGAATTAAAACTTGCAAAAACAAACCCGAAACAATGAATTCTTGAAGTAATTTATGCCCTTGATGTTCCTAGATGTTCCTCCCCTTTCTTTCTATCAAAAACTCTCTAAAAATAACCCTAAAGGCTGCCCCTAGGTTAGTACCTTCGTTCCCCACAATATTGGAGTGTTTAAAACCTATTAGGAGTCTTGGAGACCAATCCAAATGAAAGACAAAATTCGCATGTCAGGTACAGCGAACCGGTTCGCAGGTACAGCGAACCGGTTCGCATGTACCAGCCTGGTCTTGCTCTCAACACTTAGATTTTTTTCTGGTTTTTCTCTTCTTTTCTTGGATTTTTCTTCAACTTCAACTGATCATAACTTTTCAACCGTAGCTCGGATTTGGGTGCCGTTTCTTCCAGTGTTCTCCCTGTTCTGAGCTCTTAAACTTCCCAGAAGGCCCCACCTCCATAATCGGTCTGTAAAATTACGAAAATGCCCTTGAACTTGCCTTCCTAGCCTTTCTTCTATGATTTTTCCGCAACTTCAAGGGGTCATAACTCTTTCATCGTAGCTCGGATTGAGGTGCCGTTTTTTCTGGTGTTCTTCTAATTGAAAGATATTCAACTTTCTAGTTGGACCCACTTCCGGACTAAGGCTGAAAAATTACGAAAATGCCCTTGAACTTGCCTTCTTAGCTTTTCTTGCAGTGTCTTGCTTCCTCTTTTGCACTGCTTGCATAATTAACCTGTAAAACCAATAGGAGAAACACGAAACAGGTAATACTCGCCAAGAAGGTTAGAAGCATAAAAGTGAATCAAATCCATATATGTTACATCATTCGGGTTCACAAAAGTACTGAAATTAGGGGGATAAATATACAATATTTATGCCCAATCAATTACCATGCAAGAATATCAAATATTATAAAAATAAAGCGTGGAATACAACTTGAAAACAAACCCGGAAGTGTATGGATCTTGCAGAAATTAATCAAAGTTATGTTCTTCGATGTTTTGCTCTCTTTTTCTCTATAAAAAACTACTCCAAAATATCCAGAACGGCTGTTCCTTTGTTACCACCTACGTTCCTTACTCTTTTCTTGAGAGTTTTAACCTAATAGGAAACTCTAGAGCCAATCAGAATGAAAGAGAAAATTCGCTCATCAGGCCCCCCGAACCGGTTCGCATGTACCCCGAACTGGTTCGCCCACCAAACCGGTTCGCCCTTGGGTTCGCGAATGCTTGCTGGTTTGGGGTGCTTATTCAACACTTAGAATTTTTCTTGCTTTCTTTCCTTTCTTCCTTGGATTTTTCTTCAACTTCAATTGGTCATAACTCATCAAACGTAGCTCGGATTTGGGTACCGTTTCTTCTAGTGTTCTTATTGTTCCGAGCTCTTCAACTTTCCAGTTGACTCCTCCTTCGGAATCTGGCTGTAGAATTACCAAAATGCCCTTGAACTTGCCTTCTTAGCTTTTCTTTCATTGTCTCGCTTTCTCTTTTGCGCTGCTTGCATAATTAACCTGTAAAACCAATAAGAGAAGCACAAAACATGAAATACTTGACAAAGAAGATTAGTAGCATAAATGTGCGTCAAATACATATAGGTTACATCACTCGGGTTCACAAATGCACTGAAATTAGGGGAATACATATACAATATTTATGTCCAATCAAACCCCCCTAACTTAGAACTTTGCGCGTCCCGAACAATGTAAAAGAATCCTACTGAGGCTTAACTCTTGAAAATCACATTTTATTGGGATAGAATACCTTTTTCGCGGGCAAGCGATTGCATTTAGCATATGCAACAAGCCTTTAAACCCCTATGTCACCCTAGTAGGACGAGTTGTGTCTCGTGAGGGTTTGTAGTGAATATACCCACAAAATTCGTTATTGACATAAAGAAAATTCAAAATATGCAAAAATTGAGCAATTCAAACTTTTCCAGAAAATAGTCATCATCAAGTCATATGTACAAGTCTCAAATCATAGTGCGTGTGTGCGAAGCCGAAAATATAACCGCCAATTTCCACCGATTGATCATTGCGTTACTTATTTGAAAATTCGTTTTGATTTCAATTTCTCACGGAACGCTCTCACAAACGAATCTCTCGGATTATGGCTATTCTCTCGGCATGCGTGATATAAAGAGTAAATGTAATGGAAGAAAATTCACGCCTGCAGTTAGAAAGACGGAAACTTTATGGTGAAAGGATATCATCAACGGATTGCGATTTTAAAAATGGGAACATTGCCTCTATTTTGAGCACTTAACCTCTTATATTATCTTTTGGTGTCTTAACTCTCCACACGGTAATCAATTTTCGCAATTTGGACTCGGTTAGGACTTTTACGGGTTGAAGGTTGCATTGGGTAAAATGAAGGAGGTATGGAAGGTTGGAATTGGAAAAGTCATTAATGATGTCCATTTGTGCTTTTTCCGGGCTATTGTTCATTTTTTCTTCTTTTTCTATTTTTTTTTTGTTTTTTTCATTTCTTTTCTTGTTGTTTTTATTGAGCATACTATTTTGTTTCTTGCCCCTTTATATGCACTTTTTGGACTTAAAATCTGAATTTTTCATTTTTCACAATTCCGGCTATTTTGGGTTTTTTTGGGTTGTCAAACAAAAGGGAAAATTATTCGGCTCAATTTGGGTTGCAAAGGGTGATTTTTCGATACTTTTTTTCTGGCCAAAATTTTGGGTGATAAATGAGGGCCTACTTCATTGTCCAAAATGCCAATTGCGTTACCATATGCGTTTCGAGGTGAATTTCCGTTTAGAGGCTAATTTGGCACGTTTTTCAAGGCAATATTTCACACATTTTTTTAAAATCGATCAAAATGAAAGAATTGAGATCCTTGACAACTTATTAAGTGCTAAAAAGAACTTTGAGTTAACAATTAACTCGGATTGATTTAAAAACTCGCAAACGTGATAGGCTCGAATCTCACCGGGTTCGTTAATCTCCACATTCGTTCGTTAAGTCGTCAATTTTCGCTCAATTTCCATCTTTTGTCAATCTTGGCTTTGTGTATGTTGGATGTTTACAATTTGAGATTCCAATTCGACTTTTGATGATATTTTTGAAAAATTTGAATTCCAATTTTTACATATTTTGAACAAAAATATTTTTGGATTTTTCAAAATTTTATGATTTGTTTGGAAATTTTTGGGCATTTTGAAATTTGTGAAGTTTTAGAAATACGCACTTGTGACCCCCCTAACTTAGACTTTTGCATTGTCCTCAAGCAAAAAGGACGAAAATCTAACTCAAAGCGAATAATAAGTGCGGAAAAATAAAACAAACAAATATGAAAAATGCAAGATTGTATAATAACAATGGGAAAACATGTGTTACATAAGAAATTGGATAGCAACTGTGAGAAAAGTTAAATCACTACAACAACTAACATCCACACCAAAATATAAAAACAGGAATGGGTTCATGGTGGAGGTGGATGTGAGGGCCTAGGTGCATTGGGCTTATACGGGGTCATAAAAGAAGGGGGTGGAGGTCCGCCGAAATTGAGTTGGTGAAGGTGGACTTGGAGTTGGTACATCATCCGGGTGTCCCTTCGGTAAGCCGCTTGATCTTGATTATATTGGTTGATGAACCCGTCGAGGCGGGACTCAACGGCCGAAAGGCGGTGCTTAAAGTTGTCCCCCGGAGGCTCGAAATCCGAATCCTCCTCATCTTCCTCAAACTCGTCCTCATCGACGTCCATCATCGGGGCATCATGATCCTCATCGTCCGCATCCTCATGGAGAATGGGACGGTCGGGATGAGTTACTCGCATTTGTCATTCGCTCCGAGTGGTGGACGTGCATCCAATGGGGCGGGGAAGTCGAATTTGTTGCCCCGGATCATCGATTTCGGCTTCCATTAAGAGCTCCGTAATGAAACGGGCGTAAGGGAGTGCAGTTTTGCCCCATTTGTCGTAAGCGGCATGGAGGATGTCCGCGTAGAAAAGCTAGGCAAGATTGATGGTGCTCTCGGGGTCCAAAAAGTGGTAGAGGAAATTGGCGTGACGTAACCGGACCACCGAGTCATTGATGGTTTGGTGGATGGCACCACAAGCAATGAGGTGCGTGAAGCGCACCGTAGCGGCCAAACCACCAATGGGAAAAGATTCACATACCCATTCCTCCCCGGGTGCCATGCGAGAAATGCATTCGTCTTTGGCGTGGGGGGTACCATTGTTAGTATATTGGAAAGGCACGGGGAGGAGCACCCCTTTAGCACACATTTTGCTTGCTATGATGGCCGCCGAAAATGGAATGGTGATACCGTCAAGGTATGCCTCGTGAAGCGTAGAGGATTTGCGAACCAACGTCACATAAAATTGGCGAATGGCGATGTCAAACACGTGCGTGCTCGTTAGGGAGAGGAAAGAGCACCACCAGCGGTGATCAAATAGGGCGGTGACATCGCCCGGAAGTTGGTTCCAATTAACGAAGCGTTCTATGTGGATGGGGAGCGTAGCCGAGAAGTATTGCTCGGCCCAATGACGTTCTCGGACGCTTCGGAAAACCCCCTTACCCTCATCATCAAGGACGGTGGTATCATCATATTTCTTGGGGAGGAGATTGGTGCGGCGAGGACGCGACATGTTGAAGGAAAGAGAGAGTGAGAGGGGAAAGGATATGGTGGAGAAGAGAGTGAGGGAATTTTTTGGTGTGAGAATTGGAGGAGGGGAGAGTGGTAATTTATAGGTGTAGAGGGGTGGGTTTTTGGTGGGAAATGTGAATGGGTGGGAAGGAAATAATGGAGGGAGTGAATCAGGATGAAAATTGGAAGGAGGGAAGAATTTGGAGGGAGGAAAAACGAAGGGGAAGAATGGGGGGAAGAATGGAGGGAAGGGGATGAATTTGGATTTAAGGGAGGGGGAATTTGCCAGGTACCCCGAACCGGTTTGGAGGTACCGCGGACCGGTTCGCCCCCCGAACCGGCTCTGGATGGGGTTCGGGAGAGTAGGCTGGACCGGATGCTAGGATTCTCTCTTCTGTCCAATTCAAGGCGTTCTCTCATCCTCTAACTTGTGCGTAAGGCCCCTAAAAACGTTCTAGACTCTCGGGCTCCTTAAAAATTCTTCGAACTCAACCTCGGATTGCATGCTAACCGATCTCTTTCGTGACTCATGCTCCTGACTCCTAACTAACCTATTCACACACGACTACTATACACACAAACTCACCCCATACGCATCGGGGGTGCGACGACCTCACTTTCTCAGCTCAATTGACCCCGTAAACGGGGTCCGACAACCAAATTGTGTCGACCTCTTCTGCACACGCCTCTAGATATGTCTTTAGGCGTTGTCCATTTACTTTGAACGTGTTTTCCCCTTTTAAATCGTCTAGTTCAACAGCTCCATGGGGGAAAACGTTCTTTACGACGAACGGGCCAGACCATCGTGACCGCAACTTGCCCGGAAAGAGGTGAAGCCGAGAGTTGTAGAGAAGAACTTTTTGTCCGGGGAGAAACTCTTTTCGTCGAATGATGCTATCATGAGCAAGTTTCATCCTCTCTTTTGAAATTTTGGCATTCTCATACGCATCATTGCGTAGTTCTTCTAACTCATTCAATTGAAGCTTGCGGGCTTCACCGGCCTTGTCCAAGGCATAGTTCAAATGCTTAATCGCCCAATACGCTTTATGTTCGAGCTCTACGGGAAGATGGAAAGGTTTGCCATAAACAAAATGGAAAGGGGACATGCCAAGTTGGTTCTTAAATGCGGTACGATAGGCCCATAGTGCATCGGTCAATCTAAGGGACCAATCTTTCCGGGTAGGATTAACGGTCTTTTCAAGAATATTCTTGATCTCTCGATTCGCTATCTCGGCCTGCCCATTCGTTTGTGGGTGATATGTCGTCCCAACCTTGTGGACGACACCATAATTTCTCATGAGATCCTCGAATGGCCTATTGCAAAAGTGCGTGCCATTATCGCTAATTATCGCTTTCGGTTCACCGAAGCGAGAAAGTATGTGTTCCTGCAGGAGCTTTATCACCACTTTGTTGTCATTGGTCTTGGTAGCTATAGATTCTACCCATTTAGAAACGTAGTCTCCCGCGACAAGGATGTATATGAAACCAAAGGATGGAGGGAAAGGACCCATGAAGTCAATACCCCAACAGTCGAATATCTCAATGATGAGTATAGGGGTAAGAGGCATCGTGTCTCGTCGAGTGATGGGTCCCATCTGTTGACACCTGTTGCATGACTTGCAAGCATCATTCGCATCCCGAAAGATTGTGGGCCAATAGAGGCCGCATTGCAGAATTTTAGCGGCCGTCTTTTTCGTCGAGAAATGGCCTCCACACGCTTCTGAATGACAAAACTAGATGACTTTCGGGATCTCTTCATCCGGTACACATCGTCGGATGATTTGGTCGGCGAAATATTTAAAGAGGAAGGGATCATCGTAAAAGAACATGTGCGACCAATTAAGAAACCTCTTCTTATCTTGCGGTGTCCAATCGGGAGGGACGACTCCCGTGATAAGATAGTTCATTATGTCAGCAAACTGGGGATATGAAGAAGTAGTAAAAAGTTGCTCATCCGAAAAGTATTCGTCTATGGGTATGGGATCACTAGGTCCGTCGGATGAAAGCCGAGATAAATGGTCGGCAACGACGTTTTCTACTCCTTTCTTATCTTTGATGGAGAGATTGAACTCTTATAGGAGTAGGATCCACCTTATGAGGCGCGGCTTGGAGTCTTTCTTCGCAAGTAGATACTTTAAAGCCGCGTGGTCGGTGAAAACAGTAATAGGAGAACCAATGAGATAGGACCGGAACTTATCGAGGGCAAAGACTACTGCTAGCAACTCCTTCTTCATGGTAGAGTAGTTTAATTGAGGTCCGTTAAGAGTCCGACTAGCGTAGTAGATGACATGAGCTTGCTTATCTTTACGTTGGCCCAAAACAGCCCCAATCGTGTAATCGCTTGCGTCACACATAAGTTCGAATGGTAAGGACCAATCCGGAACTTTCATGATGGGAGAGGACACGAGCATGTTCTTCAACTTATCAAAGGAGCTTTGGCATGCCTCTGTCCACTCAAACGGGTTGTCCTTCATGAGTAGGTTGCTTAAGGGCCTAGCGATGGCGATAAAGTCCTTAATGAACCTTCGATAAAACCCTGCGTGGCCCAAAACGGAGCGCACGTCTTTCAGCGATTTCGATGGGGGAAGATCAACTGTGACATCTATCTTAGCCCTATCAACCTCTATTCCGTTGGATGAAACAATGTGGCCAATAACTATTCCCTAGGTGACCATGAATGGTACTTTTCCCAATTCAGCACTAAGTTCTTTTCCACGCATCGGGTGAGTACTTTTTCCAGCTTGTCTAAATAATGATCGAAAGAGGTGCCAAAAACGCTGAAATCGTCCATGAACACTTTGAGTCCTCTCTCGACCATATCGCTAAATAAGCTCAACATGCATCTTTGAAAAGTCGCGGGTGCATTACACAAGCCAAATGGCATACGTTTGTAAGCAATCGTACCAAAAGGGCAAGTGAAAGTCGTCTTCTCTTGATCAAGTACATCTACCTCAATTTGGTTATATCTGGAATAACCATCAAGGAAGCAATAATAAGGGTGGCCCGCAACTCTCTCAAGCATTTGATCAATGAATGGAAAGGGGAAATGGTATTTCCTAGTTCCCGCATTGAGTTTCCGGTAGTCAATGCAAACGCGCCATCCGGTGGTGGTGCGTTGGGGAACAAGCTCTCCCTTAGCATTCTCAATCACAGTCATACCCGACTTCTTCGGGACGACTTGAATAGGGTTCACCCATTTGCTATCTGAGCTTGGGTAGATAATCTCGGCATCCAATAATTTGATGATCTCGGTTCTCACAACTTCTTTCATGTTGGGGTTCAGTCTTCTTTGCATTTCTCTAGAGGGCTTGACATCCTCTTCGAGATGGATCTTGTGAGTGCAAATCAAAGGACTTATCCCCTTCAAATCAGTAATGCACCAACCAAAGGCACCTTGGTGCTTCCTCAAAATTGTCAATAATTAGCCCTCCTGCCCTTCATCTAGGCTAGAGGAGATAACAACAGGAAATGTCTCATCCTCTCCTAGATATGCATATTTAATATGGGAGGGGAGTTTCTTTAATTCAAGGGTTAGAAATTTTTCACTGGAGGGAGCCATGTGTGTATCCCTCGGAGGTAATTCCTCGAATCTAGAAACCCAATTAACCTCTTTCACGTGCTCGTCCGATGTACTCTCATCGAGTAATTATATCAATTCTTCAACCTCCCTCTCGAAGGCAGTGTATGTCCCCTCACACTCATATCTCGTCGCTAAACAGGACTCTAACGCGTCGCCACAGAAATTTTCCTCAAAGTACTCTTCTACTACCTTGTCGATGAGGCTCACCGCGTGAAGATCATCTTCCTCCCCTGCATTTTGGGCTATGTGGAAGATGTTAGTATCCAAGGTCATGTTCCCAAAAGTGAGTTGCATTCGCCCATTCCTTGTATTGATGATTGCATTAGCCGTATCCAAGAAAGGGCACCCAAGGATGATCGGAACATGATTGCTCGAGTTGAAGGAGGGCTCCGTGTCCCAAATGACAAAATCTATCGGGAAGTAGAAAGTGTCAACTTGGACGATCACGTCCTCGACTATGCCTCATGGAATCTTCACTGATCGATCCGCTAATTGGAGAGTGACCTTTGTGGGCTTGAGGTTGCCCAAATCAAGTTTCCTATAAATGGAGTAAGGGAGTATGTTTACACTTGCCCCCAAGTCAATTAAGGCTTTCTCAATTCTATTTTCTCCAATGATGCAGGATATAGTGGGTGCACCGGGATCTTTGAATTTAGGCGGGAGATCATTTAGTAGAATGGAGCTCACGTTCTGGGCTAGAAAGACATTCTTTTTTACCTTCATCTTCCTTTTTACCATCAACAAATCTTTGATAACTTTGCCATAAGCTGGAATTTGCTTGATGGCATCAAGAAAGGGTAAATTCAGCTTTACTTGCTTAAGTACTTCTAGCACTTCATCATGCGGATTCCCATTTTGAGCGGGAATTAATCTTTGAGTAAATGGTGTTGCGGAGGGTGATTTCACTACCACCTCTGGCTCACTAGCGTCTTCCTTGTCACTCTCGTTAAAGGGGACATCTTCGGCCTCTTTCGTGTCGGGGAAAATCTCCTTGTCTTTTGTGATGTCGTGTGGAGGAGGTGATAAATCAACGACTCTCCCACTACGAAGAGTGGTCACGGCTTGACATTTCTCCTAATGTTCAGTGGAGGTGGAGCTAACACTAGTTTGACCTTGGGGAGGTCGTTGGCCTTAGGCAGGAAATTTACCTTTCTCTTGAACACTCAACGAGGATTGTATTTTTGACAGATTTGCATTTATGTCGCCAATCAGACGATCATATTTGGCATTGGTTGCGTTATGGCTTGTGATGAATTGATTCATGGTATCCTCGAGAGTTCTCCGCTATGGCGGGATATAATTTCCGTGAGGTGGTGGTGCTTGCACAAGTACTTGCATGTGTGGAGCTTGTTGAAATTATTGTGGTGGAGGAGGGGCAACATGCGAAGGAGGGTTCATTGCGGTATGTTGTTGCCCGTAGCTAAAACCAGGATGATTTTTCCACGAAGTTTTGTATGAATTCCCGTGCGGGGCACCGAAATTACCCTTAAAGCCTCCTATACCACTAACTTGCTCTTGCAATATTACTTTGTAGGTGGGTATCGTCGGGCATTCCTCAGTTGAATGTTCCGCCTCACAAATCGCACACACCTTCACGACAGGGTTCGGAATGGGTCCAGCTGTTCCTTTTCCATATATCTCGCATAGGTCTCAAAATCCTATCTCAAGGAATAGACCGGATGCTGATGGAGTAGTGGTCGCTTGTCGATTTCGATTTTGAGCATTTGGGTCAGAGGTATCCCAGAATTGGGTAGTCTCGGCAACTACCTCATGTGAAGATCAGTATCGTGGGCATCTAGATCGACAAACGGACCGCTTCCCATAGTTTCAACAAGTTTCTTGAGTTAAGATTCAACCCATTATAGATAAAGGAGATGATTTGCGATGGATCAAATCATTGATGGGGACACGAAGCAACTAACTCGTTGAAACGTTCATAACATCGATGGAATGGCTTATTTTTATGTTGCGTGAATGCTTGAATTTGAGCCTTTATAGAGATTGTTCGATGTGGTGGGAAGAATTTCTTGAGAAATTTTGACTGTAGCTCATTGCAGGATGGAATCGAGCTTGGAGGTAAAGACCATAGCCAGGCCTTAGCTTTATCTTTGAGCGAGAAAGGGAAGAGTTTGAGACGGATTACCTCTTGTGTGCAGGTTTGATCATTTAGAGTATCACACACGTCCTCAAATTCCCTAATATGGAGGTATGGCTTTTCAGAATCCATACCGTTGTAATGCGGTAGTATCTGGATCATTCCATTTTTGAAATGGAACTGCCCGGCATCCCGGAGTGACAGTGCGCTCGGGATATAAGAATTCTCTCAACGGGCGGTACGGAGGCTCTTCCTCACCGACGGGTACACTGGCGTGTTGTGACATCTCTCCTTCACTTATTGACTCGGTGTTCTCACTGGGCATGCTCGAAGTGTGTCCTAAGAAAGGGAAGGGAGTGTTATCGGAGATTGAGTGCGACGGTGTGGGAGGTGGGATCCAGAACTGTGGGGCGTTTGGAGTGTGGGGACTATTAGGATTATACTCAACAAGTGGATTTTTGTGAATACTGGTTGGAATATTATGGGGTGTGGGAGTGGTTTCAGAATTTTGCATTAACGCTTAGGAGAGAAGATGGTGAATCTTTTTTTTGTGTTTTTTTTTATGTTTTTTTTTGGATTTTTGAAATTTTTGGTCAAAGCTTTGGATTGACTCGATCTAATCCTAAGTCTACCTAATTCCCTAGCAACGGCGCCAAAAACTTGACGCGACTGAAAATGTGTCTCAGAAATGCGTTCACTCTAGGCTCAAGTGTAAGCCTGTCACTCAAGTAATAATCCTGGTAAGTCGGGTATCGAATCCACAGGGAAGAAGGACAACGGAGTTGTGACGACGGGACGAGACAGAGAAATCCTAACTTCGACTCTAAAAAGGAAAGGAAAAATTGATTGGTTTTGAGATTGATTACAGCTAAATGCGATAATGAAAATGAGCAAAGATGCAACTAAATTACTTTACCGAAATGGAGGATGACTGATGATTTCAAAAACTTTTTATTTTAAATGATGAGAGAAACAGGATGGGAATACAATCCTCCAACCCTAGTGTAGTGCAGTGATAATGTTAATCATAAATTTATCCGATTAATCATACCCGGAATTTAGTACTCCCAAGCATTATGTATACGAGGTTCAAGCCCGCGTCATATCTAATATAAGGATGAGTAAATCGGTATCGTGATAATGACACTCAAATTGTACTCTAAATCATCACGAGTTCCCAGAGGTAAACGAGATATAAATATCCGCAATTATTATGTAATTATGCGATACGATCATAATCAATCATTAAATTCATCAGATTAACTTTATACATATGCACTAACACATTAGGTTGGGTTCATGCATCCCAACCTTTTAAACCTAGCCGGACATATTAAACTGAACAATGCATGAAATAATAACGTTGCATGCAAAAAAACTCATGATAACACTAGATCAATATACGTAGCTAAATATTATAAACGCATAGATTCATTCAAATCATACATAGAAATTACCATGCAAGAATATCAAATATCATAAAAATAAAGCGTGGAATACAACTTGAAAACAAACCCGGAAGTGTATGGATCTTGCAGAAATTAATCAAAGTTATGTTCCTAGATGTTTTGCTCTCTTTTTCTCTATCAAAAACTACTCCAAAATATCCAGAACGGCTGTTCCTTTGTTACCACCTACGTTCCTTACTCTTTTCTTGAGAGTTTTAACCTAATAGGAAACTTTAGAGCCAATCAGAATGAAAGAGAAAATTCGCGCATCAGGCCCCTCGAACCGGTTAGCATGTACCCCGAACCGGTTCGCCCCCCAAACCGGTTCTCCCTTGGGTTCGCGAATGCTTGCTGGTTTGGGGTGCTTATTCAACACTTAGAATTTTTCTTGCTTTCTTTCCTTTCTTCCTTGGATTTTTCTTCAACTTCAACTGGTCATAACTCATCAACCGTAGCTCGGATTTGGGTGCCGTTTCTTCCAGTGTTCTTGTTGTTTCGAGATCTTCAACTTTACAGTTGACTCCTACTTCGGGATCTGGCTGTAGAATTACCAAAATGCCCTTGAACTTGCCTTCTTAGCTTTTCTTTCATTGTCTCGCTATCTCTTTTGCGCTGCTTGCATAATTAACCTGTAAAACCAATAAGAGAAGCACGAAACACGAAATACTTGCCAAAGAAGATTAGTAGCATAAATGTGAATCAAATCCATATAGGTTACATCACTCGGGTTCACAAATGCACTGAAATTAGGGGAATAAATATACAATATTTATGTCCAATCAACAATCGTAATAGAGGTAGTGATAATGATGCCAAAAATTATTTTGACCTTCCGAAGAAGTCTAGAGAACCTCTGGGCGACGTGAACCTTATTTCTTTTAGTTTTCATTTCATTTCATGTGGTGATGATGTTAGAGGTGATGAAATAACCAACAGAAAGACATACTTAAATAAAGCTAAAGTGTGCTCATACATTTGGGAAATCAATTTTTTTGTGATGGTGATAGTCATATAAGGAAAGTGAATAAAGATAGGTTGGTGATAGGATTCTCCAAGGATGACCTATCTGGGGTACTTTATCCTCACAATGATCCCCTGGTAGTCACAATAATGGTGCATGAAGCAAGTGTTACAAGAATTTTATTGGACAATCGTAGCTCAGCCGACATTATATTTTATGACTACTTCAAAGAATTGGTAATACGTGACAGAAAACTGGAACCTTATTACAGACCCCTCATAAGTTTCTCTAGAAAAAGTGTATTCTCTAGGACCTATTAAATTATAAGTCATTATTGGCACTTGGCCAATTAGACTATCTTATATTATTCATTTCTTCATCTTAGACAAGAACATCCTATCAACTTACAACATAATCTTCGATAGAGTTGTCTTGAAAAGGTTTAAAGTTGTACCATCTACTATACACCATTGCCTAAAATTCTGCCCACACTATGGGGTCAGCGTTGTTACTGGAAACTATGTTGAATCCAGGGAATTCTACTACACTTCAGTTGACAAGTAAGAGGTGAAGAAACCTATAAAGACTTATCATATTGAAATCATGGATCCCCGCGAGGAGGCGGATCTAGTCAAAGGACAGGTTATAGAGGCAATGGAGGCCATCGTCCACAAAACAAAAATAGGACATTTGTAATTGTAAAAAATCTTGACAAGTAGACCTTATCACTGTCAAAGACCGTGATAGGAATGGGGGTGACAACTAATTTATCACGAACGTATTGCGATAAAAATCTATGACAAGTTTCTTTTTTCACGGACGGGTCACGGTAAAAAATAATAACAATGAAACCTTATCACAGACATTGACCATGACACATATGTGACAACTATGAACTTGTACGGACGTGTCACGATCAAAGTCCATGATAATACTAGGAAGGAGTATAAAAAAACTACTGGGCAGTATGACCACTACCACAACCTTGCAGTATATTATCACCCATAGCAGTAATATATGATATATTTTCTAAAAAAATAACAGAAACCTAAATTAATATTCATAATAACCAAAACACTAAACAAATATAAATAAAAAATGACATATATTAACTCAAATTTTAATGTTAATACAAATTATTACATACTGTTAATTGATTACCAACTTGGAGGAGAAAGCGATGACATACAATATGCGAACCAACGCGACCCTCAATATGACGTACGTCTCACTATTCATTCAAACCACACGACTTCATTCTCTTTTCTCACCAATACTTGAGTGATGTGGACCTGAGCCTCATGAGGATGCATTGGACGGTCATGCACAAAGGAACCTCAACATATACTTGGGTCCCTCAACCCACTATCTATTCTTTCGCCTCCCCATAACTCTAGTAAATAACTATATGCCAACCAATTGTAAATAGAGTCTAAACAGTTGGGATAGGGGTAGGGTGGCGAATAAGTCATATGAAGATGGGTGGGTATTAGTTAGAGGGAGGGTGAGAAAGACAGAGCAGTGGCCCCCTCATCCACTAATTTCTCCTTGCTATTCCCCGAGCTGCACCAGGCTCGACCTTGAAGAGTTTTCTTAACAAACTAAAATATTTTATTCAATACTTTTTCCCATGTTCTCAAACATTTCATTGAAATTGGTCTTCATTTCGTCGACCTTGCATGGCACTCCGCTATTCTTGACGCAATCCCAGTGAGCCTCAATTTCCCCATCCGAGAGTTAACAACCTGAGTACGACCTTTATGATCCTTCTCAATCACTTGGATAAGTCCATCCATACTTAGAGATGCCTTGCCGACATCACTCTGTGCACACTTAATTTTGTTCCACATTTTCCATTAACCCCTTAGTTGTTGCAACGTGGAGTCGTGTGCTTATGGCGGCAAGTAGAATTATTCATGTGAAACAAATACAACCCCAAAAGAAAGTGAATTAGTAGAATTCGAACTATAAAATAAAATATAAACATTATTAAATCAAGCAACAACCTGTAAGGTTTCACAAATGACCATCTTAAAGGTTATATGGCACCATCATCCAATCGGTGTACCTGGGGATAATAATCATTTTGAAGAATTCCAAGACCCTATATTGGAAGGCCGTCTTATTATACACTAAGATCGCAACCTTTCCCCACTTTATAGGTCTAGTACTAGACGAGCCTTTCTCGCCACCGCTTCCCTGACGCTCTAATGAAGACATATCCTGCAACAATTATTATTAGTAGAAACACACACACACATATATATATATATAAGAAGATGATTTAGAAATATAAATAATGAAGTAGTTTTCATTTTTACTAAACCAAATTAATGACATTAGAATAATATAAATCCATATCATAAAACAAAATGAAATTTATTTCAAATAAATGGAACACTTATTACAAATCCATTATTTTTTTTTAAAGGCAGGTTATGTCACGGACTTTGAAATACTGCTTAAACTAATTAAAATCCAAATTAACATATTCACTAACCAACGAACAAAGATGATTGAAATCCCAACAAACTGATCAAATCCAAATGAATAGAGCATTAAATTGTCACCCGGTAATAATAAAGCACTAGAAGAATACAAATCCATATCATAAACCAAATTAAGAATTGTTTTAAATAATTGGAATACTTATTACAAATCTATTCATTAGGTCATATTCAGGTTATGTCATAGGCATTGAAATAGTGCTTAAACTGATTAATATCCAAATCAACATATTCACTAACTTACTAACAAATATTGATTTGAATCTCCCCAAACTGATCAAATTCAAATGAATAAAGCATTAAACTGTCATCCGATAATAATAAAGCAATAGAAGAATACTAATTAATGACATTAGAGGAATAAAAATTGATATCATAAACTAAACTATGAATTGTTTCAAACAATTCAAAATACTTATTACAAATCAAAAAATTGTTTCAAATTCGGGTTATCATCCAAAATTGATTGATATTCAGTAGGAGCAACCAAGTCAACCATGCTACTGGTTAGATGCTTTAGCGCGTGTAAGACAACTAAACCACAACTAGTTGTTTATATACTCTGAGTAAAACAATTTCTTGACCTTTTGAAAATAAAAAATAAACGACTCATCTCTTACATGCTGGTTGCTCTTCATCTTGGATAAGTCAACCATGATCAAATTGGTACCCGAATCAACTTTAAAATCATTTTTATCCTCAAATCTTACCCAATCACAGTAAAATACTAGCTCTTCGAATCTTATATATTCCAATCAAAATATATTCTGAAAGACACCATAGTAAGTCATTTTATCTTCAACGAGGTTTTCATCTTTTGTACTCGATCAAAAATAAATAAGATCCCTATATGAAATGCATGAGTTTTGTACATTTGTATTTTCCCCGTACACCCTTCACCGAATACATAACCATTCAATCGATACATTTTGTACTCATGTGCCATGATAGTAGATCCATTGGCTGGACGAGCGAGTCTTGATGTCGCGCCACCCATCTTTATGAGATGAGATTGAGAGAGTGTAGTGCGAACTTAATGGATTGATCTATATAATTAAATTTCCCAAGCACACAAATAAAAAAAAAACCAAAATTTAATCTTTGATAAAATTAGGTTTGCATACAAATAGTGTCCAAATATATAATTGCAAGTATCAAACCAAACATGGAAAAACACAAAGATGAGGAAAAATCCATTTTAAGGAAAACCCTTTATTCATCACTTTAGAATGTTTTAAAAGATAGTCAACTTACAAACTACTTAGACTGACTAAGTACAATGCGTAGTCTTCATAAAAACTTCTAAAGAAAACGGATTAGTCCAGAGTCATCCATAGGTAGTGTTCTATCCTCGGTATCCATCGATCAACCTTTCTTCATTCATCGGCAGTGATCATTCAGGTCATAAGTTCAATCATAGAGAATCATCTCTACAAGGTGTATCCAAGATATGGAAACTTTTAAGGTTTCACAAAATTTTTGGGGATGTAAAATAGTGAATTAAAAGGTGTTTACAAACAAAAATTATGAAAACTTTTGAAGCAGATATGTAAGTTTCATGTTTTCAAAAGTCTCATGAAAAATAGAGTTCAAAATAAGTATTTATATACTTGACACAAAATTTGACGCAACATCTCATTCGAACGAAAATAAATTTTGTTCGAATGAGAAAGTTAGTCTGTTCGAACTCGAAAGCCATGTCGTTCAAATGACAAAGTAAGTCCGTTCAATGTGTACATTTAATGACCTTCTAATGAGATGACACTATAAAGATGTTCATCCTCGTTAGATGTTCGTTTGAAGTAAAGATCTAACAACCTTAATGGTTAATTGATTCGAATGAGCTTTAAGCTTGTTTTAACGAGAACAATCTTTTTTAAAAATTTTAAATCTTAAAAATCCAGCCTCGATCTGTTATAAAACATAAATCCCGAATATAAATATGAATAGTTATTAACTGCTAAAAGATTTTATACCTTCACGATATGTAGAGGAGTCTTGAATTTGGATACATCGGAGTTCGACTCAACATGTCAGTTTGTAACGGGATGCTCTAAATATGCTAAAATGCAAATAGAAGCCTAAGCTATGAGCAAATTTTAAATATTTTTTTTTACAAATACCCCCCTTCGGATATTTCAGTACAAAATATAAAAACCTAAATCGAAACCTAAATTACATAAAAATGCCTCTATGAAAAAACATCATAATACCCTCCTAAACCCTAAAGACGAACGACATAGTGAAAATTTGCCTTCAATCTCATCTTGTTCTTTCCTTGGAAAACTTTGTCTTCATCTGGTGTAATTTCTTTCGTAGATTATTACACACATGAAGCAAAGAAAATACCGTGATGCATAGATTTTGAAATAAAATAAAAAAACTCGTAATTTGTTATCCTCTATAAATCAAACTCCTCAAATCTCTCCCTTAATTTGTTATTCCCATTTTTATCCAAAATAGACAAAGGAATAGAATCTAAACATGAAGTGTAAAGCATCACATATAAGAACTAAGATATCATCACAAGAATAAGCAATAAAGCACAAGTAATGATGATCTCAAAGGCATAATCCACTAACTATTTTTGAAAATTTGCAATTTTCCTAAAGTATAAATTTTACAAACACAATACACCATGAATTAACACAGAAAATTTAATCATGAAAGCGCAATAAGGGGGTGTGAATATATTCCATAGGTTAATCCACATAGACAATCATAACATAAGTGCACGAAGGATTAAGATACTACTAACCAAAGATCTCAATGTCTACCTTAGGTGTAAGTATTACGAACTCCTATGAAATTGACTTAACCTAATCAACATATCAAGAACAAAAGTGATTCTCACACCAATGACACCAAAACTATTTAATGTTTTTCCGTATTTTTATAGTTTATGGAAACCCATTGATCTTCACCTGAACTCCCTCAAAATCTCACATAACTAATAATATTCTCAATTATTTTTGAAGAAATTAATGCTCATATGTAACAAAGCATCCATGTATAAAAAAATTTACCTTGCACTTATGTTTTTATGTGTATCTAATCTTTTCAATCTCTTATCATTGCAAATGGTGAATTTTAACATAAAGACATTTTATCTTTCGTAGCCCCTGTCAATTTCTTAACATTTAACAAATTTTCTGGGAAAATTATTTAAATCCAGGTACTAACTTTTTATCTCCTTATTACATTTGGTTCGTTTTAAAGCAAAATTGAGATGAGAACACGGTGTTTGACAAGTGATAGGTAAATGAAATGTTGAAACAAGTTTGTGCACATGTGCATTAAAGGCGATTAGGAGCCAAACATGTAGCAAGTAATCATCATGTCACAACGAAATGACTCCACACATTATTAAGCACATAAATGAAACGATGTCATGTTTCAAAACACTATGAAGAAAGGTCATGTGGATATATAATGAATGGGTGATCTATAAATCATAAATGTTCATCCATATATGGTGAAAAAAATAGATAACTCTTTTCGAATTTTTCAAATTTTTTATCAAAATAAAACCCTTTTTTCTTATTAACAATTGAACTTTTTTTTGTACTTTTCAAACGTTTTTAAAAAAACAAAACTCTTTACGGATTTTTGTAAAAATATCAAAGTCAAAAATGTAAATACAATGATAATACAAATCTAGCAATAGGGATGTAAGATATGAACATGAAAAGTACAATATTATGGAAACAAGGCTCAACCTCAATCACTGGGCCACGAGGAGTTCTCAAAAGGAGATGACATCCTAAGAAATTCCTCCATCAAATTTTGGGAAGTTTTGATTAAATACTCCACTTTTTCTCAAAAACTTTCAAAATCTCTCAAGTGATGTGCGGTAGTAAAATGTGTGGGAGTGCGTGCGAAAACTCGTCTGGGAGTGCATGCGAAAACTCGTGTGGGAGTGCATGCGGGAACTCGTGTGGGAGAATACATAGGAACACGCACGTGAGAAACTCTCCCTATCTTAAAACAAAACTCTCTAAGGTGAACTCTTTGTTTATAATGGATATAGACATAAATGTTCTTGGGCCCACCTTGCACAAAACGTCTAGGACGATATCTCCTCGGTGGGATAGGTTGAGGGGCATAATTATCCAACACAAATTTGAGAACTATCTCGGGTGCAGCTTTGGAAGTGGATGCACTGTTATAAACTATTCTTTACCTATCAACATTACCTAATAGTGGATCGAGGAGCATATTTCCAACCTTCTTAGATGTGTCCTTTAAAGTTGCCTGACACGTTCGAGAATGCTCTTGAGTTGGGATACATGGGATTCATATTTCTCATGAGTCTCCAATGAAGATTGAAGATATCTCGAAAGACCATCCACTGTGTTTGTCAAATTGGTATTTTTCCTACCTAAAACAATCAATTGCCCACATAAAAAAAATCACCTTCTCGAGTTGACTCACAGATATCTTATACTCTCTTAAAACTTTCACCTCGTTTTCTAAATCTATCACCCTTAGAGAGAAAACTTTATTAACCTTTTTTGATTTCAAAGTCTCTGTGTCACTAAAAGCCTTTTGTAGACCACCTTTTGCCTCACTTGAATTCTCATTATCACTATTTTTCTTTCTCTATAAAGGCTTGAACCACTACTGAGGCTTTCACATTTAGACATGTCCTCATCGGCATGGGACAGACTAGAAGTGCTAATGTGACTTTTCATAAACGCACGTAAGTTCCATTCATTTGGTGATTCTTCCTCAGAATTAACTAACTTGATGTCACTATAGCTAAGAGTGGCCTTATTTGTAACTTTCTTATCCTGTCTCTTAAGCCTAGTGGGACACTCATGTGCCTTGTTCCCTTTGCCCTGACACTCATAACATCTAATTTCTTCTTTCTCACTAACCTTCTCTACCTCTACCTCATTCTTATTTTTATTTTACTTAAAAATCTTTTCTTTGTAAAATTTGAGAAACCTTGGGAAATTGTTTTCCAAAATGGGCTAAATCATCCATCTCAAAATCAAATTCAAGCTCAGACCCAGAAACTTTATCTTTCATATTTCTTTTAGTCTAAGTTTTCAAAGCAATCCGTATTTCCTTAGATTTAATAGTTTTAGGAAACATATATATCTCATACATTCGACGTCGTATCACCCATCTTTAAGCACTGAGATTGAGAGTGAGTAGTGCGAACATAATGGATTGATTTATATAATCAAATGTACCAAACACACAAATCTAATTTTTACCAAATTTTAATCTTTGATTAAATTAGGTTTTTATACAAATGGTGTCCAAATATATAATTGCAAGTATCATAGCAAATATGAGGAAAAATCCCTATTCAGGAAAAAAACTTTATTCAGCACTTTAGAATGTTCTACATGACAATGGACTTACAAACTATTTAGACTGACTAAGTATTAGACGCAGTCTTCATAAAGACTTCTAAAGAAAATGTCTCAGTCCATAGTCATCCATAGGTAGTGATCTTCCCTCAGTATCCATCGATCATCCTTTCTTCTTTTTACAGTAGTGATCATTCAAGTCACAAATTCAATCGTAGGGAATCATGTATACAAGGTGCATACAAGATATAGAAACATTTAGTGTTTTAAAAGGATTTCCAAAATATTTGAGGATGTAAAGTTATGAATCAAAAGGTGTTTAGAAACAAAAAAGAAAAAAAATTGAAGCATATATATAGGTTTTGTTTTTTCAAAAGTCCCATGAAAAATAGAGTTCAAAACATGTATTTATAGACTTAACATAAAATTTGAGGTGGCGGATCATTCGAACGAAAATCAATGTCGTTTATATAAGAAAGTCAGATCATTCAAACCATAAAGTCTTATCACTCAAACGATAAATAATGTTTGTTCGATGTGTAAATCTAACAATATTCTTACGAGATGATACTGGAAATTCGTACAACTTCATTAGATGTTCATTTGAAGTAAAGATCTCATGAACTTCTAACGAAATGGATATTTTGATTAAACGAGCTTCAATCTTGTTTCAATGAGGATTTTTTTTTAAATCTTAAAAATATAGCCTCGGTTACCTATAAAACATACATACGAAATATAAATATGAATAATTATGAACTCCTAAAAGTTTGTATACCTTCACGAGATGTAGTTGAGTCTTGAATTTGGATACGTGGGAGTTTAGTTCGACGTATCGATTTGTAATGGGATATGCCAAATATGCCAAAACAAGCCTATGTTATGAGAAACTTCATTATATTTGCTCTTTCTGAGACTATAGATTAATTAATTACGTTAGTTTTAAAGCTTTCTTATAATATGTCATTTAAAAAAGACAGTTTACTTATAATTACCTCATGTGACACCCATAACCTTAATCCGCTCTCTGATTATACCATCCTTCTTCGTCTTTTCTTTTTCCCACAATCATCATATTTCCTACATTGACCTTGATGACTATATTAAAAAATTGATCAACTAGAAAAGCTAACATAATGTAAAAAGACAACACAGACTTACTTTTTTCCATTCTTTAACATCTTCATGAGTTTCAAATAAATAACGAGATACTTGTTCATGTTGTAATCTTATCAATTTCGCTCGTGTGCCCATCACATGACCAACCTCGTCTAATAGCTCATCACTGTTATCTACACTGCTTAGGTCGGGCCTATATTCCTGAGTGGATTGATGACTCATCGATGAGGTATTCCTTTGCAATGGATCCTTCAATACATCCTGTGTTCGTGACTATATCTTCGAAAAGATTCATCGACCGTTCAAACGAATACATCCATCGATATTTAACTTGTCCGCAAAGAAGTTCCTCATTGCATAAGTGTACCTATAAGGGAATACTTATGTAAAAAAATGACGGGGTAATGTACTTCTCCAACATACAAGTCGATTCAGCTATAACAATTTCTTGTGTCCACTATGTTCTTTCAATTGACTACATTTTCTCATAAAAGTGTCAAGCAGTTGCTAATTTCCATAATGGACCTCCGCGAATCCTTATGCTTAGAGAAAAATTGCCCAAACAACAAAGGAACCAATTTGATGATCACATTCCTATCACATGACTTTTACTTATGTAAATCAAGGGTAGCATAATTAACATTCCTTTGCAAATTGGATAAAAAATTAGGGGGAAGTTTCAAATTATATATTATGTCTTAAAGAACCTTTCTTTCCTCACTGTTGATACCAAAATTCACCACCTTATGTGGGCCAATTACAAGACAACACGTGTCATCCAACATGGCATAAGTCTAAGTCCGCATGATACAAAAGCCCGACAATAAGGAAGCCCGACCAACAGAGAAGACAGAACAACAAGGCAGTTCAACCAACAAGGGATACCAACCAATTAGGAAGACCGACCAACTACCGGAACTCTAACCAGTATACCAACAAAGTGACAACAGTCTTATATTTAATTCTCATTATATACTGATGTAAATGCCAAACAAATGAAGACATTCCATCCTTTCACACGACAACTATCGACACCCCTCATGGGATATAAATACATTGTATCACCCTCACTGCAGGGGGATTGAAAAATAAATCAAGGTAGTCAAGAAATACATAACAGTGGACATAGGCTCTTCCTTTCAGCCGAACCACTTTAAAAATATTGTTGTCTTATTTCTTTTTACTTATTTTATCTTTGATCAATTAATTAGGCCTAGTCTAGCTTTTTGCATTAACAGATTAGCACCATCTGTGGGAACGTATTGCTAAATGTTTCCACTAACTCATCACCTATGGCTGAAATTCTTGATCAAGCACCATAAAGGAGGGAATTCCACCTAATTATTCTACCCCACCAAATAATAATGATTTAATTAGGATTTTGGCTAGTTTAGCCAAAGGTCACGAGGCTATGCAAGATACGATAAGATAATTGGTCCAAACTCTTCATGCGGGAGTTCCTGCATAATTTAATCAAAGGAGTATGCCACCGTCGCAATAAGGAGTGTTGGACATAGCTACTCCAGAACTTCAAGGGATCCTTCATACCTTCCTGGAGCAACTTCTTCTATTAAAATTACTAATTCCTCTGATGGACAGTCCCTCATCCCAGAAATATTGAGTTCCTTAGACAGTCTAAGTAGGGCCTTTCCTTTCGATCATTTGGAACCCAAGGGAAATTCCCCTCGGGTTGCATCGAGAAATACTCAATGACCATGCGATTTGAGTAAAAGTTCATCCCAATCAATATTAACCACCCAACGAAGTGCTCAATCCAGTCAAAGATAATGTTTACAAGAAGAAAGCTCAGAATAATCAGTTGGTCGGCATAAAAGAGCTGTCACTCGCAGATCTGGTGATAGAAATGATACTTGGAAGGGATCCATTCATCATTTGGAAAATAGATTGGGGGAAACGGCCAAGGCCAAAAATCCCCACCAGAGAAGTTTTGTCAAGGGATCTCCCTTTGTGCAAACCATTATAGATTTCCCTACACCGACCAAGTTTAAAGCTCTAAATGTCACTCCAAAGTATGATGGGAAGGATGACCCAGTTCTTCATATAGAATAATACGATGCAGCAGCTAATATCTATGATGTACCTGACGAGATGAGGTGAAGGGAATTCTCAGGAACAATCGATGGATCTGCTCAAATATGGTATAATAATCTTCCTCGGGGGTATATTTCTTGCTTCTAATAACTCGCCGAGATATTATTTGGTAATATTTGATTTGGAGCCAAATGAGTGAAGCGAGTAGCTCATTTTCTTAGTGTGAGACTGAAGGTGGGATAAATTACCAGGGATTATATCACTCGTTTCAACAATGAGAAATTAAAAGTCATTAATTATGAAGAGAAGACTGTAATCATTACCCTCGTGAGTGATTTTCTCCTTGACAAACTCTATTATACTTTGGCAAAAGATCCCCTAAATAGGATGACAGAATTAATGGGCAAAGAAGCAAAGATTATAAACGCCCAGGAAGCTATGGATGTTAACAAGAATTTAGATGCAAAGGAGAAAGAGAAGTCCGAAGGGAAGTCGAATAAGAAGGAGCATAAGAATCACAATGAATGCGGGAATTTAAAAGTAAAAGAAAGATTAGATCGGCTCAGAAAATTTACAAATTACACTCCCTTAACGGTGGATATACATCATGTTTTGGAAGAAATCAAGCATACCAACGATTTGAGTTGGCTTGAAAAGTTAAGGTCACCTTTTGATAAGAGGGATAAGTCCAAGTATTGCGAATTTTAAAAATATCATGGCATAAAACCAACTAGTTTATTGCTCTCCAGAATGAGATAGAGGCACTCATCTGAAGAGGAAAATTGGATAGATTTGTTGATCAGCAAGATAGTGGAAGAGTTAGTGGTAGAGGTCGGCAGAGATCTAAATCACCTGTTAAGCCTAGGGAAGACAAGAAGAGGAACCATGACAATGACCGAGAAGCTGATCCTGATCTCCCTAAGAAGCCTAGGCAACCTGAACGTGAGGTATTCACACTCAGTTTTGGATATTTTGATTTCCATTTGATTACAAGTGGGGATGTATGAGGAGGAGATTAGACAGCTGAAAGGAAGCCTTACCTCAATGAGGCTCAAGCTTATTCTTATATCCAACGAATTAACCTTGCTGAGGAAGACCAACTAAGGAAAGTCAATAAAGAAAAGCTCGTAATTGGTTTTTCAAAGAATGATCTATCCGGAGTATTCTATCATTACAATGTTCCTTTAGTGATTAGAGTCAGAATGAAAGACGTATTGGTAACAAGATCATTAGTGGATAACGGTAGTTTGACAGACATTATGTTCTATCCCTATTTTGATAGTTTAGATTTAAAACTTAGCCAACTGGAACCTTACTACAGGGCCCTCATTGGTTTCTTTAGCGAGAAAGTGTTTTTATTAGGAATAATCATACTAGATGTATTGATCGGGACATAGCTGGAGAGCAGGGCAAAGAAAATGAATTTTTTTTAATGGACAAAAATGTTCATCTTGCCTACAACATGATTATGGGAAGAGTAGGTCTAAAAAGTTTAAAGTTGTTCCTTCTACTATACATCAATGCCTAAATTTCCCGACCAACTTTGGAGTTGGAATAGTAAAAGGAGATCAGAAAGTCACTTAGGAATGCTACTATTCATCTACCAAGGAGGAGGAGGATATGATAGAAGTAAAGGGTAAAACAACTACTTATCAAGTGGATATATCTGAACCGAATAGTGAGTTTTAGGTTAAAACCTTAGATCCAAGAGATGAATTAAATCTTGTAAAAGGCCAAGTGATGATTGAAACATAAAGCATTATTTTGGACGATGACAAACCAGAGAGAATAACTCAAATAGGAGCATCATTGGATCCGATTCTTAAACCGGAGTTTATGTATTTCTTGAAACAAAAAAAGTACGTGTTCGCATGGATCCATGAAAATATGCCTGACATAGACCCAAATTTCCTGTGCCATGAGCTTAATGTTAATAAAGGGGTTAAACATGTAAAGAAATGAAGAAGAGTTTTCATCAAAGAGAAGACCAGATAATACAAGAAGAAGTGGATAAGCTTCAAAAGGCTTCCTTTATTAAAGATGTGAAATACTCAAACTAGTTGGAAAACATAGTTATGGTTAAGTAGAAAAATAATAAGTGGAGGATGGTCGTGCCAAAAGGATTATTTTCCTTTGCCATAAATTGATCCACTAGTGGATCCTACTTCGAGGCACGAACTGCTGAGTTTTATGGATGCATATTTTGGTTATAACCAGATCAAAATGAGGCAAGAAGATAGAGAAAGTACTTCCTTTATTACTACCTAAGGAACTTATTGCTATAGTGCTATGTCCTTTGGTCTAAAAAATGTATGTGCTAATTATAAAAGACTGGTGAACAAAGTATTTGAGGAGTAGAGAGGTAAGAAAATTGAGGTGTATGTTGATGATATGATGACAAATAGGAAAAAGCTGCTTATCATATTACCGACCTTAGCCAGACGTTTTATCAATTGGAAAATAATGAAATGAAGTTAAACCCGACCAAATGCGTCTTCAAAGTTCAGGAGGGAATGTTCCTCGAGTATATAATAAATTAAAGGGGCTTTGAACCTAATACAGATAAGATCAAGGCCTTGATAGAAATCCAGTCCTCGACCAGTAAAAAAGATGTTCAAAGGCTAGGAGGGCGTGTAGCACCACTCAACAGAGTTGTGTATTGAGAAATAGACATATGTTTACCATTCTTTAGGGTGGTAGAAAATCTTTTAATGGAACGATGAATGTGAAAAAGATTTCTTGGAATTGAAGAAGTACCTGGGAGCACACCCACTACTCTCCCGACTAGTGTTGGGAGAAAATCTATATTTATATTTGGTAGTTTCTGAATCAGCCATTATCTCTTCTTTGACTAGAGAGGAAAATGGAGTTTAAAAGCTAGTTTATTACACTAGCAAAGATTTTAGAGCATAAGTCAAATATCCCAGACTGGTGAAGCTAGCATTGACATTAATTGAGGCTAGTATACAAATGAAGCCATAGTTTCAAGGTCATACTATAGTGGTATACACTGACATGACACTAAGATAAGCTTTGCATAAACCAGAGAAATCTGGAAGATTGATGTCTTGGGATGTGGAGTTGGGAGAATATGATCTTGTATATGAACCAATGTCATCTTTAAAAGGCCCAGTCATGGTGGATTTTATTACAGAATTCACTTACCCAAAGGTTCCCGAGCAACACTCAGGATTCAGCATACGTACCGGAGTATCCCTGACCAACTCCAAGCAAAGGAAATTACAAAAAAAGTTACCACTAGTCAACCAAATCCTTCCAATGGAGTACAAGATATGGAAAAGAAATATGAAGAGGTAAAAGATAAAATATTCCATCAAGAGATTCTTACAAACCAAGCGTTTGACAATGATATTCCCATATAGAATTTGTAGGTTGATGGATCATCCTGTACAATTGGATGTGGAGCAGGAATCAGCCTCAAGACTTTAGATGAAATATACATAGAGTATGGTCTATGATTCCAATTTCAAGCCTACAACAATAGGGTAGAGTATGAAGTCATAATTATTGGTTTAAATTTAGTTAAATCACTAAAAGCCAACCAAGTTGTGGTATATAGTGATTCACAGTTGGTGGTAAATTAGGTGTTGAACTAACATGCAGCCAAAGGTGGTAAATTAGGTGTTGAACTACTCCACTATGCTATATTGGTAAAATGGTTTTATAGGAGTGTTAATATTTGCATAAATATATGGGAAATTTTTTAGAAAATGTTTTCGATGTCTGATTTATTTTTATAAAATGCAAAAAAAATTCTAAGTGTAGAAGCGAAGTTCCTCGATCAAAGAGCTCATTCAAACGAGATTGTACTGTCGTTCGAGCGAGATCAACATCTCGCGAGAATTCATTCGAATGACACGTGTCTTTCATTCGAGCGAGATGCCTATATCATTCGAGCGACGTCGCCGCCTCGATTTTTATATAAATACCAGTGTACCTTCTACCCATTTTCCCAAGTCTTTTTGCAAACACGAATTCTGCGAAAACATCCCAGAATCAGATTTCACCGTTTAAGGTTTTCTTAAGCCTTTTTATTCACATAATCAGTCCAATTTATATATGTGAATTGTTAAACCTTCAAGAAGGCCATTTGCTCTTCTGGAGTACATTGTGGAGAAGCCGCTCTCTTCTTCATTGTTGCCCACCTGGAGTTCCTACGAGAGATTCGAGTCGACGACATAAAAATCTACACTCGAGGGTATTTCTTTGCCACACTTATTTTCATTGTAATCCGTGTAACCATATCTTACAAAATTATAGTGAAAATAAAAGATTTTACCCCTTTGGGAGATTTTTCCTCATTTGTGTGTGTTTGAATGTACTTGCATGATTTAATTATCTTCAATCACACCTAGATGCATGTTTAGTATTTAATTGAAAAACTGTGTTTAATTAAATAACTTATTTATTTGAACATACGTGCACTCTTCAATTTGGTATCAGAGCCAATTACAAAATTATACCGTGTAATTTTCCGCAAAATTTTTCTCAGATATCAATTTTCTGAAAAATTGATTTTTGAAAAAAGAGTGTGTTCATAATGGAGAGGTTATATAATAAAATGCCAGTTTTTGACAGGACAAACTATGAATACTGGAAAGCCCGTATGAAATCTGCTTTAAAAGCCATTGATGAATGTGTTTGGATTTTGGTTGAAAGAGGGTGGACACCTCCCTCCGTCACTGTTGAGAACGTGACTAGTTTAAAACCTGACACTACATGGACTGAAGAAGAATTTAAATGGTCATCTTTTAATTCTAAGGGTTTAAGTGCTATTTTTGGATCCGTCACACTTGACAACTTCAAACGAATAATGACGTGCATCACGTCAAAAGAGTCATGGGATGTTTTGCAACTTACCCATGAAGGAACTAATGTTGTGAAAGAGTCTAAAATGAAAAATTCAACAACTCAATTTGAAACAATCACCATGCTTGAGTCTCAATATTTTGATGAATTTTATGCTAGACGGTCTGATATTGTTAACACTATATGTAATCTTGGTGAACACATTCCTAATGCTAGAGTTGTTAAAAAGATTCTTAGATCAGTGCCTAAGAGTTTTATCCCTAAAGTTACTGTGCTAAATTCTATGGCTAATTTAAATATGCTTAAATTATAGGAACTTGTAGGAGGCTTACAAACGTATGAAATTGATATGTTTCCTAAATCTGTCAAGCCTAAAGATATGGGAATTACACTTAATTCCCAGGACAGAAAGAGTGAGGGGTAGGGAAGAAAGAGAGTTGAGTCATCTAGAAAAAGGGAGATAGAAACGTCTGATTCTAAGTGTGACCCTGATTTAGATGATTTGGCTTTATTTGCTAAAAATTTCAAGAAAATTCTCAATTTTAAGAAAAATGGAAATTTCAAATATAAAAAGAATTTTGAGAAAAATAAATTTGAGATGAAAAATGAAAAAGATTTTAAAGACCCTCCTAAGAAAGACAGTGAGAGATGCTATGAGTACGATGGTAGGGGTCATAGAGTTTTTGAGTGTGCTACTAGGGTGAACAGAGAAAAGGAAAAAGTTATCCTTAATGCTACCCTTGGTGACGATAGTGAGGTCGAGTCGGTGGACTCTAAAGATGAGTCATCGCATGAGTGTAACTTCACCGCTTTTATGGCTAATCATGTGAGTACTTCTAGTGATCCTCACGATGATGGGGATGATTCTTCACAAGGACACCTCGAAAGTGAGAGCGATGTGAGTGAGGGGGAGGATGATGCAAGTGAGAGCGAGAGTAATCTTCAACGCGCCTATGTTGAGTTATATAATGAGTCATTTAAAACCAAAAATCATAACAAAGAGTTAATTCTTAGGATCACTGCGTTAGAGGAAGATTTAGAAGAAGTGAGAGAGAGAGTCCTCCACATGCACTACCTTGAGAGAGAGAGAGAGTCTGCCTGTGTTGAGAAAGAAAGTTTGTTTAGAGAGCGAGATAGAGAGATTGTTTGGAGAGAGAGAGTGTGGGTTTTAGAAAGATAAAGGGGATTTGACTAAACAAGTGTCTAGTCTTACGAGTGAGATCCATTCCTCCCTGGAGACTCGGAAGAAACTTGAAGCCCTTGTAGCCCAGCTTACTCATGATCTTTAGAGAGCATGGGAAGTCAAGGTACAAATCGAGGATAGATCTAAAAAGATGGGAAAGATTCTCTTCGCCCCCGCTTTAGGTTTAGGTGATAGGCAGGGAATAGGTTATAATGGTGCCTCCACGTACCAAATTCCACCTGGACCAGTTCTTGAGTTTACTACGACTCCATATGGCCATTGTCAAAAACCATGAAGGAGAGTTTGACCAATAAAAGCAAACCCAGGTCCGCCTAAGACTGCATTCTTCTGTACGTACTTCAAAAGAAAAGGCCACCTCAGGGAGTTTTGCTATAATTTGGGTCGAACACGATGTACTACTGCTCCACCACATCTTACTGATGATTTTTCTAGTCGGAGAGAGCGTGTTGAGTTTCTAGCTTCCACATCACAGAGTTTGATGAAGGAATTTTGACGAATGTCTTTACCGTCAGTGAATGCTTCCCGAATCCCGGCTAAAACCAACAACAACAAGGGTAAACAAAAGGTTACCACTTCTTTGGTACCTAAGAAAGATGAAAAGGCCCTTGTTGTTCATGTCGCTCTCAAAGCACATAATACCTCTCAAGTGGTATTTTGATAGTGGGTGCTCCAGACATATGACAGGTGATGTCTCATTTTTACCTACCTCGAGGAGTATAAGGAAGGTAGAGTTACCGTTGGAGACGGGAGCATGTCTAGCATTGTAGGACGAGGTAATGTAGAGTTACTAGGATTTCCTAAGCTAGAGAATGTTTTGTACGTCAAAGGTTTGAAAGCAAACATTCTCAGCATTAGCCTGCTGTGTGACGTTGACTTTGTAGTAAAGTTTGACCAGGACGCGTGTAATGTCTATAATCAAGCCAATAAACTTTTAGTGCAAGGGGTGAGGACAGAGGATAATTGCTATGGGATTGTGACCACATCCTCACTTGTCTACAACAGCGCCACGATCACTCCTATGGATCTGTGGCACCAACATCTAGGTCATGTGAACGTTAGAGATTTTACTCGCTTAGCTAAAAAGGACCTAGTACGTGGCTTACCATCATTTGGAAAGTCGACTTCCATGGTTTGTGGACCCTGTCAGTTGGGAAAGCAAATTCGTAGCCCCCACAGGAAGTTGCATTCCATTACCACCTCCCGTGTACTTGATTTGATTCACATGGATCAGATGGGTCCTACTTGTACTGAGAGTCTGGGCGGTAAGAGGTATATCCTCAAGATGGTGGATGATTTCTCCAGATATTTGATTATTGGTTTTTTGAGAGAGAAATTCAATATTGTAGATTGTTTAAAGACCAAGTGTCGTGTCCTACAAAACCAACACGAAGTCACTACTAATAGAATACGTAGTGACAACGACACATAATTTAAGGAATCAAAGGTAGATCGTTACTGTGATAGCCTTGGAATCAAACATGAGTTTTAAGTTGTGAAGACTCCTCGGCAAAATGGGATTATTAAGAGAAAGAATAGAATGATCCAGGAAATGACTAAATCTATGCTTTTAGGTAAATTGCTAGGAGATTTTGGGCAGAGGCAGTGTCTACTACATTCCACACGGTGAATAGGGTTACATGTATCCACATACACTTAAGATGCCGTATAAATTGTGGACTGGAAAGAAACCCAACCTTGCATATTTTCGTGTCCTTAGGAGTAAATTCTATATCCTAAGGGATAGAGAGCAATTAGGAATTTTTGTCTCTCGGAGAGACGAGGGAATATTGCTTGGATATTCATCGAATAGTAGAGCGTACCTAGTTTTTAACCTTAAGATCTCTAAGGTTATGGAGTCAATAAACATCACCGTGCAAGATGACGACCCTTCGACGTTTATTGATTCTAGCATTCAGTGTGAGGATGAGGACCTTTCTATAAGAGATTTACTTTTCCCTCGCCCACACCCTATGGATCCTACTCCTGTGTTAGGGGACACACCTTCTTGGGTTCCCAAGAGTAATGATCCCTCCCACTTTAAGGGTCAAGACAAGTGCTCAACTAGAGAACGATGTTAGCCATATTTGCTACATGTCCAAAGTCGAGCCCAAGAATCACAAAGAAGCACTCGAAGATGAACACTGGATATCTGCCATGCAGGATGAGTTGCTTCAGTTTAAAATGAACAATGTCTGGGAACTTGTCCTCCGACGTAGTGAGACTAATGTGATAGGTACTAGGTGGATTTTCAAGAATAAAATGGATGAAAATGGTACCATAATAAAAAATAAGGCTAGGTTGGTCGCTCAAGGCTACACACAGATAGAGGGTGTAGACTTTGGGAAGACATTTTCTCCAGTTGCGAGGCTTGAGTTCGTCCGCTTACTACTCGCCATCGCATGTCATATGTGCTTTAAGTTATATCAGATGGATGTCAAGAGTGCCTCTCTAAATGGCATTCTTCAGGAGGAGGTTTACGTGGAATAACCAAAAGGGTTTGAAGACCCTAATCACCCGGAGCACGTCTATTATCTAAGGAAAGCCTTGTATGGTTTGAAGAAAGCACCCCGTGCTTGGTACGAGAGGCTTACTACTTATCTCTTAGCCCATGGCTTCAAGATAAGGGGAGGTGATATGACATTATTTGTTAGGAGAAATGACGGTGCTATTTTGGTTGTACAGGTCTATGTGGACGACATAGTCTTTGGATCCACGTGCTCCCATCATGCACACCACTTTGATGAGGAGATGAAAAATGAGTTTGAGATGAGCATGGTAGGTGAGCTTACTTTCTTCCTTGGTGTTCAGGTTCGTCAGGTAAAGGATGGGATATTCATCTCCCAATCCAAGTATGCTAGAGACCTAGTGAAGAAATTTGGTTTAGACTCCGCTAAGCATGCACGTACACCTATGAGTACTTCTATCAAGCTTAGTAAGGACACTTCAGGTAAGGATGTAGAGCAAACCTTTTATCGGAGTATGATAAGTAGTCTTCTCTACTTGACTGCTAGTCGTCCCGACATAGCCTTTAGTGTTAGAGTCTGTGCGTGATATCAGGCATCCCCGAAAGAGTCACACTTACTCACTCTAAAACGTATTATCAAATACGTGAGTGGGACTCTCTCATACGTTATTTGGTATTCCTTTAATACCGATGATCTTTTATCCGTCTATTCGGATGTCGATTGGGCCGGGGATGTATATGGTTGTCGGAGCACTTCTGGTGGGTGTTTCTATTTTTGTTCTTTTCTTTTCTCCTGGTTAAGCAAGAAGAAAAACTCCATCTCTTTGTCCACTGCGGAGGCTGAGTATATCGTCGTCGGGAGTTGTTGCACGCAACTCTTGTGGATGAATTAGATGCTGGATGATTATGGGATTTCATAGGAAACCATTACCATTTTCTTTGATAACATGAGCGTGATACACATATCCCACAATCTACTCCAGCATTTGTGCACAAAGCACATCAGGATACGCGAGCACTTTATACGTCAGTTAGTTGAGGAGAAAGTCGTATCCCTGAGTTTCGTACCCACCAACCTTCAGTTAGCCGATATATTCACGAAGCCTTTAGATGCCCTTAGATTTGAGATTCTTAGGATGTCTTTGGGTATTTGCGCAGTTGACTAAGGGGTTGGTTCATGTCTAGGATGGGATACTTTGTTATGTTCATATCATATGATTCATATTCCTAGGTTGTACCGTTTGTATCATTATTTTTTTCTTTTTCTATTTTTTTGAAAAATCTAAAAAGATTTTCTTTTTATAAAAATTTTAGAAAAGCACAAAAAGATTTTTGTATTTTATTTGCACTTTTAATGGATGAGCATTAAAGATAGCCGAGTCACAAATTTCATTCTATTTATCCATGTGACTGTTTGATAGTGATTTGATATGTTACATCATTGCATCCATGTGCTTTACATTATTTGGAGTCTTTGAGATGTGATTAGTGATATATTTTTACATGTTTGACTCCTTATCTCCTTTATTGCACATATGCATGATTTTATTTGATTATTGTACTTGTCTATCACATATTGGCTTGAGTGTTTTCATCTCAATTATGTCTATACAACGAACCATATGCGATAAAACTTGACAAGATTGGAATGCATGTAAAAAACTATTTGGTGAGATTGTGTTTTTAAATGGTGAAGGGATACGAAAGGTTCTTATCTAGCCTTTGGGATTAAGCCACCGTTAAATCGGACCTAAAAAATTGAGGAATTTTATTATCCGGGGTCCAAAGAGGTTAAAAAAGCCCGAAAAAATTTAAAGGCAATAAAACGAAATTCATGCCAAATATGGGTCATTTAGGTTTCACCATCAATTCTCCAAAGTTTGAGAATTTAGATAACCTCTATTCAAAATATAAATCTGAGGGAGTTTGGTTGGAGAATTTAAACGGGTTTGCACTTCCTTGAATGTCCTCAAAAAGCATTAAATCGTTTTGGACGTTATTGGTGTGAAAATCATTTTGAGCTTTGATTTGTTGATTTGATTGAGGCAATGTCTCATATTTTCACCTTTTTACACCTAAGGAAGATGTTGAGTGCATTCGTTAGGAGTATCCGATATTCATCGTGCACATATGTCATGTTTGTATGCATTGATTTTCCTATCGAATTTGATCACACCCCTTCATGTACGCTATCATCGACTTGGTTGTTTTTGTGTTTGTTCATGGTGTGATTCTTTGTTGTATATTTTGTGTGATAAATTTTAAAAAATTCAAAAGGGGGAGAATGAATTATGGGGGAGATTTATTTGATTGATTTATCAATGATTTTATTAAGCTTAATTGATCCTTGATTTTAGCATATCATTATATTTCAAACTATTGCTTGTCACGGGTATCTTCTTTATCTCATGTGTATAGGTACAAAGTTAATTTATTGGATTGCACACCCTGATGAGAAAAGCTTTGAGAGTTTCTGAAGAGCTAAAGATTTGAAGATGCTGAAGTTTGATTGAAGACATGTCATGTAGTATTCTCAGTTTGAGGGTTTAATGGGGATATTATATTGTATGTCATTTGTTTTAGGGAGAATGCATAATTCGGATTTTTTATGTATGTACCGACATAGACATGGGGGGAGATTTGTAAGGACATAATTTTATAAATATCCGGGGTAGAATCTAGGAATTTTCTATTTTCCCTAGATCATAGTTTGTATGTCTGATACCACTACATTCAGCACATCAACACGATCATCCACGACGGCCTCTATTCGAATCCATGCATCCATCATCTTCACACCTGCATAATGCTACATGCGACGTGCTGCTCAGCTGTTTCCCACTACTCCACTATGCTATATTGGTAAGATGGTTTTATTGGAATGTTAATATTTTCATAAATATATGGAAAAAATTTCAAAAAAATATTTTTTCGAAGTCTGATTTATTTTTATAAAAAGCAGAAATTTTTCTAAGTATAGAAGCGGAGTACCTCGGTCGAAGAGCTCGTTCAAACGATACAATACTGTCATTCGAACGAGATCAACATCTCGCGTGAAGTCGTTCGAATGACACGTGTCCTTCGTTCAAGCGAGATGCCTATATCGTTCGAGCCACGCTGCCGCCTCGATTTTTGTATAAATATCATTGTATATTCTACACATTTTCCCAAGTCTTTCTGCAAATACGAATTCTGCGAAAACATCCCAGAATCAGACTTCACCTTTTAAGGCTTTCTTAAGCCTTTTTATTCACATAGTAACTTCCATTTATATATGTGAATTGTTAAACCTTCAAGAACATCATTTACTCTTCTAGTGTGCTTCGTGGAGAAGCCGATCTCTTCTTCATTGTTGCCCACCTGGAGTTCCTGCGGGAGATTCCAGCCGACGACATAAAAACCGACACCCGAGGGTATTTCTTTGTCACACTTAATTTCATTGTAATCCGTGTAACCGTATTTTACAAAATTATAGTGAAAATAAAAGGTTTTGCCCCTTTGGGGAATTTTTCCTCATTTGTGTGTGTTTGAATGTTCTTGCATGATTTAATTATCTTCAATCACACCTAGATGCATGTTTAGGATTTAATTGAAAACTGTCTTTAATTAAATAAGTTCTTTATTTGAACATACGTGCTCTCTTCAGTGTGTTAATGGAGAACTGGTTTACCCCCACTAAACCACTCATTAAGTGTTAATTCCCGAGTTATGTTAGGGGCCTAAGCTTTGGGCCCTCAAATAACTCGGAATCTATTATCTAATTAGTCCAAAACTTTTCCAACCCATATGTTATTGACCCAAGACCATTTTTAAAGGTTTAAACCACTTAAACGAGTACATATAGGTCCTAAAACGTGCTCCAAAACATTTATGTTAAAATAATTACTGTTTATTTAAGCCACACATAAATTTTTATAATTCCTTTTATTACACGAAAATAACATTTCCATACACAAAAATGAATAATACACACAAGCACACTAAATAACAAGTTTCCCTTAACATATTCGAATAATATATTTATTTTAGATTAAATTTCCAAAATTAATCATTTATTCGATAAAAAAAATTATGCTAATTATTTAAGAAAGAAAAATGCGGGGTATTACACTGATCACCCATGAGTAAATTAGGCGGGGCGTCACAATATATAACTAACAAATGGAACCCATTTTTGGGGATTTTTGCATTAAAGCGAGAATGAAGATTATCTCAACAACGTATTGTTGATGATTTTAGTAAACAATTATTTAGTTGTTTAAGCCATTTTTTGTAGTGCGCAAACATTAGTTTTTGAATGCAAGAACTTTGTTTTTAAGAATTTAATTGTTACATTTTTCATAATTACATCATTATTATTTTGTATGATGTTAATTACAAGTATATTTTTTATTGTTATGTTGATTTTTTTTCATTACAATTTTTTTCGTATAATGTACGTGTGTTATGTGGTGAAAAACCGAATCAATAAAAGGAAGATAAAAGATAAATTTACTAAGAAATGATAAAAATAAAAATAAATAAGAAAGAAAATAGGAGGAAGCAAAAAAAGAAAAAAAATAAAGAAATCGAGTTGATTGAAAAAGTTAATGTATCAAAGATGAATAAAACAAATAAAAATAAAAGAGGAAAAAATCGTTTAGACTGTTTTCATGTGTGCTTAAGGTATATTTTATTTTTCATTTAAACCAAGTCATGATGTACGGTGGGTAAATTGGAAGTCAGTCCAATAATATGGGTATATTAAAATTGGGGTGGTTAGATAAAATTTAGGGGTTAAAATAAGACCTCTCTTATGTAAAGTTCCTATGAATAATTGATATTATTCCTTTCATTTATGAATTTTGTATGGAAGATCATAGAAGAATTTAGTAGCTAATATGGCTCATTTATTACATCATAAGCACAACCACTTTAATACAAGGAAAATGCTATATTTACAAAGTTTTTACACAAAGTTTTGTGTACCAAATGTATCAAAGTATTGTACATTAAGTATATTATACTTAATGCACTTAGTACACAATCTTGGTGTAAAAACTTTGGCATCACTCGTATTACAATACATAATAGGAGGTCATTAATTAGCATTCTATTCGTATGATAGAATAGCTACCACTCCAATTATTCACTGAGCCACTACTTTTATCTTCTTAATTGTGACACTCACATGACAGACATTTTGATGCGATCAACTTTGGAGAAAGGCTCTTCATCAAACCAATTTTTCAGGTTATCTCCGTAGCTCAATTGTAGCATGTCACAGTACCTCTTGTAGTACCCAATGCTTGTAGTAATAATATCAAGGCCACTTTGGTGTGCAGGATTACTGTTAATTGTGTTACTAATTACACTATAGCTTGGGACTTGACCACTAGCCTCGAAATTCGGATTAATAAGAATATCGTGCGAAGAAGGATTATTGTCGTGCCGAGTCATCCAAAACCATATAGCTGTCTTGAATGATACAATGGGATCTGTTGCTAGTAAATCGGGACCATTTATCAAATCTATTCCAAGAGCTTCACCAGCAAGCCCGTAATTGTAGTTGCTGAGAATTAAAGTTATCATCAAAATTATTACATGAAAATCCAACTCCAAATTAGAACCATTATATATTGGTAGTAAAGAAACAATTAATTTATTTATATTTGTAAATTTATATTACGGGACATACACCAAATACTCCCTCGGACATTTTTAAATACACGTTTAATCCAACATTTTTTATTTTCAAAAAAAGAGACGTGTGTGCCGCTATCATGGACTTTTAAAAATAAGAGAATATTGATTAAATGGGCATTTAAGGTACTTTTTAGGACAAAATAAAAAAAGGTTGGACAAAATGTCCATTAAAAAATATTTGAGGGACACTGTTTAAAGGTTAAGGGATTTTGTTTAAAAAGTAGTAAAAAATATGTTCTTGGGGTGATTTTTTTATATGATGTTTAAACATTTCAGAGAATCCGTACAAAAATAATCAGTTCAAAATAAATTTATTTCCTATTTTAAAAAAATTGGGTGAAAATATGTTAGTTTTAAGCATATATAGTTTGACTGATTTGTTTAAAATAGCAAAAACTAAAATTATTTTGAGTTGAACTTGTTTTGGAGATTTTACTGAAATATTTAAAATCCACATATAAAAAAATCAGTTCAAAAAAATTATTTTTAGGCATAAGTCCGTAAATTGTCCTTATATAGGGGTTGGATAACCGAAAAAAAGGTAGTTTTCATGTGAAATGCTGTTGCACTAATTCACATCATATAACTTTGCGTTAGGTTGAAATATTAATAGTTATGCTAAATAAATTGTTCCTTCTCCTAAAGAGAGATCTAGCAACTATCTTATTGTGGAATTAGAATTTTTGCCTTATTATAATTTCTTTACAAAATTTGGATGAATGAGTTACGTACTGAGTGAGTTGAATTGGTCCTCGGCTATTATATTTTTTGCCTGGAGCGCATGGCCAATTAGAAGATGTGCAGTATTGCTCATTCTCACTTCCATTGGTGGTTCCATTAATATGACAATATCCCCATGCATGTGGATCTACCTCTACTGAATCAAACCTTTGTCCTACACAAAGCATCCAAGTACGTAAATTAATTACAAAACAAATATAAATGGTGAAAATCATTCCATAAGTTAGATAAATAAATTAATTAGTTGGACGACTAACCGGTGGTTGCTTGAGAGGTTTGGCTAAGAAAAGCCGCGAGCTCTCTTGTACGAGTGACCACATCACCAGTAGTGCAAAAACCAGGGAAAGATCCAGCAGCAGTTATGAAAGCCTCGTAACTGTAGAATCCTCGACTTGGGCAATCTTTCCTATGCTTAAACATTTCATTAAAGACTGATTCACTTATCATATTGCTTATAGCATTAATATTATTGGTAGGTCGGAGTAGAGCGCGAGGAAGATCAGTGGAGCGTGCGCTATTCGAACAGTCATATTGGCAATTTGATCCGCTGCAATAAGCAGGACCGCCGCCACACCACCCATGGATGCTGCAACACCTTCTGTCTCCACATCGAGGGTATCCAACGCTTGGTCCACATCTGTGGTCATCTCTTTCAGCTGCAACGGTAATAGTACCCAGCAGGAAAGGAAAAGATAAGAGGAGAAGAGTGCTTAACTTCATTTTCTTTTTCTTCTTTCTGGAGAGTGTGCTCTTCATGGAAGAGATTTAGTTGGCATTTATAGGCCAGCTAGGGGGTTACTTTTGTTATTTTGCAAACAACATGGGATATATTTGTAATTATGTGTTATTATTTTATAACTTTTGCAAACAGCATACGTCTCCCCGAAACCAAACAATATTATTTTTTATTTTTTTATTTGAGGAAGCTATCGTTATTGGAGCTGTGATTTCGTTTTTGTTTTACCTACTACTAGAAACGACGTCCCAAGCGTATAAATAAATATAAATTATCAATTAATTATGATTAAATTATTTTTTTAATCCTTAAACTATCACAAATTTTTTTACTTAATCTTTTATTTATCTCAAGTCAATCCCTAAAATATATTATTTATTTTAAAAAGAGGACTAGGTCCATTTGGGCAGGGCCGGTCCTAAGATTGAGAGTGCCCTGTGCGAAAATCAATTTAGGACCCTTTAAAAAAATATTGTACAAAGATATGAAATACCTAAAATGGGCCCCTAAAAAATTAAACTTATTTTTTAGGGCCCATTTTAGTTGGGTGAGATTTTTGTGTAATTGAATCATTCTTTGTACAAATTATTTTTGGGTAGTTAAAAAACGGGCCCCTAAAAATTTAAACTTATTTTAAAAATTAATATTTTTATATACATAAAATATTTTTGGACCCCTAAAATATACATATATAGGTGTATACTCTAAAATGGGCCCTGTGCTATTGCCCACTTGGCACATGGCCAGGGCCGGCCATGCATTTGGGCCGTTAAAAGTTTATACTCTTATGCCATTTATAAAACTGTTTAAAACTTAGTCATTTTTTAATTATAAAAATGTTATAATTTATCTTTATAAAATTGTTTCAAATACAAGAATAATTATAATACTACAATAATTGTTTTAGCAAAATAAATGTAAAGACCTATTTTACAAAAATAAACTGTTTTCATTTAATTTTAATAATTATTTTTTTTTTACAAAAAACTTGATCTTTTTTACAAGTGTAAAGACCTGTTTAATTATAATAAACGCAAAGACATGTTTTTTAAACTGTTTTTTTTAATGTTTTCTTTTTTTACAAAAAAACCTCTCCTGTTTTTTACAAAGGTAAAGATCTATTTAATTTTAAAAAAAGTAAAGACCTTTTTCTTTTACAAAAAAACCTGTTTTTTTACAAACGTAAAGACCTATTTAATGTTAATAAACGTAAAGACCTTTTTCATTTTAATAAACGTAAAGACCTGTTATTTTACAAGTGTAAAGACCTGTTTACTTTTAATAAATTTAAAGAGTTGTTTTTTTTTACAAAAAAACAGTTCTATTTTTTTTTTTACAAAAACCATATTTTTTTTACAAATGTAAAGACCTATTTAATTTTAATAAACGTACAGACTTCTTTTTTTTTTTTACAAAAAAACAAAAAAAAACTTGTTTCGCTTTTTACAAAAACATGTTTTTTTAACAAACGTAAAGACCTGTTTAATTTTAATAAACGTTATGATCTGTTTAATTTTAATAAACGTAAAAACCTTTTTACAAGAAACCTTTTTTTTTCAAACGTAAAGACCTGTTTAATTTTAATAAATGTAATAATCTGTATTTTTACAAAAAACCTGTTTTTATCTTTTTGACAAAAATCCTTTTTTTATTTTTGTACAATAAACATGTTTTTTATATGAACAAATTTTTATACCCTCTAAATTTTATAATACTAAAATTTTTTCAAGCTTTTTCTATGAACAATTTTCTTTAAACAAATTTTGAAACTTTTCTGTAAACATTTTTTTTATAACCTTTCAATTTTATATGACTAAAAAAAACTGATTTTTTTATAGTAAAAATTTTTTGAAACCTTTTTATAAACAGTTTTTCCATAACCTCTAAATTTTAAACGACTTAATTAAATGATATTTTTTTTCTAGAACAAAATTTATCAATATCACTTTATATAATATATATACATGTATGAATAATATAATTGGTAATATACAATTGTTATAATATAATGTAACTATTAATATAAATAATAGTTATGATATATATAACTATTGATATATAAGAGGGAGAGAGAAGAGGAAGAGGACGAGGAGGAGGAGGAGGAAGAAGAAATGAGTGAAATGAAAATTAGTTGGTTTAAATAAGGAAAAGTTAGGGTAAAATGGGTATTTGATAATTTTTCGTCAACGTTTAATGGCTTTTTGAATCGAGCCCCCGATTTGAAACTAACTTCAGCCAAATAAAAGATTGACAACCATTTTAAAAAAATCGTGATAGTTTAGTTATTAAAAAAGTAATTTACTTATTAATTATATAGGGTTTCATATAAGTTCTCTAAAGCATGCCGACATTATTATACAAATTTTCATTTTGCCCTTTTAAGGGAGTTTTGAGGATGTTTTTATCGTGATTGGAACTAGTTCGTGTCTATTCTCTCATAGCACAATTTTGTTGTAACGTGAAAGCTATTCTTAGTTCAGATACAGCTTGCAATAAAAACAACATTAGTAAATATTTTCTCATGGTCAAGAATAATAAAATGAATAAATTCATATATGCCCATTTATGTATTTCGTTTTCTGATTGATTGCGTATCGGGGTACTAATAAGACATAATTAAATTGGGAATGGTTATTCCCACACCCTTCTTATCCTTCCCCACACAATTTGACTATGAAATGACCATTATGCCTTTATAATTATCCGTTTTTTTGCCTTTAATACAAGGGACATATACCAAATAGTCCCTCGGACATTTTTTAATACCCATTTAGTCCAAACTTTTTTATTTTGCCTCAAAAAGTCCTTTGCCACATATTTTGGAGAGGGAGTGTCGCTGGCGCGGACCTCTAAAAATAAGAGGATATTGAGTGCTTGAGGGACTAATTGGGTTAAACTAAAAATATCTGTCCTTTTTAAAAAATATATATTTATAGTAGGGACTATTTAATAATTGACCCTTAATACAAATGCATTTGATAAAAACTATAATTAGTATTTTCAATAAAATAAACCTTTTTTTATAAATATTATTTTTAATAAGAAACTATTTTTTAAATGTTTTAAACTTTTTATAACTGTTTTTAAAAAACATTTTAACTTTTAAAAAAAATTATTTGCTTTTTTAATTGACAAACTATTTTGAAAAAGGAAAAAATAGTTTTATATAAAATAAAAACTGTTTTTAGAAAAATAAACTGTTTTCACTATTAAAGACACTTTTTTAATTTTTTTTACAAAAAAAATGTTTTTTTACAAAAAAAAAATCTAAAAACTTTAAGAAATTAATTTTCAGTAAATAAAAAGAAAAATATAAAATATCTATTTTCAGTAAAAAAAAATTGTAATAATAAAATTATTTTAAATAAGCAACTGTTTTAAAAAAATTTAAAAATGTTTATTGTGAATTTTAATAAAAATAAAAATAGAAACAAACTAATTAGTTATTAAAATTAAATTATACTTTTATGAAATTTAACAAATTCTTTAGTATTAAAATTTCAACTAATGTATAAATTTTATTGAGTGTTAATATGGTGTATTACCAATAATTTTAAAAAATATATGACAATGATTATAAGTGCAAGTGGATCTCCATTAGACAAATGTTTATATTCGGTATAATATTGGATGTTTATTTATTTATTTTAAAAATAATTATTATAAAACAAAATAGTTTTAAAAACAGGTCTTTTGTAAAAATAATATTAAAAAGTGGTTTTTAAATATTGAAAACAATTTTTTTTTTGATAAAATAGTTTTTATTTTATAAAAAATACTTTTTTACGTCTTTGCACAGTTTTTAATAAATAAGAAACATATTGAAAGTTTTTTTAAACAGGTTAATTTTTTTTTAAACAATTAAAAACAATTTTTTAAAACAGTTTCGTAATGAAAATAGTTTTTTATTAAAAATAGATTTTTTTACCCAAAATAAATATTTTTTTATTTTTATTTTTTATTTTTAAAACAAAACAGTTTTTAAAACCGTTTTTTTGTTTTTTTTTTAAAGCTGTGTTTTAATAGTTAAAACAGTTTATTTTCGTAAAAGCAGTTTTTCTATTATATAAATCTATTTTTTACTTTTTTAGAGACAATTTTTAATAAAAAATAAACAGATAAGTTTTTTTAAACGGTTGAAATATTTTTTTTAAAAACAGTTAGAAAAAATAAAACACATTTTTTTAAGAAATAGTTTCTTATTTAAAAAAATTTATAAAAAAGTTTTTTCTTTTATTGAAAATACAGATTTTAGTTTTTACCAAATGCATTTGTTTAAGAGGCAAAAAAATGAGCAATTTTAAGGACATGTTGATCACTTCGTAGTCAAATGGTGTGGGGGAGGATGAAAAGGGTGTGAGAATAACTATCCATTAAAATAGGTAAATAAATAAGGGATAGTAAATGCCATGGATATTAAAAAAAAAAAAAAAAAAAAAAAAGGGATGGCCAAAACCTATCTACAAGCGGCTAAAGTTCAGCCATGGCCGTTCTCTCCGATCTCTGTCATTGAAGATCCTTCTCTCAGGGCTGATCTCTGCGTGCATGATGACTCGTGCTCATCTAGGGTGTCTTTTTTTCGGAGAGCTCTTGTGGGACGGGTGGTTAGCGAAGATGCCATACAGCCGACCATCGAGAAGTTGAGGACCTGGGTGCAGTTACACTGGAATGCTATTGGAGGTATTGTGATCCGTTATTTGAATGCCTCTACTTTTTGTTTCGTGTTTTCGTCGGAGAAAGAAGCAACGAGGATCCTTAAACATAAGAACTGGTTGGTACATGGTATCCCACTCTGGTTGGATCTGTGGCATCCGTTGGGGTGCAGCTCTAAATCCCGCCGGAGTCCGAGGTTTCGGTGGATTCGGGTGGTGGGTGTCCCTCTCCACCTTTGGGGTGATGAAGTTTTTAAAGCTATTGGTGATAGATGTGGGGGGTTCATGCATATAGACGAAGATACTCTAGCAGGTGAGGAACTCAGGTGGGCTAGAATCAAGGTTAAAGGGATCCGCAAACTCCCTGAAGTAGTTTCGATTCGGGCAGGAGGTTGGGTTTTTGAGCTACCCATTTGGGCTGAAGATACGAGCTTCTGCTACTTTGGTGATGATTATGCTACGCATGGCAGGGGATCAATGCGTTCCAGAGTGGGGTATTCCGGTGCGGGTACTACTGTGCCGGCAGCTAGAGGAGCGGTTTCCCATGTCAGGAAAGTTAGAGCTGGGTCTGGGGGCTATAGTGGTTCTCGTTCAACTCAGATGGGAATAGGTAACCTTCCCTTGGGAGGGGGAGTTAATGTGGGCGTTGTGGCTGCTGGTGGAGTGGGAGCGGAGCACGGGGGGAGGCTAGCGGGGGCACGGTATCTCGGTGCCGGAAGGAAAAGTGTGGACGCCTGGACACCAGTATTCTGGTGCAGGCAGGTTCCGGTTTGGGTCAGCCTCTGCAGCAAGCTGCTGTACGAGGTAAGGGAGAAAGCAGTGGTAGGGTGGCTGAGGAGAGTAGTGAGGCTGTACTTCTTGGGGTGGGCAAGATAAGACACGAGTGTGACTTTCTTCATACTAGTGGATCTTTACATTCTAGCGGGTCTATTAGCATTGTCAATGAGGGTCAGTACGAACGTGAGGGGAGAATGGAGCGGCTGGTGGAGGACACTGGACCACCGGGGGGTCCGGTGAAGTCAGTGGGGCGGTCGGCAGCGGGTGACGGCGTCTGCAGCAGTGAGGTGGCAGGTAAGGTCGCTGTCAGAAGTGAGAGGACGGTGGTAGCTAAGGGGGCGGATGAACGCTTTCTCAGTTTGGAGGTTGGTGAAACTGGACCAAGTGTGGTCCCTTTCACGTCAAAAAAATGTCACATCCTTGGTTTAAGGAAGCAGGTTAAAGGGGATGGTTTGCAAAGGTCAGTTGATGAGGACACCTCAATTAATGCTACAACTGCCAATTCTAGTTTGAGCAGGAAAAGTGGGTATGTCAGTGCAGATTTTTCTGCTGCTTCTAGGGATAACCAAATGGGTGTTGACGTGCTACCAAGTAGCCTGCTGGCTGCAGAATCAAAAGGGTCAGATGTGACTAAGGTTATTGTAATACAGGGGTGCAAGGAGAATCGGCCAAAGATTGGGATTGTTCAGGAGGCTCTAGTTAGTATGGCTCCGGTGCCGTCAAAAACTAGTTATAGAAACAAAAATTTATATGTTGGTAATGCCATGTTAGGACTCAAAAACATCAAGGCTCTCAGGAGCTCGGGGAAAAACGGTAAAAAAAATTTGGCTTCGAGAAAGGAAGGTGGAAAAACAAAATTATTACCCAAGACGGTTCATAAAGGGGAGGGTAAAACTACTAAAGGTGTGGTATCAGGACCATTAAATAGTAACAAGGTGGCTGTAATGGCTAGTGAAACTATTTCCTCGTCTGGAAAAGGGAGCAGGGTGTGGCATGATGATCAGTTGACGGTTATTGAGGGAGGTAGGGGGGGGGGGGGGTTCGAGTTTTGAGGATTTGAATAATTCTCGGTTGTGGGTGGACATAGTGATCCCCGAGCAAGAGGGTGATGATAGGGGAAGTGAGCAAGAAATATGGGAGGAGGATCCGGAGGGATGGAAAGAGGACATGATGGAAGCTATTAGCAAAGACTCGGGGGTCGTGTTTGAGGGCTTTGAGAAGGAAGCATGGGCTTTGTTCGAGAAAATTGAGAGGGGGAGTGGGGAGGGGGAGAGGAAGAAAGTTATCGAGGAGGACTTAGTTTAAAGCATTATAGAACAATGAAGCTTCGCATCATTACGTGGAATGTTAGGGGGATGAACGATAGAGGTAAAAGAGGGGTGATTGGGGGGGGCCATTGCTAGGTGGAGGCCCGACATTTTGTGTCTGCAGGAGACTAAGATGTGCCATATGGATGCTAGTTGTATCAGTTCCATCTGGGGCGGGAGGGGGGTTAAATGGGTGGAACTTGATGCTGTAGGTGCTTCGGGAGGGGTGTTGATTTTGTGGAATTCGGAAGTGGTTGACCTGATTGAGACAATGAAGGGTGAATGGACCCTTTCTTGCCTTTTTAAAAATGTAGAGGACGAATTTACTTGGAGCTTCTCGGGTATTTATGGTCCAGTGGAGGATGCTGGTAGATGGGAATTGTGGGAAGAATTGGCAGGGGTTAGTAGGGTGTGGGAGGCACCTGTTTGTATGGGTGGGGATTTCAATGTGGTGAGGTTCTCTGGGGAGAAAAGTAGTGGAGGAAGAATTGATAGGTATATGCGTGATTTTTCAGATTTTATAGATGACTTGGAGTTGATGGATCTTCCACTGGTGGGCGGACTTTTTACTTGGTCTAGCTTCCGGGATAGGCCTACCATGTCTTGCCTGGACCGGTTCCTTGTATCCAAGGAGTGGGAGGAGCACTTTCCTGGGGTGGTTCAGTCGTGCTTGCCTAGGGTGACCTCGGATCATTGTCCCATCTTATTAGAGTGTGGGGGACGGAGGGAGGGGAATTCGCCGTTTCGATTCGAGAATATGTGGCTTAAGGAGACTGATTTTGTGGATAGAGTAGGAGTATGGTGGTCTAGTTATGTGGTGGAGGGGAATGCTAGTTTTAGATTGGTCTCTAAATTGGGCTTTCTCAAGGAGGATTTGAAAAGGTGGAATAAAGAGGTGTTTGGGAACATCCGTCTGGGTACTACTAGTTTATTGGAGGAGGTTAGGAGGCTCGATGAGAAAGAGGGGAGTTTGGGACTCTCGGAGGAAGAAAAGAGAGTTAGGGAGAGGAAAAAAGGGGAGATCGGGAAGAGGCTCATTCAGGAAGAAATTAGCTGGAGACAGAAATCAAGAGTTTTGTGGTTGAAAGAAGGAGATTTAAACACCAAGTTCTTCCATAAGATGGCCAGTTCCAATAGGCGTGGTAATCATATTCGGAGCATCAAAGTGGGGGAGGTGGTGTTTGAAGAGGTTAGAGAGGTTAGGGGGGCCATCTCTCAGTTTTTTGAGGGGTTGTTCAAGGAAGAGCAGGGGTGGCGGCCCTCTCTGGATGGGGCTGATTTTGCGCGTATTTCCTCTTCTGAGGCGAGTGGTTTAGAGGGTTATTTCACCGAAGAGGAGGTGGGGAGGGTTCTGAACTCGATGAGTGGGGATAAGGCGCCTGGTCCCGACGGGTTCTCGATGGCGTTTTTTCAGCATTGTTGGACCGTGATCAAGGGGGACGTGATGGATTTTTTCCATGAATTCCACGACAGGGGTTACTTTGTGCCGAGGTTGAATGCGACTTTTATCACCTTGATCTCCAAAAAGGGGGGGTCGATTGATATCAGGGATTTCAGACCTATCAGCTTGATTGGTAGCATCTACAAGCTTTTTGCTAAAGTATTGTCAGTTAGGCTGAGAAAGGTTATTGATCCTCTTATTTCTGAGTCTCAAAACGCGTTTGTGGGAGGCAGACAGATCCTTGATGCTGTTTTGGTTGCTAATGAGTGCGTGGAATCCAGATCTAGAAGTGGACCTCCGGGCTTAGCTTTTAAGCTCGACATCGAAAAGGCGTATGATCATGTCAATTGGGATTTCCTTATGTATTTGTTAAGGAGGATGGGGTTCGGTGAGCGGTGGTGTCGGTGGATTGGGAGGTGTGTTAAGACGGCCAAATTCTCCGTTCTGATTAATGGGGTTACGGAGGGCTTTTTTGCGAGCTCCCGTGGGCTCCGTCAAGGAGACCCGTTGTCCCCGTTCCTTTTCATTTTGGTCATGGAGGCGTTCAGTCGGATGATGGAAAGGGTGGCCCATGCCGGGTGGATCAGGGGGTTCTCTTTAGGGGCTCCGGAGCCTAATCAGGTGTCAGTCTCTCATCTGTTATTTGCGGATGATGCAATTGTTTTCTGTGATGCTGATCAAAGGAAAGTGCGTGCTCTGAAGTCATTCCTTATATGCTTTGAGGCGGTTTCTGGTTTGAGAATTAATGCGGGAAAGAGCGAGGTCATCCAAATTGGGGGAGAGGTTATGGTGGAAGATTTCGGGGGCATCATGGGGTGTAGAATTGGGTATCTCCCCTGTACTTATCTTGGACTCCCTCTTGGAGCTAAGTACAAGTCTAAATCTATCTGGGACCCGGTGTTGGAGAGAATGCGTAGAAAATTGGCAGGTTGGAAGAATGGGTTCTTGTCGAAAGGGGGGAGGCTCACGTTGATTAAGAGTTCGTTGTACTGCTTGCCTACTTATTATATGTCCATTTTGCCTATTCCAGTGGCTGTTCGACTAAAAATGGAGAAGCTGATGCGTAATTTTATGTGGAGAGGCACGGAGGGTAGCTTTAAGCATAGTCTGGTTAAGTGGGAGGAGGTATGCAAGCCGATTAAGGAGGGGGGGGGGGGGGGGGCGGGAGTGAGAAACTTGGTTAACTTTAATAAAGCTTTGCTGGGAAAGTGGCCGTGGATCAGATTCTGGAAGGACAAGTGGGGGGTTCAGGGGTCCATTCAGGAGCTATTCCCTATGATGTTTAACGTGGGAGGAAATCAAGATGGTTTGGTGGTGGAGCACATATCGTTTAGCGGGGAGGGAGTGATGTGGAACCCTCAGTTTAGAAGAAGACTTTGGGACTGGGAGCTGCAGGAGGTGGATTTATTCTTTCAGTGGTTGGGATCGGCCCCCCGCCCGACGGTTACGGAGGATTCCCTTAAATGGAAGGGTGGAGGGACAGGGGTGTTCTCGGTCAAAGGGTACTATGAGATTCTGAGCGGTAGGGGGAATCCTAGAGACCCCTTACCTTGGAAGAGTATTTGGAAGGTGAGAGCGCCTCAGAAGGTCAGGTTCTTTGTGTGGACTGCGGCTAGGCAGGCTATCTTGACTCTTGAAGGCCTTCAAAAGAGAAGATACCGTCTCGCGAGTCGTTGTTGGTTATGTAAGGAGGAGGAGGAAAAGACCAATCACCTTCTTCTTCATTGTAAGGTGACGAGAGGTTTGTGGGATTTGTTTTTTGCCATGTCTTGTACCTCTTGGGTTATGCCAGGGACTGTTAGGGCTCTCCTAGATGGGTGGAGACCGCCGTGGGGATGGTCGGGGGATAGGAGGGTGTGGCGTATTGTTCCACATTGTATCTTTTGGACGATTTGGAAGGAGCGGAATGAGAGATGCTTTGAGGGTATTGAGACGGCTCCCTCGAAGATTCGATACATTTTTTTGAGCACTCTTATTAGTTGGAGGAAGGAGAGATTTGTCATCTCAACTCAGGAGATTCTAGAGTTAGTGGAAGGGTGTCACTATGAGGTGTAAGTTGGCTTTCCATGCGGGGTTTTTTTTGATTTTTTTCCATTGTACTTGCTGATTTAGTTTTTTGTATACTACCTGTATACGGGTTCGCTCCCTTAGCGATGGTTTATTTATATATCATTTACTGATCAAAAATAAAAAATAAATAAAATGTTAACATGTGTCCTTAGGAGACATGTTTTGTATCTTAAAATATTAAATGTAATGGCTCCATATGAATTTTTGTGTCCTATTAAATGTATTTCGGAACTTTGTTCCTAATGTTTTTGAGTTCTAAGTGTGTGCTCTTAGGGCACAAGTTATCCGGATCCTTAAAAAAATACTCTAAAACGTGTTAGATTCCATAAACCATGTCAAACAATTAATTTTGCTAAAACAACCTCAAACTATTAAAACCAACTGATGATAATCACACCCTAAATGAGTCTCCTTGAATTGTGAACATTTGATCATTTTATTTTGAAAATTATTAAAATAATAACAAAAGATGGGGAAAAAATGTTGTCCCACAAAAGATTATGCAAATAATTATCCTAAAGTATTTCTATAGTTTATTCATATTTTCCAACCCATTTCTTTAACCTCGTGTTTGCTTCTAGGACTCCATTGTACTTATCATTTACAATAACGATAGTTGTTATGAATCCAATGAGAGTGATATTGTTAACTTCATGCAAGTAGTTTATACTTCTTTAGTCCAAAATGAAGAGTTCACACATTCTTTATCGTGATCTTTTTTTATCATCCCTTAATATTAAGAGCACTTATTTCTTTTTCGTCAAATAAGAATATATCAAATATCACGATAGCTAGTATGGCTTGATTTTGACTATGAATCAGTGAATCCTATATTAATTCCAAATTCAAATAGGAACTTCGAAATTGAGATGAAGACAGTAACTAACAACATTCCTCTAAGGGGAGAGGCTCGAAATTAGTTGTTTAACTTTGAGGGAGCACCCTATAACACCACGTAAATTCAATGCCCTTTAATATAATTATATTTGGGAGACAAAGAATTGATTTTATTGGGAGGAATTAAATTCATGATTTGGTAATTTTTTTAAATTGGGGGATTGATTTAAATTGGTAAATGGAGATTTAATTGTTCGGATTATTTTTGTGTCGCATTTTTAGGTCAAAAATTGAAAAATGTTATAAATTAATTCGAATGGCAATTATGAGTGCACGGTTAAGTTCGGATTGGTCGAAATAGTTGAAAAAGAGTAACTCGGGGTATTAAATGGGTCTTGGGTTATTTTTAGGCTTATGTAAACTCACATAACAGTGTTTGGGCCCTTTTTATAAAGTCCACAAGCCTAAAAACGGTTGAGTTAGTAAACCCTAAAAGTGAGAGATAGTGGCAGCCATAACACATGATAGAAAACTCATTTTAGAAAGAGAAAGTGGGTGCAAGTGGGACACGCCATGGGAGCCAAAATCAAGAACAAGTATGTGTGTTCTTCATCAAATCATCCTCATCTACATCAATGGATTAAGATTCTAAGAACCCTAATGCAAGTGGTGAAACTTATTTTTAAATTAATTGCAGTTCACAATCCACATCATAGCGGGTGTGGTGGGATTATATGGTTCTTGTGTTGTTGACATCTAAATTTGGGTTTCAATTAATTTAGATGTAAAACGTGTAGAGGATTTGGGAGCTAGTTAAAACGTGTAAAGAGTATAATTATAATAAAGGCAAAGACCTGTTTTTTTTTTTTTTTTTTTTACAAAAGAACTTTTTTTTTAAATGTTTACTTTTTTTACAAAAAAACCTCTCCAAAGGTAAAGATCTATTTAATTTTAAAAAAAGTAAAGACCTTTGCTTTTTTTTTTTACACAAAAACCTATTTTTTTTTAAAACGTAAAGACCTGTTTAATTTTAATAAACGTAAAGACCTCTTTAATTTTAATAAGCGTAAAGACCTGTTTTTTTACAAGTGTAAAGACCTGTTCAATTTTAATAAACGTAAAGGCTTGCTTTTTTTACAAAAAAGTTGTTCAATTTTTTTTATACAAAAAACATATTTTTTTTACAAATGTAAAGACCTATTTAATTTTAATAAACGTAAAGACCCTTTTTTTTTTACAAAAAAACTGATTTTTAAAAAAATAAAAACTTGTTTTTGTATTTTACAAAAACCTATTTTTTTTTTCACAAACGTAAAGAGCAGTTTAATTTTAATAAACGTTAAGATCTGTTTTTTTTCTACAATTTTTTTTTACAAGAAACCTGTTTTTTTACAAACATAAGGACCTGTTTAATTTTAATAAATGTAATAATCTGTTATTTTAACAAAAAAAATTATTGTTTTTATCTTTTTGACAAAAAACCTGTTTTATTTTTGTACAATAAACCTGTTTTTTTATGAACAGCTTTTTATACCCTCTAAATTTTATATGACTAATTTTTTTTTCAAGCTTTTTCTATGAACAGTTTTTCTTTAAACAATTTTTGAAACTTTTTTGTAAACCTTTTTTTATAACCTTTAAACTTTATATGACTAAAAAAACTGATTTTTTTATAGTACAAATTTTTTGAAACTTTTTTATAAACAGGGTTTTCATAACCTCTAAATTTTAAACGACTTAATTAATTGATTTTTTTTGTAGAACAAAATTTGTCAATATCACTTTATATAATATATATAACATGTATGAATAATATAATTGGTAATATTTAATTTTTATAATATATATAACATGTATGAAAATTAGTTGGTTTAAATGAGGAAAAGTTAGGGTAAAATGGGTATTTGATAATTTTTTGTCAAAGTTTAATGGCCTTTTGAATCGAGTCCCCAATTTGAATCTAACTTGAGCGAAATAAAAGATTGAAAACCATCTAAAAAAAATTGTGATAGTTTTGTGATTAAAAAAGTAATTTACTTATTAATTATAAAGGGTTTCAGATAAGTTCTCCAAAACATGCCGACATTATTATACAAATTTTCATTTTGTCCTTTTAAGACAGTCTTGGGGATGTTCTTATCGTGATTGGAACTAGCGCGTGTCCATTCTCTCATAATACAATTTTGTTGTAATGTGAAAGAACTTCTTAGTTGAGATACAACTTACAATATAAACAACATTAGTAAATATTTCCTCATGGTCAAGAATAATAAAAAGAATAAATCCATATATGCCCATTTATGTATTTCATTTTCTGATTGATTGAGTATCGGGGCACTAATAAGATTTAATTTTAGGGTCAATTATTAAATAGTCCCTACTATAAATATATATTTTTTTAAAAAGACACATATTTTTAGTTTAACCCATTTAGTCTCTCAAACACTCAATATCCTCTTATTTTTAGAGGTCCGCGCCAGCGGCACTCCCTCTCCAAAATATGTGGCAAATGACTTTTTGAGGCAAAATAAAAAAGTTTAGAGTAAATGAATATTAAAAAATGTCTGAGAAACTATTTAGTATATGTCCTTAATTTTATTCCCACACACTTTATTAACCCAGTTAGCCACAACACACACAACGACTCCACACCTCATGGCCTCATCCTCCACTACTTATGTAACCACTTGCCGATAACTGCCGCAACTGCTATCTTGTTTCCCTTACATATATTGTACTTGCTTTACTATTGTAAGTGTGGAAAAACACAGGAAATATATTTTTAACAATGTAGTTTATTACCCTTCTTATTTTACCCCGCACAATTTGACTATGAAATGACCATTATGCCTTTATAATTATCCATTTTTTTGCCTTCAATGCAAATGCATTTGATAAAAATTATAATCTATATTTTCAATAAAATAAAACTTTTTCTATAAATATTATTTTTATTAAGAAACTATTTTTAAAATAAAAAAATAAATGTTTTAAACTTTTTATAACTGTTTTCAAAAAACAATTTAACTTCTAAAAAATTTTATCTACTTTTTTAATTGACAGACTATTTTGAAAAAGGAAAAAAAGTTTTATATAAAACAAAAACTGTTTTTAGAAAAATAAATTGTTTTCACTATTGAAAGACAGTCTTTTTAAAGTTTTTACAAAAATAAACTGTTCTAAAAACTATTTTTTACAAAAAAATGTTCAAAAAACTTTAATAAAGCAAATAAAAATAAAAATATAAAATATGTATTTTCATTAAAAAAAATTAATGAAAAAATTATTTTAAATAAGGAGCGGTTTTAAAAAATAAAAAATAAAAATAAACTGATTCGTTATTAAAATTAAATTATACTTTTATGAAAATTAACAAATTCTTTAGTATTAAAATTTCAACTAATGCATAAATTTTATTGACTGTTAATATAGTGTATTAACAATAATTTAAACAAATATATGACAGTGATTTGAAGTGCAAGTGGATCTCCATTAGACAAATGTTTATAATCGGTATAATATTGGATGTTTATTTATTTCTTTTAAAAATACATATTATAAAACAAAATAGTTTTAAGAACAGGTCTTTTGTAAAAACAATATTAAACATGTGTCCTTAAGAGACATATTTTGTATCTTAAAATATTAAATGTAATGGCTCCATATGAATTTTTGTGTCCTATTAAATGTATTTCAGAACTTTGTTCCTAATGTTTTTGAGTTCTAAGTGTGTGCTCTTAGGGCACAAGTTATCCGGATCCTTAAAAAATACTCTAAAATGTGTTAGATTCCATAAACCATGCCAAACAACTAATTTTGCTAAAACAACCTCAAACTATTAAAACCAACAAAATTAATCACACCAAAAATGAGTCTCCTATAATTGTGGACATTACATTATTTTATTTTGAAAATTATTAAAATAATGACAAAAGATAGGGAAAAAAAGTTGTCCCACAAAAGATTATGCACATAATTATCTTAAAGTATTTCTATAGTTTATTCATATTTTCCAACCCATTTCTTTAACCTTGTGTTTGCTTCTAGAACTCCATTGTATTTATCATTTACAATAACGATAGTTGTTATGAATCCAAAGAGAGTGATATTGTTAACATCATGTAAGTAGTTTATCCTTCTTTAGTCCAAGATGAAGAGTTCACAGATTCTTTATTGATATCTTTTTTTTTTATCATCCCTCAATATTAAGAGCACTTATTTCTTTTTCGTCAAGTAAGAATATATCAAATATCACGATAGATAGTATGGCTTGATTTTGACTATGAATCAGTGAATCCTATATTAATTTGAAATTCAAATAGGAACTTTGAAATTGAGATGAAGATATTAACTAACAACTTTCCTCTAAGAGGAGAGGCTCGATATCAGTTGTTTAACTTTGAGGGAGCACCCTGTAACACCCCGTAAGTTGAAGGCCCTCTAATTTAATTATATTTGGGAGACAAAGAATTTATTTTATTGGGAGAAATTAAATTCATGATTTGAAAAAAAAAATTAGAGGATTGATTTAAATTGGCAAATGGAGATTTAATTCTTCGGATTATTTTTGTGTCGTATTTTTTAGGTCAAAAATTAAAAGATGTTATAAATTAATTCGGATGACAATTATGAGTGCACTGTTAAGTTCTGATAGGTCGAAATATTTGAAAAATAGTAACTCGGGGTATTAAATGGGCCTTGGGGCATTTTTTGGAATATTTAAGCCCACATAAGAGTGTTTGAGACCTTTTTATAAAGCCCACAAGCCTAATAAAGGGATTGAGTTATTAAACCCTAAAAGTGAGAGATGGTGGCAGCAATAACACATGATAGAAAACACGTTTTAGAGAGAGAAAGTGGTTGCAAGTGGGAGAAGCCATGGGAGCCAAAATCAAGAACAAGTGTGTGGGTTCTTTATCAAATCATCCTCATCCACATCAACGGATTCAGACCCTACGAATCATAAGGCAAGTGGTTAAAGTTATTTCTAAATTATTTGCAGTTCACAATCGATATCATAGTGGATGTGGTAGGATTATATGGTTCTTGTGTTGTTGACATCTAAATTTGTGTTTCAATTAATTTAGATTTAAAACCTGTAGAGGATTTGGGAACTAGATGATTAAACTACGAATCTGGGTAGATGTTTGGGGGACTTAAGATTTTAGGTTTCTTAAGTGTTGATAGAGAAAGAAATCTGGGAAAAACGAAGGTGGTAAGTCGTCAATGGCGGACAGAACTGTAGGAAGAAGAAGGAGAGGAAAACCTAGAGGTTTTTTGAATGACTTGGGTTTCGTTTGCGCGAGAGCCTATGTCATTCGAACGACGCATGGACTCGTTCGAATGACGTGATAAATCAAGCCAAATTTTTGTTCCTCCTACGTTTTGGCTCGAAATTGGTTTGAGGGCTTTTATAGTTAAATGGACCATTTATGCAGTATACTTTATGAACTCTATTTTTTTTCCAAGGTTATTTAAGGTTATGATAATGCGTAATATTGTTAGGTTTAAACTTAATGTGGGATAATAAGTATCAAACTTATTAAGGAGAATTATGGATGATAAATTATGAATATTATGTTTCGGGCTAAGTGAGGGAGTCCGGGTATATTGGTTGAGTGACACCAAGATAATAAAGTAAACTAATGTGTGACTGATTCAATCGAGTCGGGATTTTGACTGAGGTGAAATGTGGACAAGTGCTACGAGTGTTTAGGCACGAATTTTGCCGAGTTAATTTAATATAGGGTTATATAATAAATTAAGGAATATTCCAAAATAAAAAGGGTGTTAACCTTAATATGTGGAATTTGAGGAATAAGTACTACAAGATGAAAATTTCTGACCGAATGAGCCAGTTCGGGTAATCTGGTTGGGTAACACAACTTGAGTGATAAATAAATAATTGTGGGAATTGTTTAATTATCAAGTTGTTATATAGACTTGGGAATGCTAGGCTAGTGTTACGGTAATTGTACAAGGGTAGCTTAGTTTATATATATATATATATATATATATATATATATATATATATATATATATATATATATATATATATTTGTGTGATTTATAAATATTTGTGTGAGTAATATTGATAGGAATACATAACCCTCTAGTGCTATCAAGGGAGGTTGCGTGATGTGTGTGAATCCCCTAGCTTAAGGAGCATGGTGAATATAGTCCCCAGGTCATAACTTCTGTATTGTTAGGGGTGAGACGACTTGGGGATGAGTCATTCTCATTTTCGAGGGGAACTATGACTGTATCCATCGTGTTTACTTTATTTTCTGATTCGGGGAGCTAACCATGTCAGGGGTCCAAGTGGATGAGTATATCAGGAAATGATAGCATTTTAGAGAACATCTGGTGAGTGCCTACTCACGAGGATGGATTATATATTTTACCACATGTGTGTGAATGTTGTAATATGATGATTCGTATATATGGTGCATATATTTATACACAGGTAAATTACATGATGTGAATTGTATAGATATTTCTTATAACTCGTGAGAATGTTATATGGTCCCAAGTGAGTAATGATTAATTAAGTTAATGTGATAAATAACGTATAAAATGTATATTAAACATACTTGGGCTAGAGCAATGTGACAGGAAGGTTATTATCAAGAACTAGTTATGGGGTAGGTGGCTAGGTGGGTTATATAGGATAGCGTTAGGTGTGCCCAATAATTGAGGAGTGAGTTGGTACTCAAAGGAATGCAACACTAACTTAAAAATGAAGAGCATTCATGCATTTTAATTTATTGTAATTTAATTCACTTGCTAGATATTTTCAAAATATTTTGGGTTCTAACCCTTGCTATAAAATACTTTCAAAAACCTTTTAGGCGTCCAGCCATAGGGACGCCAAATTGTTCTATTCTAGGGTTATGCAGTTGCGGCATATGTGGATGTTGCAGGACTTTAACTTCAATGTTTCAGTCATTCCATTCCTAGAGTAGGATGCAGTAAATATTTCATTCTGGCACGTCTTCCTAGTTTTTTCATTTGTCCGATTCAGATCATGTAATTAGTTTATTCTTGTGGTTTATATTTTTGGATTTTGGTTTTGTAGCCAGTGGCTTTCTCGACAAAGATTGTAAATATTCATTTTTGGTATTGTTTGATTCAGTGATTGTGTGAATGGTTTATTAAATTCTTTCGCATGTTACTAGTGATGTTTAATAAAAATATAAAATTTGACGACGTACCTTTTGAATACTAGGTGGTTAGTAAGCTTTAAAAAGGTTTCGACAGTGTTGCTAAGAATGAACCAGATGAGATTCCTATTTAATTGGATATAGGACTGATCGCCTGGCATTTTATTAGGCGGGGTGTCACACACCCTGAAATATTTACATTTATATAACATCTTTTCTGTCTCAATTTTGATTGACAGACGAATTTTTTGGTGATTTTAAATTTTAAAGTCAAGCATACAATGTTACTTTAATTTCTTAACGATTTTATAAAAAAATTTAATTATGCACCAATAACAAATATTGGTTCTCCATGACAATAATAAAAATCACTATTTTAAAATGATTAGCCTTGATAGAGTTATATGATAGAATAAAGTATTAATATTTCCCTTTTATTTCTTTGCAAAAATTTTAAGTAGGGCAAAATCAATTATAGAATAAGTCAAACGTGAAAAATAATGGCGAGGGCTAGAATCTAATGTATTGTAGATCAATGTTATAAGGGGTAGTTGTGAACATCAAGAAAATATTCAAATAATTATGTCTAAGGTCATATCGTATTTAACAAAGCTCTTGGGGTTTGAAAATGTCCATGTGAAGCCCTTTCAAAGTGATAAATGTGTGCATGGAACATGGGGTCCTCAAATCCTTTTGGTTGTCACACATATACTTCAAGTTGGAGTGTTCCATTAAAAAACCTATTGACGTGCATGTTATGGAACTTGAATTCAAAAGCACAGTCAATGGATAAGACAAAACATACCAAATCTATCTTTGATACGGGGGAAACTAGCTCATTAAACTCAAAATCTTCAACTTGTGTGGATTCTTGAGACACTAGTCTAGCCCTATTTCTCAAAATGACAACCTTTGGATCATATTTATTTTTGAATATCCATTTGGTACTACTAATTTGAACATCTTTAGGCATAGGAACTAGATTACAAGCATCATATTTTGCTAATGATGAGAATTAACACTATAAAAAATGTTGCTTCCCAAAAACATTGACTGACTATGTTTTAGAAAGTAAACAAAAATATTTAGATCTAAATAATAGGGTTCAGATCATGGTACCTTTATGGATTGGGTGATTTTGTGTAAGATAATGATTTGATGAACATGTTGTTGTTGTTATCCTTATTAGACTTTTAAGTATCTCCTTAGATGTTCTTAAGGCCTAATATATTTTTGAATATTATCTACCTAAGGAAATCCTTATGTGTGGTCACTTCCGGATAGGAAATCTTAGTCAAATAACAAAAAAAATACTTTCTCTCTTCTCAACCCTTCACAAAAATGTGAGTAGGTGTTTTCTTTTCCCTTTATAACCCTTTGAAAGTCTCATGTAACTTAAACCCCTTACCTTAACCCATATAAATTGGTACATGAGGTGGAATTAGGCCAAACAAGTTTCAAGAGAGTTTGGGTTTTCTACTTCATAAATGGACTTCCTTTGGGGCTCAAGGATAAAAATTAAATCAGATTACTAACAAAATAATAAGAATACCACATCACACACTATGGAATATTTTATCTATGTTTGTTTTAATTAATTACACTAAATAATTACATTCCAGTTTAGTTTAATTATCACATATTTACTCGAATAAATAGGCATTTTTTCAAAGTTAGGTAGCACATAATATGATTCCTCGGATAAAACATACAATACCCGCTTGAGGAAATTCAATCCGATACTAATTGATATCCACCAATATCTTATTTATCCATTGAACTCAAACTTAAGTTATTTGATATATTACAGGATTATAAAATCCATCATTTGGGTTTATTTGTAGAATTAAAAATTATAAGTTTACAAAGGTGGTATCACAATCTAGGATATTCTTAGATATAGATTCCTCCTAAAGATGATTTCAGACATGCTCACATAATGATGGCCCAACATGTAGATATAACGATAAAATCAATAATTATGTTAATATTATTATTTTCATAATTCGGGGGATAAGAATATGTGCGCCATTGGAAACCTTTATGAGATTTTTCAAGTTTAATCTTATTAGCACCTAGACTTGAATTTCACACGTGCTCTTTTTCAATAGAACGAGGGTTTACTGGTTGTTGTAACCTAAAATAACACGACCAAGTGGGTCTATAAAAAGATGACACTTGTCGTCATATTGAGTGCACCCAGAAACAACAAAAAAATGTGATCGACATTTTTATCCCCACTGACCTCCCCACAAATATGAAGAGACAGTAATGTGAATAGACACACGTGGAACCCTTAACGACCACCATTCAGATGCATGTGAAGAATATTCAGTTGCTAATTGTAATTTAAAGATGCGAATTCCTAATGTATAAAGGTATTTCATAACTTTATCATCCTATTACTACAAATAGCTCACTACCTCTCTTAGCTAGGGACAACTTAAAATAGTCCAACTGAACCCTAGAGAGTTCTTGAGAGGGTTGAACTAGGTAAACCCTTGTGTCTTTATCCTTGTATCCCATATTTCTCTAATTTATTCCTTTCACATTTTATCTATAATTATAACTAGTGGTTCAATTATGCTAAGATTGATCTCAATTAATAAACCAAATTTAGACACCAACAGACTGGCGCCTTCATTGAGAAACGACGTGCCAGTGTTGTTTTCAACCTATTCTCGTCAAGTAACCGTATTTTAATTATTTGTCATACCACAATGAAAAATTGTAGACAATCCAGAGGGTAGCCACGCTGCTGGCAACCCCTTCAACCTTTCATCCTCTCCTGGCTTGGGGGATATATAAGGAATCCTACTAAATATAGCCAAAGTTCAAAAGGATATGTAAGAGACAGTGAGACAACTTGCTCAGACTCTCCAAACAAGGCCCATAGTTGGCCCAATAACTAGAAAATAAATGTTGCATCCAATATCCAGGCAGGAAAGGAGTAGATATAGATATTCTATCTTATCACCCTGGAACGACCTCTTTAATCAGATCTACTGATTACTATGATGGACATTCACTCGCTTAAGAGAGGACGCGAGCTCTATATAAAACAATATCAAGTTATCACTCCCATGTATGATGGTAAAACAGATCATGTGCTTCATATAAAACAATATCAAGTTATCACTGACATCTAGTCAATCCCAGATAATATGCGTTACAGAGAATTTTTAACACTATTGCCAAGTCAGTAAAAATTTGGTACAATAATATACCTCATGGACAAATCTCGGTCTTCCAAACAGCTTGTCAAGTTGTCTATTAGTAACTTCTGCATTAGAGCTAAACCAATCAAGAGGGTATCTCATTCGTTGAATGTTCTTCGGTGTCTAGGGGAAACTACTCGCAAATATATCACTCTTTAAAAACAAAAAAACTGGAAGTTCTGTATTACGAGGAAAAGACAGTTCTTAGAGCATTTATGAACGGTGTGCTCCTCGATAAGTTATATGATGCTCTAGACAAATATCCCTCCAAGACTATGACTGAATTTAGGGATAAATTAGGAAAAATTATTAATGTCATCAAAGAAGCTATGGTTCCTAAGAATTCTCATAACTCCAAGGACGATAGCAACAAGGGCTCTAAGAAAAAGGATTAAAAGGATAAGAAGGTTGAAAAACCTAAGACGTATGATGAATATACTCCTCTCACTATTGGTGTACACCACATCCTAGAGGAAATTCAAGGAAGCTAAGAACTAAAATGTCCCAGAAAGCTAAAATCTCCCCTAAACAGGAGAGATAAATCCAAGTATTATGAGTTTCACAAAGTCTAAAGGCATAATACAGATAGTTCTATAGTCTTGAAGAATGAAATAAAGAATCTGATCTGAAGGGGAACACTCTCCAAATTTGTTGACTGGTAAAGGCATGATAGAGGAAAGAGAGGCCAGAAGATGATCGAAATCTTGTTTTGAAGGAGGGGACGATCGTAATAGAGGTAGCGATAATGATGCCGGAAAATATTTTAACCTTCCGAAGAAGTCTAGAGAACCTCTGGGCAACGTGAACCTTGTTTCTTTTAGTTGTCATTTCATTTCGTGTGGTGATGATGTTAGAGGTGATGAAATAACCAAAAGAAAGACATACTTAAATAAAGTCAAAGTGTGCTCATACATTTGGGAATTGAATTTTTTTGGTTATGGTGATAGTCATACAAGGAAAGTGAATAAAGATAGGCTGGTGATAGGATTCTCCAAGGACGACCTATCTGGGGTACTTTATCCTCACAATGATCCCCTAGTAGTCACAATAATGATGCATGAATCAAGAGTTACAAGAATTTTATTGGACAATGGTAGCTCAGCCGACATCATATATTATGACTACTTCAAAGAATTGGTAACACGTGACAGAAAACTAGAACCTTATTACAGACCCCTCATAAGTTTCTCTAGAAAAAAGTGTATTCTCTGGGACCTGTCAAATTATAAGTCATTATTGGCAGTTGGCCAATTAGCCTATCTTAGATTATTCATTTCTTCATCTTAGACAAGAACAACCTATCAACTTATAACATAATCTTCGGTAGAGTTGGCTTGAAAAGGTTTAAAGTTGTACCATCTACTATACATCAGTGCCTAAAATTCTACCCACACTATGGGGTCAGCATTGTTACTAGAAACTATGTTGAATCCAGGGAATTATACTACACATCAGTTGGCAAGTAAGAAGTGAAGAAACCTATAACGACTTATCATATTGAAACCATGGATCTCCGCGAGGAGGCGGATCTAGTCAAAGGACAAGTTATAGAGGCAATGGAAGCCATCGTCCATAAAACAAAAATAGGACATTTGTAACGGTAAAAAATCTTGACAAGTAGACCTTATCACTGTCAATGACCGTGATAGGAATGGGGGTGATAACTAATTTATCACAAACGTATTGCGATAAAAATCCGTGACAAGTTTCTTTTTTTCACGAACGGGTCATGATAAAAAACAATAACAATGAAACCTTATCACAGACATTGACCATGGCACATATGTGACAACTATGAACTTGTCACAGATGTGTCACGATCAAAGTCCATGATAATACTGGGAAGGAGTATAAAAAAACTACTGGGCAGTATGACCACTACCACAACCATGCAGTATATTATCACCCATAGCAGTATTATACGATATATTTTCTCAAAAATTAACAACAACCTAAATTAATACTCATAATAACAAAACACAAAACAAATATAAATAAAAAAACAGGATATATTAACTCAAATTTGAATGTTTAATACAAATTATTACATAATGTTAATTGATTACCAACTTGGAGGAGAAAGTGATGACATACAATATGCGAACCAACACTGCCCTCAATATGACAAACGTCTCACTATTCATTCAACCACATGACTTCATTCTCTTTTCTCACCAATACTTGAGTGATGTGGACCTAAGCCTCATGAGGATGCAGTGGACGGTCATGCACAAAGGGACCTCAACATATACTTGGGTCCCTCAACCCACTATCTATTCTTTCGCCTCCCCATAACTCTAGTAAATAAACTCTATCCCAACCAATTGTAAATGGAGTCTAAACAGTTGGCATGGGGTGGGGTGGCTAATAAGTCATATGAAGATGGGTGGGTATTAGTGAGAGTGAGGGTGAGAAAGACAGAGAAGTGGCCCCCTCATCCACTAATTTCTCCTTCCTCTTCCCCGAGCTGCACCAGGCTCGACCTTGAAGAGTTTTCTTAACAAACTAAAATATTTTATTCAATACTTTTTCCCATGTTCTCAAACATTTCATTGAAATTGGTCTTCAGTTCGTCGACCTTGCGTGGCACTCCACTATTGCTCGACGTAATCCCAGTGAGCCTCAATTTCCCCATCCGAGAGCTAACAACCTGAGTACGACCTTTATGATCCTTCTCAATCACTTGGATAAGTTCATCAATACTTAGAGATGCCTTACCGACATCACTCTATGCACACATAATTTTGTTCCACATTTTCCATAGACCACTTAGTTGTTGCAACGTGGAGTCATGTGACTATGGCGGCAAGTAGAATTATTTATGTGAAACAAATACAATCCCAAAAGAAAGTGAATTAGTAGAATTCAAATTATAAAATAAAATATAAATATTATTAAGTCAAGCAACAACCTGTAAGGTCCCCTAAATGACCATCTTAAAGGTTATATGGAACCATCCTCCAATCGGTGTACCTGGGGATAATAATAATTTTGAACAATTCCAAGACCCTATATTGGAAGGCCGTCTTGTTCTACACTAAGATCCCAACATTTCCCCACTTTATAGGTCTAGTACGAGACGAGCCTTTCTCGCCATCGCTTCCCTGACGCCCTAATGAAGACATATCCTGCAATAATTATTATTAGTAGAAACATATATATAAGAAGATGGTTTAGAAATATAAATAATGAAGTAGTTTGTCATTTTTACTAAACCAAATTAATGACATTAGAATAATACAAATCCATATAATAAACCAAAATGAAAATTATGTCAAATAAATGGAATACTTATTACAAATCCATGATTTTTTTTTTAAATTCAGGTTATGTCACGGACTTTGAAATAATGCTTAAACTGATTAAAATCCAAATTAACATATTCACTAACCAATGAACAAAGATGATTGAAATCCCAACAAACTGATCAAATCCAAATGAATAGAGCATTAAATTGTCACCCGGTAATAATAAAGCACTAGAACAATACAAATCCATATCATAAACTAAACTAGAACTGTTTCAAATAATTGGAATACTTATTACAAATCAATACATTAGGTCATATTCAGGTTATGTCACGGGCATTGAAATAATGCTTAAACTGATTAATATCCAAATCAACATATTCACTAACTTACTAACAAATATTGATTTAAATCTCCCCAAACTGATCAAATTCAAATGAATAAAGCATTAAATTGTCATCCGATAATAATAAAGCACTAGAAGAATACGAATTAATGACATTAGAGGAATAAAAATTGATATCATAAACTAAACTATGAATTTTTTCAAACAATTCAAAATACTTATTACGAATCAAAAAGTTGTTTCAAATTCGGGTTAGCATCCAAAATTGATTGATATTCAGTAGGAGCAACCAAGTCAACCATGCTACTGGTTAGATGCTTTAGCGCGTGTAAGATAACTAAACCACAACTAGTTGTTTATATACTTTGAGTAAAACACTTTCTTGACCTTTTGAAAAGAAAAAACAAACGACTCATCTCTTACATGCTCGTTGCTCTTCATCTTGGATAAGTCAACCACGATCAAATTGGTACCCGGATCAACTTTAAAATAATTTTTATCCTCAAATCTTATCAAATCACAGTAAAATACTGGCTCTTTGAATCTTATATATTCCAATCAAAATATATTCTGAAATACACCATAGTAAGTCATTTCATCTTCAACGAGGTTTTTATCTTTTGTACACGATCAAAAATAAATAAGAGCCCTATATGAAATGCATGAGTTTTGTACATTTGTATTTTCCTCGGACACCCTTCACCGAATACATAACCATTCAATCGATACATTTTGTACTCATGTGCCATGATAATAGATCCATTGGCTAGACGAGCAAGCCTTGATGTCGCGCCACCTATCTTTATGAGATGAGATTGAGAGAGTGTAGTGCGAACTTAATGGATTGATCTATATAATTAAATTTCCCAAGCACACAAATAAAAAAAAATTACCAAAATTTAATCTTTGATAAAATTAGGTTTGCATACGAATAGTGTCCAAATATATAATTGCAAGTATCAAACCAAACATGGAAAAACACAAAGATGAGGAAAAATCCATTTTAAGGAAAACCCTTTATTCATCACTTTAGAATGTTTTGAAGATAGTCCACTTACAAACTACTTAGACCGACTAAGTACAATGCGCAGTCTTCATAAAAACTTCTAAAGAAAATGGCTTAGTCTAGAGTCATCCATAGGTAGTGTTCTATCCTCAGTATCCACCGATCAACCTTTCTTCATTCATCGGCAGTGATCATTCAGGTCATAAGTTCAATCATAGAGAATCATCTCTACAAGGTGTATGCAAGATATGGAAACTTTTAAGGTTTCAAAAGGTTTCACAAAATTTTTGGGGATGTAAAATAGTGAATCAAAAGGTGTTTACGAACAAAAATTATGAAAACTTTTGAAGCAGACATGTAAGTTTCATGTATTCAAAAGTCTCGTGAAAAATAGAGTTAAAATAAGTATTTATATACTTGACACAAAATTTGAGGCAACATCTCATTCGAACGAAAATAAATTTTGTTCGAATGAGAAAGTTAGTATGTTCGAACTCGAAAGCCATGTCGTTCAAATGACAAAGTAAGTCCATTTAATGTGTACATTTAATGACCTTATAATGAGATGACATTATAAAGATGTTCATCCTCGTTAGATGTTCGTTTGAAGTAAAGATCTAATGACCTTAATGGTTAATTGATTCGAATGAGCTTTAATCTTGTTTTAACGAGAACAATATTTTTTTTTAAAATTTAAATCTTAAAAATCCAGCGTCGATTTGTTATAAAACATAAATCCCGAATATAAATATGAATAGTTATTAACTTCTCAAAAATTTTATACCTTCACGATATGTAGAGGAGTCTTGAATTTGGATACATTGGAGTTCGGCTCAACATGTCAGTTTGTAATGGGATGCTCCAAATATGCTAAAATGTAAATACAAACCTAAGCTATGAGCAAAGTTTGAATATTTTTTATTACAAATATCCCCCTTCGGATATTTCAGTACAAAATATAAAAACCGAAACCGAAACCTAAACCTAAATTACATAAACATCCCTCTACGAAAAAACATTATAATACCCTCCTAAACCCTAAAAACGGAACGACATAGTGAAAATTTGCCTTCAATCTCGTCTTGTTATTTCCTTGGAAAACTTTGTCTCTATCTGGTGTAATTTCTTCCTTAGATTTTTACACACATGAAGCAAAGAAAATACCGTGATATATAGATTTTGAAATAAAATAAAAAAAAACTCATAATTTGTTATCCTCTATAAATCAAACTCCTCAAATCTCTCCCTTAATTTGTTATTCTCATTTTTATCCAAAATAGACAAAGGAATAGAATCTAAACATGAAGTGTAAAGCATCACATAAAAGAACTAAGATATCATCACAAGAATAAGTAATAAAGCACAAGTAATGATGATCTCAAAGGCATAATCCACTAACTATTTTTGAAAATTTACAATTTTTCTAAAGTATTAATTTTGCAAACACAACACACCATGAATTAACACAGAAAATTGAATCATGAAAGCGCAATAAGGGGGTGTGAATATATTCCATAGGTTAATCCACATAGACAATCATAACATAAGTTCACGAAGGATTAAGATACTAATAACCAAAGATCTCAATGTCTACCTTAGGTGTAAGTATTGTAAACTCCTGTGAAATTGACTTAACCTAATCAACATATCAAGAACAAAAGTGATTCTCACACCAATGACACCAAAATATTTAATGTTTTTCGGTATTTTTATAGTTTGTGGAAACCCATTGATCTTCAACTGAACTCCCTCAAAATCTCACATAACTAATAATATTCTCAATTATTTTTGAAGAAATTAATGCTCATATGTAACAAAGCATCCATGTATAAAAAATTTACCTTATACTTATGGTTTTATGTGTATCTAATCTTTTCAGGCTCTTTTCATTGCAAATGGTGAATTTTAAGAAAAAGACATTTTATCTGTCGTAGCCCCTGTCCATTTCTTAACATTTATAAAATTTTCTGGGAAAACTATTTAAATCCAGGTACTAACTTTTTATCTCCGTATTACACTTGGTTCGTTTTAAAGAAAAATTGAGATGAGAACACGGTGTTTGACAAGTGACAGGTAAATGAAATTTTGAAACAAGTTTGTGCATGTGTGCACTAAAGGTGATTAGAAGCCAAAGATGTAACAAGTAATCATCATATCACAATGTAATGACTCCACGCATTATTAAGCACATAAATGAAACGATGCCATGTTTCAAAACACTATGAAAAAACGTCATGTGGATACAGAATGAATGGGTGATACATAAATCTTAAATGTTCATCCATATATGGTGAAAAAAATAGAAAACTCTTTTTGGATTTTTCAAAATTTTTATCAAAATAAAACCCTTTATTTTTTTGTACTTTTCAAACTTAAAAAAAAAAACAAAACTCTTTATGGATTTTTGTAAATATATCAAAGACAAAAATGTAAATACAATGATAATACAAATCTAGCAATAGGGATGTAAGATATGAACATGAAAATTACAATATTATGGAAACAAGGCTCAACCTCAATCACTAGGCCACGAGGAGTTCTCAAAAGGAGATGACATCCTAAGAAATTCCTCCATCAAATTTTGTGAAGTTTTGACTAAATACTCCACTTTTTCTCAAAAACTTTCAAAATCTCTTAAGTGACGTGCGGTAGTAACATGTGTGGGAGTGCGTGCGGAAACTCGTGTGTGAGTCCATGCGGAAACTCTTGTGGGAGTGCATGCGGGAACTCCTGTGGGAGAATACATAGGAACACGCATGTCAGAAATTCTCCATATCTTAAAACAAAACTCTCTAAGGTGGACTCTTTGTTTATAATTGATATAGACATAAATGGTCTTGGGCCCACCTTGCACAAAACGTCTAGGACGATATCTCCTTGTTGGGTTAGGTTGAGGGGCATAATGATCCAACACAAACTCGAGAACTAGCTCGGGTGCAGCTTTAGAAGTGGATGCACCGTCATAAACTATTCTTTACCTATCAACATTACCTAATACGGGATCGAGGAGCATATTTCCAACCTTCTTCGATGTGTCCTTTAAAGTATCCTGACACGTTTGAGAATGCTCTCGAGTTGGGATACATGGGATTCATATTTCTCATGAGTCTCCAATGAATATTGAAGATATCTCGTAAGACCATCCACTGTGTTTGTCAAATTGGTATTTTTCCTACCTAAATCAATCAACTGCCCACATAAAAAAAATTCACCTTCTCGAGTTGACTCATAGATATCTTATACTCTCTTAAAACTTTCACCTCGTTTTCTAAATCAATCACCCTTAGAGAGAAAACTTTATTAACCTTTTTTTATTTCAAAGTCTTTGTGAAAATATCACTAAAAGCCTTTTGTAGAACAACTTCTCCCTCACTTGAATTCTCATTATCACACTTTTTCTTTCTCTATAATGGCTTGAACCACTGCTGAGGCTTTCACATTTAGACATGTCCTCATCGGCATGGGACAGACTAGAAATACTAATGTGACTTGTCATAAACGCACATAAATTCCATTCATTTGGTGATTCTTCCTGAGAATCAACTAACTTGATGTCACTATAGCTAAGAGTGGCCTTATTTGTAACTTTCTTACCCTGTCTCTTAAGCCTAGTGGGACACTCATGTGCCTTGTTCCCTTTTCCCTGACACTCATAACATCTAATTTCTTCTTTCTCACTAACCTTCTCTACCTCATTCTTATTTTTATTTTACTTAAAAATCTTTTCTTTGTAAAATTTGAGAAACCTTGTAAATTGTTTTGAAAAATGGGCTAAATCATCAATCTCAAAATCAAATTCAAATACGGACCCAGAAACTTTATCTTTCATATTTCTTTTAGTCTAAGTTTTCAAAGCAATCCTTATTTCCTTATATTTAATAGTTTTAGGAAACATATCTATCTCATACATTCGATCTCGTATCACCTATCTTTAAGCGCTGAGATTGAGAGTGAGTAGTGCGAACTTAATGGATTGATTTATATAATCAAATGTCCCGAACACACAAATCTAATTTTTTACCAAATTTTAATCTTTGATTAAATTAGGTTTTCATATAAATGGTGTCCAAATATATAATTGCAAGTATCATAGAAAATATTCAAGAACACGTAGATGAGGAAAAATCCCTATTCAGGAAAAAAACTTTACTCAGCACTTTAGAATGTTCTACAATACAGTGGACATGCAAACTATTTAGACTGACTAAGTATTAGACGCAGTCTTCATAAATACTTCTAAAGAAAATGGCTCAGTCCAGAGTCATCCATAGGTAGCGATCTACCCTTAGTATCAATCGATCATCCTTTCTTCTTTTTAGAGTAGTGATCATTCAAGTCACAAATTCAATCGTAGGGAATCCTCTATACAAGGTGTATACAAGATATAGAAACATTTAGGGTCTTAAAAGTATTTCCAAAATATTCGAGGATGTAAAGTTATGAATCAAAAGGTGTTTAGAAACAGAAAAGAAGAAAAAAATTGAAGCATATATACAGGTTTTGTTTTTTCAAAAGTCCCATGAAAAATAGAGTTTAAAACATGTATTTATAGACTTGACATAAAATTTGAGGTGGCGGATCATTCGAACGAAAATCAATGTTGTTTATATAAGAAAGTCAGATCATTCAAACCATAAAGTCTTATCACTCAAACGATAAATAAAGTTTGTTCGATGTGTAAATCTAACAATCTTCTTACGAGATGATACTGTAAATCCGTACAACTTCATTAGATGTTCATTTGAAGTAAAGATCTAATGAAATGGATATTTTGATTGAACGAGGTTCAATCTTATTTCAATGAGGATTTTTTTTTAAATTTTAAAAATGTAGCCTCGGTTACCTATAAAACATATATACCAAATATAAATATGAATAATTATGAACTCCTAAAAGTTTGTATACCTTCATGAGATGTAGTTGAGTCGTGAATTTGGATACGTTGGAGTTTAGTTTGATGTATCGATTTGTAATGGGATATGCCAAAATGCCAATACAAGCCTATGCTATGAGAAACTTCATTATATTTTCTCTTACTGAGATTATAGATTAATTAATTACGTTAGTTTTAAAACTTTCTTGTAATATGTCATTTAAAAAATACGGTTTACTTAAAATTACCTCATGTGACACCCATAACCTTAATCCGCTCTCTGATTATGCCATCCTTCTTCGTCTTTTCTTTTTCCCACAATCATCATATTTCCTACATTGATCTTGATGACTATATTAAAAAATTGATCAACTATAAAAGCTAACATAATGTAAAAAGACAACACAAACTTACTTCTTTCCATTCTTTAACATGTTCATGAGTTTCAAATAAACAAAGAGATACTTGTTCATGTTGTAATCTTATTAATTTCGCTCGTGTGCCCATCACATGACCAACCTCATCTAATTGCTCATCACTATTATCTACACTGCTTAGGTCGGGCCTATATTCCCAAGTGGATTGATGACTCAACGACGAGGTATTCCTTTGCAATTGATCCTTCAATACATGCTGTATTCGTGACTATATCTTTGAAAACATTCATCGACCGTTCAAACGGATACATCCATCGATATTTAACTTGTCCGCAAAGAAGTTCCTCATTGCATAAGTGTACCTATAAGGGAATACTTATGTCAAAAAATGACGGGTGAATGTACTTCTCCAACATACAAGTCACTTTAGCTATAACTATTTCTTATGTCCACTATGTTCTTTCAATTGACTACATTTTCTCATAAAAGTGTGAAGCAGATGCTAATTTCCATAATGGACCTCGGTGAATCCTTATGCTTAGAGAAAAATTGCTTAAACAACAAAGGAACCAATTTGATGATCACATTCCTATCGTATGACTTTTACTTATGTAAATCATGGGTAGCATAATTAACAATCCTTTGCAAATTGCATAAAAAATTAGGGGGAAGTTTCAAATTATATATTATGTCTTAAAGAACCTTTCTTTCCTCACTGTTGATACCAAAATTCACCACCTTATGTGGGAAAATTACAAGACAACACGTGTCATCCAACATGGCATAAGCCCAAATCCGCATGATACAAAAGCCCGACAATAGGGAAGCTCGACCAACAGAGAAGATAGAACAACAAGGTAGTTCGACCAACACAGGATACCAACCAATTGGGAAGACCGACCAACTGTCGAAACTCTAACCAGTATACCAACAAAGTGACAACAGTCTTATATTTAATTCTCATTATGTACTGATGTAAATGCCAAAGAATTGAAGACATTCAATCCTTTCACACGACAACTATCAACACCCCTCACGGGCTATAAATACATTGTATTACCCTCACTACAGGGGGATCAAAAAATAAATCAAGGTAGTCAAGTAATACATAACAGTGGACATAGGCTATTCCTTTAAGCCGACCCACTTTAAAAATATCGTTGTCTTCTTTCTTTTTACTTATTTTATCTGTGATCAATTAGTTAGGCCTAGTCTAAATTTCTGCATTAACATATTAGCGACATATGTGGGAACGTATTGCTAAATGTTTTCACTAACTCATCACCTATGGCTGAAATTCATTAATCAAGAACCATAAATGAGGGAATTCCACCTAATTCTTCTGCCCCGCCACATAACAATGATTTAATTAGAATTTTGGCTAGTCTAGCCAAATGTTAGGAGGCTATGCAAGGTACGATAAGATAATTGGCCTAAACTCTTCAAGAGGGAGTTCCTGCATAATTTAATCAAAGGAGTATGCCACCACCGCCAATAAGGAGTGGGGCATAGCTACTCCAGAACATAAAAGGATCCTTCGTACCTTCCTGGAGAAAATCCTTCTATTAAGATTACTAATTCCTCTAATGGACAGTCCCTCATCCCAGAAAGATTGAGTTCCTTAGACAGTCTAAGTAGAGCCTCTTCTTTCGATTGTTTGGGACCCAAGGGAAATTCCCCTCGAGTTGCGTCGGGAAATACTCAACGACCAATCGATTTGAGGGAAGGTTCATCTCAATCAATATTGAACACCTGACGAAGTGATCAATCCAGTCAAAGAGAATGTTTACAAAAAGAAAGCTCATAACAATCAGTTGGTCGGCATAAAAGAGTTGTCACCCGTAGATCTGGTGCTAGAAATAATACTTGGAAGGGATCCATTCATCATTTGGAAGATAGATTAAGGGAAATGGCCAAGGCTAAAAATCCCCTCTAGAGAAGTTTTGTCAAGGGATCTCCCTTTATGCAAACCATTGTAGATTTCCCTATACTGGCCAAGTTTAAAGATCCAAATGTCACTCCGAAGTATGATGGGAAGGCTGACCCTGTTCTTCATATAGAATAATACGATGAAGTCGCTAATATCTACGATGTACCTGACGAGATGAGGTGAAGGGAATTCTCAGCAACAATCAGTGGATCTGCTCAAATATGGTATAATAGTCTTCCTCGGGGGTATATTTCTTGCTTCAAATAACTCATCGAGATATTATTTGGTAATATTTAATTTGGAGCCAAATGAGTGAAGCGAGTAGCTCATTTTATTAGTGTGAGACAACAGGTGAGAGAAAGTACCAGGGATTATATCACTCGTTTCAACAATGAGAAATTAAAAGTCATTGATTATGAAGAGAAGATTGTAATCATTACCCTCATGAGTGATTTTATCCCTGACAAACTATATTATACTTTGGCAAAAGATCCCCTAAAGATAATGACAGAATTAATGGATAAAGCATCGAAGATTATAAATGCCGAGGAAGTTATGGATGCTAAAAAGAATTTAGATGCAAAGGAGAAAGCGAAGTCTGAAGGGAAGTCGAACAAGAAGGAGCATAAGAATCACAATGAACACGAGAATTTGAAAGTAAAAGAAAGATTAGATCGGCTCAGAAAATTTACAAATTACACCCCCTTAAAGGTGGATATACATCATGTTTTGGAATAAATCAAGCATAACAAAAATTTGAGTTGGCTTGAAAAGTTAAGGTCACCTGCTTATAAGAGGGATAAGTCCAACTATTGCGAATTTCACAAATATCATGGCATACAACAAACTGGTTTATTGCTCTCCAGAATGAGATAGAGGCACTCATCTGAAGAGGAAAATTGGATAGATTTGTTTATCAGCAAGATAGTGGAAGAGTTGGTGGTAGAGGTCGATAGATATCTAAATCACCTGTTAAGCCTAGGGAAGACAAGAAGAGGAACCATGACGATGACCCAGAAGATGATCCAGATCTCCCTAAAAAGCCTAGACAACCTGAACGTGAGGTATTCACACTCAGTTTTGGATATTTTGATTGTCATTTGATTACAGGTGGGGATGCAGGAGGAGGAGATCATACAGCTGAAAGGAAGCCTTACCTCAATGAGGCTTAAGCTTGTTCTTATATCCAGCGAATTAACCTTGCTGAGAAAGACCAACCAAGGAAAGTCAATATAAAAAAGCTCGTAATTGGTTTTTCAAAGAACGATATATCCGGAGTATTCCATCCTTACAATGTTCCTTTAGTGATCAGAGTCAGAATGAAAGACGTATTGGTAACAAGATCATTAGTGGATAACGGTAGTTTGACATACATTATGTTCTATCCCTATTTTGATAGTTTGGATTTAAAACTTAGCCAACTGGAAACTTACTACAGGGCCCTCATTGTATTCTCTAGCGAGAAAGTGTTTCCATTAGGAATGATCATGCTAGATGTATTGATCGGGACATAGCTGGCGAGCAGGGCAAAGAAAGTGAATTTTTTTAATGGAAAAAAATGTTCATCTTGCCTACAACAAGATTATGGGAAGAGTAGGTCAAAAAACTTTAAAGTTATTCCTTTTACTGTTCATCAATGCCTAAATTTCCCGGCCAACTTTGGAGTTGGAATAGTAAAAGGAGATCAGAAACTCACTCAGGAATGCTACTATTCATCTACCAAGGAGGAGGAGGATATGCTAGAATTAAAGAGGAAAACAACTACTTATCAAGTGGATATATCTTAACCGAATAGTGAGTCTGAGGTTGAAACCTTAGATCCAAGAGATGAATTAAATCTTGTAAAAGGCCAAGTGATGGTTGAAACATAAAGCATTGTTTTGGACGATGATAAACCAGAGAGAATAACTCAAATATGAGCATCATTGGATCCGATTCTTAAACATGAGTTTATGTATTTCTTGAGACAAAAAAAGTAGGTCTTCGCATGGATCCATGAAAATATGCCTGGCGTAGACCCAAATTTCCTCTGCCATGAGCTTAATGTTAATAAGGGGGTTAAACATGTAAAGCAACGAAGAAGAGTTTTCATCCTAGAGAAGACCAGGTTATACAAGAATAAGTGGAGAAGCTTCAAAAGGCTTCCTTTATTAAATATGTGAAATACCCGGACTAGTTGGAAAACATAGTTATGGTTAAGTAGAAAAATAATAAGTGGAGGATGGTCGTGCCCAAAGGATTATTTTCCTTTGCCACAAATTGATCCACTAGTGGATGCTACTTCGAGGCACGAACTTATGAGTTTTATGGATGAATATTTTGGTTATAACCAGATCAAAATTAAGCAAGAAGATAGAGAAAGTACTTCCGTTATTACTACCCAAGGAACTTATTGCTATAATGCTATGTCCTTTGGTCTAAAAAATGTATGTGCTACTTATGAAAGACTGGTGAACAAAGTATTTGAGGAGTAGATAGGTAAGAAAATTGAGGTGTATGTTGATCATATGCTGACAAATAAGAAAAATCTACTGATCATATTACCAACCTCATCCAGACGTTTTATCAATTGGAAAAGAATGAAATGAAGTTAAACCCGTCCAAATGCGTCTTCAGAGTTCAGGAGGGAATGTTCCTCGAGTATATAATAAATCAAAGGGATTTTGAAGCTAATACAGATAAGATCAAGGCCTTGATAGAAGACCAGTAAAAAATATGTTCAAAGGCTAGGAGGGCGTGTAGCACCACTCAACATAGTTGTGTCCTGAGCAATAGACATATGTTTACCATTCTTTAGGGTGGTAGAAAACCTTTGAATGGAACGATGAATCTGAAAAAGATTTCTTGGAATTAAAGGAGTACTTGGGAGCACACCCACTACTCTCCCGACCAGTGTTGGGAGAAAATATATATTTATATTTGTTAGTTTCTGAATCAACCATTATCTCTTCTTTGACTAGAGAGGAAAATGGAGTTCAAAAGTTAGTTTATTACATTGGCAAAGATTTTAGAGCAGAAGTCAGATATCCAAAACTGGTGAAGTTAGCATTGGAATTAATTGAGGCTAGTATACAAATGAAGCCATAGTTTCAATCTTATACTATAGTGGTATACACTGACATGCCACTGAGACAAGCTTTGCATAAGCCAAAGAATTCTGGAAGATTAATGTCTTGGGATGTGGAGTTGGGAGAATATGATCTTGTATATGAACCAATGTCATCTTTAAAAGGCCCAGCCATGGTGGATTTTATTACAGAATTCACTTTACCCAAATGTTCCCGAGCAACACTCAGGATTCAGCAGACGTATTGGAGTATCCCTGACCAACTCCAAGCAAAGGAAATTACAAAAAAAGATACCACCAATCAACTAAATCCTTCCAGCGGAGTACAAGATATGAAAAAGAAATATGAAGAGGTAAAAGATAAAATATTCCATCAAGAGATTCTTATAAACCAAGCGGTTGACAATGATATTCCCATATAGAGTTTGTAGGTTGATGGATCATCTTGTGCAATTAGATGTCGAGCAGGAATCATCCTCAAGACTTTAGATGAAATATACATAGAGTACAGTCTATGATTCCAATTTCAAGCTTACAACAATGGGCCAGAGTATGAAGTCGTAATTATTGGTTTAAATCTAGTCAAATCACTAAAAGCCAACCAAGTTATGGTATATAGTGATTCACAGTTGGTGGTAAATTAGGTGTTGAACTTACATGCAACCAAAGGAGAATTGATGTCTAGATACTTAGCTAAATCTTTTAAGGTAGTTTCCACTTTGCTAGTTGTTCAGATGATCAGAATTCCAAGACTGAAGAATGCACGAGAAGATGTATTTGCTCGAGTACCTTCAGTAACTAGAACTGAGTTACGAGGAACTATTCCTATTGAGCTTCTTGTTAATAGGAGCATTGATGAAGATCTGATGGTTAATCTTATTGAAATTGACATGGGTCCATCTTGGATGGATCCCACAAGATCTTATTTTAAAGATGGAATTCTACCTTCCAACCTACTTGTAGCTAATAAGTTAAAATACAAAGCTGCTAGATATGAGCCAGATAATAGTGTGTTGTATAGAAGAGGATTGACTGCTGGTCTCCAACGTTGTGTGCATCCAGTTAAAGTAAAAGATCTGATTAAGGAATTCCATAAAGGGTCCTGTGGAGACCATGCACCTAGGAGAACTTTGTTATGAAGAATCAATATACAAGGGTACTACTGCCCAATTATGCAAGGAGATTATGCATCTTTTGTCAAGAAGTGTGATAAGTGCCAGAGATTTTCTAGCATACGCAAGACTCCATATGTTGTCCTAACACCAATCATTTCACATTGGACTTTTGCTATGTGGGGAATTAACTTGGTAAGGCCTTTATCGACCACCCGAGGAAGGTTCAACTACCAGATTGTAGCTGTTGATTACTTCACTAAATAGGTGGAAGCTGAACACTTGATTGATATGTCATAAGAAAAGGTTTATTAGTTTATTTGGCAGAATATCATATGTAGGTATGGTTTTCCCTACGCTTTTATCACTGACCATGGTACACAATTTGATAACGACGAATTTGATGCTTATTGTGCCAAATCAAATGTCCAAAAAATCCAATCTGCTCCTGGACACCCTCAAAACAATGGCCAAACAGAGTTATGGAATAAAACTTTATTGAACATATTGAAGAAAAGGATGGAAAATGCTAATGGAAATTGGATCAATGAACTGCATTATGTTTTGTGGGCTTACCGAACAACCCCTAGAACTGCTACAGGAGAAACTCTCTACATGCTAGCATTTGGTACTAAAGATGTAATTTCTGTCGAGCTAGGCTTACCTACTCATAGAGTTATTAATTTTAACACCATAGCCAGTGATTTAATGAGAAGGCTAGACTTAGATATGCTGGAAGAAGTATGTGAAGATGCAACTGTAAGGAATGCAGTCTATCAACAATGGACTACACGTTTCTATAACAAAAGGGTGAGGCCAAGCAACTTAAAAGAAGGTGATTATGTTTTGAAGAAGATGATTTAGAAGAATAATAAACTCAAAGCCAATTAGCATGGGCCTTATCGAATTACAACAGTTATCCGACCAGGCACATATGGAATTGAGACTTGGGAAGGTGAAGAATTCAAGAATAACTGGAATGCAGAACACCTGAGGAAATATTATCAGTGATGTAGTCATGTTGTACTGAGTTCATTTCAATATTAATGAGAATATGAATTACCCAAAACTGTTATTTTTTTTCTGGAGTACTAGTGCTATGCACTACACTGCAAATGGTCGACATCAATAAAAACTCCAATAATGTTGGTCAGTATCAACAAAGGCACCAATAATTGGTTGTCAACACAAACCACCAAGGATATGATGGTTGGTATCAACACAAATATCAATAATGTTGGTCAGCATCAATAAAGGAACCAACAATGTTGGTTGTCAACACAAACCACCAAAAAAATGTTGGTTGGTATCAACAAAAACACCAACAATGTTGGTCGACATCAATAAAGGCACCAACAATGTTGGTTGTCAACCTAAACCAATAACAAAATTTTCGTCGGTATCAATAAAAGAACCAATAAAGTTGGTTATCAATACATAAAAAAAACATGCAAGGCAAAATGTTGGTCGATATCAATAAAAGAACCAACAAAGTTAGTTGTCAATACATAAAAAAAATAACTAAGGAAAAATTATAAGTTCCAAATGCTTGGTTAACGAAGACCCGGATGAATAATTTTCATCTAAACTGGGCTAAAAGATGGACAAATGTTCCACTCACACTTCGGAGCCAAGGTAAATAAAGTAATTACCTAAATAATCAGGTAAATTAGTATAACCATGGTGATGCATTGGTAATTGGTACAATATTGAGGATAATCCTAAGGGTATATGTAAAACCGGTGAAAAACTACAGATTGACAAATCATCGATCCAAAATTAGAGATTAACTAAAAGTTTATCTATTCACAGTCGAAGACTAAGAATACATTCTTCTACAACGATTTAACTAAAAGTTGATCTATTCACAATCAAAGATTGATAAATTAATCTTTTCATTAATTCAATTGAAATGATTACATATTGTTGCTTAACATGCAGAAACAAAATACAATGCCTTATTTTATAGGGCATTTTCCTTCAGCCTTAAAGAAAAGATCCAAGCCAGTTGGAGGATCATCCAAAGTATAAGGAGACTTGATAAAGTCAAAATTATGAAGCATCCTGGTATTGCTATTATTAGGACGATAAAGGAGATAAGGAGGTTGAACGATCTCCAGTTCATCATATAGCTCGTAATATCCTAAGTCCTTTGAAATCAAGCATTGAGGAATACGATGAACACGAATCTAGCTAACATCTAACTTGAAAGTAGGATTGCCAATATCACGTAAACCTAGGTCATACCAATCCCACAATGAATTATTCCGATCAACCTTTATCACGATCAAAACGTTCATCCAACCCCATTTATAGGCCTCATTCATATCTTGTTGAAGTCTATCATCAAGATGTCCCAGAGATTTAGTATACCCATCCATCCAAACCCCTATTGGTTACTTATGGAACTGAAAGGTCAATTTATCAACTTGAGACTGCATCTTCTTCAGTACTCCAGGCTTAACATGTAAATGGGAGGATTAAGTGGATAATTGCTCAGACCAAGTCTGCAGCTTCTGGGACATCTTAGTGATAGCTCGGTCTTTAGCTTTTAACTGTGCAACTTGATTGGCAAGGCCCTATTGGGTCCTAATTTTTTCTACAGTTCCTCATCCAAGCTTATTTCTTTCTCGGTAAGAGGATGCATGATGAATAGTTTTAAGGCTTCCAGCACATCCATTAATCTTGCATTTTCAGTTTCTAAAAAAGAGTAACCCTCATTGGTAGTAGCAACAACAGCTCTAGAGGAAGACTTAAAAAGATTTATTTCAACCCACAGATTATTATTCTCAATAGTCTTAGCCCCATTCTCAGCTTCCTCTGCCCTACACTCAGCTTCCTTTGCCCTGCGCTTAGCCTTAAGGAAATTTTCATCAGACGTTTGTCAAGAATTTTTAGTTTTCTTCTATTTATCTACCCAAGCACTCTCTTCAGTCTCCAAGGCTTGCTAAGATTCGAGCAAATACTTCTTTAAGCCAGCCGAATCTTCCTCAACTTTATTTGAAGAAGAAGACCTAATTGCATCATCATTCTCCATCTTATTATTAAATGCACCAAGAACTTTAAGAGAAAATGATCAAGTTATTATATGAGAAAAATAAAAGACGAAAGGACCAAGAAGATGGAAATCACTTACTGATGCAAGGATCTGAGCAGCCAATTTAGAAACCTTTACTCGGGGCAGTATGTCATCCACTCCCTTATAGTTTGGAAGAGTACCAGACTTGATAAACTTCTTGGATGAACTAGGAGTAATAACTGCTGGAGGACCAACCTCAATAGAAGTTAATTTGACCAAGATTTGTTGTTCGATCACCTATTCTACCTACTTCTCTGTAAGACCTCTACTAATTTTCCTAAAAGGAAGTGCATCATCTTTGGGATCTGCATATTTGGGAGCTGGGTCTTTTGGGTCTGGGTTTTTTAAGGATAGGGCCTCCTTCATGACATCCCCTATCTTCGTGTTCACCCCTTCAGCAGGTTTTTGGGAGCTAGAGGTTCTTCCACTAAGAAGATCATGAAACTTTCTCTTCTTCATGATATAAAAAAGAAGAGTGTTTGAATCAATAGTAGCTTCTTGATCAAGATCAATTACTAGAGAAGGAGGAGTAGAAGGTCGGGCAATGAAGGAAGAAAAAGTGTTTATGTATTGAAGAAAATTAGAAGCAAACCTAATGTTCTCCTTAGCAACCGTCTTGTGAAGTCCCTAAATGAACTTCAATTCTTTTAAACTTACTTCACTCTCTTTGGGGGATTTTCTCTTTCGGTCAAGTGCAATCAAATTCACAAAGAAATAGTCAGTGTGATATTTTATCAAATATAAACAGAGCAAAATTATTAAAACACAGAACAATCTATCCCGTTTCCAAAGATAGGACATCTAAGTCCTTGATATTTAGCACCTCCATCTAAGGGAGCATGTTGCCAATTTTTTACAACTACCCCGTTATCAAAATAATTCCTATTAGAATCAGGGAGGTTAACAACCAAAGCTTTACTAACTGCCCTAGGTTTCAAACAATATGTGGTATCACTAGTTACCATTTTATAACCGAACATTACTTCGGGAATCCCTAGATGGGTTCCATGAATTTGATTTAACTTTTATACTTCATTCACTACTCTGCATGTGTTAGGATCTACTCTTGTAGGTGCAACGTCAAAATACTAACAAAACTCCAGACACAGGGGATTAGGAGGAAATGTGAACCCGCACTGAGAAATAAAGATAGAAGAGAACCAATGGCCCTCAACAAGAGAGAAAAAAACATAAGGAAAAGTGGGATGTTCTAGTGCAACCCAAGATGGAATGTTAAAGTCATTCCTGAACTTATCAAGTGACTCAATAGAATAAATCATGATGAAGAATTAGAAAGGAAGAAATAGAAATTCTTAAAAAGGCTTAAGGATTGAGCAAGAACTGAAGAAAAAAAAAAGAAAACAATCGCACGAAAGTTTAGAGAACGCAGCAGTAAACTCAGAAATGAAAGATAGAAAATGATCGAAGTTTTATCGCTCTTTTTATAAGTCACCTCAAAAATTGGGAAAAACAATGATTAAAGTGAACGACGATTGAGTTTACGAAGATTAAGAAAAGAAAATACGAAGATACCCCATAAATGCTCGCTAAAATTTGAAATATTTACAAAACATCCATTCACGCTCAAAAATTGTCAATTGAATGGATAAATTCCACAAGTTTGGAAGGACTGCAGCCAAACAAGCGACCCGAACTACTGTTAAAGCATAACATTTCATACTTTAGCATCAACTTCAAGTATGAAACATTATGGGCTTCGGTTGATACCACAATTCACCACCTTATGTGGTCCAATTACAAGCCAACACGTGTCATCCAACATGGCATAAGTCCAAGTCAGCATAATACAAAAGCCTAACTAATAGGGAAGCCTGACCAACAGGATAGCCCAACCAACAGAGAAGACAGACCAACAAGGCAGTTCGACCAAAAAGGGATACCAACCAACTGGGAAGACCAACCAATTATCAAAAATCCAACTAGTATAGCCAACGAAGCGACAACAGTCTTATATTTACTTCTCATTATGTACTGATGTAAATTCCTAACAAATGAAGGCATTACATCCTTTGACACGACAACTATCAACACCCCTCATTGGCTATAAATACATTGTATCACCCTCACTACAGGACGACCGAATAACAAATCAAGGCAGACAAGTAATACATATCAGTGGACGTAAGATATTCCTTGAGCCGAACCACTTTAAAAATATCTTTGTCTTCTTTGTTTTTATTTATTTTATCGGTGATCAATTAATTAGACCGAGCCTATTTTTTTCATCAACACTCAATCTTAAAGTAAACCCACTAGGGGAATTATTTTCCTCCCACTACTATCTTTTTTCAACGATAGCGGTAGCTTCAGTTTGAACAATTTAAGGTCTTGTCGTGCATTTTCTCCACCATTCAAAAGGTTCCCACAATATGTTCGGTGATGTTCTTATTTGCATGCATTACAACTAATACATGAGACATTGAGTTACCCTTCCAATAAGGAAAGTTAAATAAAATTGACCTCCTAAGCTATGCCTTTGCAATCTCAATTGCATTCTAAATTGGTGTTTGCATATGCTTGACATTCTTCTATTTAGTATTCTTACCTGGCATATTATGTCCATAATTTTTGAAATTTTACTCTCAATTTCTGAACCTGAATGTTTTCTAAACAAAAGCCTATGTCCAACCCCGCGCGATAAAAAAATTAGAAGCTTTATCAATCTAAAACTAATATTGTGGGGGGGGGGGGGTAAATACTTCCCATGGGAATGATATATTTAACTTTTTCACTAGATTTAAGATGTTAAGATTTAGTCTCCCCCTCATAAATAGGACACCCCAAATAACTATGTACGACACAATCGAATAATGTCCAATAAGCTGAAAAATCATTAATTACCCAAATCAACATAGCCTTTAGCGTAAACTCTTCCTTTTTACAAGAGTAAAATTCTTTCACGTCCTCTTCCCACAACTCATTTAATTCTTCTACCAAAGGATCCAAACAGACATTGATGTCTTCATTTGGTTCCTTTAGCCCAGGTATCAACAAAAACAACATTAAAAATTTAAGTCACATATACTCTAAAGGAGGGAGGTTTAGTAGTGTTAGGATCACTGTACATACACTCGAATTGGTTATTAGATTTCCAAATGGATTGAAACCATATGTTGATATTGCCAAATGAATGTTAGGTTGTTCCCTAAAAAAATCAGAATAATCATAATTTATCCTCTTCCAAACTATAGAATCACTATGTTGACGCTTGAGATTATCACATGCTTTCGCCTTAGCATGTCAAGTTATTTTCTCCTCTATCCATGGCATTATGAAAAACATCTTAAATCTAGGCCCAACAGAAAAATATTTCAATATTTTTTAAGGCACTTTTGAGAGTGTGACTTTCTTGGAATAGATTGCACATATATAGGTCCCTAGCATACCGGACACTGATTGAGATTTTCATACTCCATTAAGTACAATATGCAGTCATACATATGGGCATGAATTGATTCATACATCATTCCCAAACGTTTCAAACTATTCTTCATACTAGGACAATTGTTTGGAAGTGTATTCTTCTTAGGTGCCAAACCCTTCACTCAATTAAGAATTCCTATCACGTTATTGCTAGACGAACAATGTTGGTTCTTCAAACTATGCAAACCAAACATGACATGCAAAGTTGTTTGATATTTTCCACAACCAGGGTACTACGATTGAGTCGCCTTAAATTTCAAACTTCGATTGTAATTATCAAGGTTTATCCCAATATCTTCATGATCATCTGAACCTTCTACATGGTCAGTGACACTATGTTCTTCCACTTTATGAAATCCATAAGCATAATCAACTAAGTCCTCTAACATATTATGATATACATTATGCTCCTGGACTTGTACATCTATCATAATTGATGATTGTTTTGAAGGTTGCTTGGGGGAAAAGGGAACATGTAATTCCTCGTGAAAAAACCACAACCGATAACTTACTTGCATACCCTATCTTAACAAATGTAGCTATTCTCCACTCAAATAACTTACTATTCTTACACCATGCACATGGACGCGGGAACTCTTCATCATTAATACATTTCTTTGTGCATTTTATAAATTTACTGGCACCTCTATGATACTCATCCCCTGGTCTATTTGTCTTACCCGTTCACTCTTTGTATAGAGGATATCACATCACAGCTACAATAACCAATCACCCGTTATGGGTAAGAATCATATATTCATGAATTACTATAAACAAAAGTGTGAAAATTTCAAGAATCCTATTACGGAAAAAAAATATAACATTGAAATTTAAAAAACATATTAGTGGATTTTTCTTTTTTTTTGCATACACATGCATATTCAAAAGGTGACGCTTTTTACATCAATACACGTGAATGTTTCAAATATTATGCGTATTTTTGTTAACTTACACACACATTTATCCTTTTAGTACATGTATATATTAAATGTAACATTTTTATATTAGTAAACGCTAATGGTTCACGAAGTTCATGTGCTTAGGTTGAGGTGGATGCACATTTCCTCTTTAATACATGCAAATATTCAATGGTACACATGAAACCATAGAGAGTAAACTTGTTTCATGTATAGTAACTCAAATTAGATTCTAGTGTACATACGTATTATCACTTAACATCTTCCCTCCCTTTATCAACGTAAAGGGCATTACAATAACTAATCAAATGTTTTACAAACAACTAAAACTATCCTTTTTCTTCACTCTGAAATCAATACACAAAAATCCAAAGGAAAAAGATGTGTAAACCTAAAATTCCGCATGGGATGGATCAAACAACTAACAACAACATTAATTTTATTAACCATAAGTATGTATATCTTTTGAAAAGAAAGGGAACTTTGAAACGCGACATAGAGAGGCTGCGAAATACGAATGAGGGAGAGGCAGTGGCAGCGGTGAGGAGGAGGCACCAACCTATACTGTAGAATCCCACACAATAAATAAAATGGAAAAACGGTGTAAAATTTTGAAATAAAAGGATAATTATCCCTAGATGTTAACATCATGAATCCTATATAGCAAATGCATAATAGATGTTTTTTTTTACAGCTAATGTGATAGTAGATCGTGTGTACCCAATAAAAGAAATAAAAAAAAGAAACTTAGTTGAAAAAATAGGATTCAATAGGCATGTCAAATAAATAACTAGATAATTCTCTTGATCTTATAAAGGAACAATTTTCAGCTAAATAACAAAATCAAGAAATCAGATGTGAATGATCCCGAATAGTTTGCCCATATTGAGTATATACTATATTTTAATGGACCCATATTGAGTATATATCATATTTGAATGAACCCGAATAGTTTTCCCCAACTCAGTATCATCATTACCCCCAAATGAAAACAAAAAAAAAACAATAACACATTAGGGCTAGACATTAATTTGTAGTAGTGGTAACATTAAGAAACAAACATTAATTTATGTTGACATTAATTTGTGACAATGATAACATTAAGAAACATTAATTAGTGATAACAAGAATTTAGTACCAACATTGATTTATGCCAACATTAATTAGTGATAATAATAAATTAATGCCTATATCACATTACACACACCTATCATGAAAATCAACAACATAAGGGATTTCAAATTTATTTTTTCGTTTACATTACAAATCACATAGTGAGTACTTATATCCATTAACCACCCAATAAATGATCTCACATGATTTCCACTTCTAATTAGAGAAAGAGCAAGATCAACAAAATTGGATTAGAAGAACATCAAATAACTAAAAACATTATAAACAAACTGAACATACATTAATGATAAATAACACTAATATTACAAATGATGTTATTGCTATTTCATATAAAGCATCAAGAAATCAGACTTGTAAACTAAAAATATAAGAAAATAACGTAAACTAGTAAAATCTATAATAAGAAATTTTTAATCTTAACAACAACAAATAAAATCTGGATCGTAATAGTGATAACATCAAGAAAGCCATCAACAACAGTTTCAGGCTTTAATCATATAAAAATAAAATAAAATACATATTTTTTTGGATGGTGGCATGGGAGTAGGAAAGAGATGGTGGTTAGGTTGGTTGAGAGGTCGAGAGAGAAGTGTTCTTTTATGAAAGAGATAAGTATTCTTGTGAAATAGCGATTGAGAAGGATTTTAATTTTGGTGTCTTGTCACGGTCATGGCAGGGTCAAAGACCATGAAAACAAACAAATTCTCCCATGGTCTTTGAACGAGACACGACTATGGCAATAACCATGTCAAGGTCTTTGACCGTGACATGATCTTGATAATATGTTGTCATGGTCGTCTCAGGATCACTGACTGTGGCAAAGGCTTTGAGTTTTTTGGTCAAGTTTTTGAACCGTGACAACTCTTTGTGGGTTAAATATAACAAATACCCTTTTTGGTGTAGTGATCCTTGATGACGATCGCCTAGAAAGTACAACACAAATTGTCTCATCCATGGATCCAACCCTCAAGAAGTTGTTAATAAACTTCCTCAAATAATGAAAAAATGTGTTCGCTTGGACCCACATAGATATACCGGGTATTGACCCAGGGTTCATATGCCATGAACTAAAAAATTTCAAAGATCTCAAGCCGAAAATGCAGAAATAACTTCTATTCAGCCCCAAGAAGAATATGGTCATTCAATAAGAGGTTCATAACCTTAGGAAGTTAAGTTTCATTGAAGATGTAAAATATCCTAATTGGTTAGCCAATGTTGTGATGGTAAGGAAAAATAACAACAAGTGTTGCATCTGTGCTGATTTCATATATATCAATAAGGCTTGTCTGAAATATCATTTCCCCTCGCTAAGGATTGATTAGCTAGTCAATGCCACTGTCAGGCATGAATTACTCAGTTTCATGGATGATTACTTAGGGAACAACCAGATCAAGTTAAAATCAGAGGCCTAATAGAGAATATCATTCATCACTAGCTTATTACTCTCATATCCCGTATTTCTATGGCTTTTATAATTGGGGATTTATTAAATTTAATTTGAGTTATTAATTTAATATTAATTCGAAAATTATTTTTTTATATTTACTAGCATGATGTGAGTTAGTAATTATTGGAATTTTTTTTAATATTACTAGATGAGTAAAGTGATATATGAGATTGATTTTATAAAAATTGTCACAAGTGAATAAAATGACAATTATGGAATTTTAATTTAGGGCGCGCCTGTGTCGTGTCAGGACTAAATTATTATTATTAAAGTGAATAAATTATAAGTCATCCATATAGTCGTTTGGAGTGCGCCAAAGTATCCGGAAGGGTCGAGATAGTCAGAAAAGTGTACTCGGGGGTTTAGTTTGGGGCTCGGGGCATTTTTATGCCTAATTGACACCGCGAGAGTGTATTTTAGACATTTTGTATTTTTGAGTAATTAAACCCACGAATTTTCTTAGTATTTATTAGCCATTTAGAGTTGTCTCTTGGGGTTAACAAACACAAGCCTAATATATCCATTAGAGAAGAATGTGAAGAGATTTGAGAAGAAGGTGAAGAGTTCTCCAAGCAATCCAAGGCCTAGAACTCACCCGATTGAATTGCCTCCACCACTAAAACGTAGATCGTATGACGAGGAACGCATCTATATAATTTTCATCAACAAATCAGGCACTTGAATCTGAGGCAAGTATCTATCTTGCTAATTTCCAAGTTAATATACCTTCCATGTTAGTCTAGGAATGAAAATCAAATGTTTTAATGGAATAATTATATATTTTGGAAGAGAATTTATATGTGATGTAGGGAGAACCCATGTAGTCTAAAATATTTATCATATGTAGAGAATTACCCACAAATTTATTATGATATTTGGGAAGAAAATCTGGATTAAAATAGAGGTTTGTGATTATTCGTTCAAAATTTGATTTTATGAATAAATCTAAGACTAAACCCCTTTTTGATTTATTCGTTGAGGATTTATTGATGTTGTTACATTACAACTCGTTTATATATATTTCTTATACATTTGGATTACTTGGATGGGAGTTTAGGATGAAATTTTAGAGGTTTGGAGGGGTTAAAATAGTTGAACCCGTAGGTTGAAAATTGAAGAAAACTGTGCAAGAACTGCTTGATCGATCGATCGACTCAAGAACATCGATCGATCGATGATCGATCGATCGGCCCCCTTTCCTCGATCGATCGACCCCTCCTAGAAAACTGCATATTTTTTCCCTTTTTGTTTAGTCCGGTTAAAATTCTTAGGAATCATTGATTATCATTGATAGAGTATAATGGGTTATGAAGACGACCAATAGGGTCTAAGTAGACTCCATTGAGTGAAATTAATATGAGATGAAATTGTGGGTTAACGGGAAGTTATTTATACATTAGGAATTTCGCGTACCTGTACTAAAAGATTGAGACTCATGAAAGATTTAGACTAGAAGGTAAGTGAGGGTATACCTACTGATCTTTATACTTACTGAGAGAGAATACTTCAAGAGATAAGAAGTAAGAATGAAGTAAATAATAAATGATAATAAAAGAAATGAATCCATTATGAGAAATAAATGAGTAAAATTTGTGTTGAGAGAAGATAATAATAATTATGGGTCATGGGTGAACCTAATTTCGAAAATTTGAATATTTATATATATGACTGTATGACTGTGAATATATTATGTATCTGTGTAAAAATAATACCCAGGCTACTTTCTATCACGGAGGTTTTCCCGCCGGGACAGTGTTATCTCGATTGGACCTTTATGGAGGATATCGACTTGTACACTAGAACATAGGAATCCTTGGTACAGGCTATCTAATTGATAGTCAGACGGTCCAAAGAGACATAAGGGTGGAACTATGTTTCGCCTCCATTTTTGTGTGTATTGTGCTAATACAGTTCGAGAGTGATTTTGAATTAGTATTTCCCTTAGTTTGTGTGATACGGGGACTTGATAGCAGAGTATGCCAGCACCATAGATTTATGTGGGGTGCCGATAGTATATATATTATATAAGTGACTAATATATATATATATATATATATATATATATATATATATATATATATATGCACTAATATGTACAGAAACTTTCTACTATGCATAAGTAGTTAAGTAATAAAAAAATGTTTCAGCCTTATAACAAGTGTTGGTGAATTTTGTAACGATAATGAGTGGTTCTAAGTAATGTAAGAAAATTGAAGATAATGATTTTCTAACACTAAATATTATGGCCTTAGTATTTCTCAGGATAAAACTTTATTGGAAATAAGTTAGATAGACTTATGAGATTAATAAAACGGTAAGAGTGCATGCTAGATGAGAGGTGATAATTCTTAAGAGAGTGTCGCATACTAACATGGTTGTGATATTAGTCGGTAAGCATTTTAAATACTTGCTAAACTATTTTTAAAACGGTTTTACACTCGGCCTCTGACCCGTTTTCTGTCATTTCTTTCTCTCTTGTATATATATGTATGTATTACAGGTGCCCAGCCACAGGGGCGTCATGCTTAGGTTCTTTGGATTGGTTGTGCTGCAGCTTATGTGGGAGTTGTAGGCCCTTTCTTTGGTCGACTTCGTCATTGAATCAGTTCCTACTTTAGATCTTCATAGTTAGCGCATGTGTCGCCCGATTTCCTATTCCAGCGGGATTTGTCAAAGATTTGTGATATTTCCAGCATTCAGTACTCCTCGGGAGTTAACTCTTGTCAGAATGATTTCATTTATATTTCATAACTTGGTTTGGTTTATCTAGATAGTTTAAATGGTAGTGTAGTTATTGTTATCCTTTTATTTATGTGACTCTTAAACTATTATTATTAAAAAGGTTTTCATATTGATATTTAATAAAGGAAAAATGAGGTTTTAAATGGTTTTGACACTTACCTTAATTATTTAAGGTGTTCAAATTAGAAATATTATTTTGCGATAGTGATGCTGAGAATGAACCAACCGTTCACCTGGTTTTTAATTTAATAAAGGACTGATCACCCGGTATTTAATTTGGCGGGGTGTTACAGGTGGTTTCAGAGCATCAAGTTCTAGTGTCCTTTAGGATCTGTGCAGCTTATTATTCTTCCAGCGTAGCTTTCTTTGATACAGAGCCCTATGTTTAGGATTGTTTATTTCTTTGGTAAGATTTCATTCTCCGACTATAACGTATATATTAGTGAATATTATTTGCGTTCAGGCGTGTTTATACAAGAAGTATGGCAGATAAGGTCCATTGGACGGATAGCGGTGGTCGTACTTAGGAGGTTATGAAGTATGTTCGAGGATGATGACCATAGTTTAAGTAACCCCTATTATGGCATGAGAGGCTAGGTCTGTAAAGAAGGTTAGGACATAGCCTACAAATTCCAGGTGCTGCTATAGTCGAAAGTGTGCCAAATTAGACTCACCCAATGTGGTGCGCTTAGGAGAGGGTCAAATGGAAAATTGAGTAGAGTCATCTGTAGAAGTTCTAGAAATGCGAGAATTGTATGTTACCCAACGAAGGAAATATATTCAAATTCTTTGACATATAGTGGAGTGTGGTTAACTTGAACTAAAAATTTGGGGTAACATTTTTCTTGACTCATCGGAGCAAAGTTATAATAGTGGGAGTCAACAACCACCGCCCACGAATGAGGGTACGTTTTTATCTTTGGAGTTATGGGGCGCATAATGATTGTCATTAGGACCTCACATTCATTTGTAGCTATTAGAATTGTGTGGACCATAGGGTTACTAGACTTGGCCATTGGCACTATTATTTATGTAGACTCACCGATGGGTAGTGGGACGCCTTTTATTTTCTTGTATATATCAAAACGTGAGTTTAATTTTATCATGGATTTACTGGTTATAGACATATCCAAGTGGGATGTGATTATCGGCATGGATTGACTTGTTGTATATGAGACCAAGATTGATCGTTATAGCTAGCGTATTATCTTTGATACAAGTGTGAAAAAGTAGACTTTTATAAATATATAAAACTTGTTGGGATGTTATATACTATAGACTAAGGATCTGAGGAGTTTCGATGACCAACTATTCTAGGTAGTAGTGTATTGGAAGGTTCCTTGTTTGGATTTCGCTCTGCAAGACACCCCACACCTGAAACTAAAGAACGTTGACAGTTGAAGTAAGTTAGGCCTTTAGAATATGAGTTTGTAGTCTTTGTCATTATATGTATATATTTATATTAATCATAGAGTTATGAGTTGTAGCATGACTTAAGGCAAATGAAATCGCCAAATGAGAATGTGAAAATCATAGAAATACGTATTATAGACTAAGTAGTCAGTTAATTAAGGGTAATCTTACAGAGGAATCACACTCATTTAGACCTTATGATGGAAAGTACGCACATTGAGTGTATGGGCATCCTGGATGGTTTGATTGTAGTATTTTCCATATTTGTGTCACATTAAGTATTCTTGAGGTTAATGAAAGAAGAAGCCGTGACTTTCAGATTTAGTTGTTTGATGACTTAGGATCGTTACTCCCCATAATTTTTCCATGAGGATGGTATAGTAAGGATTCGGTAATGTTTAACTCAAGATAATTTAAACTAAATGGTAAGGCTTCGAGTATGACATTAGTGGGTGTATTCGGTAATGTACTGTATGGGTGGTACGACTAAAGTTACATGAGATGTGATATTAATACCCGGAGTTGTCCTTACCAGTTACCCTTTATTTCCCAATTTTGGGATGAAATTCCGTTATTAGGGGGGAAGTATGTAATACCCCGTATTTTTATGGATTTTATAATTGGGGATTTATTAAATTTAATTTGAGGTAATAATTTAATATTAATTCAGAAATTATTTTTTATATTTACTAGCATGATGTGAGTTAGTAATTATTGTAAATTTGTTGAATATTACTAGATGAGTAAAGTAGTATATGAGATTGATTTTATTAAAATGTCACGAGTGAATAAAATGGCAATTATGGAATTTTAATTCGGGATGCGCCTGTGTCGTGTCAGGACTAAATTATTATTATTAAAGTGAATAAATTATAATTCATCCATATAGTCATTTTGAGTGCGCCAAAGTGTCCGGAAGGGTCGAGATAGTCAGAAAAGTGTACTCGTGGGTTTAGTTTGGGTCTCGGGGCATTTTTAGGCCTAATTGACAACCCGGGAGGGTATTTTAGACAATTTATATTTTTGGGTAATTAAACCCACGAATTTTCATAGTATTTATTAGCCATTTAGAGTTGTCTCTTGGGGTTAACAAACACAAAGCCTAAGATATCCATTAGAGAAGGTGAAGTGATTAGAGAAGGTGAAGAGATTTGAGAAGAATGTGAAGAGTTTTCCAAGCAATCCAAGGCTTAGAACTCACCCAATTTCATCGCCTCCACCACGAAAACGTAGATCGCATGACGAGGAACGCATCTATATAATTTTCATCAACAAATCAGACCACTGTTTGTGATGGGGTGGGAGAGAAAAGTGATTTTCTCTCATTTCACCAAGTTTTCATCTCCGAAAGTTCCCCCACACATGGATTCCTTTATGTAGATCATATTTTAGAATATTTATGGCCTAAATCACATATAAATAAGGATTTAGGTGTGGAAGAAGGGAATAAGCATGAAATTCTTCATCAAATCTTTATCCTGTATCTAATTCACATACAAGATTTACAAAGGTATCATGAATATAACCTAGATCTATTATTTAGATATAGTTATTTTTTTAAAAATATTATTAACAAAATATTTTTGGAATCAAAGTTTTTTATAATTTTAATTCTCTAAAGTGTCGTCTCTTAAACTTCCAACATTCCTGTTGATACCAAAATTAATATGCTGATATAGACGAATCATAAGAAGACACGTGTCGATCTACGTGGCAGAATAGCAACGAGGAAGTGTATTTCCCCGACCAAGTCATACTCACTCTGAGAAGCAAGTGTACTCCGAGGAGCTCTAATACTCCGAGGAACTCTAATACTCTGAGGAACTCCAACACTCCGAGGAACTCCTGAACAACGAGCAACTAAGGCGGTCCAAGCTGCATCTCGGCCACAACATTGATTGCCAGATAATCAACAGTTCAACTATTCATTGAATGCTTATCATACAGACGTATATTCTTAAAGGGCATTAATTGTTTACCCTTTCACATGCACAGCCTAAGGGCTCTAAATACATTGTATCACCCTCATTCAAGAGGACCGGATTTTCTTGATAAAATTACATATCAAGAACTCCAAAACACTTGGCAATAACAGAAACAGTGGAAGTAGGCCATTCTTATAAGGCTGAACCACTATATAATTCTTTGTCTCATTAATATTTATCTGTGATTAAATAATTAGAAGCAATCTAATTTTTTACATCAACAGATTGGCGCCATTTGTGGGAAACGACTGTTGTTATCGTTTTTCACCAAAAATCATTCATCATCAATGGCAGATAATCTGTAAGCTAGCAATCGAAATGCTGGAAATGTTGGAAATCCTCCAAATCCCTCTGCACCTCCAGATCTGGCCAAAATTATGACGAATCTGGCTCAAGGACAAACTGTCATGCAAGAAACAATGCTGCAACTCATACAAACCCTTCATGGCGGTGCACCTGCACGTTCGGGACAGTGAAGTGGTCTGAGGCAAACCTATTTACTTTCTTCACGATCTAGGCGCACTGAGTCATATCGTAATGAGGAATCTAATGATTTATCTTATCAACCTGGGCGAACTTCGTCAATACGGGCTGCAGATACTGAGCAACGTATCACTCTCTCTCTAGAGAGACCCAGTGCCTTGGAAATATTGAGCAGGGCATCTCCTTTCAGCCGATTAGGCCCTAGGAGGAATAGGATTCCACCTAAGACCATGTCGAGGAGTTTTCGACAACCATCAGATCTAAGAGAAGGATCAGCACAATCACGACCAGTTGATCGTCAAGATAGATCTCAGGAGGCCACGTCAGAACAATCAATTGCTTGAACTAATAAGCGCGAGGAAGGAAATGACGCGTGGAAAGGTTCCATTCAGCGAATGGAGGATAGATTGGGAGAAATGGCTAAGGCGAAGAACCCCCTATAACGAACTTTTGTTCAAGGGACACCTTTTGTACAGGCCATTGTGGATTTTCCTACACCGTCAAAATTTAAAGCACTTGTGGTGACCCCCAAATACGATGGAAAGACAGATCCTGTTCTTCACATAGAGCAATATCAAGCTGCTGCCGACATCTATGCTGTCCCCGACGAGATGAGATGCAGAGCATTCTCCTGAACTCTTACTGGATCTGCCCAGATATGGTACAACAATCTTCCTCGGGGTAAGATTTCAACTTTCTTTCAATTGGCCGAGTTGTTCATCGGCAATTTCTATTTTGGAGCAAAGCCAATAAAATGAGTAGCACACTTGTTAAGTGTTAGACAAAAATCTGGTGAGAGTACTAGAGATTACATAACTCGTTTCAATTATGAGAAGCTGGAAGTCATAGATTATGAAGAAAAGACAGCAATCACCGCCTTGATGAGTGGGTTGTTGCCTAACAAATTGTATTACACTTTGGCCAAAGATCCACCTACAACTATGTCAGAGTTGATGGCAAAAGAGGAAAAAATCATGAATGCCGAGGAGGCTATGGCTGCGAAGAAGAATATGGATAAAGAAACCAAGGTGGAAGTCGACAAATCTAAGAAGAATGAGCATAAGGGTAATGGCAGTGACACGCATTCCAAGAATAATAAGTCGTCATGGGAAGTCCTGAAGAAATTCGATAATTATACTCCTTTGAAAATGGGTATTAATCATGTCTTGGAAGAAATCAAGAATAACGAAGAAGTAAAGTGGCCAAAGAAACTGAGGTCAGACCCTGACACGAGGAATAGGGAGAAATATTGCGAGGTCCATAAGGATCATGGACATATGACCAAAAATTGCATAGCTCTTTAGAACGAGATCGAAACACTCATCCGAAGAGGGAAGTTAGCAAAGTATGTTGATCGGGGAGGTGAAAGAAGAAATAATGGCCGAACTAGAGAAAAGTCTAGATCTCCTCGTCGAGCAGAGGAGAAAAAGAAGAGAGATCATGAAGATGATACAGAGGATGACCCCGATCTTCCTAAAAGGCCAAGGCAACCAGAACACGAGGTATTTTCAATACGTTTTAGAACATTTGGTTGTAATGTTATTACAGGAGGAGATGCAGGAGGAGGAGACCTTACTGCCGAAAGAAAAGATTACCTCGGTGAGGCTCAGGCTTGCTCATACATTCAACGGATAAATTTGGCTGAGGAGGATCGCCCGAGGAAGATAAACAAAGAGAACCTGATCATTGGTTTTTCAAAAAACGGCCTTGCAAGTGTTCTTTACCCTCACGACGACCCTTTGGTGATCAAAATGAGGATGAAAGAAGTACTGATTTCAAGGGTTCTAGTAGATAATGGTAGTTCGGCAGACATCATGTTCTACTCATGCTTTGACAGTTTTAATTTAAAGTTATCTCAATTGGAGCCTTATCACAGACCTCTCTTGGGTTTTTCTGGCGAGAAAGTTTTTCCACTTGGGACGATCAAGTTGGATATATTCATTGGAACTTGGCCTACTTGTTGAACAGCAAGAATATGCTTCTTTGTGATGGATAAGAATGTGCAATCAGCTTACAACATCATCATGGGAAGAGTTGGTTTGAAGAAGTTCGAAGCAGTTCCATCTACAGTACATCAGTGCTTAAAATTCCCAACAAATTTTGGAGTAGGAGTTGTGAAAGGTGATCAAAAAGTAGCTTGGGAATGCTATTATTCGTCTGTCGAGTAAGAGGAGCTTGAAGAGTCAAGGAAAAAGACTACTACCTACCAGGTGGATGAAGGTACAGAAATTGAAACACTGGATCCCAGAGATGAATCCCAACTTGTAAAAGGACTGGTGGTGGAATCTAGAGAAAATGCTATTATGGATGATGAACACCCTGAACGAACAACTCAGATAGGTTCGTCGTTGGATGCTTCGATAAAACAGGAGTTGATAACTTTCTTGAGAAATAGAAGGAAAACTTTTGCATGGAGTCATGAAGACATGCCAGGAATAGATCCAAACTTCTTATGTCATGAGCTCAATGCGAATAAGGAGATCAAGCCTGTAAAGCAGAGAAGAAGAGTATTTAGTCCTGAGAAGAATTAAGCCATACAAGAGGAGGTCGAGAAGCTCTAGAAAGCCCAATTCATTGAAGATGTGAAATATCCAGACTGGTTAGCAAATGTGGTGATGGTAAAGAAGAAAAACAATAAATGGAGAATGTGTGTTGATTTTACCGATCTCAATAAGGCATGCCCAAATGATCACTTTCCATTGCCCAGAATTGATCAACTAGTGGATGTTACCTCGGGACACCAGCTGCTCAGCTTCATGGATGCTTACTCTGGCTACAACCAGATCAAAATGAAACCTGAAGACAGGGAAAGTACTTCTTTTATTACCCCTAGGGGAACTTATTGTTATAATGTTATGCCTTTTGGTTTGAAAAATGCAGGAGCGACATACCAGCGGCTGATGAATAAGGTTTTTGATGAACAAATCAGTTGCAATATGGAAGTTTATGTCGATGATATGCTGACAAAGAGCAAGAAAGTTGTTGATCATCTAGTTGACTTAGGTTAGACCTTTGATCAACTGGATAAATATCAAATGAAGCTCAACCCGACGAAGTGCACCTTTAGAGTACGAGAAGGAATGTTCCTCAGGTACATTGTCAACCAGCGAGGCATTGAGGCGAATCCGAAAAAGATCAAAGCTCTTTTAGGGTTGCGATCTCCAACGACGAAGAAAGAGGTGCAGAGTCTTACAGGACGAGGTGCAGCGCTCAATAAATTTATATCCTGAGAAACTGATAGATGCCTCCCATTCTTCAAAACACTTCAAAAAACATTCGAGCGGAATGATGAATGTGAGAAGACCTTTCAAAACTTAAAGAAATATTTGGGAGCACCTCCACTGTTGTCCAGGCCAGTAATGGGAGAAAAGTTGTACTTGTACCTGGCAGTATCAGAGAATGCAGTCAGCTCGGCATTAATCAGAATGGAGAATGGAATCCAGAAGCCAATTTATTACACAAGTAAGGCTTTCCGAGGTGCCGAGATCAGGTACCCACAGTTGGAAAAATTGGCATTGGCATTAATTGAGGCAAGTAGAAGAATGAGTCCATATTTCCAGGACCATACCATTGTCGTATATACCGACAAGCCCTTCATAAGCCAGAAAAATCAGGGAGACTGATGTACTGGGCAATAGAGCTCGGTGAATAAGATATTGTGTATGAACCCAGATCATCATTAAAAGGGCAAGATGTAGCAGATTTTATAGCAGAGATTACTTATCCTGATACCCCCGAAGAACAAAAGTTGCTCGCTGATCAAACTATGGATGTTACAGGATCAACAAACACAAACTCAGACCAACTCCGGTTGGTAAAAGAGCTTGCGGATACTGAAGGATCATCCAATTCGAGCTCAGACCAACTCCGGTTGGTAAAAGGGAGAGAAGAGATGATCGACGAGGAGCGAGAAATATCAGGGGAGGATGAAAGGAAATAACAAATATTTCACCGAGGAACTTTGTCAGATAAGAAATTTGAAGACGAGTTACCTACATGGAGATTATATGTAGATGGGTCATCTTGCACAACGGGTTGTGGAGCAGGGATTGTTTTGAACACCCCAGACGAGATTGACATGGAATACGCCCTGCGATTCCAATTCAAAGCTTCCAATAATGAGGCAGAGTATGAGGCCATGATAGCAGGTCTTAATTTAGCAAAGATCATGGAAGCGCAACAAGTGGTGGTATTCACTGATTCTCAATTAATTGTGAATCAGGTGATGGGGATATATGAAGTTAAAGGAGAATTAATGGTCGAGTATCATGCAAAGGTGATGGAGTTGTTGGAAGAATTTGATGCCATTCAGTTGATCAGAATACCAAGAATGGAGAATGCACAAGCAGACGCACTGGCCCGACTAGCATCAGCTACTCGTACCGAGCTGTGAAGAATGATACCAATTGAAGTATCAAAAAGTCAGAGTATAGATGAAGACCTGACGATGAATATTATTACCCTTGATTTAGTACCATCTTGGATGGATCCCATCAGGGAATATATTGAGGAGGGAGAATTACCGGAGGAGAAGCTCACTGCTAAGAAATTGAAGTTTAAAGCTGCTCAGTATGTACTAATTAATGGTGTTTTGTATAGACGAGGAATTATGGAAGGTTTGTAAAGATGTGTACATCCCTCCGAGGTGAAAGAATTGATTGAAGAGATCCATGAAGGGTCCTGTGGAGCCCATGTAGCAGGTCGGACACTTTTTTAAAGGGTGATGACGTAGGGATACTACTGGCCAACGATGAGGGCTGATTGTATAACCTATGCTAAGAGATGTGATAAATGCCAACGTTTTTCCTCCATCCGACGAACTCCACAAGCATTGTTGACACCCATAACTTTCCCTTGGCCATTTTCCATGTGGGGAATTGATTTGGTTGGACTACTACCAACGACCCGAGGAAGATTCAAGTACCTCGTCGTCGCAGTGGATTATTTTACTAAGTGGGTAGAAGCTGAACCCCTTATTGATATGACATACGAGAAGGTGTACCAGTTCGTTTGGAAGAACATCATCTGCCGATATGGTCTCCCTCATGCCTTCATCACAGACCATGGAACACAAATTGATAACGAGGAGTTTGCCGCCTATTGTCATCAGTCAAACATTTTGAAAGTTCATTCAGCACCAGGCCATCCTCAAAGCAATGGACAAACTGAAGTGACGAACAGAACATTACTAAATGGTTTGAAGAAAACGCTAAATGAGGCTAAAGCTAATTGGATTAATGAGCTACCGTTAGTATTGTGGGCTTACCGAACAACTCCCTGAGTAGCAACTGGAGAATCACCATATATGCTGGCATTTGTAAGTGAGGTCGTAATACCTGCCGAGTTGGGTCTTCCAACACACAGAGTGCTGAATTTCAATTCCCCAATCAGGGACTTAATGCGGAGATTAGATTTGGACATGCTCGAGGAAGTTAGAGAGGAGGCATCCATTAGGAATGTTGCTTACCAACAACGAACAGCCCTTTTCTACAACAAGAGGGTGAAGAAATGCGACTTAAAAGAAGGAGATTACGTGCTAAAGAAGGTCATTCAGAAGCACAATAAGTTGGGAGAAAATTGGCATGGACCTTACCGAGTTACAGAAGTTGTTCAACCAGGAACCTACCAAATAGCAACTCTAGAAGGAGAGGAATTTAAGAATGATTGGAATGCTGAACACCTACGCAAGTATTATAAGTGATGTAAAATGTAAAACAGTTCCATCAATATGAACAAAATGACGATATTTCGCCATCTTCTCTCCTTTTATTGAAAGTTTTTCGGGGAATACTAGTGTGTCACACTACGCTGCTCGACAGTAAAAACAACACGATAGTTCAAGCTCAGACCAATTCCGGTTGGTAAAAGGGCGAGAACACGATAGTTCGAACTCAGACCAACTCCGGTTGGTAAAAGGGCGAGAACAAACCATACTCCTTTGGTTAGGAGGCGTACACTAGCTCAGATCAACTCCGGTTGGTAAAAGGGAGAGTGGACATGATAGTTCTAACTCAGACCAATTCCGATTGGTAAAAGGGAAAGAACACGATAGTTCAAGATCAGACCAACAACGGTTGGTAAAAGGGCAAGAACAAACCATACTCCTTTGGTTAGGAGGCTGACACTGTCTCAGACCATTTTTGGTAAAAGGGCAAGTGGACATGATAGTTTGAACTCAGACCAACTCTGGTTGGTAAAAGGGCGAGAACAACACTCCTAAAAATGCCAATCTCGGTTGGTTAGGAAACAAAATATGCTCTCAGATGCTAACTTATGTTGGTCGGGAGGAGGATCTTCCAGGAAAAGGGGAGAATTAATGAAGTTAATATCTCGAAGCATTCTGACGTTCATTATTGAAGGTGTGTCCAGTAGATGCTCGGGACGAGATACCTCGATCTGAGAATGAAGATTGTAATCACCAAGGTATTTTGCAATTAAGCTCCGAGGAATGGCACGAGATGGGATCCATTCTATGTCCAAATTATACGGTGGCACGGGCAAGTCAAGTACCCCGGGATCATAATATTCCCACAGGTAGTTTCCTTGTTCGAGCTTCAGCACGCCCAAGGCATTCAGCCAGCCTTATTTGTAGCCCTCATTATTGGCATTCTGGATACGATCATCCAAATGGAATAGTGCTTCGTTGTATCCAGCCATCCAGAACTCCATGGGTTGTTTGTGAAATTAAAATGTTAGCCTTTCAAGCTTCTCATGGAGACTGTTGAAAAAAAGTTCATTAGTCTCCAACGTTGATTTCTTTGAAGAGAGTTGTTGTTCCAGTTCTTTAACTTTCTTGGACAGTTCAGAAAAGGCTTGATTTTTTTCCATCAATTGGAATGCTTGGTTTTCCAATGCTGATTGAGTACGAGCTTCTTCAACAGTATGACGAAGAGTTCTTGGTCGTCCCCGAGCAGGTTAAGTACTTTGTTCCTCGTCCACATCCTGAGCAACTCTTCCTCGTCCACGAGAACCTCTTCCTCATCCCCGAATAGCAGTGGAAGGCCCAGGTCTTCTCAAAGTCTCTAACTCTTCTCGTAACTTGTCATTTTCCACTTCTAAATATGAGAATCCTTCATCGGTGACCGGTACCAAGGCAGTGGAAGACGAAGCAGCAGACCTCAGCTGAGCTAGTTCTTTTTGTAGATTGTTGTTTTCCTGTTCCAATAGCTCAGCAATTTGCCTGTGCCCTTCGACATCTTCTTTCAATGTTCTCTCTCTCACTTCATAGCCAGCAAGCATCTTGTTGTAGCTTGTTTCAGCACTAAGTTGTGTGAGTTTCTTCTCATATCCTTCGTGCAAAAGAGCTGAAGACTCTTTATACTGCTACTGAAGTTCATCGAGAGTACCTTGCAAGTCTTCAATCATTTCGTAATAAGCCACTTTATTGGCCACAGCTCCGTCAAGTAAGCATTTCAGGTACTGATAAGCTTCGATTGCCTGCTCTGAAGCATCCTGACCAAGGATGTCGGCAACTTCTGATGCACTCAGGGACAACATCGAAATAATGACAGAACTCTAAGCATAAAGGGTTTGGTGGAAAAGAAAATCCACATTCATCAATAAAGAGGCTGGGGAACCAGTGTCCCTCAGCCAAACGAAAGTAATCTAAAGGCTCAGAAAGATCCTCCAGAGTTACCCAAGATGGAATAGAAAAGTCAGAACGGAATTTCTCAAGAGATTCAATAACATAGACTATGGCGAATAAAAGAAATGGAGAAGAAGGAAGAATATCTTACAGGAAAAGAGAAGATCTGTTGACAACGAACGAAGAAAAGGATGAACACACAAGAGAGAGAAAGACTATGGAAAACTCGAAAGCAGAAATTGGAAAAGGTTGAAGATGATGGTATTGCCTATGAAGTTTAAATACTTTGCCTTGGGAAACGGCGAAAGAAATGATTACAAAAAAGAAACTATTACGCTACCGGCGGCTAAAAGGACAAAAAGTGCGCGAAGATCGAAGCGCTTATAAAAATTCAAAAAGGCGGATTATGCGAATTTGGAAGACATTCGAACACGAAGAAAATGTTCCTAAAAACCAGGAAGATCATTTAATATTGCCATATACCGAGAAAGAATGTTCCATATTCCTCAAAGTTCGAAAAATGAAACATTGGGGGCTTCTGTTTATACCAAAATTAATATGCTGATATAGACGAATCATAAGAAGACACGTGTCGATCGACGTGACACAATAGCAACGAGGAAGTCTATTTCCCCGACCAAGTCATACTCACTCCGAGCAGCAAGTGTACTCCGAGGAGCTCTAATACTCCGAGGAACTCTAATACTCCGAGGAACTCCAACACTCCGAGGAACTCCTGAACAACGAGCAACTAAGGCGGTCCGAGCTGCATCTCGGCCACAACATTGATTGCCAGATAATCAATAGTTCAACTATTCATTGAATACTTATTATACAGATGTATATTCTTAAAGGGCATTAATTGTTTACCCTTTCACATGCACAACCTAAGGGATATAAATACATTGTATCACCCTCATTCAAGAGGACCGGATTTTCTTGATAGAATTACATATCAAGAAATCCAAAACACTTGGCAATAACAGAAATAGTGGACGTAGGCCATTCATATAAGGCTGAACCACTTTAAAATTCTTTGTCTCATTAATATTTATCTGTGATTAAATAATTAGAAGCAATCTAATTTTTTACATCAACAATTCCATTTAACTTCTCTTGGATATTTTAATATATATGTTAAAATAAGGATTTAGATTTTGTTGTTAGTGGAAAAAGTGAAAACAATAGAAAGATGGTTGTGGAGACCAAAGGAAGAGTGGCGATGTTTTGTGTTGGTTTGGTGGTATTGGGGAAAAATAAGAGAAGAAAGTGGTGAGGTGAGAGATCGTAAAAAAATTGAAATAGATGTATAAAAGATAAATGAAAGATATAACGAAAACAAATGGAAGTATCTCTCAACAAGTAGCATTTGTGAGAAAAGGTATAAGAAAGAGATAGAAGCATGGTGGAAATTATATGTGTGAGGGGGTTGTGTTTGAGAGAGAGAGGGGGAGAGAGTGAAAAGAGAGAGAGAGAGAGAGAGAGAGAGAGAGAGAGAGAGAGAGAGAGAGAGAGATGAGGAATATGAAATAATATATGGTGGATTAATAGTTAGTCTAAACAAATGTGATGTTGCGTGATGTTATGTATGACATATCGGTAGAACAAAGGGTCCTATGGGAGTTGTGCAAGGCGTGTATGTGGGAAATATTGGAAACTATTAGTAAGAATTTTATAATATTGATTAAACATAACAAAAAATTTCATAGATATTTTGAAGGAAATATTTTTGGTGTAAAGTGATGTCTTTTCGTCAAATGTCATGTCCATGTGTGAGGTTGTATCCATTCATAAAAGGTTGGGATTGTTAAAAAAAAGCCATAAACTTTTTCCAAATGTGTGTCTATTCAAAATCGTATCTTATATTATCTAAATAAACCCATATCATTCATTGTTAAAAAGACAATTTTATGAAGGGTAAAATCTATGTCATTTTTTGCCCTTCTTCTTGAGTCCATGCATGAGGAACTACAACATAAAATTTAGATTGATGGCGCTTTATAAATTTAATTGTCACTTATATAAAGACAAAAAAATCATTTTACCTTTTGAGAAAAATGGTCCTTAAACCTTAGGCACCGATGAGGGGACATATTTGTCGGAAATAAGTTATGTGACAAACAAGATTCGACATTAATTTTCTATTTGAAAGTTTGTAACTTTTTTGTAATTAAACTCCTATCAATATTTTGAGTTTTCATGAATTTCACTTTGCATCATTGTATAACATTGATTAGGCATAAATTCTTCCAAATTTACCCCATAATTTAGAGGCTTTTATTACTCCGGACAACGTAAAATGAGTTGGTTTATCTCATAGCATTGTTAATGGCTTCGTCTAACAAGTATCTCGAGTTTCTTATATTTATTATTGATTTTACAGGTATTTAATACATGAAAGAAAGAAAGAAACTTAAACAAGAAAGAGAAGAGAAAGAGGACGAATCAAAAGGGCAAAAGCATAATATCCATCAGGAATCGGGTCAAGGACCCAAAATAAAAGTTGAAGATCTTGAGTTTATGAACGTGTACCAAGAAATGACGTCCCAATCCGATCCTGGAATGGAAGTTATGAAGACCCAAAGATGTGAGATAATTAGGAGATTTTGAAGAGAAAATCAAAAGAAATTGAGATGCAAATCCGGACCAATCCGTCTTATATGAAAAACGGACCGATTCGGGTACTAGAAATCACTGAATAAGAATGCGTTTACCAGACCAATCTGGTCATCCAAAAAAATGGATTGATCTGGCCCCAAAGATCTCTGCATAAATTATGTCTAGCGGACCAATACGGGTGATTTGTAAAACGGATCGATCCGATTGTCACTCACACCAATCCGATATGTCCTGAACGGATCGATCTGGGGTTTGAGATTTGGGGCTATCTTCTTCTTGATAGAGTTTTGTATGCATCCAACTCTTGTAATTTTCATAGGGTATAAATTTAAAACACCTCCCATACGTTAGGGGAGGGGCTTCTGATCTGTTTAGAGAAGCATTGTAATTAGTTTAGAGGAGAACACAACAAGAAACCCTAGTTCTTAGATAGATCTGATTTGAGTTCTGCAATTCAAGTAAACTCATTTTAATTCTTTCTTTCATTATTGCAGTAGTCAATTCATTAGTTAATAATGTCGTTCTTCTTAATCTTAAGTTGTTAGTTGAAATGTTTTCTTTCATTCAAATTATGTTTTCTTCTAGTTTTAATATGTCTGGCTAAGTTTTTAAGGGTTGGGGTGCATGAACCCCACCCCATGTAATTCATGATAATGGAAATAGAAGTTCGAATTAAAATCTTAGGTGAATCGTGTCATATAACTGGTACAACCGTTGTAGACTTTTAATCTCTTTTTCCCTAGGAAACCGGGATGCTTTAGAAAGCAACGCGAGTATTGGTTAAAGTGATACTTCTTTAATTCGTCCTTTGCTTACATATTATGCGGTCTATGATCCCTTATATATGTCATACTTCAGAGAACTAAAGACAGGGTTGATTTAAAGTTTTAATTATGAATCTAGTATCCTACGAAGTGAATTACTAGGGTGTGGGGGATTGTAACCCGACCAATTGTTCTCATTTCATATTTCTGTAGTAAAACTTTTTGTTATTAGTTATTCACTCAATTTGCGTAGTTTCATTTTATTCAATCGTACTTTCATTAATTACTCATTTTCAAAATTGTATCTTGTCGTAGTTTTTTCGCAATCCAAAATGACCTTTTTTCTTCTTTTTAGAGTTAAATTTAGGTTACCCTCGTCTTTCCAATGTTGTTACGACTTAGTTCATCATGTTTCCCTAGTGATCAATACTCAACTTATCGGATTATTACTTGACTGACAGACTTACACTTCATCCTAAATAGCATGCACACTAGACACATTTACAGTCGCGTCAAGTTTTTGGCACCGTTGCCGGGGATCTAGAAAGACTTCGGTGAGATCAAGTCAATTTAAAACTTTGACCCAAAAAAATTCAAAGAAATAAAAAGATTTATAACTAAAAATAAAAGTTCATCTTTCAAAAAGCCTTTAATGCAAAATCCTGAACATACTCAGACTCCTCACAATGCTCCAACCAGATTCCACGAAAACCCGATAGTTAAGTATAACTCTGAAAGACCCCATACTCCTCGCGTTCCACAATTTTGGGTTCCACTACCTACTCATAAGCACTCTATAGGTAGTTACACCATGATTCAACCTTCGAGTCACACATTTAGGACACCGAGTAATTACATAGAGTCTTTTGAAGAGAGCGTGAGTGCGATGTCTGACGCAACAAGTTTTGGTATTGGAGAGCGAGATCTCCCCCATCGTCCCATGAAAGACTTACTTTTTCTTGAGCGGACTGTCGCCCCTGGTTGCATTTTACTTCTGTATAATGATGGTCAGCTCCACTTTGGCAATGGGACAATATAGATTCTCCATAATTTTCATGGAATGGATTCGGAGAAGCCATACCTGCATATTCATGAGTTCGAAGAGGCGTGTGACACATTTAGTGATCAAGTTTGCACGCAAGATGTCATTCGCCTAAATATTTTTCCTTTTTCCTTAAAGGATAAAGCCAAGACCTGGCTATAATCACTACCCCCGAACTCCGTAACTTCTTGGAGAGATATGTAGTCTATGTTTATCTTACAATTCTATCCATATATAAGACCAACTCTGCCAAAACTCAAATCCAAGATTTCCGACAACACGATAATGAGTCTTTTGACAGATGTTAGGAATGCTTCCAAGAGTTAGTAAGCGCATGCCCCCATCATGGTTTTGATAAACACCTAGTGATATATTTCTTCCATAATGGGTTGACAGTAGCTTCCAATCAACTTGTGTAAATAATGTGTGAAAGACCCTTTTAGGATTTAAACTCATGTGATGTCGAATCCCATCTTAAGTATGTCGCAGAGACTACTTAAGCATGGGACACATCCAATCCTAACCAAACTAGGCCTAGATAACCATCTATCAATCAGACTGCATCTGGTATATACCATTTGGTTAGCAATACCTTAATAGACGGTCGATTCGATTGGTTCCAGAGATATATGAAATAGTGGTTTGATGGTCGGTTGAGAAATATCTCTAGATCCAACCGCGGTTCGAAAGAGAAAATGCATGCTATCTATGAGGCGAGACACACCAGAAAGGCATTCCCCAAGATTTCTGCCTACATGGCCATGCACACCGAGCAGGTGGATGCTATAGGAGGATTCAAGTGGAATTTTAATGCCCTACATGGGAACTCATACAACCGGTCGTGGATAAACCATCCTGGTTTTAACTACGGACAACCACAAGCTGTGATGAACCCACATTCACAGGTTGTTCCACCTCCACCACCTCCTCAATACCAACAAGCACTACTACCTCCAGCTCCATATATAGCTCCACCGTGGAGGAACCTCAAAGATACAATGAACCAATTTATAAATTCTTAAGGTTAAAACAATGATTGATATGAGCACATTTTTACCGAAATAAATGCGAACATCTCCAAGATGTAATCCACATTCATCATCCAAAAGAAGGGAATATTTCCTGCCGAAGGCCCAAGACCTCCCTAAGGTTAAACTAGTGTTAGCTTCACCTCTACACAATAGTAGGAGCACTGCTAAGATGAAACCACTCTTCATAGTGGGAGAGTGATTGATTTGTCACCTCCCCTACACTACATTTCAAAAGATAAGGATAATTCGCTCGGCACGAAAGAGGCTGAAGATATCTCCTTGAACGAGACTGAAAAGGAAACCACTGGTGAGCCCGAGGTAATTGTAAAACCACCCTTCGCTGTGCTATTTCCTCAAAGATTGGTTCCTGCCTATAAAAGTAACATAAGTGATGGAGTGATAGAAGTCCTTATGAACGTGAAGTTGAACTTACCTTTCCTCGATTCAATAAGGAAAATTCTATCCTATGCAAAAGTCATAAAAGGCTTATTAATAGTAAATAGAATGGTGAAGGTAAAGAAAAATGTGTTTCTTGCATAAAGTGCAAGCTCAGTCCTTTTTAATGATCTCCCACCTAAATATAAAGATCCTGGTGCACCCACCATTTCCTGAACCATTGGAGAGAACAAATTCGAAAAGTCCTTACTCGATTTGGGGGAAAGTGTCAATATTCCCCCCTATTCGATTTATAGGAAACTTGATCTGGGTGATCTTAAACCCATAAGGATCACTCTCCAGTTAGTGGATTGAACCGTGAAGATATCAAGGGGTATAGTTGAGGACGAGATAGTCCAAGTGGACAGTTTCTACTTTTCGGTAGATTTTGTCATTTGGGACACGGATCCCTCCTTCGCCTCAAAAAATCATGTCCCCATCATCCTTGGACACCCATTATTAGCTACGGCTAACGCAATAATCAATACCTTAAATGGGAAGATGCAACTCACTTCATGGAATATGACTTTAGAAATAAACATCTTCAACATAGCACAACAAGCAGGGGAAGAGGATGATCTTCACGCGGTGAGCTTAATTAAGGATATCGTAGAAGAACACTTTGAGAAAAATTACTATGGAGACACCTTAGAAGCTTTCCTAGCTTCCAGTCATGAGATTGAGGGAGCTTACACCGAGTTTGAGAGGGGTGTAGAGAAGTTTAGAAGCTTACTCGATGAGAGAACGTCGGATGAGGATGTAAGAGATGTTAATTGGGTTTTTCGATTCGAAGAGTTAACACTAAGGGAAGCATGGATGGTGCCCTCTAACAACACATTCCTAACTCTTGAGCTGAAGAAAGTAACCTACACTGTTAAATATGCTTTCCTGGGTGAAAGAGAGAGATTTTTTGTTATTGCATCCTCTATCTTAGATGAAGAGCAGGAGCATATGCTATTAAATATTTTGAGGAAGCATCAAAGTGCTTTTGGTTGGTGTATAGATGATTTAAAGGGGATAAGACCTTTAATTTACACCCATAAGATTCACTTCAAGGAGGATGTTAAGCCCTCGAGAGATATGCAAAGAAAGATAAACCCCACAATGAAAGATGTGGTGAGGACTGAAATCATAAAATGGTTGGATGTAGGGATTATCTACCCAATCTCGGATTGCAAATGGGTGAGCCACATTCAAGTTGTCCCGAAGATGTCGGACATGACTCTGATTGAAAATGCCAAGGAAGAGCTAGTTACCCAACGTACCACCACTGGATGGAGCAATTGTGTTGATTATCGGAAACTCAATTCGGGAACTAGGAAAGACAATTTCCCCTTTCCATTTATCGATCAAATGCTTGAAAGAGTAGCGGTCCACCCTTATTATAGCTTCCTAGATGGTTATTTTGGATATAACCAAATTGAGGTAGATGTACTTGATCAATAAAAAACAACCTTCACTTGCCCCTTTGGAATGTTTGCCTACAAACGTATGCCATTTGTCTTGTGTAATGCACCGGCGACCTTTTAAAGGTGCATGTTAAGATTATTAAGTGACATGGTTGAGAGAGGGCTAGAGGTGTTTATGGATGACTTTAGTGTTTTTGGCACCTCGTTCGACATATGTTTATCCAATCTTGAGAAAGTACTAGCCGAATGTGTGGAAAAGAACTTAGTGCTGAATTGGGAGAAATGTCATTTCATGGTAACCCGGGGTACAGTTCTTGGCCACACCGTGTCATCCAATAGGATTGAAGTTGATCGAGCAAAACTAGATGTCATGACTGACCTACCCCCACCTAAATCGCTAAAATAAGTGTGATCCTTCTTAGGCCACATGGGATTTTACAGAAGGTTCATTAAGGACTTTAGTGCAATCGCTGGACCCTTAAGAAATCTTCTTATAAAGGACACCCCATTCGAGTGGATGGAAGCATGACAAAGATCTTTTGAAAAACTAAACAACATGCTTGTGTCCGCTCCCATTATGTAAGCTTCAGATTGGTCCTTATCATTCGAGCTTATGTGTGATGCTAGCGATTATACGATAGGGGTTGTTTTGGGCCAAAGGAAAGACAACAGGTCTCATGTCATCTACTACGCTAGACAGAATCTTACCAGACCACAACTCAATTACTCCACCACGGAGATGGAATTCCTAGCAGTAGTATTCTCTCTCGAAAAATTTTGGTCCTATCTTACCGATTGCCCCATCACTTGTTTCACCGACCACGCGGCTTTAAAATATCTACTTGCAAAGAAAGATGCAAAGTTACGCCCCATAAGGTAGATCCTACGCCTAAAAGAGTTTAATCTCTCTATTAAAGACAAAAAGGAGTAAAAAATGTCATTCCTGATCGCTTATCATGGCTTTCGTCCGACGTACCTAGTGATCCTATACCCATAGACAAGTATTTTTCGAATGAGTAACTCTTTGCCACCTCTTCTTTGCCCTGGTTTACGGATATAGTGAACTATATTGTCACGAGAGTCGTCCCTCCCCATTGGACACCGCAAGATAAGAAGAGGTTCATCACTTGGTCACGCATGCACTTCTATGATGATCCATTCCTTTTTAAATATTGTGCCAATCAAATCATCCGACAATGCGTATCGGATGATGAAATTCCAAAAGTCATCCAATTTTGTCATTCGGAAGCATGTGGAGGCCACTTTTTCGTGAAAAAGACAGCCGCTAAAATTCTCCAAAGAGGTTTGTACTGTCCCACAATATTCCGAGATGTAAATAATTATTGCAAATCTTGCGATAGGTGCCAACGGATGGGGGCGATTACCTGATGAGACGTGATGCCATTAACCCCGATTCTCATCATTGAGGTTTTCGACTGTTGGGCTATTGACTTCATGGGCCCTTTTCCCACGTCCTTTGGATACCTATACATCCTAGTCACGGTAGACTATGTGTCAAAGTGGGTGGAAGCTATAACTACCAAGACTAATGACAATAAAGTGGTGATAAAGTTCTTGCATGAACACATACTTTCCAGCTTCGGTGCACCAAAAGCGATAATCAGTTATAACGGCACACACTTTTGTAGCAAGTCGTTTGAAAAACTTATGAAAAAGTATGGTGTCATTCACAAGGTTGGAATAACATATCACCCATAAACGAATGAAGAGGAGGAATTGGTAAATCATGAAATCAAACACATACTTGAGAAGATCGTAAATCCCGATCGGAATGATTGGTCCCTTCGATTGAAATATTTGCTATGGGCCTAACATACCACATACAAGAACCCACTCAGAATGTCCTCATCCCTTTTATGTATGGAAAACCTTTCCATCTTCCCGTTGAGTTGGAGCACAAAGCATATTGGGCATATAAGAGGTTAAATTACAATATGGACAAAGCCGGTGAAGCTCGCAAGCTTCAACTAAATGAGTTAGAGGAAATACTCAATGATGCGATGAGAATGCCAAAATTTCAAAACCCTGGATGAAACTAGCACATTATAAGATTATTCGACAAAAAGAGTTTCAACTGGGACAAAAGGTACTCCTCTATAACTCTCGGCTTCATCTATTTCCGGGTAAATTGCGGTCTCAATGGACTTGTACATTCGTTGTGAAAAGTGTATTCCCCCACGGAGCAATAGAATTGGAAGATCCAAAAGGGGGAAATGCGTTCAAAGTCAATTGACAGCGCCTAAAGCTATATGTTGAGGCGTACGTAGAAGATATCGACACCATTTGGTTGTCGAACCCCGTTTACAGTGTAGAGTGAGCTTAAACTGAGAGGTCGTCACACCCTCGACGGGTATGGGGTGAATTCTTGTGTATAGTAGCTACACGTAGGTTAGGATAAGTAGAGTCCTAGGATCACATTACAAAAGGAGAGGAATTTGAGCATCGACATGCTTTACAATGCAATCATTTTAGAGCCACACTATTGAGGTGTGAGGTAATCAAGTCAGGCAGGTGTCTGATCATAGGTAGGAGCAATCGAAAGTCATAAGAGGAGAGTTTACCATCCAAGAGAAATTCTAGGGACCGGATCGATCCGGTCGTAGGCACCCGGATTGGATTGATTTGGGAAAATCGAAATAAAAAAAATACAGGGTCCGGATTGATTTGGTCATGGGGACCCGAATTCGTCCGGTGTCTGTAACTCTTTGCTTTCCCTAGGTTCACCCACTTTTCCCTGAATCCCTCAAATTCCCTCCCATTTTCATCCCCTCCATTCCCAACACACATTTTCCCTCCCAACCCCCTCCCCTTTTTCCTTCCAAATTCTACCCTACCCTCTTCTCTCCTAACCTGTAAAGTATACACCTTCCCCACCCCATTTCCCCTACCACTACTCACTCTCCTCCTCTCTTTCCCTAATTTTATCCAGCACTCTTACTCAATCTCGTAACCATGGCCAGCTAACCACATCCCCAAAAATACGATTCCATTGAAATTCTCGATGACGGAGTCACCGACTACCGCTCCTTTAAAGAGCAACGGTGGTGTGAAAATTTCTTTGGCCAACCTCGCAAACTCCAAATAGAGCGCCAAGTCATTATGAATGACATGACTAATTCTTTCACCACTCTTTTCATGGCCCATGGTTGGTGTCGCTTCCTCAATGAACCACATAACACGGTATGGCCAAATGTGGTGCGCTCCTTCTATGGGTCATTTATTCGCACCGAGAATCACACGGCTGAATCTAACATTGGCGGAATCCACATCCCATTATCTTCTGAACTTCTGACACAGAAGTTGGCTACCAAAGATATCCCGACCCCACATCAATACATTTACCCAAACCTGTTGGCCTCGCTTGAAAAAGATGTGTGCATGTCTTACATTGAACCCAATGCTAACTGGAATACCAAAACATACCGGATGGGCTAGCTAAGCGACAAAGCGAGCCTCACTTTCAAAATCGTGTGCGCCGAAATTTTCACTACTGGAAATAACTCGACAATGCACCCGTATCAAGCCACCCTCGTCTACCACCTCTGCGACCACAATACCCCCATAAGCCTGGATTATTGCATTTATAAGGAAATGTTCTTCTCCGCCACGGATAAAAAGGGCGTCACTCCACTCCCCTATGCCCGACTCCTCACATCCCTGCTAGCGAATGCTGGAATAGCCCCTCCATAGGATTTCCCGTGCCTCCTAACTCCTTTTATGGACACCACCCGGACCAGATATGAAAGACAACAAGACAGCATCCAAGCCTGATTAGCATAGGAGGACAGTGATACCAAAGAGGAGGATAGTGATGAGAAGAGGAAGAGGGAGGTGATGAAGTGAGCATCGAGGAAGAAGAGGAGGATATTATGATGGGCGAGGGTGATGCAGATTATTATAGTGAGGAGGATTCTGATTTTTCACCCGCCAATGCAGAAATTAATCAGTGTCTTTTGGCGATGGAAACCCGATTTGACAGATTCCTCACGTAATACAATAGGGATCAGGAGGCCTACCATAGGGATACGCTCATGATACACAGTCTCCAAACTCACATCTACATACTTAACTTCAGTTGACCCCCTCCCAGCTTCTTTTATGACCCGTATGACCCCAGCGCGCCTGGAAGCTCCAGTCCCTCGCCCCAGTGATGCTATTTCTGAAACGTGGTTGTGTACTTGTTGTTTCTTATCACATGTTTGTTTGTTTTTCTTTCCATTTGTAACACAAACTGGTCCGTTATATAAAATTATGAATTTTCCATATTTTTTCGTTTTATTTTTTTGCACTTTTAATTCTCTTTGATTTAAATTTTAGTCATTTTTGCTTGAGGACAATGCAAAAGTCTAAGTTAGGGGGCGTCACTCGTGCGTCTTTCTAAAACTTCACAAATTTTCAAAAATGCCCAGAAATTTCAAAAAAAAAATGAAAATTTTGAAAAAATCCAAAAATATTTTTCTTCAAATAAATAAAAATTCGAGGTAAATTTTTTCAAAAATATCATTGAAATTTAGTTTAAAGTCTCACGTTGTAAAAACATAGTACACAAAGCCGAAATTGACCAAAGACGAAAATTGAGCAAACGTAGATGACTTAACGAATACATGAGGAGATTAACAAACTCGGTGAGATTCAAGCCTTTCATTAATGTGAGTTTATAAATCAATCCGAGTTAAATTGTTAACTCAAGGTTCGCTTCAGCCGTTTAATAAGTCGTCAAGGATCTCAATCCTTTCAGTTTTTTCGGTTACGAGAAATGTGTGTAATGTTGCCTTGAAAAACGTGCTAAAAATCACTAAATTTAATTAATCTCAAAATGCATATGGTAACGTAATTAGTATTTCGGACAATGAAGTTGGCCCTCGTTTGTCATCCAAAAATATTGGCCATAAAAAGTTGTGAAAAACATCCTTTTTCTAACTCAAAATCGGGCCGAATAAATTTTTCCCTTTCATTTGACAACCCAAAAAATCCCAATTATCCTGAAATTGTGAAAGTTGATAATCCCAGAAATTAAGTCCAGAAAGTGCATAAAAAGGGGCAAGAAAAGAATAGATATGCGCAATAAAAATAGCAAGCGTGAAAAATAGAAAAAAATAGAAAAAGAAGAAAAAATGAACAAAAGCCCGAAAAAGTGCAAATGGACATCATAAATGAATTTTCCAATTACAACCTTCCCTACCATTCCCATTTTACCCAATTATACCTTAAACCCGAAAAGTCCTAACTGAGTCCAAATTGCGAAATTGGTTATCACGTGGAGAGCTAAAACCCAAAAATAAAATAAAAGAGATTAAAGGTATGAATTAGTGGCAATGTTCTTGATTTCTTATAACCGTAATCCAATTATGAGATCCATTTACCATAAAATTTCGTCTTTCTATTTGAGTGCATGAACTTGGTTCCAATGCATTTACTCTTATAAGTCATGCATACCGAGAGGAAATAGCCACATTCTGAGTGATTCGTTTGTGAGAGCATCCCGTGATATTTTGAAAAGAAAACGAATTTTTGGATAAGTAATGTAATGGTCAATCGGTGGAAATTCGCGGTTAAATTTCTGGCTTCACACACACGCACTATGATTTGAGACTCTTGAACAAAAGTTGATGATGACTATTTTCTGGAAAAGTTTGAATTATACAATTTTTGCGTATTTTGAGTTTTCTTTGAGTCGAATTTTGTGGGTATATTCACTACAAACCCTTACGAGACACAACTCGTCCTACTAGGGTAACCTAGGGGTTTAAAGGCTTGTTGCATATACTAAATGCAATCGCTTTCCCACGAAAGAGGTATTCTATCCCATTTTAGAGTTGGATCAGGTTTTGATTCTTTTACATTGCTCAGGACGATCAAGGTTCTATGTTAGGGGTGTTTAACTACACATAATTTCTTCCAAATTTACCCCTTAATTTAGAGGCTTTTATTACTCCGGACAACGTAAAATGAGTTGGTTTATCTCATATCATTGTTAATGGATTCCTCTAGCAAGTATCCCGAGTTTCATGTATTTCTTATTGATTTTACAGGTATTTAATACATGAAACTTATTGTTCTAAAAAACCCGCCTAGGCTTAAGGCTTGGGAGAAACGCCTCGCCTTACGCTTTTCACGCCTTATTCTTGGTAAAACCCTTAAGGTGCACTTTTTTCTAAAAAGAACAATGCTTTAGTGAAACGATGTCGCCTTTTAAAGAATTTGTTTACAAATCGGACCATTATCTCATCCAAAATAATCAAATAGTATTTTATTTTGCATATATTCAGACATATTTTTATGATATGTGCAATTTTTGTATTTTAATATCCTTGTTATGGTTAAAAAATATTAAAATATATTAAGAAGGCCTAAACGCCTTTTTACGCATAGGCCCGCCTAGGCTTCTAAGGCTTAAGGCTTGGCCTCCACGCCTCAATCACGCCCCGCGTTTTTTAGAACCTATGAAAGAAAGAAAGAAAGAAACTGGAAGAAGCAAGAGAAGAGAATGAGGACGAATCAAAATGGCAAAAGCATAATTTCCATCAGGAATCCGACCAAGGACCCAAAATATAAGTCGAAGATCTCGAGTCTATAAATGCGTGGGAAGAAACGGCGTCCAAATCTGAGTTCTAGAATAGAAGTTATGAAGACCCGAAGATGTGAGATAATCAAGAGATTTTGAAGAGAAAATCAAGAGAAATTGAAAAGGAAATCCGGACTAATACGTCTTATATGAAAAATGTTGTAATCTGGGTACTAGAAATCACTAAATAAGAATACGTTTACCAGACCAATGCGGTCATCCAAAAAAATGGATTGATCTGGCCCCAAAGATCTGTGCATAAATTATGTCTAGCGGACCAATACGGGTGATTTGAAAAAGGGATCAATTGGGTTGTCACCCAAACCAATCCGATCTATCCTGACCGAATAGATCCAGGGTCGGAGATTTGGGGCTATCTTCTTCTTGATAGAATTTGGTATGCATCCAACTATTGTAATTTTCGTAGGGTATAAATTTAAAAGACCTCCCAGACATTAAGGGGGGGCTTCTGATCTGTTTAAGAAGCATTTTTATTAGTTTAGAGGAGAACACAACAAGAAACCCTAGTTTTTAGATAGCTTTTATTCCACTTATGCAATTCAAGAAAATTTGTTTTAATTCTTTCTTTCATTATTACGGTAGTTAATTCATTAGTTAGTAATTTCGTTCTTTTTCATCTTAAGCTGTTATTTAAAATGTTTTCTTTCATTCAAAGCATGTTTTCTTCTAGTTTTAATATGTCCAGCTATGTTTTTCAGGGTTGGGGTGCATGAACCCCACCCGATGTAATTCATGATAATGGAAATGGAAGTTTGAATTAAAATCTTAGGCAAATCATGTCGTATAACTGGTAGGACCGTTATAGACTTTTGATCTCATTTGCCCTAGGTAACTGGGATGCTTAAGAAAGAAACACGAGTATTGGTTAATGCGATACTGCTTTAATTCATACTTTTCTTACATACTCTGCGGGCTACGATCCCTTATATATGTAATACTTAGCATAACTAAAGATCGGGCTCTTTTAAAGTTTTAATTATGAATCTATTATCCTAATAAGTGAATTACTAGGGTGTGGGGGATTGTAACCCGACCTATTGTTCTTATTTCATATTTCAATAGTAAAACTTTTAGTTATTAGTTCTTCACTCAATTAGCGTAGTTGCATTTTATTCATTCGCAGTTTCATTAATTACTCATTTTCAAAATTGCATCTAGTCGTAGTTCTTTCGTAATCCAAATCACATTGTTCTTCTTTTTAGAGTCAAAGTTAGGTTACCCTCATCTTTCCAACGTCGTTACGACTTAGTTCGTCATGTTTCCCTAAGGTTCGATACCCAACTTATCGGATTATTACTTGAGCGACATGCTTGCACTTGAGCCTGAATAGCAAGACCACTAGACACATTTATGGCCACGTCAAACATTCATAAAAATAACATTAAGCACAAATATTTTCCATCACTAGTAAGACAAATCTACGTGTTTTGTGTTTAAGAATATATGATAATAAATTAACAAAAAAAGGAAAATTTGGTATTGTTCATTAAAACTTGCCTATTAGTCTGATTCATTAGTAAAAAAAGTTTTTACAGTTAAATAAGTTTGTGTGATGATGAGAATTTTCATTGATGTTTAAAGTTGTGTTACTTTTTTTTGCACAGCTTTAAATAGTTTTTTATATTTAGTTTGATTACCCAAAACATTATTTCGCATGGAACTGGTAACACTAAAAAATTTCTTCCATTTTAAAGGGATGATGTTAAATGAATCTAAACAATTAGAATGGTATTGAACAAGAAAGGTTGATGTATTTCATCCAAGTTTCATAACATTGCCAAGTATGGTATTTCTGTGAATAACTAACATTATTTCGAATGAAGCTTTCACAATTTATGATGGGTATTAATTTCATAAAGATCCAAGACTCATCACATATGCCTAATACAAATACGATTACATGTTCTAAAGTTAAAATTATAAGGACACAAGTATATATAGTGGTTCAATATCTCTTTGGAGGTACTTGCATCCACCGTGAAGGTGTTTTTATCCTGTATATTCAATATAATGGTAAATACTACAAAACAAGCCCAACCCTAGGCTTTAGTTAAGGTAATAACTATGGGTATGATTTGATTTTACCAAGTAGATAAATATTAGGAAGTGACATATGACTCCTCTAAGTACTTCTAACTTTTTTATGGCTCAAAAGTTTTAAATAAATCCAGGTCACCCATATATGGTGAGCATAAAAAAATATGGTAGCCTCAAGTTGTTCGATCTCCTTCAAAAATGTTATATATGAGACTTTACACTTAGAGGTCTTTGGGTCCATCGGTAATTGGCCAACATAATTATAGAGCCAAGGACTCATGCCTTGCAAAATTGAAAAAAATAAAGTCAATGGTGGAGGCCGGGACTAATATCAATGATGAAATCATTGTAATTACCGGGAAGAATTAATGTCAACGATGCCTGGTTCTCATGGATATGGAGTGATTTATTAAAGCCTCACAAAATCTCAATAAAATTAGGGAACTAAAATTAATGAGGTAACAAATTATTCTTTTTGATTTCATTACATCAAAGGATTAAAAAAATAATTTCCTAATTTTCTCAAAGATCCATATTTGAGGTTTTATGGAATTATTCTTCTCATCATTAAGTCTCTACTAAGGTCTATATATCATTTTAATGGCATCTGGAAAAGTAGTTGCATGTCTTTTTTGAGTCATATAGCTAATGAGTGGTGTATAGTGCATATATAAAGAACACTTTATTCTCTTTTATGGTTATATTGTATCATTATCATTATTTATTTTAATTTCCATGGACGTCTCCCACTGTAAACTGGTTCGTGAAGTGCATAAGTATCCCCCGTATTCAGATCATTAATTTTGACTTATTGAGGGAGGATATTTCCTATATAACTTTGTAAGGAGATGGTAGATCCACCATTAGGTTCTTTATCTTGATGGTTGTCCAATGACCCTCTTCACCATTTATGCAAGGGAAAGTCATTTATCCTATGAAAATGGTCTAATCCCGATTAAAATGAACCAACGATGTCATGAAAAGAAAGAGGAATTTCATATTTATTAACATGGACTTATAAGCTTCTATGAATATGATATAATTAGATATTCAATAAGATATTCCTTTATTGATAAGGATTCTATGGATCTTGGTGTTTCCCATTACCATTATGATGACTAAAGGGTCATCCTCGTGCATGAGGACCATGCTGAGCTATATCTCATGGAAAGTCATCAAAGGTTCTTAAATTATATGATTTCTCATAAGTCTCATCATGTTAATATCTTTTAAATGGGATTTTCACGAGTGTGAAGAGATTATTTCCATAATAAATTCATGTGAATGGGGTTATCTAATTTTACACTTCTCTTTAGCTTTGCAAGTCTTGGAAAAAAATACTTGAGATATCCATTTCTTATTACCTCTTCCATGAACTCAAGACAAAGAAAATAATTGGTGTTATGACCTTGGTCTTTTTGGAACCACAAGTACACGATTTTGTGTTTCTTCTCCTCGAGAAAAATTGTCGCATTTGTCTCAAACAAATATATATTCAATTCAGTTATTGATAACACATCTGCAATTGATACTTTGAGTCATTTTTCCTCTTATTCCCATAAGGCTTCTCTTTATCGGATGTGGTCTTTCCAAATATGGATAACATGACTTTCACATTTCCTTATTTATTCTATGGTGAGGTGGGAAGATCATACATTTTTTATGGCATGGAAGAATCCACTTTTATGTATTTTTAAGACCATTCAAAAAACTCTTTAATGGCATAAGGTGTCATGTTACTAAGTAATCTAAAGAAATCCTATGAAGTAAGCCATCAAATGAAGAATGCAACACATATTGTATTATTCGGGTCATATACTTGTAAATCTATAAAGTTGAACCTTTTATCATACTTGCAAAGGGTATCCCCTTATTCCTATCCGGACATAACATGGATCATCCCTGATTTTCTTATACATTGTATACCATGTTGATACCTAAATAAGTACTCAAGAACCATTTGATAAGTCCCTCAGTTACTTACTAAGGTTATTTGGATTGTTAACAAAGACTACAAGTCCCATTACTTTCAATTTGGCGCCATCTGTGGGAGTGATAAGTTCCATTACTTTCAAATGCACATAATATTCTCTTCAAGACGACAACCAATGATGTTTTGACTCGTTCTTTTTGTAACCCCCCAGAAGGTACTACTGAAAAATATTGATAAACTAAAGAATTTTTTTTATAAAACAATACCATTTATATTGTTAATAAATTTGAAAAAAAGTAAATAGATAAATACAATGAATAGAATATCTCAATTTTTTTTAAATCTCAAATGTACTTTTACAAAACAATTTAAAATAAGCAGTGTGGTACATATAAATTTTGAAAATAAATATCCAGAGCTTATAACGATGATCTCAATCCCAGCAATACCATAAATATCATCTCGTATCAAATTTGGAATACAACAAACTATGGGGGGATGAGTGGGAAACTCAAAACCTCGTATAAATGCTCCAAGTGTAACTACACATAATCGTATGTGCATGCATCATATATATAAGAATGTATGCAATATGAACACTCAAACTAACATTTCAATAATATAATAATCACCTATGATCTCACCGTACCACTGCACAACCCAAGACCCAGTATCAAAATTCTCACCTCACTTCCGATTTTACAGTATGGACTACCATCCACTATCCTGTTAATGATCGCCCCCCCAACCCCCCCAAAAAAAAATAAAAAATAAAAAATAATAATAATAATAATAATAATAATAATAATAATAATAATAATAATAACATAACTTGGCACATGACCCATCATAAACTATCACCACCGCCATAAAATATTCGCATCACCACCATAATAAAATGACATACTCGTCAAGCGGCATCCATGGTCTAGTCTTTGGATAATAAACAAAGTCGTAGCCGAGAGCACACCCTGTCCAACGGGTTGTTTGGCTAAGTAATTACTATATATTCTTCAATAATAATCATCACACTATCATTCTCTCAATTCAAATAAATTTCAAACTTCATTTCCATTAATTAAGTGCACATGTTTTCTACCCAATTTCTATAACCCAACATACTCGTAAAATTAACTAACTTCGTTACCCAAACTACACGGCATGAAAATAACACATATAAAATGGGTGCAATAACGAAAGTAATATACGAGAATACAATAGATATAAATGTAATGCATATCATGGATATAAATATGCAGTAAAGAATGAATAAGTGTAGAACACTATATTAACCACGGGAGAAAGAAACTGCCTCAAGAGAGTCAAAATATACTATTGTAGGCCTATTTTTAAAAATCAGAAAAATTAGATCCAATGATTATCCAAATTACCAATACGACTTTAGATTTGGATTCTATACGAAAAATTGAGTCAAGTATGTGTTTTGAGCCTTTCTCAAATCTTATCCCAATGCACTAAAAAGACGATCGAAACACTCCAAATTTGCTCTTCTCATGCCACTCCTTTTGTACTCTTTTGATTTCATTTTTGTCCTTCATTTTTCATCTTCCTTACCTTATAATCAACTATAATATTCCTTATATATCCCCTCTCTTAAACCCTATCTTGTATACTAAGATAATGCATATTACTATATTATCCTTTAATTCAAAATTATCAACTTTAGATATTTAAATCATCACAAAATGTCCAAAAGCCAACTAAATTTGAATTTAAATATTCGATTAATTTCAAATAAAAATAAATAAAATATCAATATTCTAATGAATAAAATAATAATATAATCAAAATCTTATACAATATTCATAGATAAATCGCTCAAAATTACAGGGTATTACACTTTCAAAGAAATTGAGGCTTGCAAAAAGGAGCTGCAAGAGTAGCTAACAAACATTCTTATTAGGCTTCCTTCACCCCCGGTGGCATAGGAACCAAGGGTGTTATATCACACCGATAATGGGGTAAACCACGAACCCGAGTCAGAAGGACATAATGATCTAGAGGATATGTAGATATCCTCCCAATAATCATCAACCAAAACTCATGTCGAGGATATGTTATCATTTCCCATAGATTTATCTCAAGGTGGTTCTAGGGTGTCTAGGCCTTGGAATAATAAGATCAAGAAGTTGAAAGACTGACGGGGTTATTTCATCAACCAATACAATACGACGACTCCCAACACCATTGATTTGAATGTTTAAGAGACTCTCTATCCATTATCAAATGACTTTCAACATTATGCTCTTTCCCCAAACTGAAAGATTCCAACTATTAACCCATTCAATGGATATATGGATCCCATTGATCATTTGGATTCCTACAGATCACTTATGATCCTTCACGATACCCTGGATGAGGCCATGTGCATAGATTTATAACTACATTAAGGGAAACTACTAGGCACTAGTTTGTAATTCTCATGGCAGGAACCATAACAAGCTTCAATGAGCTAGAAAGATCTATTGTCATTCAATTTATTGGGGCACCAAAGATGAGAAAACCTATCACTTCCCTCCTTCACTTAAGACATAAGAGCGAAGAATCTCTGCGAGCCTATGCCAAGAGCTTGAACCCAAAATCTATCCTGATTGATGATCTAAATGACACCATTTATATGGAAACTTTCATCTTAGACCTCAATTTGAAAGACTTACTGAGGTCTTTTAGAAAGAAGCAACTAAGGTCTATAACTGAGTTCCTTGAAAGAGCTCAAAAGTATATGAATGTTGAGGATGCAATCTAAGAAAGACATTTTGATATCTCCTCATAGAAGGTAAACATGAAAGACATATTTTCCTATATTAGTCAAACCTCAGGGGAAGCTTAGGCTAAAAAGAAGAAATTAAGAGGTAATAAGAATGATCTTTTTAAAGTCCAAACACTTAAGCCCCCCCCCCCCCCCCCCCCCCCCCCCCCCGCAACCACCATTGAAGAGGTTGTTATAGAGGAATAAGTTTGTGATCTCTTTTCTAAACCCAAGACCATAAAGGCTGAAACTGATAAATAGATAAGTCTAAGTACTATAAGTTCCATAGGGATCACACCCACAACAGTAGAGACTTCTTTACGCTTAAAGAGGATATAGAATTGGTGTGACTAAGATAGGCTACCTAAAATAATTTGTAGATAAATAAGCTATGAGAGGTCAACACATCAAAAATATGAATGATGGTCCTGTGATTAATGTTAAATGCATCACCGTAGGATTTGTCATAGGTGGGATCTCTATTATAACTAGAAAGGGTCACAGAGGAATGTACCTCGGGAGGGTTCGACTACCTGATGACGATCCTTTTATGATCACAAAACTATGGGCAATGCCAATATGAGGTGGATCATGATTGATACAATAACCTCTGTATATATTATATTCTTGAATTCTTTTAATTCCATAGACCTTAACATAAAGAACATGAATACAGTCACCACCCCTTTCACTGGGTTCAACGAGGAACATACCTATTCATTGGGATATGTCACTTTACCCCTCACCATTTGTTACAAGGATTGCTGTGTAACCACTTGGAACAATTTCATAATGGTGAATATATCATCATCTTATAATGTCATCATGGGAACACAATCCCTCATTGATTTGGATGATGTTATCTCAACGCACAGATTGGTGATGAGAGTGGTAGAAGTGTTCAGAGATCAAAAAAAGGATCAGGAGTGTTATCTCACTTCCACAAATGAAAAAATTATAAGTCTCTTGATAATCCCTAGTGCCTGTCAGAGGTTCCAAAAAGTTTACGGTAGGATCCCAAGGTTATGTCATAGGTCTTACCTCCTCCACCACTATTACCCGAGATCTTTTAGAGATCTTAATCATAGAGCTGATGAATATATGGATAGTTGAGATTCATGGGACGAGGATAAGGAGTAGATATGTGATCTAATGGAGGATCCAATCACCGTATGCATTGATGCTGACAACTAGACCTAGGAAGTACATATTGGGTTCTCCTAAGATCCACTCTCAAAGAAGAACTCATCCAATTCCTGAAGGAGAATAAAGATGTCTCTGTCTGGAGTCATTAGGACATGTTATGGATAGATCCTGAGGTCTTAGTCCATATTCTCAGCATGGATGTGAACCACAAGCCTTACCATCAAAATAAAAAAAAGGTTCTTTAGTCCTAAGAAAAATAATATAATGGTATAGGAGGTTGGCAAGCTTTTAAAAACCAATTTCATTAGATAGGTTAAATATCAAAAATAACTTTCAAATATGGTCTTTGTTCCCATAGACAATTAAAATGGAGGATGTGCATAGACTTTCACTGACCTCATCAAGGCATGCCCTAAGAAATGCTATCCTCAACCTCAAATTAACACCATGGTGGACTCAATGGTAGGTTGTGAGATCCTCTCCTTCATGAATGCTTATTCTAGGTATAATCAGATCAGAATATCCCTCACCAATGAAATCGATGAAAATAATACCTCATTCATTAAAGACAGAGGTACCTATTATTACAAAGTTAAGCCTTCCGGACTAAAAACATATAGGTTCTACTTAATAGAGGGTTGTTAACTCCATTTTCAAACAGCTCATTAGTATGACCGTGAAGGTATATGTTGATGACATGCTAGTTAAAAGCTTGGTGGCTCATATACCATGTACAGAAACTCATTGAGACCTTTAATATCCTTAAAAGGAATCAAATGAGCCTCAACCCAAATAAATGTGAGTTTAGATTTATTAGGGGAAAGTTGCTATAATTTATGGTTACTAGGCAAGGAATGTAGGCCAATTTGGAAAAGATTTAAGCTCTAATTGATATGAAGTCCCCAGGGACATTTCAAGAGATACATATACTAGTTAGAAGAGTTGTTTCCCTTAGCTAGTTTTCCTTAAAGACCACATATAAATGCTTAACTTTCTTCCAAGTGCTAGAAACGGCCTTTGAACGGATTCCTAAGGTTGCAGAAGTATTCCAAAACCTCAATTAATACATAGGGTTTACACTTTCGCTGTCTAGAACCATAGTAGGGGAAGATTTATATATATGTACCTAGTTGCCTTACCAACCACTTTTATTTTATCTCTTATTCGAGAGGAGTTTGGGGTCCATTACCCTATCTATGACATCATCCAAGCTCTACAAGCAGTTGTAATAAAGTATTCATGAATGGAAAAGTTGGCATTTTACCTCATCACCTTAGCCAAGCATCGCAGACCCTACTTCTAGTCCTAGACCATCGTGGTCATGACTCACCAACCTCTCTGATTGGTTATCCACAAACTCAACACATCAGGAAGTCTTGTGTAATGGTCTGTGGAGCTGGGTGAGTTCGATATCAAGTATCAACTATGAAGTTCCGTCAAGGGATAAGATTTGGCAAAATTCATTGTAGATTTTAGAAATGCGGAATAAGAGACCAAGTTCTTGGAGTTAGAGGTCACAAAAATGTCCAAAAATAAAAAATAACCATTATTCCATGAGGTGGACCCCATCTCTTCCATAAGAATCCTGCACATACATAAATCCTCAAATAGCTCAGGTAGTGGGTCTGGACTTCAGCCAGTTATATCTGATAGATGTATTATCTCTCTTGATCTTCATTTGAAGTTCAAAGCCTTTAATAATTAGATGGAGTATGAATCCTTGGAAAAAGGTTTACATCTGGACATCCATTTGAAATTATAATAGGTAGAGTCCATTAACGACTCTCTACTATTGGTCAACCAAATTATTGAGGTCTATGAGGAAAAAGGTGACAATATGGAAGAATACTTATCAATTATACAACATCTCATCCACAGGATCCCTAAATTTTATAAAAGAAGGGTCCCATGGGTAGAAAATTCAGAGGTTGGCCATCTTGTACGAGTGTATTCATTAGAGGAGGTGGATCCAAAGGTTATGGTTATTAACTTGGACTATCGAAGCATCACTCGACTTTAGATCAACACTTTAGAGGTCGATCAGAACTCAAAGTGGATAACTCCCATTAAAAATTACCTCAGAGATGGGGTCCTTCCAAAACATAAGCTTCAATCCAGGCAGATGAAGTCCCTAACATCCAAGTATTTCCTATAATATGGGGTTTTGTTTAAGAACAAGCATTATTCAGAACCTCATAGGTGACTAAGCCCATCAAAGGCTATCTATATCCTTAAATACCTTCATAAAGGTGGATGTGGCGCCCATACAATCCATAAGACCTTTGTTTTAAGGTTATGAGTCATGGGTACTTCTGGCCAACATTGGGGAACAAAAGCCAAGGATTTAGTCCGGTAGTGTGACAAGTGTCATAGGTTTACTTTCTTTCTAAAGTAAATAATAAAGGAGATGGACCCAATTCTAAGTCGATGGGCCTTTCCTCAATGGGGAGTGGACTTGGTCGGACCTATTACCCTCACCAAATGAAAAAACAAATTATGTATTATGTACATTGATGACTTCACCAAGTGGGCTTAATCTGAGCCTTAACCACCATGATGGATAAAAAGACTACAAGTATCATTTGGAATAACGCCAAATATATGTTTAGAATGCATAAAGACGATATCTCATACAATGGAAAATAGTTTCATAATCCAACCTCTAGGGATTTTAACACAGATTATGACATAGCTAACCACTAATCATCTCTAAGAAATTCTCGTGACAATGGTCGTGTTGAGTCACAAACAAAACATTTTTTTGATCCTGAAAATATGGTTAGATAAGGCCAATGGGATATGACTAAAGAGCCACCGAGCATATTAGAGGAATACTTAAGTACAGTCAAAGGTCTAATGGGAGAAACTCCATTTTCTATAACCTTTAGAGTTGAAGCAGTGATCCTAGTAGAGGTCAAAGTTCCCATGTAGAGGATATCTTAATTTTAACCATGGAATAACAATGAAGGTCTCAAGTTATATCTATATGAGACAGAGTAAAGAAGGGAAAATGCTTTTATGCGAATGGTCATATATAAGCGGAGAAAAACTTTAGACTTGAATAAGAAAATCCTCCGCAAAGAGTCCAAAGTGGGGGAATTATTCTAGAGAAAGGTGACCATTGCAAGCAAGAATTCAAATGAAGTAAAGTTGGGCACTAAATAGGAAGGCCCATATGTGGTGACTAAAATTATGAGGCCAGGGTTATACTATCTCAAACACATGTAAGGATGTGAAATTCCTCACCCTTGTAATGTATAGAAACTCAAAATATACTACCAGTAATGTACTTTCAAATGATATGAAATGAATCCTTTTTAGTTTCATACAATGTATCAATTGTACTATTCTCTAAGAATTGCAAGGATGTTATCCTTGGCTAAAAAAAAACAAAGGTTTAAGGATCAATAGTTTATTGGGTTTTAAGAATTTCATCCTTGGATCTAAAACACCCACGGCCTAAGGATCCACCAGTTTACCGAGTTGCAAGAATTTCAACCTTGGATCTAAAACACCTAAGGTCAAAGGACCCAAAACTCAAGTTGAAAAGACTCCAACCTTGGCTTTAAAATATTATTCAAAGGTCCAAGAACCTAAAAATTACTAAATCAATCATTAAGGTCTTCACATTTGATCCCATTCAAATCGACTAAGGTCTAAAGACCCACTAAAGTCATCCTAGAGGCTCTTTCACATATAAAAATGTTTTCAATAAGGACAAAGACATATCAAATGTGTAGATATTCACAAAGCCTTTATTTCACCCATTCTTCTAAGAAATCCAAGTGTCGAGCGCCAATTTTTACTATAAAATTTGAGACTTATATAAAAATATTGATTTTTCAAATTTCTCTAGGGTCTAAGTGTCCAATTGAAAAAATTGCCCCAAACACTCCAGTTTTATAATCAAAAGTTCAAAGCATAAGGTTGAGAGGTATTATGACTCATCATGGGACCATAAAATATCCTCCTCAAGGGGGATAAGATCTAGAGGATTTTCAGCCCAACATGACCTTCAAACTTTCCAAGTTCAAAGGCCTTATGACCCTTTCTGGGACTTGGGGTTTTAAAATTTCTAAGTCTAGAGGCCTTATGAACGTTGTAAGGATGTAAATTTCTATGTCCCTTAGAAGGACTTCAAATTTCAAAACATCTAAATTTAGAGGTCTTATGAACCTTTTTAGAACTTTAGAGTTCAAAATTGTTTAAGTCCAAAGGTCTTAGAACCCTTATAAGGAACTAAAATTTCAAATTTTCTAAATTTGGAGGCTTTATGACTCTTGTAAAGATTTTATATTACATAAGTTCAGAGGTATTATGACCTTTTGTGGGACTTTAAGTTTTAAAATTTTAGAGCCTTAAGGTCTTAGGACCGTTATAAGGACGTCAAATTGTAAATTTTCTAAATCCTTAGGTATTATTACCCTTAGAATTCTTTCACATTTGAAATTTATCTAAGTTCAAAGGTCATGTGACCCTTTGTGTGACTTCGGGTTTCAAAATTTATAACTTCGGAGGTCTTAGGACCTTAATAAGGACTTCAGATTTTAAAATTTCCAAATTCGGCGGTCTTATGACCATTAAAAGTATTTCATATTACAAATTTACTTTAGTTTAGAGGTCTTATGACCCTTTAGGGGGCTTCAGGTTTTTAAATTTCTAATTTCGAAGATCTTAGGACCTCTTTATCTTGATAGAGATGGTTTTACTTCGTCGAATATTTATTCTAGTATCTAGAACATGGAATATATGAAATACATTAACAATTATTTGAACTATAATTCATACATGAAGAGTAGAGCTGAACGTTTGTGATTAGTTGACAAAAATAATCGATATGGCCTTTCCTGCCCCCCTTCCACGACACTTTGGCTTAGACTTCTTCGTTTTCCTTTCTCCTTTCGGGTAGGATGAAGGGCATCGAAATGTAATGCTTCCACTAGTACTCTCTTATTGACTGAAACATATTGTGAATGTGAAATTTAAATCTCAGGTCTTATGACCTTTAACAAATTTACCTTTTATTCTCTAGTCCCAAAATTTTGGGAGGCTGAGTGTGTGCGCAAAAAAATTGGGCTCTCAATCCTAAAAAAGGAAAGCATTAGTTATTCCATGGTCCTAAGGTCTAAATACCCCTTACAGAACCTCAGTCTTAACTTCAGAATCATCATAAGTTCTTAGAAAAGGTCTCAAGACCCTCAAGTCTAGTTCAATAAATGTACGCCTCAAATTATCTTTCTTTACTAAGAAATATTGAGGGGCTAAGGGGTTACTACCTACTAGAAGAAATAAAACATAAGAATATTTGGAAAAAATTCATTATCAAAGAAAAAAGTAAAGCAAATATGAAGTGAAAATTAAAGCAAAGTAAAACAGTACAAAATAAAAATTATGTTGGTTCCAGGACTACTTTTTCATTAAAGGTATATAATATTGAGATTATAAGAAATGGACCACGACTGATAAATATTTTGAAAAAATAATTACATTAAAATCCTTTCAAGTCTTAAGGTTAGTGGGATTTATAAGAGCTTCACTTTTCAGGATAATTGATGAGGGAAGAGAAATAGATGTATTTTCTTTAGTTTATCCTTTTAGGGCCATAAGATCAACTAAATGGTCATCAATCCACATTTCCCTATCTAAGATCTCCTCTCCAGCCTGAGGGGCTTTAGGAAATAAGAAGGCAATACTCACATTAGCAAAGCAATTATGAACCTTAGCTTTACAAGACTCAAATACTGAGTTCAACTTCTGAAAAAGAAATTTTACGAAGGGCTCATAATCGAGATAAACATCCAAGTTTCTCATCACTATGGTATGAATATTCCCTTGAAGCTTCGTGTGCTTTAAAAATACCTCAACATAGTATTTTTGTAACTCTTGAACATTAGAGACTAGGTGGTTCATCAGAGTGATGAGATCATCCACCCATTATTTTAGAAGACCCGTGTGTAATACCCCGTACTTTTATGGATATTTATTTATGGGATTAATTAAATTAAATGTGAATTAATTGAGAATTAATCCTGATAAAATACTAACGAGATGTGAGTTGGTATTTGATTATAATGTGCATATATGGTAGTATATGAATATTGAAAATATTAAAATTGTCGCGGGACTGAAATACGGCAATTTGGGAAATTTTGTTGAGACGCGCGTGACAGTCGCGTCAGGAATGTAATTATTTAAATTAAAAAGTGAATTTTATTTTTATCAACTGTATGGTCATTTTGAGTGCGCCAACGAGTCCGCAAGGGTTGAAATAGTCAGAAAACACTAGCCGGGGGTTTAGTTAGGGTCCCGGGGCATTTTTGGGCCATACCGGCAACTTAAAAGGGTATTTTGGTAATTTTGAAATTTTAGGATAATTAACCAACGAATTTTGAGAGTTAAATATTAGGATATTTAGTTACCCACTAAGCCATTACCATCACTTAAACAACTAAATGGCAATGGGAGTTTTAGGAGAGGTTAGGAGAAGTTCCCAAAAGAGAAACACAACCTCCATCTTCAACCTTCAACCTTGGGAGAAATTGTAGAGGAAAAGATAGCAACATCCAAAATTCAACATCAAATTCAGAGAACAGTCTGAGGCAAGTGGTTTAATTACATTAATTTCAAGCGAATGTTTCCTCCATGCTTAGACATTTATTAAAATTGCATTGTTTTGGGAGATTGATAAAAACCCATGAATTTGAGGACTAAAACTATAAACCATGTTAGGAATTGCATGTAGACATATTCTGGACGAATTATGAATCCAAAATATAACCCTTGATGATCTAAAAACGGATTTAAGAAGAGAATTATTATTGTTCTTGAAAGAAATAGAAAACTAGGGTCTTTGATGAAGTTTTGATCCAAATAAAGCCCTTGGTTGATGATTTATTGGTTTTAGAACGTTAACAATGTTGTAGGATGGTTGTATGATGATATTATAACGTTATATTAGAGTTTTATGCATTATAATGGAGTTTTGGGACGATTTGAGGACTGCAAAACGAAGCAGTCCGTAGCCTATCTGGTGCAATCGATCGATCGACATTCATCAGTCGATCGATCGACCACCATCGATCGATCAAAGTTCAAGGTCGGTCGATCGACCTTCCCAGAATGAGTAATATTTTTCCCTAGTTAAATTTTAATGATGTTAACCCTTAGAAAATTATTAATGGAGATTTTATGAATATCCTTAGACTTAAGGAAGACCAGTAGGTTTGGTTATAAAATTTGGACCGGAGTTAGAACTCAATTTGAGGAATTATTATGAAATCATTTAAAATTTGATGAGTGAAATAATATTAGGGTTAAAAGATAAATTCGAATAATTTTATGAAATGAGGTTTGGGACAGAAGTAAGGATCTTAAGAATATTGATAATTGTGGATTACGACGTGAGTAACTATTTTGATGTGAGACCAAGTGACGGCTTAAATATTTGTATTAACGGATATTTGCGAGATATTGCGGAGTAAAATATAGAAGTGTGATTGGAACCAAATAATATTTGTGGATTAGGACGCGAGTGACTAATCACATTGTGAGAATAATTGATGACTTAAATACATACGAACCGAACATATGGAAGGTGTAAAATTATAAGTTGGTATGAGAATGAGAAGTATACCACTAATAAATTATGGTAATTACTAAGATGTGTGCATGCTTAGTATGTGTATATGATTTTATGTGTATGACATACCTACCATACTTGCTATCACAGGAGGTTTGTGTTCGCTTAGGGCCATCTAATCTTTGTGTGCCTACGGGGGGATTTAGATTGGTACCTCGATAACATAGGTCAGAGAAGGACTTATTAGGAAGTTAATAAGACTGCTGATCATGGGAGCGTAGGTATGTGCGTGACCCATGTGATGTGACTGTGTTCGCCTCAATTGTTTGTGATTGTTGTTATCAGAGAATGATTCCTGAGAGATTCGGAATGCGTGATCCTTATGTACGTGATGTACCGGGATGGATAGCAGAGTATGTGTGCATCGCATCTTAGCCTCGGGGTGCTTGTATTGTATATTTATGATGTGAATAATATACGGTTAAATGAAAAGAAATTGTTATGTTTAATTGCGAGTATAATTGTAGTAACGTCTTGATAAAGATTAAAAGGGAAAACCTATTGTGAATGGTAATGATAATAATTGAAGAATACGAGTTTAAGTAAAGCTATTTATTCAAGTGATAACATTGGGAATTCATATTGTGAAACGAGTGGATGGGTTAGAACTTATGTCGGTTTAGTTAGATATAAATACTACTTAGATGGGTACTGTACGATAGGAGTGCACAATTAGTCGAGAGGTGAGTATTTCATGCGAGCACATCCTAACATGTATTTTGCATTAATTGTTTTAATGTTATTAAAGCACTTGTTGTTTTTAAAATACTCTCCACTTTCGGGCTCTGACCCGTTTTCTTTCAAATCTATTTTTGTAAAAACCTTTTAGGTGCCCAGCCACAAGGACACCATGTATAGGATTTCCATTCAGGTGACGAGCTATAGCTGTTGTGGAAGTTACAGGGCCTTGACAATAGACGCCTTTTTCTAGTCTTGACTCCATATTCAGTTCCATCAATTGTAGGGCATGTCGCCCATTTCTTTTGGAGACATTTTTCAATTTAGTTATTCAGATTGTGGATTGTAATTAATTTAGGATTCAGACTTGTTTTATTATTTCAGTTGTGGGATTGTTGTGAGGAGTATTTCCTCTAGACGCTTTATTACTTGTTGATTTCACTATTGGGACTCTATTGTGTATGGTTATGTTATTATTTTATTCTTCACTTACTTCATGTTAATCAGATTTAATTTAAAATTGGCAACTCGCTTTTTAAATACTAGGTGGTTAGTAATCATTAAAATGTTTTCGACAGTGATGCTACTAACTGAACCAACTTGGAATTTTGAATTAATTTAATAAAGGAGCAGCTACCCGGTATTTAATTAGTTGGGGTGTCACAGGTGGTATCAAAGCATCAGGTTCTAGTGTCCTTTAGGATCTGTACAGCTTATTATGCTTCCAGCGTAGCTTTCTTTGATGTAGAGCCCTATGCTTAGAATTGTTGATATCTTTGGTGAGATTTCCTTCTCCTGCTTCGATATATATGATAGTGAATATTATTTGCAATCGGGTGTGTTCGTACGCCAAACAATGTAGTACGTCAAGTGAAGACAGTTGGACGGATAACAGGAGGCAAGGATCAGTTGAGGTTATTAAATTAATTAAAGGGATGACCGTAGTTGAAGTCACCCATATTATGGCACGGAAGTCCTGGACGGTCCAGACGGTTAAGGCGCGACTTGTGACTTCCAAGAATACCAATAGTTGAAGTTAGGGTCAATTGAAACTCATCCAACAAGGTTGGAATGGGAGAGAAAGAGTTAGGTGTAGCATTGAAGAGAACCAGCAGTTTCAATACTCGAAAGGCGAAGACGGCATGTGCTAGCCAAACGAACACAATGTATCCAAAGGCTTGGACTTGTGTCGGAGTATGGCCAATCGAGAGTGAAAATTTGAGGAAAAATTCTTCTTGTCTCGTGAGAGCGGAGTTTCGATGGGGAGAAACAATCACCACACTTATAAGTGGAATGTGACATCAAGAGAAGGCGTACACGAATGGTTTGACCATAAGTTCCTTGATCAGATGTTTAGGATGAAAACCGAATGTCGTTCTGAACTCACACGAGAGGTACGGACAGAGGTCACTTTGTGAGAAGAAATAAAATTATTTAGGGAACCCTACACCGGGTGAAGTAGGTGGAACGGAGAAAGGGATATTAAAGGGAGAATCTACATACAAGAAGAATTGTTAGCTCTTATGGGGATTTCTTCTTGGACGATAAATACAGATAGTAATTATATCGCGTGGTGTAAATTTGGAGGTAAATGTTCCCTTGGGTAGGGAGATACAAAAATCGATTTTTTTTTAATAAGACTGGGAAAATGGTGTTGGAGAAACACCACAAGGAGGAAGACCTAATGGAGAAACCGTTAAAATAATTCGATAGAGAAATTACTATCGAGCGATGGTAATTTAAGTAAGAGAGGTGGAAAACTAGTAGCGTGTTCCTTAGGTACATCAAGCTAAGGGAACAATGGAGATAGTCTTCAGAGCTGAGACTACCAACGTCGGAGGAAAGGACAACTTTAACATGGTCAGGGTGACCGAAAATAAGTGGAGTATGTGTAGAGGTACTTTGTGGGAGTGAAAACCCGTACATTATAACTTTTTCCCGATGCAAGAGTAGGAATCAAGGTATTGTTCCTGGCGAGGGAAACAATTATTGAGATATCCGGTTTGGGACAGACATGTGTGGTAAGTCCAGGAACCATTTGAGCAGTCGAGACAATTATTAGGATAGAAGTGTGAGTTATATCCTCAGACGAGGATGCATGTTATTTGTGGCATGAGGGAGTTACTACATTTGTTACAATTATATTTTCACTTGAGATTCGAGTTTAGTGAGTATATCAGTAAGTTTATTGTATATAAGAACATTTTCCCTGGTAGTGTGGGGGTTACTTTTATTGTCATCCGCGGAGGATGAATGGGTATATTAATAGCGGTTTATGCTTTATCGAAATTACTCGTTTTAGTGTTGTGTTATACGAGTATGATATGATCTTAATTATTGTTTTATATATATGATTGTACCGATAGTGTGCTGGTATTACAAGTTTATCGAAGTTACTACCTTGGGGTAGAATGTTTTGGTTCTGGAGAGGCCCCATGTGTGAGAGGGTCGGGCTCAAAGTTGTACTATTGTTTATATGTATATATATATGTTGTGATTTCAAAGTATAATGGTCTCGGACTGTAGAGGGGGATAGAAGGTAATCTTGACATTAGGGACAAATCCCCAATTAGCAACAACGTTTGAGATTAAGCAACCGAGGCCGCTCAAGCGTGGCAACTTAGCGAGGCAACTTGGCGTGGCAGCTCATATTTTGGCTTGTTGTATTAGTCATATTGTATTTTCATTACTGATGACTATAAGCTTTAACGATTATAATGACGTAACGATAATAACAAAAGAGTTTGTATGAGGTCAAACGGTACTCGTGAGAGACCAGGCTTGGCAGGGCCTGGGAGAGCTTTCATGCTCTATCGAATGACCTCACCGTGGGAACTTTAGAGGGACCGGGTTTGGAGGTTTGAGAAGTAAGGCACCGTTTGGGCTTGTCCTGACCATTTTAGATACACCTGGTAAAACACCGAAGGACCCTGACCGTGGAACCTCAAGCGGAGCAGCTTGGAGTTCCATCGGGCGTTGAGTTATGAACCAAGTAGCCCTCTACTTAATGTCACATCTACTGTAGGTGATGTCACTAGCCAGCTAAACAATGTCAGACCTGCACTTGATTAAACCACCGTGGTATTTGCGGCTGTCAGGCAGTTAGTAAGCCACCTCTGCGACAACAGCCCCCTGACACACAGTCGTTAGCCAAAAGGCATGTCTTGGCATTTAATGTTTATGACGTGGAGACAACTAGTGCATCAGGCATTTAATGTTGTGACATAAAGTATAAGGGATGTCTTTTCATTGTTTTAATGACTGAGCTGCCTCGGGGGTGGTGTGGGGGGATATTTAAGGACCCCAACCACCTTCGAGGAAAGACAGACTTTTGGAGAGTTCAGAAGTTATTGCAAAAACTAGAGAGTTTACTCACCATCATTGTCATTTATTACAAATCTTTTAATACTTGATAGAGATTATTGAGGGTGTTTGATGTTTTTCTACCAGCCTACCAAGGTGTGTCTAGGATGCTTACTTCTCTCTCCCTCTAGCTAAGCCACTTCTAAAGTTCATTATTATTCCATGAGTTATACACGAGAGACTTTGTGAGCCCAAGCTAAGTCTATCTTCATTGGGTTCATGTTTATATGTTATGTCATTAATCCAAAGTTTTGGCCAACTAACTTGCAATTACCATACTCAATAGGGATTATGCCTCCATATATAATCTAAAGTACCCTCCTACATTTCGCGACTCTGCTGGAGAGGCAGCCTTCTAGATAAGGAGTATGGCGTAAGATAATTCTACTCGAAGACTCAATTTCGATGACATTCAGCATAATGAAGAACAGGCTGCGAGAGAGCAAGAGGCCCTAAGAGATGGGGCTCCTCGAGTAGAGGTACCTCTGGCACCAACAGCATTACGCATCCCAGGGGTGACACAACCTTCCACGAGCGCTGGGTTGGGACCCGCCCAGATGGCGCTCCTCATGAGCAAATTTTATGAGTTTTTGCAAACCCCAGTAGCTTCAACTATACTGGGAGGATTGGAGGCTAATGCCTTCGTAACACCAGGAGTGGCCCCGGCAGCCCCATCAGGAGCGGTCCCAGCAAGTGTACCCTCTGTTGTGAATCCAGCCGTGGGCACCTCAGGAGTTTGAACGGCACCAACGGTAACGTTCATTTTGGTTGTAATGAGTGCTCAACCCTCTGCCCCATCGCTAGTGGCCCCAGTAGCCTCGCCTATGGAAGAAATGAGAAAAGAGATGCAGAAGGAGATGCTGAAGTTCATGCAAGCTTCCTCGTAGGCTGTGGGCGATGTGGCTTCGGTCTACGATGACTTTTGAACACCTTACCCTCAGGAATACAATGACGAGCCCTATCCGAAGGATTATATTCCCCCTACCTTTGAAAAATACTCAGGGAAGGGTGGGAACCCGACGGAACACATTAAGCATTTCGTTGAACATTTAGGAGCGCACTGCAATGACAAAAAGCTTAGATTGAGGGAGTTCCCTAAATCCCTGACTGATAAAGCATACACTTGATACTCTCATCTGCCTCCCAATAGTGTCTCTATGTGGGAGGAGATGCATGTATTGTTTGTCCGAAATTTCTTCTTGGCAGAAGATGAGTTCACCCTAACCCAAATTGGCAGGGAGAGGCAAAGGCCAGGAGAAGAGGTTGTGGCCTATATTCGAAGGTTTAGGGAAAGGTCCCTAGATGTGAGGGAAGAAGCTAAGGAGGCCAGGTTACTACAGATTTGTGCTGAGGGATTACTTCCTGAGTATATCTGTCACCTTATCAATGAGACACGCGAGGGAACATTTTCAGCATTCTTAAAATCCGCAAGAAATATATCTTTGGTAGTGCAACCTAGCCCGATAGTAGCTCCCATGGTGTTCAGACAGCCGATACAACCCATTGGAGGAAGGTCTCAGGCCCCACAGGTGGGATATATCGAGAGGGAGGATGGAGGCAAGGCGTTGAGGAAGGACAACAAAAGAAAGTTCGGAAGAGACAGAGAAGACCCGCCACCGTTACCTTGTACGGTGGAGGAGGCTGTGAGTTTCTATAACGCAATTGTCCAAGGCGGAACGGTTTACGAACCAAAGGGTGTCCCGGCAGAAGAGCCCGACGCGGCAACTAGGGCCGACCTCAAATATTATCAAGTTCATCGAAAAGTCCAGCATCCAACAGAAAGATGCTTCACGCTGCGAAGAATCATCGACAAGTACATGAAGGCGGGAACATTACAAATCCCCCCGCAGAATGTTAACAATAACCCACTCCCGGCGCATGGGGCCAATCTTGTAATGGCCTGTGATAAGGAGGCAGAACGGGAGGGGGAGGGGCAACAATGAAGGAGTTCGATAAAGCACTGGAACGTTGCACTAGGGGAATGGCTAACGTAGTTCTAGCTTATGATGAAGCAAGTGCTAGGGACTTAGAAGACGCCTACAGCGTTGAGGGTGAGGAAACGGACCCAATTGTAGAATGTAGCGCAGTGTCAAAATCTCCAAAGTTCACTTGGTTCTTCGACCAAGTGGGAATCCCGAAAGAGAGCAAAATGGAGATAACTCAGGCGATCTTAGATATTGCAAGAAGAGATGCAGTCCCCTCGCTAAGATGGAGGGGACCCATGGCTAGGCTGGTAAAGAAGTTCCTATCAGAGGTGACGTTCAGCGATGCGGATAGAGCTGTAAGATTCCCCCATAATAGGCCTCTGTATGTAACCTCCAGTGTTATCGGGGTTAGCTTTGCCAGGACTCTTTGGATGGGGGTGCTTCCATCAACATTATGCCAATCAACTCCTTCCACACGGCTAATATTTCGGAAGAAATGTTGGCTCCCATGCCATTGGTAATCTCGGGCAACGATAATTAATCTTCTAAATCCATCGGGTATGTAAACGTGGGGATAGTGATTGGAAATCTGAGTTCCCATATCAAGTTCCATGTAATAGAAAGCGCAACTTCCTATCATTTGTTAATAGGGAGAGTACAGATGCACAACCAAGGGTTAGTTCCCTTAACGTACCATCAATGTGCTAAGGAAAATATAAAGGGGACACAAGTGACCATTAGGGCAACTAAGAGGCCTTTCGATATCGAAGAAGCACACTTGGTGGATGCAGCCTTTTATACAGAGCTCGAAGAGGACGTGCCGGTTCTAACAAGGAGAATGGAAAGAGCATGGGTCCCCTCGATTAGAGAAAGAATGGGAGCTTTAAATGAGAGTGCCAAAGGGGAGAGGATGGAGGAAACATATCGGGCGGTCCCTCGACCCCAAAACATCTCGAAGTAGCTCAAAGAAAAGATGAGGCCTAGGACAGACCCATGCAAGCATAAGGTCCAATGACAAAGCGTGTTAAGTCATTTTTCAGGGGAAAAAATCGATGAGGCTTCCAGAGAAGGGAAGAGAAAGGTCGTAGCAGCAACTACCAGCAGGTAATGCAAGAAAATTGTCACTGAAGAGGGAAAAGTGGTGTATCGCTTATAATAGTGTGAACGGGTGGCCGAAAAGACTAACAATGAGGTTGACCCGATATATGAGTGTTTTTTAGTAGATCAACGGGGGAAGTGTATGGTGATAGACAACTCCAACATACAAGAGTTCAAATAAGATGTCGCCGAAGAACCAGACTACATGGTAGACCAGCCAAGGCCGCGGGCACAAGAGTTGGAGAAACTAAACCTAGCAGGAGAAGGGGAAGATCCAAGGCCTATCTTTATCTCGAAAGATCTTGTTAAGGAGAAATAAGAAGCCTTGGTTGACCTGATTCGGGGGTTCATAGATGTCTTCGCATGGAAGTACACTGAAATGAAAGAGCTGGACGAGGAGGTGAGCTGCCACAAGTTGAACGTGATGCCTTCGGCTATTCCGGTGAAGCAGGCAACAAGAACTTACAAGCCTGAAATAGATTTAAAGATTAAAGAAGAGGTCCAGCGCTTATTGGCAGTAGGATTTATCAAGCCCATACAACATCCCCTCTGGCTGTTCAACATTGTGCCAGTGGGGAAGAAAGATAAAAACCAATTAAGGATCTGCGTGCACTTCAGAGACTTGAATAGGGCTAGCCCCAAGGATGAGTTTCCCCTACCCTCCATCGACAGTTTGATAGATGCCACGGCTGGTCATCAGATGTATAGCTTCATGGATGGATATGTGGGATACAACCAGATCAAGATGGACCCCTCTGACGCAGAGAAAACAGCATTCAGAGCGCCGTTGGGCAACTTCATGTACAAGGTAATGCCGTTTGGGCTCAAGAACGCCGGGGCTACGTACCAAAGAACAATGATGGCCATTTTTTATGACTTCTTCCACAAATTTGTGGAATTCTACGTAGACGACTTGGTCATCAAATCAAAGAGGGAGGAGTCCCATCTAAACGACTTAAGGAAGGTGTTTGCTCGGTGCAGGAGGTACAAGTTAAGGATGAACCCGTTAAAGTGTGTCTTCGGAGTAACAAGTGGTAAGTTTATAGGCTTCGTGGTTAATCGAAAAGGGGTACATATGGACCAGGATAAACAGCGGGCAATCTTGGAGATGCCATGTCCAAGAACGGCGAAGAAGATGAAAAGTTTTCTCGATAAAGTCTCCTACCTTAGGAGATTTGTGCCTGGATTGGCTGAAATAACGCATCCACTGATGCAGCTGCTACGAAGGAACACGAAATTCAGATGGGAAGAGGTTCACCAGAAGTCCGTTGTTGGGTTGAAGAAGATGCTCGTGTCACCACAAGTCATGGTTCCTCCCCAGGCGGGAGCTCCGTTATAGCTATACCTCACATCCACCACGAGGTCCGTTGGAGCTCTGCTATCACAAGAAGTAGACGGGCAAGAACGGTCGATTTACTACCTCAGTAGAATTATACATGGTCCAGAAATTAGATATACTAGCTTAGAAAGGCATTGTTTAGCCTTGGTCTTTGTAGCACAAAAACTTAGGCATTATATGTTGTCTTTTACCATTCATATTGTAACTAGATGCGACCCAATTAGGTATTTACTCACAAAAACCATATTGATTGGCAGGGCAGCTAGATGGTTCCTTATTCTCTCTGAATATTATTTAAAATGTGTGGTCCCTCGCGCAATCAAGAGCCAGGCGTATGCTGACCTATTAACCATCTTCCCTTCAGGAACCTTCAAGCCACCTAGGGAAGACATTCCAGGAGATGATTTGCAGGACAATTACCTAGATGCAACCGAGGAGGAATGGACGATGCAGTTCGATGGATCTTCGGCAGAAAAGAAGGGAGGAGCAGGGGTCGTTCTTTCAAAAGGGATGGAAGAGATTTGCCTTTCCTACAAACTTGATTTCCCTTGATCTAATAACGAGTCAGAATACGAGGCGTTGGTACTAGGGCTTTTAGAGTCTCTTTGGAGGGGAATTCATTCACTCTGCATTAAGGGTGACTCAAAATTAGTAATTCAGCAGGTAAACGGAGAATATACGTTGAAACACATGAGTCTGGCGCCCTATAGAGCAATCATTCAAAGGCTCATCAACCAGTTCCATCGGACCAAGATCAGGAGACATCCCAGAATGATGAACCGCCATCCAGACGCCTATGCCACTATTGCCCAGAAGATGATAATGAAAACCAATGAGACTATAGTTGTGATCCAATAAAGAACAGCCCCTTCGGTAGTACTGTCAATACTACCAATGGAGGAAGAAGTGGGCTGGAGAAGGGATATTAAGAAGCAACTGGAGTCTGGTGAGGGGGCGATGGGGCTAAGAGAGTTGGCCCAATATTTTACATGCCAGGGGAATCTCTATTTTAGAAATACAGGAGGATGGCTGTCAAGATGCGTCAGCCCAGAGGAGGCCGAGAAAATATTTACGACTGAGATACCTCTATATAGGAGAATTCAAAGGGAGGGGTATTTCTGGACTAGAATGAAACAAGATGCGGCAGAGCTACAACAGACATGCAATAAGTGTCAGTTATTCTTCGAAGCAACTGAGTGCCATTTTATTGAAGATCAAATGGACTAAAGGCAGCCCTACATCGACTTCATTCAGGAGGGGGTTGTCCCAACGGAGAAAATAGATGAAATGGGTCTAAGGCGAAGGGCTCCAAGGTTCTACGTCCAGGAGGGGCAGCTTTATCGAAAGGGGTACTTTAACAGGCCCTTGCGATGTGTCACGAGGGAAGAAGCAGTGGAGGTCCTCAAACAAGCGCACGATCCAGCACACATAGGAGGGGCCAAGATGTATGACCAGTTGATGACATTGGGGTATTATTGGCCAACGATGGAGAAAGACTCTACAGAGTTTGTTCGAAAATGCAAAGCTTACCAACCTCATGGGAATATGATCCATGCCCCATCGATAGACTTGCACTCCCTATCAACACCCTATCCATTCCATACTTGGGCGTTCGACCTAGTGGGGGCAATACACCCCTCTTCGAGAGGCAAGATATGGATACTAGTAGCAACAGAATGTTTCACAAAATGGGCCGAGGCAATACCACTCAGACGGGCAACGGTTGGGGTGGTGAGAAACTTCATCAGAGAATACATCATTTTCCGTTTTGGGATCCCAAAAGTTATACTCTCGGATAATGGGACCCCCTTCGTCAATTTTGAAGTAACAATGCTCACGGACAAGTACTCCATTATACATCACACTTCAACGGTGGCATACCCAAAGGGAAATGGTCAGGCCGAAGCAACTAACAAAACCTTGGTTAACATTTTGGCCAAAATGATGGAAGACTTTCCAGGGGCATGGGATGATAAGATACCAGCTATCTTGTGGGCCTATCGAACAACCAAGCGAAAACCCATAGGATACACGCCGTTCTCTCTTGTTTATGGGGCTGAGGCAATCCTTCCAGTAGAATTGGAAGTTCCCTCTGCTCGTTATGCCTTGATAAGTAGCATGCTCCCTCATAGTAGACATGTACAGTTGGAAGCGTTGGATGAACACAGAGATAACTCGATGCAACACTTTCAAATATAGACGAAATAGCTCTCCAGGGCATATGACAACTTCGTGAGACCAAGGAAGTTCGTGGAGGGAGACCTCGTATTGAAAGTGGCAGTGAAGCACATCAGGGGACTCCCTCTACCAAAGTTCGCAGCCAACTGGGAGGGACCTTTCGTCGTGAAGGAAGCTCATGACTCAGGTTATTGTTTAATTTAAAAGTTAGAAGAAGACAAGCCATTTAAGATTAACAATAAGTGGCTGAAGGTTTATCATATGTAAACAACCAAGTTTGAACTGATGTTATGACTAGTCATTGTTATAAATATATAAGTTTTGGGTGACATTTTTTTTAGCATAATGGAGGAATTGCAGAAATACAAACTCTATAGCATACAACAACAGTCACAACACGCGAAAAGATCGAAAAGTATATATTCTTCATTCATAAACAATAGAGCATTACAAAATTTATGTTGGGAACTATCGCCCAAGAATTACATAGATAAGAGCAGTAAAGGATTTGTATACAATAAGTAACTAGTCTAAAAGAAACGATAAATCTGAGGAAGAGAAAAAATCTCCAGGCAGGCCCGAAGAAGTTGCTGTGAAAGACCGTTGGGCGTTAATAGAAACCTCCAGCCTCGTTTGCACTTGTGTAAGTTCGATCAGGAGTCTCTCGTGCTTCAGTTTGACCAGGAATAAAGCTTCTTCGGCATCCTTTACCTCCTGATCCACTGCTTTCAAAAGGGGCGCCAATGTGACCAACCTAGCTTCCTCAACATGATGATCCTCCTGGTGCTTTCGTAACACTTCCCTCTGGCTGATCAGTTGCTAGTTCTTCAAAGTCTTCAGATACGTTATAAGCCAGCCAAAATGGAAACCATCACGCCCCAACTCCTTCAGAAAACCCATAAATTGGTTAAGAAGGGATCTGGTAACACTTGCCATAGGGGTACTGGCAATTTCAGCAATAACGATCGCCTTGCCTTGCAGTCTGTGACTCATCACGTGAATATTGGAGTGCATTCAATCTGGTGTGAAGGTCTCAGGGTGGCGATTCACCAGTTGCTCGATCACCAAGCGATGGTTGACAGGCATTTGAGGAGACTACCGAAGCACCATTAGGCAGAACGCGTGAGGATCTAGGTCAGGAAGAGGCAGTTCGCACCTAGACTCGCTCTCGGCTGCAGTACCAGTCGTAGAACCTTGATCATCATGAATAGAATTTTCCTAAACATCAGGTTCTCGGAAGGGCGAGCCTACGGGAGAGAGAACTGGGGGCGAATTTTCCCGAGAAACCTGAAATGAAATAGCGCACATGATGAAATTATGGGAAAATCTTAACAAGCGTTTTCGTTGTTAAGTCACCGTTATAAGGTGGAGTTTATGAAAAAAACTTGACAAGCGTTTTCGTTGTTAAGTCACCGTTATAAGGTGGAGTTTATGGAAAATCTTAATAAGCGTTTTCGTTGTTAAGTCACCGTTAAAAGGTGGAATTTATGGGGAAAAAAACTTGACAAGCGTTTTCGTTGTTAAGTCACTGTTATAAGGTGGAGTTTATGGAAAAAAAACTTAACAAGTGTTTTCGTTGTTAAGTCACCGTTATAAGGTGGAGTTTATGGAAAAAACTTAACAAGTGTTTTCGTTGTTAAGTCACCGTTATAAGGTGGAGTTTATGGAAAATCTTAGCAAGCGTTTTCGTTGTTAAGTCACCGTTATAAGGTGGAGTTTACGAAAAAACTTAACAAGTGTTTTCATTGTTAAGTCATCGTTATAAGGAGAAGTTTAAGAAAATTTTATAAAAAATTACAGGATAGAGACTATGGAAAATCTTAACAAAAGTTAACAAAATACCTCAGTCACAACGGGAGCATATGGGTCAGCCGCAGGGATAGGAACCGTCGGGGGCGAGATTTTTACCCTAGAAGACATAACGGGGTCCCTGGACGCAAAGGCCCCCACGCTTCGTAAAACTCTATCACCTGTATACGGCACCAGGGCCAGCATACTGGGTTCATCAGGCGAAGACACTGAGCTCCCAAACAAAGCCACATCAGGATGGGGTGTAAACACACCAACCTGGGACCTCACTACAGGAGTTGGTGCAAGATCAGGAGAAAACTGTGCACAAAGCCAAGTGTTAGCAAAGAAGAATGGGCACAGAAAATATGGAGAAATACCCTTACGTGTTACTTACCTCAGTTATGATACTAAAAAGAGGAATGGCAGTTAGGGGTCTCATCAGCGTTATTGGAAGAAGAACGCTTGCCAACAACGAGGATATTTCAACCTGGGGTACCCAAAAACATCTCAGAATTCAGCAAGCCAAATAAGAAAAGAATGGAACCAAAAAAGATAACAACAAATAAATTAAAGAGGAAACCATACCTCGGGCCCACTCTCCTCAATAGGAACAATGGGCAAAGGAACCTCAGTTGAGGCCTGTAAATCAGAAGGGACCGAGGGTGTTATCTCGGATTGTGTCACTTCGGGCGGGGTTACCACTTCAGGCGAGGAATCACTCGCAGGATCAACGGCTTCACCTCCCATAACGACTTCCCTCGCACGTTGACTGACTGCACGACGAGAATACATAAGCCCTTTCATGGAGGAACGGGGAGGAGTCACATCGGTACGAGATGCACCGAAGCGTCCCCCCACAAAAGGGATCACGGGAGGACTAGAGGGGTCTGCTCTTTCTATTTCAACTCCCTGCACCACAGTTGTCAAAAAAAAGGTGGGAAGGGTAAATATACACATAAGTAAAGACAGTCGGCCTTAAGAAAAAGGAGATAATAACTAAAGCAGTCATACATACCTCCGATTCAGAAGGAGAACGAGAAGACACGACCACGGGCGAAGAGGGAGGAGTAGCAGCAACAGAAGGGGCAGGACTGGAATGCACCTCCGGGGTCGGGTGTACCTCAAGAGTCCGTTTCTTCTAGGACTTTGTGCCCAGAGTCTTCTTCCTCGATCCAGCTGCACCAGTACTGACCCCTTGAGGAACCTTGGAACTCTTCCTCCTCCTAGCCGTTGGCTCTAAAGGATCAACCACCACCATGGTGAAAGCAACGGAGGAAGGGACAACGACTGCATGCCGTTGATACTCGGCATTTATTAGGTCTAGTTCTACTTGGGCCTCCCTCCTTACACGCTCAGCCATCTCAGCAGGCATTGGAGGTGGAACGGAGGCTATGGGAAGAGCCGCCACGGGATTTTGGGGCTTCTGGGACTTGGATTTTGATGACCCACTCTTGGCCATTTTTGCCTTTTTGGCAGGTGGTAGAGAAGCCCCCTCGTGGGTAGTACCTGTAGTAGAGGGGGCAGCCTTCTTTGGAACAACAGGGGTCCTTGGTTTTGGCATTTCAACTGGGACCATGGGGCAAAGCGGGGGAAGCTCGGTAGGAGGTGTTTTGTGGGTTGAACTTAGGGGGAATTCTATCCCAAGTACAGAATTACCTTTTAGACCCAACTCTAGGGTAGAAAATGAAGAAATGGGACGATACACCGGCTCTCCCTCAATGAACTCAGCAATTTTAGCTAGTCGTTTCGGCCAATACTTGGTGGCAAACAAAGGGGTCACATCCCCATATCTATTAATGCTGGGAATGGTGACACGCCCAGCCATTATTGAACATATCCCCCACGCGACGGTCGAAGAAAACAAGGAGCATGCCTCGCCAAAGGAGACCTTGGGGTTTGACGATTGAAACACTGGACGTGGCGCCCCCTGGTCAAACCCAAACTGACGGCTGCATCGGTTGGGATTATAATGCTCGCTCGTGTATCCCCACTTGGTGTAGGAGGGCAGATATCCAGGTAAAAATAGAAGAACCACGGCAAGCGAGGGATCCTCAATGCCGGGAGAAGGTTCCTGTATCACTCTAGCATCATGACGAAAAAATTCACAAGTGTGAAAGAAGGCCTCTTCCTGATAGGGCCTCATAACAAAATTCTCGAAACGGTCAATCACAGAAATCAACTCCTTTTGTCTTTGTCTCTTATGACAAATGAAAGACCGTGGAGGCAAAATTGCTTCACCCGAAGGAGGACTGTTGGGCTTGGCCGCTACGGCAGGAAAGCGGAAGTAGAGAAAGCTGGTCCGAAGAACGTTGTTGGCAAAATTGGCCAAGTTATAGTGGCCAATAGAGCATTCCATGTCAAATAAATCCCTATCCAACCAGGTGTACAGGGATCCCAAGGCAATTGCAGCCAGGGGAAGCTTTATGCCTTGAGCTAAGTGAAGGGACAGGTTGATAAGGTCCCTTCAGGGCTGGTCGTTGGGCTTGCCCGTCAAAAGGAAACGGGAAAGAATCACAAGAATGTAGGCGGGAAGCTCCAACGGCGTACCTTGACCAGGGGCAATTGATGAGGAACTGCCTTCACCAGCACTCTTGAAGAAATAATTGATCAAGGGCGAAAAAGTAGCTTTGTTGGAAGAACTGATGCAGCTTTGGCATATGCGATCCAACTCCAAACGATCTGTAGTCTCTTGAGCATCAAGAGCCTCATCAGTGTAAGGCTCATGGCCTGTTGTATCGAGGCCCAGGAGCTCGCACACGTCCTCCAGAGTTATAGTAAACTCACCCCACGCAATGATGAACGTATGAGTATCAACGTTCCATCGAGAGACCAGGACAGGAAGGGAAGCGTTGTTCTTCGATAGAGTAAACTCACCAAACCATCTAGCCCGTTGCAACCCGATCTTAGTAGGGACATCAGCATAGGAACTCTGCATGTGAGAGTTCCAGGCAGCAAAGTGCATGGGGGATCCCCCGGGTGCTTCGAAATTATTATGGGACAATGGAAAGTCCCCTCGCTCCAAGCGAAATTTGAGAGTTTCTTCTGGGGAAGAAATCCCCACTTAGACAATTCTTTGTCCTCATCACCCAACAGTAGGGCTTCAAACTTGGAAGAAAAATAGACAGTCTTACAGGCAACAACAAAGCCATCACCCTCCCCAAAAATAGGAGAGCGACGATAAAACCTCAGTTGTTCCTGGCGAGCAGCACCCAGGGAGGAGGCAGCAGTGGGAGTGGAAGACGGAACACTGGTGGCAGACACGGTGGGGTTTCTTGAAGACGCCATGACAAATAATGAAACTGTAACAGAGAAAGCTTCAAGAAAAAAGGGATTGAGAGCGAGAATGGAGAAACACGATCACAGGTGGTGGTATAGAAGGTGAAGAATAAAGCTCTTGCAACAATTGAGTCTCTCTCTCTCTCTTTCTAAAAAAGAAACGCCAGTCTGAAGAAGATAATAACAGAGTAAGAAAAATCAAAAGAGAAGGTTCAAAGTATTTTGAATATGGCCATTTGAAAATCTCGAGTTTGGGGTTTATATTTCCCCACCCTCGCACGTGCACGGCCGCCTATAATCATTTCACATGAACACGTGACACTTCGGGAAGCACTTTGAGGGTTGAAAAGACAGCGCCACGCCATTAATGAAAAGACGCATAGAGAACAGGAAGTGTTTCCTTCTTCAACAAGCTAGAGTTTTGGCGCCAACAAAAAATTTCTTGTCAGACTTATCTAATAAAGACCCAACTAAGAAGATGTCCCAACGATTCTGCATAAAGGAAAAAGGCCTGAATCTTTTCACACAAAGAAAAGTCCATCTGTTTGAGACATTTCATGCAGACATTTATTGTTCCAACAAATCTCTCCACGAGGGGGCAAATGTAGAGGGGGCTTGAAGGTAATCTTGAGATTAGGGACAAATCCCCAATTAGCAACAACGTTTGTGATTAAGCAACCGAGGCAGCTCAGCGAAGCAGCTTGGCGTGGAAGCTCATATTTTGGCTTGTTGTATTAGTCATATTGTATTTTCATTATTGATGACTGTAAGCTTTAACGGTTGTAATGATGTAATGATAATAACAAAAGAGTTTGTATGAGGTCAAACGGTACTCGCGAGAGACCATGCTTGGCAAGGCCTGGGAGAGCTTTCATGCTCTATCGAATGACCTCACCGTGGTAACTTTAGAGGGACCGGGTTTGGAGGTTTGAGAAGTAAGGTACCGTTGAGGCTTGTCCTGACCGTTTTAGATACACCTGGTAAAACACCGAAGGACCCTGACCGTGGAATCTCAAGAGCAGCAGCTTGGAGTTCCATCGAGCGTTGAGTTATGAACTAAGTAGCCCTCTACTTAATGTCACATCTACTGTATGTGATGTCACTAGCCAGCTAAACGATGTCAGACCTGCACTTGAGTAAACCACCATGATATTTGGGTCTGTCAGGCAGTTGGTAAGCCACCTCTGCAACAACAGCCCCCTGACACACAATGGTTAGGCAAAAGGCATGTCTTGGCATTTAATGTTTATGACGTGGAGACAACTAGTGCATCAGGCATTTAATGTTGTGACATAAAGTATGAGGGATGTCTTTTCATAGTTTTAATGACTGAGTTGCCTCGGGGGTGGTGTGGGGGGCTATTTAAGGACCTCAACCACCTTCGAGGAAAGAGAGACTTTTGGAGAGTTCAGAAGTTATTGCAAAAACCAGAGAGTTTACTCACCACCATTGTCATTTATTACAAAGCTTTTAATACTTGACAGAGATTCTTGAGGGTGTTTGATGTTTTTCTACCTGCCTACCAAGGTGTATCTAGGATGCTTACTTCTCTCTCCCCCTATCTAAGCCACTTCTAAAGTTCATTATTATTCCCTGAGTTATACACGAGAGACTTTGTGAGCCTAAGCTGAGTCTATCTTCATTGGGTTCATGTTTATATGTTCTGTCATTAATCCAAAGCTTTGGCCAACTAACTTGTCATTACCATACTCAATAGGGGTTACGCCTCCATATATAATCTAAAGTACCCTCCTACACGGACATTTAATCCCAGTATGGGTAGGGATTTCATTATTATGAGTCGTATGTAATTGATTTACTAGTCAACAAGGAGTTAGTTGGTTTTTATAATTAACGATAGAGAGGTCGTAACCAAAAAGAGTGAATTATTTTATCACTCGTTAGAGATTTGGAAGTTTATACTCATAGTTGTGTGTTTGGGGACGGGAATTTGAGCACGTCCTAACATGTATTTTGCATTCATTGTTTTAAGGTTATTAAATCACTTGCTGTTTTTAAAATACTCTCCACTTTCGGGCTCTGACCCGTTTGCTTTCAAATCTATTTTTGTAAAAACCTTTTAGGTGCCCAGCCACAAGGACACCATGCATAGGATTTCCATTCAGGTGACGAGTTGTAGCTGTTGTGGAAGTTACAGGGCCTTCATAGCAGACGCCTCTTTTCTAGTCTTGACTCCATATTCAGTTCCATCAATTGTAGGGCATGTCTCCCATTTCTTTTAGAGACATTTTTCATTTCAGTTATTCAGATTGTGGATTGGAATTAATTCAGGATTCAGACTTGTTTAATTATTTCAGTTGTGGGATTGTTGTGAGGAGTATTTCCTCCAGACTCTTTATTGCTTGTTGATTTCACTATTGGGACTCTATTGTGTATGGTTATGTTATTCTTTTATTCTTCACTTACTTCATGTTAAGGGATTTAATTTAAAATTGGCAACTCGCTTTTTAAATACTAGGTGGTTAGTAATCATTAAAATGTTTTCGACAGTGATGCTACTAACTGAACCAACTTGGCATTTTGAATTAATTTAATAAAGGAGTAGCTACCCGGTATTTAATTTGTCGGGGTGTTACACCGTGTCCTTCTCATCCTGAAGGAATTTCTCTTGGGCTTTCTGGAGCCTGAGAGGCTGTGCTTGAAATTCCTCCACCATCACCTTGATTTCAATATGAACTAATGAATTAACGTCCTCAACCTTTTCAAAGAGCCCCATGCATTAGCTAAAAGGGAGGCACTATCCCTGAGTGTCTTATCGTTAAGGAACTTGTCCTACTACACTGCAGTGATCTTGGACCTCATGCCTAATATCTCATTTTTCTAGGAAACCACCTCTAACCACATATTTTTGACGATCGGGTTCAACTCCAGTTTGACAAGTTTCCAATTGTTAAACATCTCGACGAATTTTTTTCACTCCTTTCGGGCATTAACACATCGATCATCAAAGCCTTAGTTAAGTGTCGACCCAATAAAATGTTCGTGATAAATGAGGTATTATCTTCGTCAATATGGCCCATCTTGATCTATTTTTATCCACAATACGCATCCATGAATGATAGGATCTTATGAACATCCATTGAATCAATAAAGGTGTCAATTCGAGGTATAGGATAGAAATATTTGTGGCACACCTTATTGAGGTCAGTGAAATCAACACATATTTTCCACTTCTGGATGGCTTTGGGATAAGTACCATGTTGAAAATCCATTTTGGGCACTTCAACTCCCAGATGAAGTTGGATGTCAAGAGTTTTTAAACCTCCTCAGCTACAATAATAATATTTTTTGGACTAAAGAACCTTTTTATGGCGAACAGGCCTATCGATTGGGTTCACGATGAGGTAGTCACCATGATGATCAGTTTTCAATGACTCCAGGAAAACAAACCTTCGTTCTCTTAGTAATTGGGTGAGATCCTTTCTTTGGGGGGGGGGGGGGGGGTAGACCAGCCCAAGTTGCACTACCTTGTTATGATCATCTAAATTAGTGCAAAAAATGACTAGAGCCTCTGTTATCTCACCTCTCTACTTTTTTTGCTCATCTCATGGATCTATGGTATCCATATTCATCAAATATATGCTTAAACTCTCTAGGGGGCTCAGGCATTTCTGATGGAGGGGGACGAACCTTGAATGGAGTTGCGACACTCATTTGTGATCTTTTTAGGTCCTTGATAAATTTTTAAGAAGTCTGAAGAGACCTCTTATTCTCTTTCGTGGAAGTTTTGTAACACTACCTGCTTTCTTTTAATCCCTAAATACTTCTACCACACCCTTAGGGGTAGAGAACCTCTTTACCATCCCGCGTGTTGATGTGAAACCATCTAGATCATTGGGGAATGGTCTACCCAATATCACATTGTATCTCGAGGGGGGGTCCACCATTAGGAACTTATTTGAAATAGTAGAGTAGTAGTATTTTGAGCTAATGGTGAGGGGGAGAGTGATTTATCCCATGGAATAGGTTCATTCCCTGTTAAACCCAATCAAAGGATTGGTTATTGGATGCATATGCCCTTTTATGAAGTCCATGGCCTTTAAAGAATATAAGAATAGGATATCGACTAATCTTCCAGTATCAACCAAGACCCTCTTAATGTTTTCAATCCCCGTGATGACTAAGATAACCAAGGGGTCATCATTATGTAAAAGGATCCTCCTGAAGTCTATTTCTAGGATGACAATCATGAGAACCCCCTTTGGGGATGGACTTTAGTGAACAACACTATTGACTTTCAATCCTTCATGTTGGATGCTTCTGAGATGGGCTTTACTGGCTGTGGAAGAGAGTCCATCGTCGACAAACCCCCCAAAGATGGTTTGCACATCGATAAGAGGTACATTGCCCTTATTTTTATTATTGTTTTGATGACCTTTGCTTACGTCTTTTGTCACAAAATCCTTGAGATAACCTCTCTTCATAACCCTTTCAATGCCATATTTGAGTTTGAAGCAATCACTGGTCTTGTACCCATGGTCTTTGTGAAACCTACAATATTTGGATTTGTCCCTTCTATTATTCTCTCTCCTCACATTAAGGTTATGTTTAGTTTAAGATGACAAAATGACGTTAGGTTTAGGTTAAACTCTTACTTTTTGTCATTTATTTTAACCCTAAATTTATGTTGGTATTAGACCTCCAAACCCATTGCAAACATGCCTAAACTTACTCCAATGGCCAATCCAACGAATGGGTTTGTCCTACTACTTTTAACCTTATTTTTTCTCCCAAAATGCCAAAAAAATCAAATACAAAAATGACCCATCTCAAGTCCAATAAAAATACAAATTACCACCATCTTATTAAGTAGTTTATTTTAACTTAAGATACCCTAAATTAATTTATTAATCACATTTTTAATTTTATTAAACCACCTAGCACATAATAATTGTTAATTTAAATAATTATAACCACCAAGTTATTAAGTAATTTAATTTAACTTAAGCTACACCAAATTAATTTATTAATCAAATTATTAATTTTATTAAACTGTTTAGCACATAAGAATTTTTAATACAAATAATTAACTAATGCATACAAATAGCATGTGAAAGTTGCCGCTAATTAATTTACTTTATTTTCCAATTAAATTAATGTGTAAATTCTAAATTCTCAATTAATTTTATTTACCTTTGATTTCGAGTCCTTTTTAATCCAACCAATCGCGTAAGTTGTGGGATGATTTTTCCTTCTTTAATATAAATTTTCTACCATCTCCTTCGAGAGAATGTTCTCGTTTATGCCACTATCAATGATAACAGGAAAACTTTCTAATTTTTGAAATGGTATTTTATTGTTGAAAATTGGGTCTCGGGGGTAGTTATACTTTAGAACCAAGTTTTAAAGGAATTTAGTTAGTATTTTGGGCTTATTTGGGGGTCCAAATATGGTCCCGCCATGGACTTGCGAGATTAAGATCTTTAATAGTTTGATTACTCTCATTAATTAATATAACACATCATATGTAGGGGTGATAAACGGACGGATACCGATCGGATACCGTGTTTTTCATATCCGTATCCGCTATCTAAATGTATTATTCGTATCTGTATCCATATCCACCCGGATAGTTAAAACAACTATCCATATCCGTATCCGCTCGGATACCTCGGATTCGGATAATATCCGTATCCGTTTACATTATTTATCTAGTGCAAAAAATAACTATTAAAATATCCAATCCAATGAAATCAAATCCAATCCAATCCAAATAAATATATAACAAAATTACTACCTTCTGACATGAGCAATTATGTATTTCATAATAATAGTATTGCATAATGATAATATGGCTTCAAGTCATACAACCATATAAGCTTAAAGTCATCCAAAAAAAATTACCGTCGCATTCCATGACAGTAGAAATAAATATGCACATTTTAGATTAAGTCAAATTTATTGAGAATGATAACCTCATGGACCTTTTTTCTTCAAAACATACTGATATTTTTATTTTAATAAGTATACATTTTATTTTGTATATAATATACGTGTTGTTAACTTCAGTTCTCATCACAATCAATATCATCTCTTTATTTTTCTGTTTATCTTTTCCATTCTATTATGTTTCTCTCTTACATTTATTTATAATTAAGGAGACTAACGAACAACCGCATGAGGGTTTCTTTTCTCTTGTTTTGTACGAAAGAAAAATGAAATGAAGTTAGTTTTTTGTTTTGTTTTGAGTGGAGTATATGTTCTTTAGTGGGTGTATGTTGTGTGCGATAGGGTGTATTGTAACTTTAGTGTAACTCCATGATAATATACCCAATAAAATAATAATACATGACATTTTATAATATGCCCAATAAAATAATAACTTTAGGGAGTTTTTGTTTTGTGTGGAGTTATGTATTTATTTTGTTTTAGGGAGTAAATGATTAAGATTTTTTTTTAATATTGTTTTATTAGTAATACTACTAATAATATTATTAGTAATATTTTAAACATATGTTTGACGAATACAGATATCCGATAAAACGTATATCCGATAAAATGGATACTCCGTATCGGATACGGATTATCCGTGTCGGATACTAGTACTATCCGTATCCCCATTTGTTTTCTCGGATATTTTTATAGAGTATCCATATTCGTATCCGTTTCCATATTTTCGAATAAACATCCACAAATTCGGATTCGAATATCGGACGGATGCGGATTTTTGAATAACCATTTACAGCCCTAATCATATGCAAACCTAGACAAGAGGCAATCTTGTAAATAACATTCAAAAAGAGTTAATTAAGATTCAACGTCCATTTAAGGCAAGAAATATCATCTTGCTTACTAAATAAGTTTAATTTATTTATGATTTTCATCACCATGTTGAATTAATTGCATAGGAGAATGTGGTTAGATCCTTAAGATATAAATTGAATGATATAATCTGATTTTATAAACTCATTATGCTATATTTGAATTGATAAACCATTCTTACTTAAGTTTATGTTAACACAAATTATTAACTTAGAAGTAGAGGACTTATTTCTGAAAATCGTTTTTTAGATGTGTGAATCATCGTATGCTGATAAACCTATGAAGTTGTATTCAAATCTAAATTGAATTGTTATAGACCTCAATTTTAAATCATAATTGAAACGGATATGAGTTGGTTTGTCTAAGAATTTGAGCATATGGTTCTAAAGCGTATAAACTGAGTTTTATACATGAAATCTTGTTTTAATAGCATCAAAATTATTGGATTAGGTTAGTATTGATGTTATATACCTTGTATGTGAAGGAGGACTAGTATAGGGTTGATTAAAGGCTCGATATTTAGGTTTTGGTATTGATAATGGTAAATTTTGGAGTTTGGGGGAAGATGACTCAATTGATCTCTTTTGAACGAGATTAGTAACTCATTTGAACAATATTAAGGGATTCGTTCAGATGAGTTTAAAATTCGTTTTAACAAAATGGGACTTCTCATTCAAACGACTTTGGTGTTTCGTTCGAATGACCTCTAGAATATCGTTTAAATGAGAAAGATGTCTCATTTGAACGAGATGTGTTTCCATCCGTGTGCACGACTTAGTTTATCACCGTACTCATGACCAGTGTAGAATGTCTAGTGAGCTATGGTTTAGGTTGGTTCTTGGTGTGAACATACGGTTAGCTAGGTGATGGTTAGCTAGGTGGCATAAGGGTCGTGAGTACCGATCAACACTGTTAGGTGGGGTGGCCTAAGGGTTGTGAGTACCTTGAATTTAGTATATCTTACTATGATATATATCAATATACATAGGTTGGGGTATATTTTTACACTATGACTTAAGTTTAAGTTACTCGTGAGTAACTATATACATAAGAGTTAGAGTATTATTAGACCATGAGTATAGCATTGTGTATATGTATAGGATATGTTATATATATACATATATATGTGTGTGTGTGTGTGTGTGTGTGTGTGTGCGTGTGTGTAATTAACTAGTGTAAGGTTAAAACACATCCGCATCGAGTAATTAATATTGAGTAATAAATTGCTAACATTGTATGGTTTTGGTATATCCTTAGCGATGAGTTTCCTTTTAGAGTGGCTTTACTTTTTGTATGAACTATGTGGGTTTGAGTTGGGATATTTCTCGAGCATTAGATATTGTTATTTTGGGATATATATACTGGGAAGATAGATGGTATGAGTTTAGTGAATAATCTTGGTTATGGCCTATCGGGTGGAAAATAGACTTTATCAGTTGGGTTAATAACTCCTTATTGCTGTCGGTTCAGAATGATTAATTTTCCTTGCCCACGTGTTATATGTATATTTATGGGTTATACATATATTTGATTCTCGATTTATTTACCTATGGAGTCTCACAACATTATCTCAGATGCACAACTTGGCTAGACAAAAGTGTATGAGGAGGATCCTTATTTAAATGTCGCTTGCGAGACGTCCCAAGCATGAAGTCTTGTTCGTTCATGACTTAAGATATATTAGGTATGAGGTCCTTACGACATACTTGTAATAAATAATGGACTTATATGGATATTTTTTGTGAGTCTTGGGCTTGCAGATCTTAGTGACCAACTAAACTTAGTAGAAGTGTATTGGTAGGGTTCTTTTCTTGGATTTATCTTATGAGACATCCCACGCACGGAGCTATGTAAGGTTGGTAGTTGAGAGACGGTGATGCACTAGAGAGTTAGTATTCTTGTTTCACTTAGGATGATTATTAGACTTAGCATTATGGCCTTTGGTTTGGACTAGGTGAGATTAGAATTGTATTAAGATTGAGGCTAAGTACGGTATGCATGTACGAGTGTCAGTGCTGATGACATGGGGCGTAAATGGGTCTCATTATTAATATTGTTAAGCAATTTAATATTTCTTAAAAATTATAAAGACCTGACCCGGATCTGTAAAAACTTCCCTGCAGGTATTATTGTTATATATGAATACCCGAACTAAGAAATTAGAGTTAAAATGAGTAGTCAGAGTTATAGATCGTCGAAGATGTAGTTCATCATCCTTAGTGTAGGAATAAATTTCATTTTAGTTAATAATCTAGTAAAATTTGTATTCTGGAGTTTCATTTACATTCCAATTAGATACTTTTGTATTTTGGAAACCCATATTAGTGGATTCATCCATATTGGAGATATATTTTATTTAACTTAAGTCGAGTTATTAAATTCATTAGTAATTATTTATTTACTGTCATGGATGCTTTTTATTTACTATTATTTTTATTTATCGTTGATGTTGAGAATGATATAAATTGCATAACAATCCTGGTGTTTAGCATTTCAACCTGATCAATTGTGCATTAAAATCGGGGTTATTACACTAGGAGTATAGATCTTTTCGATTCATTGATAATCATGTGTAAATAATAGCTATGTGTGGTTTGATCCTCTAAAAAACTCTCAAACACGTAGACTTAAGTGTAGTTTTAAAAATCTCACCAAAATTCAATTGAACACTCAATTTGAAACATAGAGAGAAAGTAGAACTTCGATGTGTGAAAATATCCTCAGAGTATGTATTTGAAAGTGAGGGAAGAGTTTTCAAAGAATGGGAGGGAAACAAGATTTATTTATACTAATTTTTGAAATTTCAGTTTCGTAATGCACACGGTTGACTTTTATCCCGAACAAAAATGACAAGGATCTATGTGCACGAGCCAAACTTAAGCCATGCCATTGGTTTTTCCAATAAACTGAGAAATCATCCACACAGACTAAAATTCCATCGTGCGAACAACACAAAGAAATATCATATTTTTTTTATGAAATAGACTTTATATCAATAATCAAAACCTTGATCCCTTTTTCAAAACCACACACAACTCAAAGAAAATTTTCTAAATACGTTTTTAGAAAAAAGAAACTCTCATTTTGAAAAATCGTTAATGTGTGCATTGCTAAATGTTTAAAGCATCTGCAAAAAGTATATTCTTGAAATTTAACAAAGAAAGTCTTCAAAGAGAAGAAGTCCAAGTCTTCGAATCAGAAATGTCCATTGATGGGTGTTGAAATCGTAAGTCACTTTAGACCCACGGGTGCTCTTATATGTACATCAGACGAGTAGGAGGAGCGGATTGTCAAAGTATAGAACAATGATTTAAAATGGTTCTTACCTTAGATGAGGATCCTACGTCTAATGTCAAAGGGTGTTATATTGTTTATTAGATCATAAAATAGTTATTACAATCTAAGATACCTCTTGAGCTTTGGTAAAGAGAGTCTGAGGTCTTGCGACATTTGTGAACAATCCAAAGGACCTTAGTAAGTAACTAAGGAACTTCTCTAAGGGTGTATGAGTACTGATTTAGGACTCCACGAGGTATAAATGGTATAAGCGAATTAGGGATGATGCCAGTTATGTATGTAATCTCTCAATAATGGGTTGAGAAAGCACGAAACAAGGACTCAACACTTATAAACTCTCAAATTATTAGTTTTATGGGTGTGTGATCACTTGAACTTGTAAACCTCTCTAAATCCTCGATATTCATTGCATCTTAAATGATCCACCTGACTTCCTTTTATATTCCAACATGATGAAAGAGGATGGGTGGACTATCATAGCATGACTGTGGTTCCTCTAAGGCATGATTGTGGTTCCTCTAAGGTTTGACAATGTCAACAAGATAGTGGATTATTAGCCAAAGTTTTCTTGGGTGGTGTAAGATAGTTGATGATGCCAATTCAAGTGGGCTTGTGTAATGATAGTAAGTGGAATAGTGTTATGATTTCCACCTCCTCTGCCAGACTGGTTACAAAAGTGTTTTCAAAGGCTTAGGAGATCGGGAGCTTCCATAGGTTGATCTTAGATTGTTCTCAAGATGTCTTCATGTGGTAAACCTTAATACTGAGGGATAAGGATACTTGATAGGTCAATTTTCTTCAGACTGAGGTCTACCCTGGACATCAGACATAGAGGAACTCTAGTCCCATGGTCTCTGAGCTTCCATAAGGAGACATGTTAGAATAAAAATTTGTATTAGGAAGGAGAAGTAGTAATTGTAGTCTTCTACAATACCATACCTTATCCATAAGAGCAGCTAAGGTCTTGGGGACCAAGCAGTGATCTATTTGAGGTCTAGGGTTAGCCGTATAAACTATGTTATTTTTTTAGGGTAGCCGGGGTGGTTTAGAGCCTTTTAAATATCAGGTGTAAAATAAGGTATCATGAATATACCTTTGTTAATCTTTGTACGGTGTTCGAGGGAAAATATTTATCTGATACTAAAGTTAGGGGTAGGGTCATATCAAGCCAAGATTTATCATAATAAGGGTGCATTGGGAAGGATTTGAGAAGTGGATGAGAGAACTTGATGGGAGGAGCTAGAGGGACTGAAATGATTGAAATGTCATTCCTCTAGGGATATAAATGATCCCATTGGGCTGGTTTGAAACTTCACATATCTTTTTAACTTTTTTCCTTCTAGCATTTTGGGAGATAACTTTTTATTATCCGTAATATCTTGAGTTTTTCTCCCTTCCTTACTTGCATAATGTCTGTTGAGAACATTTCCCCTTTAAAATTCCAAAAACTCTCTCTAGTTGGCCCCCGCATTTTTCTACCTTCAAACCAAATAAAACGGAGGCATCGGGGCATCTCTCTACATAGTCTATCCCTCATGGCACCATGTTGCTCAACTACTTCCGGCCTAACGACACTGACATCGTTGGTGGGGCCTATCATGCCTCTAAGATCAATGAGAACGATCTGGTACACATCTCGAAGAACTATTCGATTCTGAACATTATCATTTTGAGGATCGTCAAGCCTAATAAGGGGGCTTGTTCCCTAGTTGCTCACCACATGTATTTTAATGGGTGTTTCCTCTAATGTAGGACAAGATTCCCTTTACCTATACCAATGGTGATGACCTTAACGACCATGGGGTATCTCCTTCTCAATTAATAGCTAACTCATGGAGGTCTTTGAGGTCCAATGCCTTGGCATTCATGGAATCAAGTAAGGTAAAACTCGACTTCTTCAGGGACCAGTTCTTTAAGTTGTACTGGGTCTAGGAGAAAATAAGGAAAAAGACAAGTGTTTAAGGTACATATCCCCCAGGGCCACTAAAATCTTTGCTAAAGATAAGAACAACGCCATCTACAACTAGAAGGAAAGATCCTTCTTCATTGATGGGACTTGGGCCACTCCAGGCCCTTCAGAACCAATTGGTTGTGATATTCTCTAGCGCCCCCTGGCCAAAAGTGAGAAAAAATTTTATCTCTACTTTTATATCTGATTTTTTCTTAACCCCCATTACGAGTTTTAGTCATCTTTTCTCTTTTTCTAGAGGTTGTTGAGCATTTTCAAGAGAGGTGGATAAGACGGTTGAGGCCCTAAACATGTCCTTTATCTCTTTAATATCCTTATAATAACCAACTGTCTTTTGAACTTTAGGTTGGGATCTAAGCCCAAGGCTTTAAATTTCGACGACGCTCGTGTGGTTCCTAAAATCATGTTTAGTGATACGCTGGAGTCATAGTCACTTGTCTTGGTGTAAAAAAAAAGAAGGCAGCTACTAAGGTCCCCGAGGCCTCTAAAAGTGAGGATGATAAGCCTGAAAGTATGGATGATCTTCCTTAGAGGATTTAAGAGTTTCTTTCCGCAAATGAAGACCCAATTGTGCTAGATTATGGTTGTTCCCATGTAAGTAACTTGGATTTTTTTTTCTTTTACCTAATGTCTAATTCTCAGACAACTAACTAAATTTTTTATTGATCCACTAGATGACGGGAGGAGCAAAGATTAGATAGGTTACTTGCCAAGGAAACCCCTGCGGAGGCAGCGGTTGGAAATAAAAAGAGGTCCAAGATCACCAAACATTTTAAGTTAAGCACGTTAAAGGACCTACATAATCCTGGAATTAAACTGGCAGAGGAGGAGAGTCTAGGATCTAGCCCCGCTGAAGGCTCAATGTTGGAGCTTAACCAAACCATACCCTTATTATAAGCATACTTGGGGTTAGTTCGGACCTCTAAAGCAACCCAAGGTGATCCTATAGTTACAAAGGAATTGTATCCATTTGTCTTAAACCTTGAAGAAGCCTTGCGTGTTCCATGAACCAAAGGAAAGGAGGTTGTAGTTTCCCTTATAAAGAGGGGGTCTGAAGAGTAATGTCGATATCTTCGGCCAGTCCAAAGGGCCATCAACTGTTATGGAAGAGGTCTTGGAAACCGTAGAAGTTAAAGGATATTCAAGGCCTCCCTCTTCACAGGAGGTAAATGCATATACTTCGGCAGATGACGCGCTTCGTTCGATGGTCAGGAAAAATTATTAAGAGATGATAACCAAGATGAGGGGCTGAGGGAACTCTGTAAATTCTCAGGAGTTGATCCATTTAATGGGGAAGGTACTTTCATATTTATTTATCTTTGAGTTGGAAAATTATTTCTGATGATGCTAAGAATTAGCACCACCAGGTATGGTGTTTCCAAGCTCAATAAAAGTATAACAATGGTAGCACAGCTATATAAAGAGATAAGAGAAGGAGGTGAGGATATCGGGAATGAACACCGGAACATAGGTGGTTCAGCCAATCCGGCCTACGTCCACAGTGAGTGTGTGAGTAATATCACTGAATGAATGCACTAATGGCCATGGATACAATTCTCTCAAGCTCTCTCTCTCTCTACTATATATTTAGACAGAGTTTTTGGCTATGGTTGAATAACTGGAGCCCTTTTGCAAGGTAGGGGATGACCCCTATATATAATGTCTAGGGGGCGTAATATACCCCCTATGCATACAATGAGCATGTGTGTGATATCCTCACCAATGTAGGAATGCCATCTGTCACTGTCACATGTAAGCAATGATGATGAAATATTCTCCCACATGTGGAGAATAATCTTATTATAATTGATTTGTGCCCAGGTGTCCTTATCCAATTGTCAACAGATGCTCCGCAGTCATGTTGGTGAATGACCTCAGCCTGGGAGAGGCTGAGCTGTAAAGGCTTGATGTCCGTTAAATTCGAGAAGTGTCATAAGGAGTCTCGGCCTGATCTCAGCCGAGACATTATGCTAGGTCGGCCCCGGCCGAGGTAGGAATATTCCCATGCTGATGAATACTAAGGCCTCTTGTGACCTCGTCCCAAGCCGAGGTTGAATCGGTTCCAAGTTGAGGGTCGGCTCCCTGTCACCTCGGCCCACCCTTGTCCGAGGTTGCCATACCCATAGTGATGTTGGTGCCTATGATGCGCGCGGGGCACCTTGGCAATGAAGATGGTAGTGTCGGCCTGAGCCGAGGTAGGTCTGGCCGAAAGATGGTATCGTGCCCCACTGGCCTTCCTAGGGTCGATCAATGTTTCGGCCATCATCTCGGCCGAGGCAGGTCTGGCCGAGGTTATACTTGGGCATATCAATCACCCCCAGCCCTGAGTCACATGCGAGAGCAAGTGGCTAGGGGATTGCTTCACCTATGAGGCCTGTTCGTCCCAAGGCTAACACCTACGTGACACCTGTCCTAGGCTAAGGCGTGCCCACTTGGCTTGCGTGCACTGTCAGTTGTCCCTTGGGTTTCCCAAGGCAATGATGGGCCTTGGGAAGTGTGCCCAAGTATTTAATGGGTTAAACCCTTTCTTCCTCTTTCTTCTTCCACTTTTCCCACGCACGCTGTTTCCTGCAAATTTCCTCTCTCTAAAGCCTCTTCAATCCAGTGCTCTTTCTGCAGAAGGTTTCCTGTAGGTTTCTTGTGGATTCTCTTGGTTAAGTTCGTCAATTCACTTCCAGGTACTCCTCCTTTTCCATTTCCTTTTCTTTTGACATTCGGTTTTCATTTTCCGGTGACCTTTTAAGTTCTCCGGTGGTTCATTTGAGTTTTCCAGTGAGCTTCATTGATTCAGGCGACTTGTGTTTTCTCGAAGTTCCTTAGTTTGATCTTCAAACCCCTTTATTTTATAAGCCAATTGTGTTTGTAGGTTTAGGAGTTTTCATTAAGTTTAGGGTCGTTAGAAGTTTTGGGTCGTCCTCTGATGCTCAGACCCCTGTACCAGCTTCTTAAGGAATTCCCTTCTCTCAGAGAGAATACCTTAGAGAAAATTAGGCAAATAGAGAGAGCTCAGGAAGAAGCTCGTAGGTCACAGGAGTTCCCTGTCAGAGCTATCTTTCCCCCACCTCTCAAAGTAGTATACCCTGATCCTCCTAAGAACTTCTATCAAACAGACGTCTCTGCTAACCAATTGCCGATGTCTGAGTCTGAGTCCTCCACCTCAGACCCCATGTCTGTGGACTCTTTCCAGGAAGCCATGGATTTTACACCTCGGCCTGGTTATGCCCCTGACCAGGCCGAGGTCTCCAATCGAGCCTCATCTCCGAATGTCTCAAGAACCTCAAATTCTTCTTCAGAGGTCGAACTTGTTGTGCCAAGTGTGGCTGTGCCACCAATTCTAGATTCCATCCCTCTATCGGCCGTTACCGGGGCCGAGTTTTCTCAGAGGTTCTGTGGTCACCCATCTACGTCTGCTCCAGCCGACATTGAGCTTGACGAAGATGATGAGGATGCTGAAAGTGATGTTGACGTCTCTGAGGTGGACGAGTATGAGAGCACAGTCACTGAGGTGGATCTGTTGCACTTCAGATACTTATACTCCATCAGTCCCTCAATCAAATTAAGGAGACCTCTGAGGGAAGAGAGGTCCTACCACGGTCGAGATGGAGAAATCTTCTTGTATGAGCAGATGTTTAAGTTAGGGTTTCGTCTACCCATTCATCCCGTCATCAGGTCCATTCTTTCCTTTATCAACTTGGCCCCCTCACAGCTCTCTCCCAATGCTTGGAGATTCATTATTGGATCCATCATCTTGTGGAGGGAAGTCCACCACTCTGACCTCCCAGTTCAGGTCTTTACCGGTTGTTATGTCCCTACCTCGGCCAAAAACCATCCGAGCTACTATCACTTCGTGGCTCGGAGGCCTGAGAAGAAGATGTTTCAGGTCACTCAGACCTTGAATCACAACTGAAAGCCCCGATATTTTTTTGCCTCAGGGCCATGGGAATTTGGCTCATATGTTCCCTCTTCCACTTTTGAGCCGAGGACACCCCTCAGATGGGGTAAGGTCACCATGTCTTCTAGGGCTGATCCTAGCCTAAGTCTTCAGAACGGCAAAAAGGTGAAGGCCCTGCAAGACCAAGGGGCACATGGTCTGTTCGTCAAGTTTGAACATCTGCTGACCCCCCAGTATCTCTCGGGGACGAGCCTAGGTGGAAGTCCTCTTGTTGACTTTGGTAAGGATTTTTCTTTTTGTTCCAAGTCTAACCTCTGATCATTCATGTTTGATTTCTGACTCTCATCTTTTCACTTTTGCAGAGAGACCTCCAGGTGTCCCGGACGAATTGTGGGAGATGGCAGCTCCGTGTTTGGCTAGACTTGCAAAGAGGACTGGTTTGAACGCTCCTCCTACAGCTCCCTCAACATCCATATCCAACAAGAGGGCCCCTGAGGTCCCGGCCTCTGAGTATCAGAGGCCGACCTCAAGGAAAAAGAAGACCTCAGACGCTGCGATCCCCATCTCAGCCGACACCTTGTCAGCTCGTTTGGACCAGCTGAAACTTACCGATAGCGTGGTCGGCCACAACAGACAGGCCATGGACGCACTTGCCAATATGATGACCGAGGCCGATAAGCGTTTTTACAGGGCCATGGACACCTCCATGATGGTTGAGTTCGGCCTCCACAGAGCCGTCCAGGTATGACTTGTTCCTTTTGCCAATAATTATACAAGTGCAACGTCTGATTTTACTCCCCTCTAACCTCTTCATTATCTGTACAGGGTGTGACTGCCATGTACCATCTATCTAACTGGGCCCTGAGGAAATTGCCTCTCATTCAGAAGGGGCAGGAGGCTGAGAAGGTCGAGAGCACCCTGAAGGCTGAGGTTGACCGTCTGAGGTCAGAGTTACAGAATGCCGAGAATAAGGCCCAGACCTCTAAAAATATGTCTCAGGGTTTAGAAAAAGATATCTTTGTGCTCGTCTAAAGCCACGCCAAGGCCCTGAAGGATAAGGATGATGCTCTGCAGAGGAAGGTCAACGCGGCTGTGAAGGCTGCCCTTGCAGATGCCTCAGAGAGAATAATTTCTGACTACAAAGTCTCTGAGGAGTTCGTAGGTTTTGGTTTTGAATACCTAGAAAGAGGTATCAAAGCCACTACCAAATGGGCCGAGGTCAGAGAGAAGGAGGTTGGCACTATAAAAGCCTCCGACTTTGTGGGCCTCGGTTTTGTCGACCCTCAGTTTGCCCAGGCACTGCAAGAGGTAGAAGACGAGGCTACTGCCCCTGGTCAGACTGCTACTCTGGAAGGGACTAATCTCGGAGGGACTGACCCTGCTGATGATGTGGCTGAGGTGACCAATGCTGATCAGGTCAACCCAGCCGATATTGTCAATGCTCCCCCCTCAGACCTTTAAGTTGTAATTTGTAATTTTTGACTCGTAACTGAGCTTGTAATTTGTAACATCAGTGCTTTGTAATGAATATTTGTAATCTCTTATTTTTACTGAATGTCAATCTCTTCCTTTATTTTGACCTCTGAATGTCTCTGAATGCTATATGATCTCTGAATGCTATATGACCTCTGAATGCTAAGAGGTTAGCCTCATAATAAATATCACCAAATTAATGGTCAAGGGTCTGAGGTCGTCTAACCCAGGTGTCTGAGCTCAGACCTCGTCACCACCGAGTGATGTTAGGAGGGTCTGAGGTCATCACCTAAGTGGTTAGCATCATAATAAATATCACCAAATTAATGATGTTTAAGTTCTAAGGTCATCTAACCCAGGTGTCTGAGCTCAGACCTCGTCACCACCGAGTGATGTTATGAGGGTCTGAGGTCATCACCTAAGAGGTTAGCCTCATAATTATCACCAAATTAATGATGTTAAGGGTCTGAGGTCATCTAACCCAGGTGTCTGAGCTCAGACCTCGTCACCACCGAGTGATGTTATGAGGGTCCGAGGTCATCACCTAAGAAGTTAGCTTTATAATAAATATCACCAAATTAATGATGTTAAGGGTCTGAGGTCGTCTAACCCAGGTGTCTGAGCTCAGACCTCGTCACCACCGAGTGATGTTATGAGGGTCTGAGGTCATCACCTAAGAGGTTATCCTCATAATAAATATCACCAAATTAATGATGTTAAGGGTCTGAGGTCACCAAACCCAGGTGTCTGAGCTCAGACCTCGTCACCACCGAGTGATGTTATGAGGGTCTGAGGTCATCACCTAAGTGGTTAGCCTCATAATAAATATCACCAAATTAATGATGTTAAGGGTCTGAGGTCATCTAACCCAGCTGTCTGAGCTCTGACCTCGTCACCACCGAGTGATGTTATGAGGGTCTGAGGTCATCACCTAAGAGGTTAGCCTTATAATAAATATCACCAAATTAATGATGTTAAGGGTCTGAGGTCACCTAACCCAGGTGTCTGAGCTCAGACCTCGTCACCACCGAGTGATGTTATGAGGGTCTGAGGTCATAACCTAAGTGGTTAGCCTCATAATAAATATCACCAAATTAATGATGTTAAGGGTCTGAGGTCATCTAACCCAGGTGTCTGAGCTCAGACCTCGTCACCACCGAGTGATGTTATGAGGGTCTGAGGTCATCACCTAAGAGGCTAGCCTCATAATAAATATCACCAAATTAATGATGTTAAGGGTCTGAGGTCATCTAACCTAGGTGTCTGAGCTCAGACCTCGTCACCACCGAGTGATGTTATGAGGGTCTGAGGTCATCACCTAAGAGGTTAGCCTCATAATAAACATCACCAAATTAATGATGTTAAGGGTCTGAGGTCATCTAACCCAGGTGCCTGAGCTCAGACCTCGTCACCACCGAGTGATGTTATGAGGGTCTGAGGTCATCACCTAAGAGGCTAGCCTCATAATAAATATCACCAAATTAATGATGTTAAGGGTCTGAGGTCATCTAACCCAGGTGTCTGAGCTCAGACCTCGTCACCACCGAGTGATGTTATGGGAGTCTGAGGTCATCACCTAAGAGGTTAGCCTCATAATAAACTTCTATTCTAAAGAACAAAACAAGAACTTGATATGGAAATTGATCTTTATTAATAACCTCCTCTTAGTAAGATAGTAGATTTTCATAAAATTCTATACATCATATGTAATATCTCTTGAGATGGTCAGCATTCCACAGGTTAGTGAAAGGTTTTCCTTCTAGGTTTTCTAGCCTGTAAGTGCCAGGAACAACCTCTTCCGTCACCTTGTAGGGGCCATGCCAGTTTGGGTGTAGCTTGTTTGCCTTCTGTAGTGTCTTCTTTAGAACTTTGTCTCCCACTGCAATGGGTCTTGACTTCACCCTCTGGTTGTAGAATTTGCTGCCCTCTGCTGGTAGGCTTCTTTTCTGACCTCTGCGTCTTCCCTTCTTTCTTCGATGAGATCCAGGTCTAGCCTTCTCTTCTCCCCATTGCTGTCAGGGTCGTAGGTCTGAATCCGATGAGTTGGCAGTCCTACCTCTGTTGGTATGACTGCCTCTGAGCCATGTGCCAGCATGAATGGGGTTTCTCCTGTGGGTGTTCTTGTCGTAGTTTTTTAAGCCCATAGCACAGCGTAGACCTCTTCTATCCATATCCCCTTCGCATCTTCTAACCTCTTCTTGATTCCATCCAAGATGGTTCTGTTCGTGACCTCGGTCTGGCCATTTGCTTGAGGTCGACCAGGAGATGAGGAGAACTGTCTGATCCCCACACTTTGGCAATACTTCTCCAAGGAGGCATTCTTGAACTGGGTCCCATTGTCCGAGATGAACGTGTTCGGGAGGCTATATCTACATATGATGTTCTTCCAGATGAACTGGAAGGTCTTATGCTCTGTAATGGTTATCATCGGCTCCGCCTCCACCCACTTTGAAAAGTAGTCAATGGCAACTATCAAGAATCTATAGTTGTTGACAGCTCTTGGCAAAGGTCCTACTAAGTCAATTCCCCATACCACAAATGTCTATGGAGAAGATATCGATGTCATAGGCTGATGAGGTTGGTGAGGGATGGTGGCGAACCTTTGACATTTGTCGCACCTCTTCACATAGTCTGCTGCGTCCTTAGACAGGGTAGGCCACCAGTATCCCTGAGTGATGATCCTCTTGGCTAAGAGTCCTCCCCCAATGTGGATAGAGAAAGAACCCTCATGAACCTCCCTTAAGACTTGGGGTACTTCCGCAGGGTGCACACATCTGAGGAGAGGCAGTAGAAACCCCTTTTTGTACAAGACGTCTCCTACCAATGAGAACTTTGTAGCCCTGTATCTCAACTTTCTTCTTTCCATCTTGGACTCGGGTAGCTCCCCCTCTCTTAGGTATCTGACAAGCGGGTCAATCTATGATTCTCCTAGGTTCACATTGTGACAAGGGCAACACACCTCGTCCTCCTCGATGCTTGCTTTTCCTAAGACCTCGATTGGAATGGTCCTTCCCAAATCTGTCTTCATTGCCGAGGCCAGTCTTGCCAATGCATCAGCGTGGTTGTTGCTCAGCCGGGGTACTCTTTTCAGTTTTTCTTCTTCAAAATACTCTAGCAACCCTCTTACCTTCTTTAGGTATTTGGCCATCCTATCATCTTTGGACTCGTATGCCCCCAACACTTGATTGACAACCAACCTTGAGTCACTATGGAGTAGGAGTCGCTTTACTCGAAGAGTTATTGCCAATAAGAGGCCTGCTATCATGGCCTCATACTCAGACTCATTGTTGGAGGCCTAGAAGTTGAATCTCAAGGTGTACTCAATGTTGGCGCCATCTGGAGCCGAGAGTAGTAGCCCCGCGCCGCTTCCACTATCACAGGAAGATCCATTAACGAAGAGGCTCCATACATCTGGATCTGATGAGAAGACCCCTTCTCTCATAACCCCCTTTTCAAAGAGGTATCGATCCTCTTTATTCTCTTCTACTCTGCTCCGAGTTTCGCCCGGGATAACCTCTTCTCGGCCTCAGAAGAGGTATGGGGTGGTCTCTTCGGAATCTCGGAAGACACTTCGGTTCGTCTCTTCGCCGTTATCTAAACCTTTCTCTATCTCGTCCTCTTCCCAGGTGAACTCTGCGACAAAGTCTGCGAGGGCCTGACCTTTGATGGTTGTCCTAGGATGGTAGGTAAGATTATATTCTCCTAGCTCGATGGCCCAGGTCATCAATCTTCCGAACTTCTCAGGCTTGTGCAGAACCTGCCTTAGTGGGGAGTCAGTGAGGACTACCATGGAGTGAGCTTGGAAGTAAGGCTTCATCTTCCTTGAGGCGTGTATCAGGGCATAAGACAACTTCTCCATCCGGGGATAGTTTTGTTCAGACCCTTGAAGGGCCTTACTATTAAAGTATACAGGCCTCTGGATTCCATCCTCTTCCCGTACGATGGCTGCGCTAATGGCTGACTCAGATACTGCCAGATACACAAACAACCTCTCCCCCGTGATGGGCCGAGACAGCAACAATGGAGATCCCAAGTAAGACTTGAGTTGGTCAAACTCTTCGTCCCACTGGAAGGCCTTTCTCAAAACTTTAAAGAACGGAAGAAACTTGTCCGTTGCCCTGGAAACAAACCTGTTAAGGGCAGCCACTCTTCCGGTGAGTCTCTGGACATCCTTGATACTCCTAGGAGTCTTCATGTCGAGCAAGGCCTTGATCTTCTCTGGTTTGCTTCAATCCCCCTCTGATTAACGATGAAACCCAAGAACTTCCCGGCTCCTACCCCGAAGACACACTTTGCTGGATTGAGCTTCATCCTGTACGAGTCCATGACATTAAAGGTCTTCTCAAGGTTCGCTACGTGAGTACATGCTTTCAGGCTCTTCGTTATCATATCATCCACATACACCTCCATGGTCTTACCTATCTGCTCCTCGAACATCTTATTGACAAGATGTTGATATGTTGCCCCCGCATTTTTCAGACCAAAGGGCATCACCTTGTAACAGTACGTCCCCTTGTCAGTAATGAAGGCTGTCTTCTCAGAGTCTTCGATATCCATAAAGATTTGGTTATAACCTGAATAAGCATCCATGAAACTCATGAGCTCGTGCCCTGCCGTTGCATCCACCATCTGGTCTATCCTAGGTAAGGGGTAGCTGTCTTTCGGGCAGGACCTGTTCAGGTCTGTGAAATCTATACACATTCGCCACTTTCCATTGGCCTTAGGCACGATGACTGCATTTGAGAGCCACTCTGGATAAGTGACCTCTCTTATGAACTCGGCCTCTTACAACTTCTTCACCTCTTCCCGGATGACCTCATACTTCTCTCTGGAGTAGACTCTTCGCCTCTGTTTAATAGGACTAGCATCTCTGTCTACGTTGAGCTTATGGGTCATGATCTTAGGGTCGATACCAGGCATATCTGCATGACTCCATGCGAAGACACTCTGCCTCCTCCTGAGGAAGTTTATCAGCTCTTCCTTGATCCCTTGCTCCAGGGCCTTGCCGACCTGGACAGTTTTTTTTGGCTCGTCCTCATTGAGGACGATGGATTCTACCTCTTCCGCGGCCTCGCCCTTCTTCAATTTTATTTCGTCTCTGGGATCGAGAGTGTCAATGCTGTAAGTGGCGGTTGCTCTCTTATGGGCCTCTCGCTCTTCAGCCGAGTTGAAATAACACTCCCGCGCCGTGGTCTGGTCCCCTTGCACTTCCCCTACCCCATAAGGAGTTGGGAATTTTAGCATCTGGTGGACCGTTGACGGCACGGCTTCAAACTCTTTGAGGGCCACTCTTCCGATGATGAGGTTGTAGACCGAGAAGACATTTTCGTCCATAACAAAAAAGTTTATCTTCTTGGTCAGCCTTTTAGGCCATTCATCTCCCATCCGTACATCTATTTTATACATGCCCAATGGGTGTACCTTCTCACCACTGAAGCCTATCAATGGGTGATGGTAGGGCACGAGCCTTGCCCTGCTAAGACCCAAGCTCTTGAAACAAGGCTAGAACATCACATCTGCTGAGCTTCCCCCATCTATGAGGATTCTCCCAACATCGCACCCATGCACCCTTGTTGTTATGACTAAAGGGTCATCATGGGGGGCTAAGATGCCCTTGAAGTCGAGTCTGGAGAACCCCAATATGAGGGTGTCCATGTCCACCTTCTTCCTCTTCTGCACTGCGTTAGAAGACGTTAGACTCACAACCTCAGGCTTGACCACTGACTTGGCCTCCGCTACATGAGCCTTCCTATCGGCTACCTCAGAGCCACCTCCTGCGAATCCCCCACATATGGTGCTAACACCAAAGGAGATCATTCCTACCCTCGTCACTGGGGTGTTGTCATCCTTAGGTGGGAGATCTGGGTCATCTCCATCATCACCCTCTGAATCATCATGCCTTCTAGCCGGTACATCGCCCCGGCACCTGTCATCTCTTCTCTTCCTAGGGTCTTCTCTTCCACCCCTTGGGACCTTGCCATCCACATACTTTCTCAGTTTCCCGGATTTCAGCATCTTCTCGATCTCATCCTTCAGAGCGAAGCATCTATCTGTGACATGGCCGTGATCTTGATGGAACTCACACCAGAGGTTTTTATTCCTCTTATGTGGTGGGGCCTTCAATTTTCCTGGCCACCTCAGAGCCCGGTCAGTCTTGATCTCATTAAGGATATGCTCACAGCTCACAGTCAGAGGAGTGTAATGAGCGAACTTTTCATCTGTTGACCTCTTGTTCCCCTCTTTCTTGCCCTGGGACCTCCCAGTGCTACCACGGTTCTCCTCCTCATATTTGGCGGCCATTGCCTCTTCCGCATTCATCACTTTCCATGCGGTGGACAACAGCTCTGCCATAGACTTGGAGGGGTCTTCTGCCAGCTTCCACAATAGCTTCCCCTTCTGGAGGCCTCCTATCAGGGTGGTCATGGCTATGCTCTCTTCGTAATCCTCTACCTCCAACTTCTCCTTGTTAAATCTTTCTATATAGTCTCTTAGGCTTTCACCCTTAGCCTGTTTGACATATAGGAGGTGGGTAGTCTTCTTTTGAGGTCTTACCCCAAAGCAGAAGTTGTGGATGAAATGCTCAGTTAGGCCTTTGAAGTTCTCGATCGAGTTCTTCGAAAGAGAGGTGAACCAGCTGTTCGCTGCCCCTGTCAAGGTTCCTGAGAAGGCCCTTCACTTCATCTCATCGGGTATCGAGTAAATATCTGCCGCCCACTGATACATCTCGATATGGTGCACTGGGTTAGTGCTGCCATCATACTTAGGCATCACTGTAGGAGGCTTGAACTTACCTGGGGTTGGGAACCCCATAATCCTAGCTACAAACGGCGAGCCCTCCGAGTAGCCCCTCTCTAATGGGTCCCTGCTCTTTATGAGGTCCCCTATCTTCTCCTTGAGACGTTGGATTGAGTCATTCCAGGGTATTCTCTCTTCAACTTGGCCGATGTTATCCCCCGCCACTTCTCTGCGATGGACAGAGGGTTCCCCAGCCATGACCCGTTGACTGTTGACCTCTTCCTGCTCCCTATCTCTTCTCTCCAAGGGTCAGCCTTGATCTGGCCGAGCCTGCCTATTCCCTCTTTGAGAGACTGCCGCGCTCCTTGACCTCGATAGCCTCTGCCTCAGGTCATTGACTGGGCCCAGCCTCTCGAAGGCTGACCCTCTGCTCAACCTGTTAAAGGCCGACCCTCTCTGCTGGGCCTCATCTCTTCTTCGGCCGACACATCCTTGGCTCTGCCTAAGAGGTCGTATGGTGTTATCTGACACCTCATACGGCTCCCAGCAGTCCTCCGAGGCCTCTTCAGCTTCTAGGTCATCATACCTGTCCTCTGGTCAAGGGTTTCCTTGCCTCCCCAGGCGTAAGCGCCTAGGGTCAGCAACGTCCCTCCTCCGCTGGGGTGCAGGTTATTCCTTCATGGGCGCCTAGGGTGGTCCCCTGGCGTCAGGATGAAGCTGAACTGCTGCCGGAGTTATCATGTCCGGTGAGACTCCAGGTGGCCTCATCATCATGGTTTGGCTGAGCTGGACAAATTACTCCTTCATGGCTTGTTGCGTGGAAGCTAAAGATTTCAAAGCTGCTGCCACCTCCGCCATTTCGGACTGGGGAGGAGCCTGACTGGAACTAGCCCCTCCACCTCCAGGCGGTGGAAGAGGCGGTGGTAATTCTGGTGCCATGTATTATCAATAAAGAGCTTGAACAGCAAGTGAGCTTAATACCTTAAAGGACCTCTTTCAATGGTGAAACAGCTCCACACAAGGGGTGGTTCCTGGTTCACCATCAGAGTCTCCGGTGAGGTAAAGCAGAAAAAGAGGAAGAGATAGCCTCTCGATTCCCACAGACGGCGCCAAAATGATGATGCTAAGAATTAGCACCACCAGGTATGGTGTTTCCAAGATCAATAGAAGTATAACAATGGTAGCACAGCTATATAAAGAGATAAGAGAAGGAGGTGAGGATATGAGGAATGAACACCGGAATATAGGTGGTTCAGCCAATCCGGCCTACGTCCACAGTGAGTGTGTGAGTAATATCACTGAATGAATGCACTAATGGCCATGGATACAATTCTCTCAAGCTCTCTCTCTCCCTCTACTGTATATTTAGACAGAGTTTTTGGATAGGGTTGAATAACTGGAGCGCTTTTGCAAGGTAGGGGATGACCCCTATATACAGTGTCTAGGGGGCGTAATATACCCCCCATGCATGCAATGAGCATGTGTGTGATATCCTCACCAATGTAGGAATGCCATCTGTCACTGTCACATGTAAGCAATGATGATGAAATATTCTCCCACATGTGGATAATAATCTTGTTACAACTGATTTGTGCCCAGGTGTCCTTATCCAAATGTCAACAGATGCTCGGCAGTCATGTTGGTGAATGACCTCGGCCTGGGAGAGGCCGACCCGTAAAGGCTTGATGTCCGTTCAATCCGAGAAGTTTCATCAGGAGTCTCGGCCTGATCTCAGCCGAGACATTATGCTAGGTCGGCCCCGACCGAGGTAGGAATATTCCCATGCTGATGAATACTAAGGCCTCTTGTGACCTCGTCCCAAGCCAAGGTTGAACCGATTCCAAGTTGAGGGGCGGCTCCCTGTCACCTCGGCCCACCCTTGGCCGAGGTTGCCATACCCATAGTGTTGTTGGTGCCTGTGATGCGCGCGGCGCCCCTTGGCAGTGTAGATGGTAGTGTCGGCCTGAGCCGAGGTAGGTCTGGCCGAAAGATGGTATCGTGCGCCCCTGGACTTCCTAGGGTCGATCAATGTTTCGGCCATCATCTCGACCGAGGCAGGTCTGGCCGAGGTTATACTTGGGCATATCACTTTCTTTACCTACCTTATTCTCTTACCTTTCCCAAACTGTACATTAAACAAAGTAAATAATATGTCAAGAAAAGAACCTTTATACAACTCACTCATCATTCATGTTTTTTTAAACATCAACAAATGTTATTCATCACTTCCCACGATATGGTAGTTCTTTTATCCATCCATACATTTTTTGATAAATAATCATAATCTACACCCATACATTCTTAACAACCATTCCCCATGATGCGCTTTCTTACCTTTTCCTAAGAGGGGGGGGGGGGGGGTGAATTAAAAAATTTAAACATAGAAAGATACATAGAAAAATGATCTAAAATTAATTAACAGGTAAAAGGTAAAACACCAGGGGTTAAACTATAATTAACACGGGATGTGGCTGTAATACCCCGTATTTTTTAATATTCAAAATTTAATATTCAGGCATTTTTAAATTATACATGTGTAGTAATTTAACTAAAACATAATATTTTGTGTTTATTAAATAATGAACGTGAGCGATATTATAATTAATATTTATGGAATAAATTTACAAAGTGTGTAGTAAGTAACATGTGATAATTATTATATGTCATAGTGAGTAATATCGACGGGACTATATTATATCTCAACCGGAAGTCGTGTGTAGGCTATGTGAAGATGTAGATAGAAAATTTATGCAAAGTTACTCGGATGATGATTTTGAGGTCACGATTAATTTCGAATGGGAAGAGATAGGCGGAATAGAGTACCCGAATGTATTAATTGGGTCCCGGGACATTTTTAAACCAATTCGGCACCACGTAAGGGTGTTTTGGTCATTTGGGAGTCTAAGATTGGAAATGATCCGAATTTAACAGTCATTTATCGTATGTAACACCCCGTATTTTTAATTATTTCAAATTTATTATTTGGGATTTTTTAAATTACACGTGTGTAGTAATTTAATTAAAATACAATATTTTGTGTTTATTAAATATTGATCGAGAAAGAGATTATGATTTATATTTGTGGAATAAATTTACTAAGTGTAGTAAATATCATATGATAATTATAACACGTCATAGTGAGTAATATCGACGGGACTATGTTATATCTCAACGGGGAGTCGTGTGTAGGCTATGTTAAGGTTGAGATAGGAAATTTATGTAGAGTGATTCGAATGGTGATTTCGAGATCACGGTTGATATAAAATAGTCTGACATAGGCGGAATAGAGTAACCCGAGTATATTAATTGGGTCCCCATATATTTTTAGACCAACCCGACACGGCGTAAGAGCGTTTTGATCATTTGGGAGTCTAGAGTTGGAAAATCTCCAAATTTAACAGTTATTAATCATATGTGACACCCCGTATTTTTGAATAATTAGAATTCAATATTCAAGCATTTTTAAATTATACGCGTTCAGTAATTTAATTAAAATACAATATTTTTTTTAATAAATATTGATCCAGAAAGAGATTATGACTAAAATTTATGGAATAAAAGTGTCTAGTAAATAACATATGATAATTATTATACATCATAGTGAGTAATATTGACGGGGCTATGTTAAATCTCAACTGGGAGTCATGCGTAGGCAATTTTAAGGTCAAAATGGGAAATTTAAGTAGAGTGACTCGGATGGTGATTCCGAGGTCATGATTGATACCGAATGGACCGAAATAGGCGAAATATAGTACGCGGGTATATTAATTGTGTGCCGGAGCATTTTTAGACAAACCCGACACCACGTAAGGGTGTTTTTGGTCATTTGGGAGTCTAGGGGTTGAAAAGCACCAAATTTAACATTTATTTATCATATGTAACACCCTGTATTTTTTAATATTTAGAATTTAATATTCGGGTGTTTTTACCTTACACATGTGCAGTAATTTAATTAAAATACAATATTTTGTGTTTATTATATATTGATCGAGAGAGAGATTATGATTTATTTTTATGGAATAAATTTACTAAGTGTGTAGTAAATAACATGTGATAATTATTATACTTTATAGTGAGAAATATCGATGGGACTATGTTATATCTGAATCGGGAGTCATGTGTAGGTTATGTTAAGGCTGAGATATGAAATTTATGTTGAGTGACTCAGATGGTGATTTTGAGGTCACAATTGATTTTGAATGAGCCAATATAGGTGGAATAGAGTACCCAGACATATTTATTCGCTCCTAGAGTATTTTAGACCAACCCGGCCCCACATAAGGGCGTTTTGGACATTTGGGAGTCTAGATTTGGAAAATCTCCGAATTTAAAAATTATTTATCAGCAATTTATTTTATTTCAGCTAGATTTATAATATAGATTTTGAGCCGATGATTTATTCGGCATGTTCATTTATTTAGCAAGATTTAGCAACAAAAAATATACTAAAGTCTTATAAATTGATTATAATATATTAAAAGCCAATATGAAAAATTAAAAATGCATTAAATTAAAGAAGTATACATACATTTTGCTATTTTTAAACATTTTTTCTATCATTTTCATCGATAGTAAAAGATATCTAGATAATGTATTAGTCAAATTGCCTTTGATCACGTCATATGAAAATATTAAATAATTTTTTTTTGCATGAAATTTTATTTGTGATTTTTATATCGAAGTTTGTCACTTAATATAAGAATAAAGATACATCATCATAGAAATTTATAAATATTTGGATAATGCATTATTGAGATTGAGTTCTTCGATTCATAATTTTAACACATTTACTGTGATATGTTAACTTCATACATTCGTATCGACTCATGTCTGAATTAAATAATTATGAAATTCAGATTCAAATTATACGGTGTAACACATTACTATATGAATAATGTTAGGCTACCCGGGTGTTAACCCCAGGCTAGCACAGGAATGCCCTTTTCTTTTTCTTTTTTTTTTTTTATTTATTTTTCATGTAAAATGAGTTAAAAACAATTATAAAAAATAATTTTTTATTAGAATAGTTTATTTGTTTTTTCAATTATTTTTTAAAACTAATTTTATCCCTCAAACACCCATTTAATCAATATTCTTTTATTTTTAAAGGTCCGCGCTAGCGCCACCCGTTATTTTTAAACTTTTTTTTTATTTATTTTACAACATTTGAAATAATTTTTATATTTCTGAATTAAAAAACTAATCTAATAATTTTTTTTTAACTCATTTAGTCCCTCAAACACCCATTTACCTAATATTCTCTTATTTTTAACGGTCCGCGCCAACCGCACTCGTTATTTTTGAACTTTTTTTTTTAATTTTACAACATTTAAAATAATTTTGTATTTTTGAATTAAAAAACTAATGTAATAAAAAATTATGTTTTTAATTATTTTCAACTTATTTAGTCCCTCAAACACCCATTTACCAAATATTCTCTTATTTTTAAAGGTCCGCGCCAGCGGCACTCGTTATTTTTACACTTTTTTTTTTAATTTTACAACATTTAAAATAATATTTGTATTTTTGCATTAAAAAACTAATCTAATAAAAAATTATGTTTCTAATTATTTTCAACTTATTTAGTCCCTCAAACACCCATTTACCCAATATTCTCTTATTTTTAAAGGTCCGCGCAAGAGGCACTCGTTATTTTTAAACTTTTTTTTTAATTTTACAACATTTAAATAATATTTGTATTTTTGCATTAAAAAACTAATCTAATAAAAAATTATGTTTTTAATTATTTTCAACTTATTTAGTCCCTCAAACACTCATTTACCCAATATTCTCTTATTTTTAAAGGACCGCACTAGCGGCACTCGTTATTTTTAAACTTTTTTTTTTTAAATTTTACAACATTTAAAATATTTTTTGTATTTCTTAAAACTGTTTCAAAATGTAAAAAAAAAATATTTATATTAAACAACTTTTCTTTTTGAAAACAGTTTTTTTCAGGAAAAAAAATCTTTTTTAATTAAAATAGTGTTTTTAAACAATACATTTTTTTAGTTTATAAAAAATATTATTTTTTAATAAAACGGTTTTTTTTTTAAATAAAAAAATGTCAAATAATGCTAATAAATCACATAAAAAAATATTCTCTCCATGTACTAACCTGGGGTTAACTCCCGGATAGTATATCATTACTTAGCATGAGTAATGTTAGGCTACCCGTCTGTTAACCCTGAGCTAGCACAGGGATGACCTTTTCTTTTCTTTTTTTCTTTTTATATTTCATGTAAAATGAGTTTAAAACAATTATAAAAAATAATTTTTTATTAGAATAGTTTATTTAGTTTTTTCAATTATTTTTTTTAAACTCATTTTATCCCTCAAACACCTATTTACTCAATATTCTTTTAGTTTTAAAGGTCTGCGCTAGCGGCACCCATTATTTGTAAACTTTTTTTTTTATTTTACAACATTTGAAATAATTTTTGTATTTCTGCATTAAAAAACTAATCTAACAATTTTTTTTTAACTCATTTAGTCTCTAAAACACCCATTTACCCAATATTCTCTTATTTTTAAAGGACCGCACCAGCCGCACTAGTTATTTTTAAACTTTTTTTTTATTTTACAATATTTAAAATAATTTTTGTATTTTTGCATTAAAAAACTAATCTAATAAAAAATTATGTTGTTAATTATTTTCAACTTATTTAGTTCCTCAAACACTCATTTACCCAATATTCTCTTATTTTTAAAGGACCTCGACAGCGGCATTCGTTATTTTTAACCTTTTTTTTTTTAATTTTACAACGTTTAAATAATTTTTGTATTTTTGCATTAAAAGACTAATCTAATAAAAATTTATGTTTTTAAGTATTTTCAACTTATTTAGTCTCCCATACACCCATTTACCCAATATTCTCTTATTTTTAAAGGTCCGCACCAGCGGTACTCGTTATTTTTACACTTTTTTTTAATTTTACAGCATTTAAAATAATTTTTATATTTCTTATAACTCTTTCAAAATGTAAAAAAAATATTTATATTAAACAACTTTTCTTTTTGGAAATAGTTTTTCTCAGGAAAAAAAATCTTTTTATATTAAAATATTATTTTTAAACATGGGACATATACCAACTAGTCCCTCGGACATTTTTTAATACCCATTTAGTCCAAACTTTTTTATTTTGCCTCAAAAAGTCATTTGTCACATATTTTGGAGAGGGAGTGCCGCTGACGCGGACCTCTAAAAATAAGAGGATATTGAGTGCTTGAGGGACTAAATGGGTTAAACTAAAAATATGTGTCCTTTTTAAAAAATATATATTTATAGTAGGGACTATTTAATAATTGACCCTTTAAACAATACATTTTTTTTAGTTTATAAAAAATATTATTTTTTAATATAACTGTTTTTTTTAATTAAAAAAAAGTTAAATAATGCTAATAAATTACTTAAAAAACCAAAAAAAAAAAAACGATTATCTCCATGTACTAACCCGGGATTAACTCCCGGATAGTATATCCTTAGTCTTACTATATTGTACCACTCTACATCGTAATTGATGCGTCTGCCCTCAACATTTTTTTTATTTTCAAAGTCTGCGTAACATTATTGGTTGTTAGTTGTGAACGACTGTTAATGGATGTTGATTAGGCGTGATCAACGTTTTTTTAAAGCCACATGACATCATGCCTTGTTGGAAAACACCGATAGTATACCTACTGCGACTAATAGGGTGCGGAATTGGTTGACTTCAGATATTTACAAACCAATGCATCTTATTGCGATAACCAGAGGTGTTCACGGGTAGGTTCGAGTCGGTTTTGGACTTTAATTTAAATTGAACCGATCGGTTCGGTTTTGGAAAAGGTCAGACCGAAACCGAATCGACTATGAAAAAATCCGTCGGTTTCGGTTCACGGCGGTTTCGGTTCGGTTCGGTTTCGGATCGGTTTTCGACGGTTTTTCCCACGTATAAACCGACAACCGAACCGAAATGGTCAATTTTTTATATCCGTAAACCGTAGGTCGAACCGGGCTAAAAAAAACCGGCGGTTTCGATTCGGTTCGGACCGGTTCGATTCGGTTTTCATTCGAGCGGTTTTTTTGAACACCCCTACTAATAACAGTTCTTTCTTCGTCCCTATTAAAATACAGATATTAAGATTCTTTCTTCATAAATATCTTCATTGTAGTTCAGTTTAGTTGTTTTATATTTGAAACAACTGACTACCTCAACTGTCGATGTAATAAATAATGTACAATTTTCTTATGACATCTTATCAAGAAAGTTATTTGGGCTCCTCAACGGATTTTTTTTAATGTATTTTGTTGCTCTTTGGAAAAAATAATTTACAATGCTTTTGCATCTTATTATTACATTGATATAAAATAATCAAAAATAGAGATTCTTAAATATAACTACTAAATATGCATCTCACCTATATTTAAAAAAAAATTGTAACTCACCCCATCATATTTGAGTGTCTAATTGCAATTCACCAACTTAAGGCGACTGATAGAGGCATTCAATAATTTGATCTATAATATCACAGTAAAAAACCATTAGGCTCAATTTGTAATGTTTTATAACTTTAAGACAAGGTTCTAAAAAATGCGGGGGTGGTCGAGGCGTGAAGACTAAGCCTTAAGCCTTAGAACCCTAGGCGGACCTTGACGTAAAAAGGCGTGAAAAGTCATTTAGGCCTTCTTAATATATTTTAATATTTTTAACCATAATAAGGCTATTAAAATATTAAAATTGTACTTACCATAAAAATATGTCTGAATATATGCAAATTAAAATAGTATTTGATTATTTTGGATGAGATAATGGTCCAGTTAGTAAAAAAATTCTTTAAAAGGCGATATCGTTTCACTAAAGCATCGTTGTTTTTAAAAAAAAATGCGTCTTAAGGGTTTTATCAAGAATAAGGCGTAAAAAACTTAAGGGGGGGATTTCTTCCAAGCGTTAAGCCTAGATGTGTCTAGGCGAAGCCTCGACGAATTTTTTAGAACAATACTTTAAGGTGATGGTATGTAAATAGTCAAAACTTTTTAATTTCAACTGTTCATCCGCAGGCTACTTTATAGAACATTTCATTTCCTCAACTCAATTGATTCTAGACTCTCTGCTATCCCCGATTCCCTATATTCTTCAATTATAAAAGCAAAGTCGAATTTTTTCTCCCAAAAAAAAAAAGAGTTGGACTTTGGACCGGGTCTCTCTCAATCACAAGCCATCTTCAGTTAGATTGATTTGCTGTTGTTTTAGGGTTTGATATGGTTATTTTAGGGTTTTACTTTGATAATATTTTGTTGTTTTTTCACTTTACGTTACAATTTGGTTAATCTCTCAAACGTCTTCGACACCAACGCCCTCCCCACCACAACCGCACCACATAATCCCCACCACCCACGAGCACATCTCTCTCTCTCTCTCTCTCTCTCTCTCTCTCACACACACACACACACACTCACACACACCATATTTCTCTATTATCTCTCTCTCATGCACCAACACAAATCTTAGTATGGCAAAGTTTATATTTGTGATAAAAAGTGACCCAAATTAATATTTTGGCTCAACTCATAAATAACTTGAAATAAAGTAGATATTCACATAAAACTTTAAAATATTCACATGTTTGAAAAATTGCAACCTAGCTCTGCCGATGCCCAAAATGATGACGGAAATCGGGTTGCAAGTCCCGAATTTGGATTGAAATTAATAATCATATAGTTGTACATACTCGGGTAGGGGTGTTCGAGGTCCGGTTCGGTGGGGTTTGGGGTAATTTTTGGGACCGGACTATATTAATCGGTCCTAGAAAATTACGGACCGAGATCGGATCGGAATTATCGGTCTCGGTCCTATTCGATTTTCAAGCGGTCCGTGTTCGGTCTGGATCATATTCAGTCCATATCAATAAAAAAACAACACATTTTTTATTATTTTGTGAAACTGTATTTTTTTATTAAAAACAACATATGTAAAACTGCATTAAAAAATATTACATATTATTTTTTTATTAAAAATTGTATTAAAACAAACAAATTCAGTCAAATGGGTATTTTGAACAATCAAAACCGAATAAATAATTACAGATCGTACAAATAAACAAATAATTACAAACAAATAATATTTCGAAAATATTGAACCTAAGAGTAGCAATTAGCACCCTAGTTATTTTAAATTTAATTGGTATGGATTTTGGATTGATTTGGATTTTGAATCATATAACTGTTAACCAATACAGTCAAATGGGTGAACCTATTTATTCAATACATATAATTGTTATGCTTAACTGTGTTTTACTACTTATGCAATTAAATAACTGTTATGTTTAACTATTTGTTCAATGAAATGGGCAAAGCTATTTAGCTATTTACACTCAAATGGGTATTCCATTTTCCAAACTCTATACATTACCATGTGCAAAAGGCTACTCGAAATCACCGATGGGTTTTGAAAATAAGGTTTTAAATGACAAATAAGAGAGCAGTGTTGGGATTACATATGATAGATGGATCGTAAGACCCTTTCCCATAGATGGGTTATAAATAACAAATAACAGATGAATTGTATGTACCTGAATCAGAGTTTGCTACCGAAGATGAGGGAGCGGCTGACGTAGAGCAGTGTTGGGATTGGCTGTTTGTAGAGCGGCCGGAGATGAGGAAGCGGTCGGCTAAGGTTGTTCGTAGAGAAAGAGAAAAAAATAAGAACTTAGGTTATGTTGGAGTGGTCCTAGCGTGTGTGTGTGGGTGTGGGTTTCAAAAGTCATGTGCGTGTGTTAGCCTGTTAGGAAAATATGTGTGTATATATAATGAAAGTGGTCCGGTTCGGTCCAAAACCGTTTTTTACAATCTACGACCGAGACCAACCCGAATTTTGCGGTCCTATATATTTTTAGACCGAATTAAAAAAAAAATGCAAAAGTTTGTTCGGTTCAGCTCTATTTTTTGGGTCCATTCCGTCTAATCGGGTTCTTGCACACCCCTATGCTCGGGGTACAAGCATCAAGTTTGGGACAAAATTTCGGAGTCCAAGTCCTGAGATTTGTGCAAAATTCGAGTTTCATGTCCCGAATCGATAAAATTTTGATATTTTTTAGAATTGCCCCATTTGGGTTGTAGGCCCCTAAATTGGGGTCAAATTTTGAGTTCCAAATTTAAGGATAAATGCGTCTACTCTCCTGCCAAATTTCTAGCTTTGAGCCCCGAATTTGGTGGAAAAATTGGGGATCGGAGTAACAAAGTTGCAAGTTTAGGATTTTTTTAATATTATATACAAACTTTAAACTATGTTTTGAATTATTTTTAAGTTTGTATTTTATTTTAAGTTGTTTACATGTTGAGTCATAAAAAAAAATGCTCCTGAGGGTCTTTTGTTGATTAAAAAATATATTTGTTTATACTAGAGTTTTTTGTATGAGAAAGTTGATGGGAGAGAATATATGTTTACATACACACACACACACACGCATAGATTGTTGCGTTGATCATTATGGTGATGGGGTGGTGGTAGAGTTTATGATGGTATGTGGCGGAGATGGTGTTGGTGATGCCATGCTATTTGATGTTCAAAAGGGTTTGAATGTTTAAAATTCATTTATAGCATCTCTCATATATTTATTTTTTTAGTTGTTGATTTCATTGTAATAATTATGAGACATTTGTCATTCTTTAAAAAAAAAAAAAAAAGAGGCAATTTATAGAGTTGTTATAAACGATTTTTTTTATAATAAGAATTAATGCAATGTAAAAAATAAATGAGATGGGAGCTATATAAAACTTTGTAAATGAGACTAAACTTCAAAAAAAATCTTTAATATATATATTTTTGCAAAAAGAAATGCTCAATTTTTATATATCCTGATGCTGTGATGTAACATTCGTCACATTACCTTTGGATATATCTGAAATGGAGACGGGCATAAAAATTTACCAACGTACAAGCTAATTTTTAATTAATGTGCCAAAATCATTAGCAATTTTCTACAAGTAACTTCACTAAAATATGTAGCTGAAGCCTATCGAATTAATCGTTAACACTTTCTTATACGTTCCGAGTGACTTGTGAATCCAGTATTCTTTTATCAACTAGACTTTAGTTGAGTAAAACTTGACCCAACAAACATCTCGGTGTAAAGGATGATTTAGAGATTGCATTGAACACGTTTTGAACTCTGTTCTAGACCTATATTCATGACTCTCGCCTAAAGAAATGAATGATTTTGAACCTATCCAGTTCCTTCATTCGTTCATCCTACCTCCAACTTTAACAAAGTAAAAATAAATAAGAAAGGTTCACAAATAAATCCTATTAAAATTATATATTTTCTAATTAGTCACATTAAAAAAAAATCACAATTGGTCTTGTTATATGTTTGTTTTTGAAAACATTAAAGATCTTAGGTTTTTTTAATAAAGACTATTTTATTTATAAACAATTAGGAGAAATAGCAACTTCTAGGTGTCTCTTACAAGTGTTAAAGTAAAAAAAAATAACAAAAGATAAGCGATAAATTTCAATTCAAAAATTAAAAATATGGAAATTTATAAATATCTCCACTACAATGCAAGATAACTGACTTAGGACTACGAGCATTTGCTAGGTCTTGATCGAGAGACAGTAGACCTTAGATTATATTTAAGGGAAGATTTCTTCCCATAACTTAAAGTCGGAAATTATATGTTTTTCACACGTAGTAAATATTACTACATTACATACATATCACAGGTAGTAAATATTTAATACATGTTTTA